>OY776680.1:48698759-49898759 GCA_963675555.1 Leptura quadrifasciata | reverse complement strand
GATACACTCAAGCCATTATTTGTTAACAGGCCTAGAGCTAATGCATTTTTCAATGAGCATCTGAGAACCTCCTCAAATTTTATGGTTCGTAGTCCTGTTTTAGGAGACACCCTACGCTGAGTACGAGTCGTAGCGGTGGGGGGTATCTCTTCGTGTGAGGACTGTATTTTACAGATCAATATCTTTGGTGTTTAAAACCAAAACAAAACTTACTTAACGCAACAACATTTGAACACTGCACTCGAATACACTACTCGACGCGCAAAACGAATAAAACAGAGCTAGCTTATTTTCTTACTGATGATGTTTTGGCGTCTTGCAAAAGCAGTTTTTAGCTATTAAAGACATTGATTTGTAACAAAGAGCGCCCATACGAAAACACCTTCACCGCCAGAACCCGAACCCAACAAAAATTGAAGGAGGTTCTCAGACGCTCATTGAAAAATTGAGTAGGTAGCTTCTTGGACTATGAGCAAAATTTTTATTCAATCAAGGTGTGCCTAACTTTCTATGACTGGAATTGCTAATAATAGACTATTTCCGATAGGCATTTTTTTGTTTACCTATATCATATAAACATTAAGTTCTATAATTTTCTTATAAGATAGATATAGATCACCATGTTATGCTTTTACTATTCCTATTTACTATCCCTAATAATTCACGGTTCTAGTCGGTGTAAGATTCGGGTAACTGCTGAAAAGTGAAAAGTGCGTGAAGTACTTAGGGGTTAGACTGTTTAACACCCACAGAAAAGAGATGGTACGGGAGGTCTACTTCATGTCCGGGAGTCTACATTCGCTCTTGGTCAGGGGTAACAGACTTAACAGACAAAGAATAAAATTGATTTACACCATGGTGGGTAGGCCGGCCAAAACTTATGCTGTGCCGGTGTGGTGCAAAAGAACTTTTGGAACACAATTCATGCGCCTCATATCAAATTCTGGCAGATGCACGTCCCTTAGAGATCTTTATGCACGTTGCCACCAATGCCACCACATTACTCCAGTAGCAGACTACATGAAAGAAATTTCACAAAAACTGTATACCTTCAAACTAAGTGATAGCCCGCTAACCAACAACATAACACAAATTAAACAGCATAATACCCCTTTCAGAATAAAACACCGCATCTTACCAGGCGTAACCCATTTTCCGAGAACCTCTCTAACCAACCTTCTACATACTATAACTTCCTCTCGTCTTGAGTGTACAGTGCGGTAAACATCCTAAACAAATTGAACTTTATGACACATGTAATTTGGATCTAATTTAGGACTATGAAAATAGCTCTAAATTTTATTGAAATGTGAACTTACACAAAATATTTAAATATTTCACATACTACAGATGCTCTCGACAAATTTAGAATCCATTGTGTGTGAATAAAAACCTTTAAATATTACACATTAAAACCAATTATATAAAATATGGGACGACTTTTTATGCGATTTAATTGCTGTCCTTACGTGTAATGCACATAAGGTTCACAATAACACCATGACAAATTTTCATTGAACGTACTATGACTTCCTACTACAAGATTGCCTAATTTCAGGGACTTTATATATCACATTTTATAATGATCCGTTGTATCTTTTATTGATATGGAGAGGAAATCCTCAAGGAGTGCCAGCCTAAGTTGGGAAGTGTCAGACTCTTACTGACTAAAACCCCTCTTCAGAGGGCTCGTCTGTGAAACACTCCGAGGACACTGCAGCCTCTTGGGCTTATTGTTTGTGCTCTCCCTGTCTTGATCTACTCTGTCCATTTTAGTAGCCCTGTGCAACTGATACGGGTCTGAGAATAAACGAGTTTTAATTGTGCCTGGGTCTGGTTGACTTTTGCCCGTAAATATTATATTTTTTGCGGGCTAGTGCCGCGCATTCGTATATATTATGATTCGCCGTCTCTGGTTCCTTGTAGTACAGTCTGCAGTCAAGGTCACCAATGACTTTTCCGATTGTGTCCACATGCTTTTTAACAGAAAAATATCCCGTCAAGAGATCTGTTATAATTCTCAACTGCAACCTGTTCTTTGACAGCTGTTCTACGGTTCGTTTTGAGCATGGTCCTTTAATGAATGTTTTCCCGTGTCTGATTCCTAGAGTGTTCCTCAAGTAATGATTTGTTTATTCTTCTCCCAGTATTTAATTGTCTCTCTGACTGAGCCTTTGGTGATGCCCAGCATGGGTTCTGAGCCCAGCCCAGCAAGCATCTGCAGTTGGTGATTTTTTTGAGGGATCGTGAGGCATACTAAAATAAGTCTAAATTAAAATTTACGTAGATTCTTTCCCTTTCCTTTCGTAGAATGCCACAAATAACTTTAAGAGAATATTTAAATTTACGCGATACTGCGATCTCAGCATTGACCACCATTTTGAAAACAGGAATGAACTTTTGTTTTTTTTATTATCTTACTCCCGTTTGAGTTAGAACAAATTTAAAGGAAAGATTTCATAGCTCTCTCTCTCTCTCTCTCTCTCTCTCTCTCTACAATTTATGTTACATGAACTTTTCGACCAAAACCAAGAATATTTGTTAGTTGAAAGTGTTGATTTGCTGTTATTATATTTTAAGGGACTCTTAGCAAAAAAATGTGAGATATAAAAGTTGTACTGTATGCATGCTACGGAATGAACGTGTATCCATGTACGCATAAATACTTCACTGGAACTCTTTTCCTACGCATGGTACCAATGGAACCCACCATTGAGGTAAAGTTCTAGGCGTGTGCTCTTCTAATTGTTTCCCATATAGGTCTATTCAACATTCTTCAATTGTTTCATCGTATTCATTTTTATATTTTTTTTATTATCCGTGCCTAATAATGCTAATTTCTTCTCGTTCTTCAACAAAATATCAGTCGATTCTATCACTTCTGCATGTTCATTCCTGTCGGTTGTTCTTTTGGGTCAAGTTTCTTCTGCGATACAATGCCAGCAAATACTTCATTCAACAACTTCAAAACTTCAGACAGGAAAAGATCAGGAGATTTGCACAATTTTTTGAAAAATCAGGGAGATTTAATATTCTTTCCTATTATTGTAAAAAGTCAGCCATTTTTAACTTTCGAAATACGAAACTGTAAATTATAAATTCCACCATTTTATTTATTGTATGTTCGTATATTTATATATTTTTGAAATTTTGTGCTAGCTGGGTCACGAATTGCGCTAAATTTTTCCGAGCGGAAGAAAAACATCTAGATTTGAGTATTGCAACTGTAATAGTATCCCTTTATCAGATCTAAAAACAATTTAAAGCAGTCATAAAAAATCTGAAAAAGTCAGGGAATTAATTTCTAAGGATTGGATATGCACGAAATAAGTTGAAGCAGATCATTGGGGGCAAATTTCTGATCAGTCGTAATTGGTTCTAGTCCATGTTCTGTTCGACGCTATCCCCATTTCTCCGGATTCAAATTATTTCCAAGTCGAGGCTGCATTTGACAAATTCTTTTGACATGTTGTTTGAAAGTTACGGGTATGGTAGTAACGATGAAAGATTCGCTTTGCATTTCGATTTTTTTAACAGTTTGTAACGTCGGGTATTTATCGAATAATTTTTAGTTTTATCTCCTCCGTATGTAGTAATTAATAAACTTTCCGCTGTATGTAAACAAACAAACTGGATTCACTCCTCTTTTATCATTACTATCATCGTCTGCAACTGAAACAACAAGTAAAAACAATTTATCATCAAATAATATAATAATAATAATAATATTTTTATTAATCCCTTTAGCCATATAGTACAATATGAATGAGACATGTCAAACAAGGTGCCGTATTAACTGCGATGTGATAAGATAAAAATTCTATAATAGCAAGTAATGAGTATATGAGTATGAGTAGTAATGTAAGTATACAAACAGTAAAAAATACATACATATACAGTGTCCGAACAACAACAAAAGAAGAAAGTAATATAACATATAAAACATATTAGAATTATCGTACTAATTAAAAATGATCATTATGTATAAAAACAATAAATTATACTAAGTATACTCGAGGGAAAATATACGAAAAAGATATACATATAGGAAGGACATACGGAATGTAAAGCTAACAAACAAAATAAATAAATAAATAAGTAATAAAATAAATAAATAATAATCATGTAACTGTATTTGTAACAAACGAAATGACTTCATTAATAGAATAAAATGCATTATTCGTTAAAAAGTTTTTGAGGTGTTTTTTAAAATTAAGTAAAGACGTACAATTTATTATTTTATCCGACAAATAGTTGTAAATACGACAGCCCGAGTATATTGTTGATTTCTTAAAGAATTCATGACTGTGTTTTTTTGATGAAATTAAATTTCTACTTCTTGTAGGATAGTTATGGAAGTCTCCATTATGAATAAATTTATTTCTGTTAATGTGAATGTATGTCAGGAGCCTAAACAAATATATAGATGTCACTGTTAATATATTATATTTTTTTAAAGTATCCCGACATGATTGCTTATACCCCGTCAAACACAAATTAATGCACCTCATCTCTAATTCTGGAAGATACACTTCCCTCAGAGACCTATACGCACTTTGCCACGACATAACCCCAATAGCGGACTACGTCCAGAACATCTCTCAAAAATTCTATTCTTTCAAACTGGGCGATAGCCCGCTAACAAGAAATATAACACAAATTAGACAGCATAATGCCCCATTTCGGATAAAACACACCCTACCATACCAGACGTTACCGATCTTCCGGCAACCTCTGTAGCCAAACTTCACCAACTATAACTTCCGCTTACCCTATCTACCTTTGCTGACATTTCATACCTGTTATATCTTTAAATCTTTCCTGTCTCTTCCTTTTTGTTTGTAATCTTTTTGTCGCGTTTATTTATTGTTTTCTTTTTGTGTATTTTTGTCCCTAAATTCATTTTCATTCAAATTTTTCAAAAATCAAAATTTTTCGAAACCAAAATTTTTAAAACCACAGTTTAGGCTAGCCTATGCGCAGCCCGGCGTTTTCACACCTCGCGGAAGACTCCTCGTTTATGCTGAGGTGTCTGCGTCAGTACCAAAATTTAAAAAAAGTGTTTAGTGCAAAAGTTTCTTAACAGTGTGTAGTTTGTAAGTTTAGTTAAGTCTATTTTTTAGATATGTCCCATTTTATGACCTAATTTTATCCATCTGCGATGGAAGGTGTTTAGGTTAAACGGTTTTTTAACTGCCTTTTAGCTGAACCAGGCCCATTCCGCCCGACATTGCAATCCGCCATCACGAGCAAAGTGTTGGTTGCACGGTCGGTCCCGGGGTGGGTTCTGGGGAGGCAGATGTAAATTTTAATTTTTAATAAAGTTTTATTGATTGATTAATTGACATGATTGCTTATACCCCAGATTAAATATAAGCCTGAGTATTCTTTTTTGCAATATAAAGACTCTTCCGATATCAGTAGATTGTCCCCATACTATAATATATGCAATGGGTGAATAGACAAAGGAATAATATACATTTAATAAAGTTAAAGTATTTAGACTATTTTTTAAGGAAGTTATGACATAAAAGCTTTTGTTAAGTTTTGCAGTTACTTTGTCGATGTGATGACTCCAGTCTAGATGAGTATCAAGAGTTACACCCAAAAAAGCAGTTGAATATGCGATTTCTGTACTGTGACTATTGAATGAAAATGTATGGTTAGGATTATAATAAGCCACTCTATGTTTGTTTTTAAAGTCAATACAGACAGTTTTGACGTAATTAATAATTAAACTATTTTTATGACACCACTCATCGAAAATTTTATAAACATTTTTTGTAATTCTAACGGATTTTTATCTGATACCACAATCGTTGTCTCGTCAGCGTACATGAATGCTTTGCCCTGTGTTATATAATTAGGCAAATCATTGATAAATAGTAAAAAAAAATTAAGGGCCCTAATACACTGTCTTGGGGGGTTCCAATATCTATGTCATATATGTCTGATTGTATTTCATTCATCTTCACAGTATTTTTCTGCCGGATAAAAATGATTTCACCCATGCATTAATAGTACCACGCAGGCCCATATTGAAGATCTTATTACACACAAACGTTATGTCTATAGTGTCAAATGCACGAGTAAGATCGAATAATATTGCCACAACATGACGATTTTGATCCATTTTTTCGTGGATGTGTTGGACGAGATCAACAGTGCCAGATTCAGTTGAGAGACCCGGTCTGAAACCATGTTGGCAGTCTGTTCAGATGTTATGACTATTTAGAAATCTTAAAATTCTATTATAAACAATTCTTTCAAAGATTTTCGAGAATATGCTCAACAAAGATATTGGACGATAATTGTCGATGGTATGCTGATCCCCCTTTTTAAATATCGGAACAACAGCTGCGGTTTTTAAACAGGGGGGAAACTGTCCGGTTGCAATAGACTTTGCTAGAATCTGTGATAATTCTTCACTGCATTGCTTAATAAGTTTAACAGGTATTTCGTCTAATCCTGTCGAATTCTTGTTAGGTAAATTTTTTATAATTTGTTCAATTTCATCCCTAGTAACCGGGCTAAAAAACATAGTGTTAGCACTAAATATAGGAGATGTACGAACTGATGAAATATTTTTACCAAAATGGTCGGTGATTTTTTTGTTAACAATTTGCGACAAATAGTCGCCAAATGCATTCGCAATTTCCTGTTGATCAGTGATAACCATGTTTTCGTAGTTGATAGATGTAATTGTTTTCTGATTCGGAGATTTTTGTTCAAAATGATTTACGAAACCCCATACCGTTTTAGTCTTATTGTGAGAATTATTAATGATGTTATCATAATGAGCAATGTTCTCTATTCTAATATCTCTATGTATTTGTTTTTCAAGTTCTTTGTATTTCACATTTAGTTGCTCATTATCAATGTTTTTTCTAAGCCAGTTTAATTTTTTTAAATCATTCAAATCATTAAATTAATTTTTCAGAAAATTCTATTGTTTCAGACATCTCTTTCGGCACAAAATTACTCTTGACATTGCACGCTGCATTGAAACACCATAAAAAGTGTTCAAAAAAGTCATTAAAAATAATATCAATATCATTAGTAACTTTCTGCAACGAGAAACTTTTAAATAAAATTTTAAATTCATTTATTGATCCATCGTTAATTTTTTTATATAGTTTGATGGGAGGAATTGGTGTATTATTATTAAGAGACATTTGAAGATGGATTGCAATATATTATCTGACAATGATGATCGGATAAGCCACGATCAAAGTTTTCATATTTGGTAAAATGCGGGTTACTGGTGACAACGTAGTCTATCGTCGTATATGTGGTCTGCTATTTGTTAGAGGCTATTCTGGTTGGTCCACGAATTAGAGAGGTTAAATTGAGTGACACAAATGTATCTGACAGGACTCTCGACTGCATGGTATTATTATTGTTATTTATATTTAAATCACCACAAATAATAAGAAATTCGAAATCAGACGATGCTTTGGATAACAATTCAGAAAATTGTATAAAAAACGCCTCCAAATCGCCAGAGGGAGGTCTATAAACGTTCAGTACACAAAAGAGATTGTTATACATCACTGCAGAGCATTCTAAACATAGTTCAACTGAGAATTTGTTATGACATTTTAAAGGTTTACAAAGTGGAGCTACACTTTCTTTAGCAAATATACCAGTACCACTATGTATGCGTGTATCGCGGTAATAATCAGTCAGTAAAGTGTATCCGTTAATATACATGGAATGTAATTTTTCCTTGCATAACCAATGCTCACTTAGGCATACAAAAGTGGGATTATATTTGCTAAAAAATAGTTCTAATGGATTCGCTTTATTTGCTAAGCACTGTCTTGGTTTAAAAATAATGTGGCTCCGAAAAATGGAGATGAGCACGGAACATGGACTTCAACCAATTACGATTGATCAGAAACTTATCCCCATTGATTCGCTTCAACTTATTTAGTGCATGTGCTACACCAAATATGGAAAATGTGCACTTGCAAGGAATGAAGCGTTCAAACATTGCACTAACGTCCCGGACATTTATACTATACTTGAAGATGACGAATCGAGCAATGACAATATAACGCATATGGAAGAAACTTATCCCAAGCGGACAGCCGACGAAAATGAATATACAGAAATGACAAAATCGCCTGATATTTTTGCCAAAGAACAAGAAGTATCTGATATTACTCCATCTGAGCCATCAAAAAAGAGGAAAAAAATAATAATGATAAAAAATAACTAACCCGATGAAGTAAATGAATAGGACTCTTGGAGTATTGGGGACCCCCCCACGTTAATACCGCCGCTAGAAGTCTACTTCAATCATGGTGTGGAAAAGGTTCCGCTGAAGTATATACATATATATGTGAATTCGCGTTCATTCCGTAGCGCGCGTGCATTGATACTTTCGGAGCTGTTTACAATTTTTCAATGATATGTAGAAAGAAAGAAATTAAACGACTTTGTTGATTTTTCGTACTCTACATCTTTTATACCAGACATTTTTTCGCTAGGAGTCGCTCCAAATGAGAAAAAAGCAAATAAACATTTGCAATCCTTAATTCTTCTTGCTTTTTGCTCGATATCTTAAAGCATTGAATTTTTTAAAAACATATGTAAGATAATTTTTTTTAATTTCATCTAGCTCAAACGAGAAGTGAAATCGTTTTAAAAAATAGAAAATGGAATGGAAGGAAATTCCCTGCAGACGCAAGGTAACATTTTCCTATATAATTTTAATAGAACAGCATGATATATAAAAACCGACAATTTGTACACCTCTCGCGACCACATTACATGGCGGATATGGCCCAATTTCAAAAGGAAGTAAATCAGTCATACTATTTTACATGTGTAGCACCTAAAGTTATCTGAACCAAAATTTATATCATCATCATATATATCATATTTTACACGTCAAATGCACCATTTCTCGAGAGGCGCTCCTTAGCGATGGTAAATTAAAATTAAATAATGTAATTTTTTCTCAGCTCCAAAACATTCACATGATTTGAAATTTTTCGTGGTCTCAGGTAAGTGGGAGGTGTTTTACTTAGATATTGTTTTTCATTTTTTTGCGGAAAATCAAAACAAAAATTATTTTCTAAAAAATGATAAGCCGCGAATATTACGTACACATATAGGTTACTAGAGCTGATGTTTTTGAAAAATAAATGACTCCTCTCAAACGTCTGTTAAAAAATTAAATAAGTAATCTGTTTGCAACAACCCACAGGACCAAATCAATGTTTCAGAAACACAAAATAGGGGTTCAAATATCACATTCTTATCTCTTGCAACATGTGGCTGACCTCTAGGCCGGCTACCGCACCCGTTTTCATCCATTGAAAGAGTTAAAATCGAAATTTCATCTCAAATGTTTCTAATAATAGCAAAAATCATTTCTGCCTTCTAGATCTGTTTCCGAAATAGCGTAAAATTTCAACCCTCGTTTATCTCCTTAGGGGTCTACTCGAAAAAATTCGTAGTGGATGCTTACGTTTGAAGGAGAAACTTTAACTTTAGCTTCAGCGCGCAGCGGTAGTCAGTGGATTAATTCGGATTTTATATATTCTACAGATTTCAGAAACACTGATACAACGATGAGATTTGATATGTCATTTATAAGGGCTACTGCTACTTCACAGCATTCGCCAAAATGAAATTAAACTAAGCAATCAAGATTACACAAAATGCTCCCCTTTGTTAAACACTAAGCATTTTTTATAAAAACTGATTTAAAACAGTCATTGCAGAGTCATTTCGTCGCCCGATTTCAATTTATTAATAATCTATATAGGTTAACTTCAATTTCTAAGGTGATCATATGTC
Organism: Leptura quadrifasciata; assembly: GCA_963675555.1. Lineage (NCBI taxonomy): Eukaryota > Metazoa > Arthropoda > Insecta > Coleoptera > Cerambycidae > Leptura > Leptura quadrifasciata. The sequence goes on along the minus strand of OY776680.1, from coordinate 49,888,946 downwards.
TCACATTATGTCCCTTATTTTCACGCAAACAGAAGCGTCGCGCAAAGATCCCGCATTTAAGAAGTTTGTCCATCAAATTGATTGTTTTCCGAATGAAATGGGACAAAAAGCAAGGTGGCATATTTCATTTATTTGAAAAATATATTTATTTTATGGCTATGTAATAATTTGTCTACAAATAATTCTTGGTGGTGGAATGGAATACTGTCATTGATTTATTTATTTATTTTCGAATATAAGTACAACTTATTTATTTGGATTTATTTTGATTATTTAGAGTACAGATATTGAAATATATATTTCAAGTGTGCTTCTAGGGGCAGAAATATTAAAACATAATATTTCTGTCGCAAGCTCCTCTATAAAATCCTTATTTTACTATAAGGAATGCAGACTGCAACCAACAGCTACTCTCCGGGCTATGTGCCCCGCCGAGCGCCGAATTACAAGTTACAAACCTGGCGCGTTAAGTGTAATAATCGCATATTACCAACAAAACGTTAATGCTTCGATTGCAACAAACACCAGCCGAAATATTGATCCTACTTAAAGGAGCTCTCGTGCCAGTCGTCCCATACCACTTGCAGACTGCAGGTTCGAGCTGTTGGCTCTCGTCAGTGCAAGGTAGGCATGTGACGAACGGCACGAGTATCCCTTGACTATTTGGTACATCTCGGTATCTTTACGATAGCGATATGTAAGATAGTAAGCAGGCGCCATCCAGCGGTTGCAACCGAAAAATAAATAGCCTGACTGGGCTTAGCATACATAGTTCAAGTGTGCTTCTAGAGGGCAGAAATATTAAAACATAATATTTCAATGTATAAATTCCAATATAATTAAATTCCAGTGAGACAATTTTCACTCGTATGTAACAGCAGCAGTTGCGCGAAACGGACACTTTCAAAATAAGAAGTGTTTATTGAAAAGCATCTAGAACATCCGAAATAGACTAAACAGTTCAGCTAATCTCGGAACCAATACTAGAAGAATAACTGTAGAAAAATGGATTTCAAGAGGCGCTGTGTGGGAAATATTACATGAAGAACAATTGTGTCCTTTTCACTTGCAAATAAAATCATGTATGGGTCAATGAAAATCCTCATTCATATTATGTATGCTGAGTAATCGCGATTTTTCAATTTCTTTGAGAAAATAATTTTTTGCTTTAAATTTTGCACATAAAATAAAGCATGGAGTAACGCGCCACCAAGTTAGTTGCCATCACTTAAAATCTCAAATCGATTGGGCGTTTTTGAATAAACATTAGGTTATTTGAATTTACCGCCGATAGGAAGCATCTGTGAACTCCAAACTCTGGAGAATGATACATTTTTACTTACAAAAACATTAATATAAATTTTTGAATCAGTTATCTTTAGAGGCACTATTAACCATCTTATCCAGCTAATAATTTTGTAATAGAGACTTTAACAAGCCTAACAGGAGTATTAGTAATTATAAGAAACAGTCTACACACATACATACAAGCTTAGATACAAACACGCTATTTCTTGAATATTTGAGTACCGCCTGTTATGAAACGTATTTGTAATTTTTTGAATTAAATTCATACAATTAGTGTATATTTACATTTACATTCAGGTGTTATCAACAATTGATTTATAACAACTGTAGGATTTCCTTGATTTTCGCATGTATTACGATGAAATAATTTAATGATACTACACATTACGTCGTACGTAGAAGCAACATATGGCAAATAAGAATATATATTTTTTCTTCTTGAAGTACACCTTTTCTTGTGCTACAACGTACATCACCACCCACAATACATATACTTAACCCTGTACATTGTTTCAACTCGATATCCACCTGCTCTATCAGCCCAAATAATTCTTTTATATCTAGTTCTGAAATTTTATACAATAATTCTTTGAGCAGGTGTTCTTTCACGATGATATTCACCGTATGATTATAAGCACACATGGTATTTTATTGACCACAGATTTAAAAACCTATAATTTTTCTTATCGTTCAGATTTTTTATGCCAAATTTATCAGGTGTTTATATTCCACGACCAATTTTATTGTTATAAAAAAGTTATCATTATTAATTGCTTTGATATCATTTTTCCTTATCGAACTTCTCTAGTTATAAAATATTCAGTGCAAATATAGAAAAGCACCATATAAGTATTTTAAAATTGTTATGATAATAGCCAAATTTGATACTGGTACGTTACTATTTAAACAATAATTTTATACAACATACAATATTGTCATTTTATAAGTTTTAATTGTACTCTTTAGCATTCTCTCACCAAAATCCATATTTATGTAGATTTGCTAAAATAGCAACAAATTTACATTTAAAAAAAATTCCTATGTAACTTAGAATGCATTTTTTTTCAAAGCACCTGCTTTAAACGGCCTTAAAAAATTTAATAACTGAGGGATAATATATATTAACAAAAAACATTATTTGAGATTTTTTTGTGTATAATTAGCAAATTACGTTAGAAATGGCGAAATTTACAAAAAAATAAAATCGCCCATTTTTTGGTCATAGGTTTCTAATATTTATCATAGAAGAACAATTATGGACTAGTTTTCATGCTTATTTCCAATGTCTCTCTCCCATTTTCGAGGGTGCAGAATCGATTTCTGGGGTCAAGCCAATTTTTCCACCTCGGCAACTCCCTCAAATTGGCCAAAAATCACCCCCAATCCCCTTTTCCGTGAACTCGTTTACTTTCCCCAGTTTTTCGACTAATTGTTATTCCCTCGAGTAGAACGGAAGGTCCCTCGAGGAATTTGACCACAGCCACCGCTACCCCAGACTTTCACCCCGGTAGGGGGTTGAAAAATTGATATATATATTTTTTTTAAATTGATATTTTACAGGAAGTTTTTTGAATAAGGTGGTAGGTGACCAAGGTTGTGTAACCGCCCCCGGAGGTTGTTTTCACCCTTCAAAGGAGTGGAATTATTTTTTTAGGGGGGAATTAATATTTTGTAGCAGGCGTCTCTTTGAGGAAGGTGAACAGATGACCAGAATTGTGTAATCAACCGCGGGGTTAGTGTCACCCTTTAAGGGGGTGGAAATTTGTTTCTATCTACAATTGAATCAATCCCGAGCTTGTCCATGTGACCTATGTAAATTAGCTTTAAAATCAGTAAGTAGAGTATATCTAAAGAAAAATCCACCCATCGATGATTTTAACTCCATCCGATGGCAATATTTAAAGGCACGAAAGAGAAATTGGAATGTCAACGTGCTACCCTCAACTGAAGAGGCGATTCGAGAACAAACTTTAAGAGTGTATTCTCAATGCCAAGCATGGCTAGGAAGTGAACTTAATCCTACTGAAAGGGATAGATATTATGAAACGGGCGTTTGGAACCGAAATTTTTAGAAGATACCGAGGAAAAGACATTGGTACCGGACTTTTTTCCAAGGATTACAACTGTGCTTGTAAAAGCGAATGTACCAAGCGGTGCAGTTGCGTAAAGTTAGGTGTAGCATGTAGTGTTTTATGTAAAAACTGTAAAGGTACGACAGCATAAACCTGACGTACCACGATTCAGACATTAGTTACATACATTTCTTACAGATTATTCCTCATATCAGTATTAACGTTCATTCCACGAGAACGGACGATGCATGCGATATGCAAGAAGATGACAGCACCGATTGTCGCGAAAATTGGGAAGAAAATGAAGAATGGAACACTTCTTGTAAACGCCTACGATTCTGTTGATCCACTGTCACAAATAAAAAAGATATAAGTATCTATACACATATGTATATTTACACATGTATTCATACACCAATGCCTCTATCTACAAAATTTATAAAAACAATTTAATAAACATATTTTTTATACTATCTTTCGATTGTAGATGGAAAGAAAATTCCCCCTCTTGAAGGGCAAAAACAACCCCCGGTGTTGGTTACACACTCCTGGTCACACCTACCACCTTCCTCAAGGAGATGCCTCCTACAAAATATTATTTTTTTCCCTTAAAAAAAAAGTTTTCCACCCCTTTGAAGGGTGAAAACAACCCCCGGTTGTGGTTACAGAACCCAGGTCACCTACCACTGTATTCAAAGAAACACCTCCTGTAAAATATCAATTTTCTTTTCTCATAAAAAACATCAATTTTCTAACCCCCGACAGGGGTGAAAACCTGGGGTATGGGTGGCTAAGGTCAAATCCCTCGAGGGACCTTCCGTTCTACTCGAGGGAACAACAATTAGTCGAAAAACTGGGGAAAATAAACGGGTTCACGGAAAAGGAGCTTTGGGGGTAGTTTTTGGCCAATTTGAGGGGGAAAAATTGGTTTGACCCCGGAAATCGATTCAGCACCCTCGAAAATGGGGGAGAGACATTGTCTAGTCCCAGGCGGAAACATTTGCTAATTTCGTCATAAATCCCGACTTTTTAAATGACTATAGGTAAAATTGTAATTTCCAGATCGCTATACTAACAATAAATGTTACTAGCAATATCAGGAATTAGCAGTTTTTCCGAAGTTAAACCTCCAAATGCTGTATTATATTGTGGTGCGTGGATTCAATAATTGGAACACGAATTATCGCTAACCACCGATTTATCTAACAATTAATTAACTTACAACAATTAGTCCCTATAATTACAATACTAATTACAACGCCAACCTCTTAACTCACTCTTGTCACTACTTTTTACTGGTCTGTTCACTTTGTTCTTTCTCTTGTTCCGATCGCTTTCGCTATCCGTACCAGAACTACCCTGATGCATTGGTCCCGCTTCTTATATATTCCGTGGCGCTTATTTCAGATCCTTCTTTATGATTCCAGTGTGTGGTTCTCCTCTTATCCAGTGTCAAGGACTTTATAGTCCTTGGTCCAGGGTCTCTATCTTAGGAAGCGCCAAGCCCGCCAGAAGCGCCATCTCTGGGTTGACTGGCGAATTATCATATTGGTAACTAATTAGGCAGGCATCTTTCTACTCTATTGAGTTGAGGTTCGGTTTATCGATGCAGAGCTAACACTAAACTACAGGATGAACGTCAAATGAAATAATAGATATATATTGTTTCGTTTGACATTTATCCTCTAGCTACAAGTATCCCTGCATCGATAAACCATACCTAAGATGGACTGAACTAATATCCGCAAGGGAGCGTGCATATAGCAATATTATAAAAAGAGAATAGATTAAATAAGCATTTAGAGCTAAGTAGGGATTCATTACAGTAAAGATGCTCCATAACTTGTGGTCTGTAAGATTTCGCTTCTATGCTACTAATATTTAACCCGGCAATAATGATTGGTAGAAACGGATTCGAAAAAGCGTTGAAATGCAATTCATAGACTAAAAAACAAATAAATAAAATATAATAAATCAAAGAAATGTTATCAAATACGTATCTGTAATCATTAACATAATTAACAACTAAATGTAAATAATAGATACATTATTAAGAAAAGATAATAAAAGGGATAAAGTTATTTCAATTTGCATACCAAACATACCTCCACCTCACATTTATAATAATACACGATATGCCCTAAAGAACTAGCAGATAAATTATTTTGATGTGAATAAAAATCTAACCCACTGACAAAATTACCTGTTCTGAGCAATGCATCAGGCAGCAAAGTATAAACACATATCATTGTGTCTTACAGCAATGTTCCTATAAATTAACATACTGTTATATGCACGGCTACGCCACTGCCTTATAGAAAATTCTAGAACGGACCCAGAAACACCGCGAATGTTAGACTGGAACATTTTAGAATGATCGAGTACATTCGACGCGGGTATATATAGCCGATCCAAACGCACTGAGGACAGTTTGATATTAAATGAACAAGTGAACAGATGGAATACGAATAGTAATAAGTTGTGAATTATAGTAGTGAGCCTATAGTAGATGAATCTTGTTAGTAGTGTATACTAATGTGCATAAGAACTTAATTGTTGTAATTAAGTGATTAATAAAGCAGTGGTTTATGAAAATTCTTGTTGCAATTTATTGAACCTACATACAGGGTGTTTACTGGAGATTGTACACACGTAACAATTGATCAGAAGCGAAATTGCAACAGGATTTCTGAAGAATTCGAGGAAGTTCTAGAATGTTCTATTTGGAGACCACTGCAGATATTGAAGCGCTTTGAACTGGAAAGTGATATAGACATTAGACAAGATTTATTTATGACATTTTGAGAAAGTTTCCAGAACCTTCTATTTGGAAACTAGTACAGTTAACTAAATTCTGCCAACTGGAAAGTGATATAGACATTAAATAAGGCCTATTTGTGACATTTCGAGAAAACTTCTAGAAGATTCTATTCCGGAATTTGTGGAAGTAATTGAATGGTACCTAATATACACTTTAAAGAAGACCTATTAGTGCTGTTTCTAGAGTTTTTTAATGAAAACAAGAAGCATGGCTGCCGAAAAGCAGCACATGTTTGCGGAATTTATAAAAATGATGCTGGACTAGAAAGAAGGACAAGAGATACGCCGCCAAGAAGAAAAGAAGAACAAGAGAGACGTGAAGAAGAAAAAGAAAGAAAACGTCAAGAAGAAAAGAAGAATTGAGAAAAATTATGCAGGTACAACAAGATGCTATCCTGTCAGTCACTAATGAGGTCAAGGAAAAAATAGATAAAGTTGAACAAAAAGTTGATAACATCGAAGAAGAAGTTAGTGACATTGAGGGAATAGTTACTGAAGGGGAAGTAAATTTGGTCGAAGAAGAAGTAGAGCGGCTTAAGCGGCAGTTGAGGGAAAGAAGTGAACAGCCAGTAGTATCGTCAGACCTTTGTTTACAACCGCCCTCCTTTGATGGGCAAACTTCATGGACGATATAATAAATAATATAAATAAACACCACAGAAACAACCCCCAATTCCAGAAGCCAGGGGCTTGTGCGGAAGGGAGTTACACATTGAAAAAACGCGGACATACAACCATTTCCTCCGACAGTGCCGGAGCCAGGATTCGAACCCGGTGGTACGATGCCAGTGTAATTAATCGCGATTGCCACCTCGCGCCTTAACCTACGCGGCTATCGACGAGACAAACGCAAAGAATATACAAAAGACAGTATAAAGCAGCTGCATGCACGAACAACTGGAGTGATGAAGACAAGGCTACTGCATTAATTCTAGCATTGAGAGGGTAAGCTTTAGAATTCCCAGTGGCGCAGCAAAAGGATTTCAAAGTTCTTTAAGCTGCATTCGACTTAAGATATGGAGACCAACACTTTGCTCAACTATATCGGACTCAGCTGAAATTACGTATATAAAAAGATGGAGAGAGCTTACAAGGATTTGAGGCTGCGGTACGGAGTCTGGCACACTTGGCTTACCCGAATGCTCCAAGGCAGTTCCAGGAGCAATTAGTAGTTGACGCGTTTATTGATGGCTTAAAAGGCGAGATCAGGCGGGTCCTTAGACTATCTCGGCATAAGACTAATAGCGAAGCATTGATTCATGCACTTGAGGTAGAGGCCGCCTATATGGATTCTACATCGTACAGAGTACAAGCCGTCTCTGTGGAAGAAGAATCAGAGGAATCGAATTTAGACACCAAACTCAAGAATTTACACAAGATGTTTACTCAATTAATGACCAAGATAAGTTTCCCAGGAAAACAGAAAATCTACAAGGTGTAAAGCCCAGCGAAGGTATCTGGTATTACCAGTGCAGCAAACTAGGGCATATAATGCGAGATTGCCGACAATGGAGCCTTGGGGAGTAAACGCTGCAAGGAAAGAGGAAATTAGCTCTGAAAGGACGAAAGTGATGAGCTATGTTAAAGGACATACAGAAAATGGTCGCACGAATGCTGAACGAATTAAGTTCGCGACTCGAGTCAAAACAGAAACCGCAACCGCCGGCCGGAACAGGAGCTTAAGCAGCAGCGAAGTGGTGAAAGGTTGACAATAGAAATCCGTTATTCTAATTGCGGCAAATTGGGGCATGTCAAAAGATATTGTCGCCAGATGCACCCTATGGAAGTTGAATGTCGAGGATGTAATGAAACAGCAGGATGTAGCAGAAGGTTAAGATAGAGGTTCCGAAGGGATGGACAAAGGAAATTGTAAGGAAAGAACAACTGAATGAAGATGAGATTAGACTACTATTGAAGGCAAAAGAAAAAGGAATCCGCCCGGAATGGAAGGACGCCTGTAGCACAAGTATTGAACTGAAGGCTTTATGGGCACAATGGGATTCCCTAAGGCTTGAAGATGGACTATTACGGAGGGCACGGGAGAGCCCGGATGGGAAAGAAGCTACCATGCGGTTGCTGATACCCAGGTGCCGACTACCAAAAGTACTTCGGGAAGTGCACGAAGGAATATCTGGAAAGCAGTTGGGTAAAAATAAGACATTGGCTAGAGTACGGGAACGATTATATTGGAGAAATAACCGTCAGGACGTAGAGGCTTGGTGTCGCAGTTGCAAGGTTTGTGCTGGCTGCCAAGTGGTCACCTACAGGGAGTAGTGACCGAGTGAAGGCTCAATATGACCGTAACGTCAGTTCGGCGGGATTCAAGGTGGGAGACTTGGTTTGGCTGTACAACCCACAGCGGAGTGAAGAAGGATTCCCGAAGCTTCACCCACCTTGAAAAGGGCCGTATTCTGTTATCATCGGGATTAACGACGTTGTTTATCATATTCAACGAAGTCCAAGATGAAAATCGTACACTTGGACAGATTGGAGAAGTATGCTGGGGACTCTGAATTGCCTGACCGGGACGTTCAGGCTTAAAGAGAGGGCAGTGTTATGTGTACGACTACGCCACTGCCTGGGACATTCTAGAAGGATCGAGTACATTCGACGCGGGTATATATACAGTGGACTCCAATGTACTGAGAACAGTTTGATATGAGACGAACAAGCGAACAGATGGAATACGAATATTAATAAGTTGTACATTATAGTAGTGAGACTATAGTAGATGGAACTTGTAATTAGTGTGTATAAGGACTTAATTATTGTAATTAAGTGATGGTTTATGAAAGTTCTTGTTGCAATTTATTGAACCTCTACACAGAGGGCGTTTACTGGAGATAGTAAACAGTGTAAATATGTAGCAATACGTTCAAGAAAGTTATTCTTATTGATAAGGTGAATATTATCTATATCCTGTGCTATCTTATGTTATACTACTAGGCAATAGCTGTAAACCTGTATGTAATGTTTACGTTCTTCTTTGCCCAACCAAAGCAGATATAAACCTCATGAAGCATGGAGTTAGTTGCTAGAATCATTCCGTAATAAATTTGAAGCAACTATATTCCAAAAGCTGGCTTCTCACAAGATTATTTGTTATTCGAGAAGATTAACTGATTTGTTAATTCATATAATAAATCATTTTTAAATTTGGGTTATATTCCTCAAATATTTATTATGTAACTTACGGTTACTGTATAAAACACGAGGGACACTTTCCTCTGGCGTATTTATAATCATTTTACCGACGAATTCTTAATATGAGCATCACTATGCTTATGTTAATTTAAAAACATTTCAAAAATAAAAGGCAATAAATCTTTATTCTTAAAGCGAATAAGGCAAATGTACCGAAAATAATATTTGCTAATTACAATTTCATGTAAAATATGAACGGAATAACTGCAAAGAAACAGAGTTATATATTTCAAAAAGTAATAAATGCATAATTACAATAAAGCTTAAGAACAATGTAGTTTTAATTCCGGATACATAAAAAGTTAAATACCACCACTAAACTATTTGAATCAACCCTTTCGAAAAGGAAATATATAAATTTCTTTACAGTTCGATTCATGTTTATGTAAATCAAGTATAACATGTTCTACAAATACACAAATAAATTTTCCGCCAACTAGAACTGAACGAGTAATAAAAAATCACTCGTGTACGTTTGTCTTCCTTAACATAAGGGTTAAGCGTAGCCTATTTAACAGATGCTTTCTTGACTGTCAGTAAAAAACAAAAAAAAGGAGAAAGTGAGGTTTATTCGTTATACACTCAATAATGACCATATGTGGGTGATGAGTTTCAATTGTTTTCTTATAGAACTTATTTAAAAGTTTCAGCCAATATATAATTAAGCTATTATAAAAGGATGTACAGGATAATCGAATGAGAACGACCTGTTTTATAACGCCTTTTATTCTCTTTCAAGTTTTAGATTCATTAACATATGGCTCTAGAAAAATGTTCAAAACTGAAGCTTATTAATAATAAGAATAATATTTTTACGAATACACAAATCATATACAAAAAACAAGATATTAGGTATATTAAAAAATAAATGAGTATATAAATTAATTGATTAACAATTAAGATTCTCATAGTCTTGGTTGCCCGTAATTGGGAAATAGAAAATTATTTCTTGCCAATGGATAAACAATGTATTATATGTACTACGTTATAAGTTATAAGTACCTACATATCTCATTATTCGATATAGGCAGCTTATACATATGAGATATGTTATAATAATAATATTAATAATATTTTTACAAATACACAATCATATACAAAGAACACGAAATATAATTGGGTATATTAAAAAAGAAATACGTATATAAATTAATTGATTAATCAAGATAAGATATGATAAGATATATTATAGTAATATCCTATAAGATACATTTATTCTTTCCTATTGTTTCGGTTTTCTACCACATGTATTATTGTCCTCTTCAAAAATAAATCACCGAATCTACAAAATAATATAATTATTGGAAAAAAGTCTCTGCGCCCGTGACGTTTACGCCAAAGGAATAGTCAGAGGTTATGTTTTGCAAATAATATAAATCGGACTAAACACAGAAATAATGTATTTTGCTGACGTTTCGGAAAGTAATCTCTTTCCGTTTTCAAAGTTTTTTTTTGGAAGAACTCTTATTTTGCTGTGTATGTCAAATACACAGCTTTAAGATTCTATTTATGTTATTTCCATAAATACTTACTACTTACACAGAACATAGAACTGATAATATTTTCTTTTAGATAATGTTGAGTTTGTTAAGTTCTTCTTTTAACATTGGTAGCCAGGTTGTACAAATATCTACAGAACAATTCGATATACGCACTTGTCTTCATTTAATAAGATTATTGCTGATTCTTTAATTTTTCTTTTTTTGGTATCTGCTTCTTTTGTTAAAATTTTTACCGAGTCCCAGTTTATGCTATGTCCGTTTTCCCAAGCATGTTCACAAATCTTTGATTTCTGAATTTCATTCTTTCTAATGTAATTCTTGTGCTCATCCAACCTCACACTGAAAGGTCTGGATGACTCACCCACATAAATTTATCACATTCGCACGGGATATTGTAAATACAGTTTTTTGAATTCTGCTCCCTGTTTATCGGTTTAGTTTTTGTTAAAATAGATCTTAAAGTGTTCCCCGTTTGAAATATCGTCCTAACATCAAATTTGTCACCTATACGGCGTAGCTTTTCCGATAATCCGTATACATAAGGAATTATTGCTGTATAATGACGTTCAGGTTTTTGTCATACCTGGTTGTCCCTATTTTCAACATTTATGAAAACTCTATCAACAAAGGCTTCAGGATGTTAGGACGATATTTCAAACAGGGTACACCTTAAGATCTATTTTAACAAAAACAAAACCGATGAACAGGGAGCAGAATTCAATAAACTGTATTTACAATATCCCGTGCAAATGTGATAAATGTTATGTGGGTGAGTCATCCAGACCTTTCAGTGTGAGGTTGGATGAGCACAAGAATTACATTAGAAAGAATAAAATTCAGAAATCAAAGATTTGTGAATATGCTTGGGAAAACGGACATAGAATAAACTGGGACTCGGCAAAAATTTTAACAAAAGAAGCAGATACCAAAAAAAGAAAAATTAAAGAATCAGCAATAATTTTATTGAATAAAGACAAGTGCGTATCGAATTGTTCTGTAGATATTTTTAAAACCTGGCTACCAATGTTAAAAAAAGGACTTAACAAACTCAACATTATCTAAAAGAAAATATCATCAGTTCTATGTTCTGTGTAAGTAGTAAGTATCTATGGAAATAACATAAACAGAATCTTAAAGCTGTGTACTTGACGTTCACAGCAAAACAAGAGTTGTTCCAAAAAAAGCTTTGAAAACGGAAAGAGATTACTTTCCGAAACGTCAGCAAAATACATTATTTCTGTGTTTATTCCGATTTATATTATTTGCAAAACATAACCTCTGACTATTCCTTTGGCGTAAACGTCACGGGCGCAGAGGTTTTTTTCCAATAATTCTATTATTTTGTAGATTCGGTGATTTATTTTTGAAGAGGACAATAATACATGTGGTAGAAAACCTAAATAATAGGAAAGAGTATTCGTAGAATGCCACAAATAACTTTTAGACAATATAAGATACATTTGTTTTGATTATAAATAAATGTGTTTTAACCTGAATAACTCTTAAGTCTAAGAAATCTAGATTTGTCTGAAGAAAGAGACGGGGCTCTATGGTCTATGGTGGGATCCGAACCATTTCTTGGGGATAAATTATAATGGAATATTACTTCGTGGTAGGTGGGGCTAGAAAGCTAGACACGCTAACCCACTGAGCTACACTTCGGAATGACAAATACTAACCTAAGGTATTATACATACATACCTACTACATTTATGTATAATAGCACTGATATTTATGCATTTATTAATAATACAAATTATTAATCGAAATATTTAATTTATATATCCCTCAGTACTATACAGAAACACTAACAAATAATTTCGGATAAGACAGGCACATATTCAATATCCAATTATACTAACATGTACATGGTTTAGTATTGTACTATGCCATGTAATTCAGCATAACTAAAATTAAATCGGGCGAGTGTGGCGGATATTTAATGCTGTTCTTTATATTGTTATGTCCTATTTTTCAAGGTAATCGTAATCAGTAATCGGGGCAATTCCTGCGATTATGGAAACATATTATTACCAACATAAATCACCAAAACCGCACATTTCAGTAATTACAGTATATAATAAGAATACATGTCTCTGTATTCTTTCCTATTATTTGGGTTTTCTACCACATGTACTATTATCCTCTTCAAAACAAATCACCGGATCTACAAAATAATAGAATTATTGGAAAAAAGAGCCTCTGCGCCCGTGACGTTTTTCTTTTTTCCAATAATTCTATTATTTTGTAGATCCGGTGATTTGTTTTGAAGAGGATAATAGTACATGTGGTAGAAAACCCAAATAATAGGAAAGAATATTCGTAGAATGCCACAAATAACTTTCAGACAATACATGTCTCTGTATTAATACGTTAAACAAATGTTGATATTTTCTGTCTATATATAATCTAAGTTGCAGCCTAAACATTATATGTTAAATATTGATCAATTAAAATGCTCAATTGTTATTCTTTTCAATCTTTGGTCAAAACTCTTTCAATAAAAGATTTATTCGTTTATGAGCTGATTTAGAATTAAGAATTTGAAAGAATTTTACGTCCAATTTAATTGAAATGATATAAAGAAAAGTTTTTCATTTAGGCACATTCTTTCAGACTGTGACATATTTTTAATAAAGGGGTCGATTGCATCTATTGAGAAGTTTCAGAGATTTTTAATTTTAATCTCTCCGATCCCATTTCTTCTAATAAATGAATATTATAATATTATACACAATGGTAACTATTTTAAATATTTATGGCATTTGATTAGTGCAATAATACTAACAGATAACGATAATAATAATAATAAACAGCTGTATATAATTACAGATTTTGCGGTATCAACATTTTCATTTATTTTGGTTTATTATTGGAATTTTTGTTATCAAACAAAATTACTCTATGACAAGGTTTTATCTGTTTTAAATATATGTATTTTTTAATCTCCAATGGATATTCCTTTAAAACAATACAAAATAGAACCAGAACTGTATGGGGGCAGATCTAGGAGGGGGGGGGGGGGGCAAAAGGAGGCAATCGCCCTGGGCGGCACATGGGAACGGAAAAATGAGGAAAAAAGGAAAAAACATTATTGGAGTCTTCCCACCGCGCTTGATATTTTGAACAGAAACAATTAAAATAGAAAGAGCGAATTCTTTCCCTCCGCTCTTGACTTTCGAAAGCATACGATAATTTGGTAATTTTTCGTGTTAAATTAGAAAAAGTGAATTCTCCCCCGCACTCTTCACTTTCAATAGCATACAATAATTAGGTAATTTGGTGTATAGAGTATTGTTTTCATAAGGATATGGATAAAGTAAATAATTGCAAATTGGACTTTTTGTGGAACATTTTGTTTCTTCCCTCAAGAAATTTCTAGATCCAGAAATGCGTGAATTCGTTTTTGTGCAATTAAATTTGAAATTTAAACAGTATTGCTTCAAAAATAGCTCACATGAAATATGATCAAATATTTATAAAAACTTGTATGTCTTACCTATTTTCTAGTAATAAATCAAGTTATGATGAGGAGCTAGTACATTCAATACAAAATCATGTTCCTCTTATTAGGTAGAAAACTGGTACATTTCATATTCAAAATGCTCACCCCTATTTCTGATATGTCTTCAATGCTCTTCTTCTCACTTTGGTGATGGTAGCGCCTAATCCCTAGTTTCCAGACATAACAATCCAGAGGTGTGAAGTATGGGGATCTCGCTGCCCACAATACTGGTCCATTTGTAAAGTTGTTTACTAACATAAATTTCAATAATAAACGGAAATATCTAAAAAAGCTAACGTCTGTGATACTTTTTATATAAGTTCTAAATATCTAAATAGCCCTCTCAGATCACCGCCTTCGAACGATATAGTGTTTTATTTTTATTGGGTATTTTGCCAGTATAGTGGAAAAATATTTAAACATTTAATATTTTGAATATTTCGCGCACTTAACAGATAAATCAAAAATTATCGCTTTCCATTCTCAATATTTTTAATGCTAGTTATGTTAAACGTGTTTGTTTACTTTCGAGCGACACGGAGTGCAGAAAGTAATGTAACCGTTCAAAAACTGAACTTAGAGTTTTTGCCAGATAATTATTATAAAAATTGTTTTAATATTTTACAACTGAGTTCAGTTCGAGCAAGGAGGAGCAGCAATAGGCAGCTTTCAGCGAGAACCTGAAGATGGCAGATGAGATTCTGCCGAAACGTCGTTTAGACAACCGTGACTCCTGGAGGAGTCGATCATTGACGCGGGAGAGCACCCGGAAGTACCACAACACTTCATTTAACACCCGCGAAAACCTAAAAAAACAACATATATATATATATATATATGTTCCGAGAAGCTTCCGCGGTCGTTGGTATGCCAACAACTTCCTGTCTCACATTAACCATATACACCCTCAGATCCAGTTCACTATTAAAATCGAAAACAATTGTTCCCTCCCTTGCCTAAACGTCCTCATTACAAAACAAAACAACAATCAATTCTCTTACTCTGTGTATAGAAAAGCAACCCACACCAACCGCTACCTTAACTCAGAATCACACCATCATCCATCACAAATAAATTTTGTTGTCAACACTCTTGTAACCAGATCCCTCAGACTAACAGACAATCACAACAGACAATCCGAACTACAAACACTAGAAGGACATATAACGCGATCCATACACAAAGCACAAAATCCTTCCCAAATTCGACAGACAGAAACTCTTCCTCAGCAAAAAGCTTTCCTACCCTACATCAAAGGTGTCACAGACAAAATTTCAAAAGTCCTGAAATCCAATAATATAAAAACCATATTCACAACACACCAAACAATTTCCAATTTAATCAGAACCCCAAAAGACCAAATACCGCCTCCTAATAGGCCATAATATAGACTTCGATAACACCAAAACTATAGCACCATCATTTTTCCAGAAACCGCGAATCATCCGCGAAGCAATTGAGATTGAAAAACGTCCCAATTGTCTAAACAAAAGGGATGACGGTCATCGTCTTCCAGTCGCTTGGAAATCATTGATCTTCAGGCTAGCCCTACAATCTTCATCCACACCTCATAATCTTGATAGCAACCGTTCTGCTCTGATGCCTCCATCAACAGACCCTCAACCCCCCACCACTCTCCCACCCACAGACAGCTTTCGTATAAATAACACTTCGTCCGATACTGCCAGCGAGTTCGCTCTAAGGAATAGGCCTTGGAGACGCATCGTGGTGAGATCTGGAGAGTAGGCAGATTGTGACCCCGGAATCGAACCAGTTCCACGAACTCCTAGCATTAATTTCTTTGACAATTTTTCTTGACCCACATTTTCTCTTGAAAATGGCTCCAAAATGGGAGCCGAAACGTCGAGACATTAACAATCTCAGTCGCGGTTCAACCCGAGAACCTAGTATTTTTCATATTAAAACCGCCACTAAATATCCATACCCTAGACAGGATTCGAACCCAGGACTCCTTGATCTCAAGCCTACGCGTAAACATTAAACAACTGAGCCGGCGATTTGCCTTTTTTTATTCCTGAGTAAATACTAATGATTTCTAGTTAAAAATTTCAAATTGCCCTTTTGCACCTTCTATATTGCACAAATCATTTATCTGTCAGATTGACAGAATTATAAATAGATTCAAAAGAATTTCCGATTCCCACTTGTCACTATGCATATAGAGTGTAGTACATTACAAATTTAACAATATGCCATTATTGGTAGTTTACTGATGTGAAAATTGTTAAAAATCTCTCGAAAACAGTTCTAATAATTTTGCTCAAACGTTCTATGTGATGATAATTCTAACAATATGCCATTATTAGTTCTTCCTGTAAAATTCACGTAATAGTTTACTGTTGGAAAAAATATTTGGTTTACCCTAGAATCGTTTAAGGAATTAAAAATCTAGTACGTAAAACATAACACTAGTTTATTATATAAGTTAGTGCATTCAGTCTAATTAAATTACATGCAGTATGTAAATATTTGCAAATTAAACGTAATTTTTTATCTTCTTGGGAAAATTTCCAATTTACTTTATAAAAGCATACCACATCGAAAATGTTCCGCGCTACGATTCCAAATTTCATGGATGAACTTGCGAGATATAGGTATAATTTGTTATACCCTAATTAAAGTGCATTATAATCGACTGTTCTAAGGCGTGATGTTTTTAGAAAATTGTATTACTCTTCATCATTGGCCAGAAGGTGTTTTGCATATGTCTAGTTAATAACACGAATGATATTACAATAAAAATTCATTACCGAATTTGATACGCTACAATCGTCGATCGACCGAGCATTTAATTTGAACTCTTTATTTTTTATATGATGACCCTTCGAAAGCAGATGTTCTGTACCTAGTTTAATTTAAGGGTTAACTTCAGTTGACCATGTGCATATGTATATAACAAAAAATACTATTTAAATTATGAGAACACATTTAGTTTATACACAATGACCTACATAACACATAAAAAATATTGAAATCAGTATACCTATCTACTTAGTAGTAACATACAGAGTGTACATTTAACATTGATTATCATTATGCGTATTGTGTGTGTGTGTGTGTGTGTATTATTCAGCTATTTTAAGTTTGACTTTGATTTACTATTAACATTTTCAGAAGATTCTTGTGAGACTATGTTACAGGTTTCACTTCTTTTTAGTTAAGATCAAATCTTACAATCCAGATTCGACTCACTTCCATATATCCGAGCGACAATTTGGCATACATGTAGTTTTGCTGGCAATACAATTAGTGGAAGTTCTAAGCCAACCCTCCATTTTCTCTTCGTAATTTGTTTGTAGTAAGCACGATATGTATTTTTTGTGGACCGATAAGTACGTAGATGATAGTTAAAAAACCAACGTAATATTTAGTATTTTTTCTCGTAAACGATTTTGTGAATGTACAGGCGTTCAAAGAATCTAGCATTGAAAATAATTTTGAAAAATTTAAATATTTTTTTCCAACAAAATATAAGGCCAACGCAATGTGGATTAATTATTATGAAAATAAAAATGTACCTAGTAAATTAAATATTACGGTAGACCAAAAATACCACTAATTCCTATGAAAGGAATTAATTCATTGCCACCCATCAAGGTGCACAATGTGCGTTTCCAAAGCGATTGAAAATAATGCCGTAAAACTTGCGACATACTACCTCTTCAATCGGAAAACGCAAACAAAAATCTGATTGCAATAACCCCCCAGGAGACAGATTAATCCTATAGAAAGGACCACAGTGCGGAGATGTCGTGTATTACCAGCCGCAGACTAGTTTCAAGCTTGTTAGCTCTCATCAGTATGTCATAAATGATAAGATGAACACACAACAACCCTACACCGTTCTTCAGTCCATCAAATTACAAACGATAACGCCCGTAATTTGTGAATGGCTCCACCTGGTGGCGACTTATTGCAATCTGAGTCGGCGACGTAACTATTATGAAAACAAAAATTTAATAAATTAAACACTACGGTAAATCAAAAAATGCTACTTATTCCTGTAAAAGGAACTTAATTCATTGCCCACCCATCTAGGTGAACAATGTGTGTTTCCAAAGCGATTGAAAAGCTATGAGAGTATGTTGCCGACTCAGATTGCAATAAGTCCCCACCAGATAGATCCATTCACAAATTTTGGAGGTTATCGTTTTTAATTTGATAGACTAGAGAGTAGGGTTGTCGTGTGTTCACTTATGACGTACTAATGAGAGCTAACAAGCTCGAAACTAGTCTGCGGCTGGTGATACACGACAGCTCTGTACTGTGGTCCTTTCTGTAAGATTAATCTGTCTGCTGGGGGCATTATGTTCAATCGCTTTGGAAACGCACATTATGCACCTTGATGGGTGGCAATGAATTAAGTTCCATTTATAGGAATTAGTGGTATTTTTGGTCTACTCTAATTTATTTATTACATTTATATTTTCATATATTTTTTTCAACCCAAATTTTTCCTTAGTACGCCTGAGCTGTACCTAAAACTTATTAAATATTTCGTAAAATCATTTATGAGAAAAAAAATATTAAAATCTACTTTAATTTTTTTAAATATAGCCTACCTATCTCATTGATTTGCGAGAGACATATGTTGTAGATTACTACTTAAAGTCACCATAAGAGAACAGTACTGAACCCAGGAGCCTATGATTTGAAAATTTTTAAAAGTTGTTTTTTTTCAATGCATTTTTCACTAAATGCGTTGGGATTGTATCTATAATATATATTTTTTGAAAGCTATTAACGAAATTTCATTAAATTAAATTTGTTTATTAAGAAAAATTACGGAAAAAGAATAAAATACCTCTATTACTCAACATGTAATTTTTCGAGCAAAATATTTTATAGATTAATAAGTGCCATTGAAACTTACTTGAAACTTACAAAAGTAATATATTCTTGTCCAGCTACGGCGCTTCACTTAATCTCTCATCACCTCCCCTGTTCAACCGCTCACCCCGGAAAAGAAATAGCAATATATAAAAAGCATTTCCAAAAGTAAAGTCGAATTGAAATAAATAGATAGATAGGTAATTGTTTATTCTTTTGTTATCCAATTTGGACATAAAATTTGTCATGTACATTACAATAAAATTTAGCTTATATATAAGTATAGAAGATATGAAAAACAATAAAAGACACAGATTTTGAAAAATAAAACTTGGTATATCACAGCCTTATATGTTTAAAATGTTACATTCATTTAAAAATTTGTTTAGAGAATCATATGCTTTATTCTGAAGATAGGTTTTAATTGCCTTTTTAAGTGTGTTTTGGGAAGATTTCTTATTGCTAAGGGTATTCTGTTCCAGATTTTTGTGATATTAAATTTAATTTTTTTTTGTAAATATGTGTAAGTAGTTTTTCTAATTTTAGGATTTTTTGTGTTGTATGTATGTTCGTTGTTCTTAAAGAACGACCTATTTTCTAATATGAATACCACCGCCTCATATATATATATATATATATATATATATATATTGTTATTATACATGATTTGCAGGAAACAACTACTCAGCGGGCAAATACCCCGACCTGCATTGAATTATACCTTACAAATCATGAAAGATTGGTAGCCAATGTCATTTGTCAATTCCCCGACCAGACATAGACCGGTTTCGAACTTATTAGTTCTCATAAGTATGCCATAGGTCATGGAACAGACAAATGACGTGGCCAACCTGTTAGTTTTATACAAACTTAAGTAAATGGTGTACCGGTGAGAGGTAAGTGAATACCCTCATGTGGTCAAATGCTACTATACACCAGACATCATAGATGTCTCCATGGTGCATAGCGACTTGCTATATATATATATGTATATATATATATGTATATATATATATATATGTATATATATATATAGTCCCATTACCGTCAGCACCATATTTGTAACAAATATTTCATTACAGCTATCTCGTTATTTTATTTTGAAGATGTTTCTCATGCAGCGTTTCTGTAGAATTAAAAGTCTTTGTATTTCTGTAGAGTGTCCCCAAACGATTATACCATATTTTATTTTCGTCTGTACATACGCATTATATGCTATTAACGCCTCTCTTTGTGCGACATTGTCAGTGATTATTTTTAAAGCATAGCAGTATCTAGCCATACCTTGTGCATCCCAAAATGAGCTCTCCAGTCCAACCCCTGATCTATATGTACTCCCAAAAAAGATACGCCTTGAAGATTCTATTTCGCTGTTTTTGAAATATAGTTTAAACAATTTGCTAGGTGTATAGCTAAAATTTACTAGTTGAGTTTTTTCAATATTCAATAATAGATTGTTGGCTGAAAACCACGTATCCAGAGCGTGCATTGCACTGCCTGCACTCTGCTGACACGATGCTTCATCTACTTCACTGAAGATCAGTGATGTGTCGTCTGCATACATTACCATACTTTGCTCTACGATCTTAGGTAATTCAATTGTATAGAGAATATACAGCAGCGGTCCCAAAATGGACCCCTGTGGTACACCTTTCATTGTATTTATGGTATTTGATTTTATTATTTCTTGATTTTTGTCCATTTCAACAACCCGTTGCTTCCTATGACTCAGATATGATTATATGAGACTCAACGCCACCCCTCTAATGCCATATAATTCCAGCTTTCTGTAAAGAATTTCATGATCTACACTGTCAAATGCCTTAGTCAGATCAAGGCACATTGTAATTGTGCTTTTATCGTGATTTAGTGATTCCAATATTTTCATCATTGCCATATATATTGCCTTATTGTGGATTTGCCTTTTCTAAAACCATTTTGGCATTCAGTTAAAACAGTACTTCTTTCAAAAAAAGTCACCAATCTAACATATATTATTTTTTCTACAATTTTATTAACGTTTGACAGCAGCGAAATTGTCCTAAAATTTTTGAACTCGTCTTTTCTTCCTTTTTTGTGGATGGCCTTTACATATGCAGTCTTTAACCCCTCTGGATAATTGCTAGCACAGAAAGCTAGGTTTATTATGTGCGCAAGAGGGTGTGCTATTATGTCGGTTACTTCTTTTAATACACATACTGGAATTTCATCATCTCCCACTGATTTTTTATTTTTTAGTTGTTTTATTGTTTGATATACTTCTTCTTGATCAACTTTATTCAGATATATACTTGATGAACATTTCTTAATATTAGTTATATTTATAAAATATTTATTGCCCTCATTTAGTATCTTCATCGAGCCCAAGCCAGTGCTACTGAAGCTGTCCAGAATTATCTCTTTACTATACCTACAGTTTTGCTCTGTTATATGTTTTATTGTTGACCAAGTGATCCCATTTGTTATCCATTTTTTTGACTTGTTGCCGTTTACTTTAAACTTCTTTGTGGGGAACACTCTAGTCATTACTGTTTTTAGGTTATTTGCAAAGAT
This sequence comes from Leptura quadrifasciata, assembly GCA_963675555.1. Lineage (NCBI taxonomy): Eukaryota > Metazoa > Arthropoda > Insecta > Coleoptera > Cerambycidae > Leptura > Leptura quadrifasciata. The sequence goes on along the minus strand of OY776680.1, from coordinate 49,867,131 downwards.
ATCATAGCTCTATTTATTCCCTGAGTTAAGAACTATTTCCCATTGCACACATTCGAGTTATTCATGCCGAAACTGACTAAGTTTATTCTTTGAGAAAACCCGCTTTTTGATAAAAACATATATTGAAAAGGACAAACTAAAAATTAATTAGGAACCTGGTATAAAAATAAAAGCGTGGCGAGTAAATCTTAAAATTTATATAAAATTTTAACGAGGCGTCACCATTTTTTTATTCATAATTTTTAAGGATTTTTTTTGCGATAGTTCTATTTCTACGATATTTTTTCCTATAAAAATGCTCAACAATTATTTTGAATTATAAACAATTACACAAACCAAACCACAGAAACCACTTTACATTTCCCACTATTTTAATGTTGATCCAATAAATTCACTGTCTATTTGTTTATGCCGATTTATTTTACAAACAAAATTAAACATTTACGGATATTAATGTTACTCAAAAATAAGAATATCTCTCAAAGCGAACGCATTTGTTTCATCTCAGAATAATATAAAAACATTCTTCTCTGCATTTAGCTATCTTTTTTTCTTTTTAGGCGAACGTCCATACAAATGCCATCTTCCTGACTGTGGTAGAGCCTTCATCCAGTTATCAAATCTCCAGCAGCATTTACGAAATCACGATGCCCAAGTAGAAAGAGCTAAAAATCGGCCATTCCATTGCAACATCTGTGGAAAGGGCTTTGCGACTGAATCTAGCCTAAGGACTCATACATCGAAAGTAAGCCATGTATGTACACACAGTTTTTTTTTAGTTTTTTATATTTCTTTCCATTTCAAGTTTATTTTAATTTGAAAATTGTACAACTCAACGGATGATATGCCTAGAAACTGTAAAACTATTAATTAGCATGATCAGAATATGAAAGAGTAAAAATAAATTTTCAGAAGATCTTAAAATAGTTACTACAAATAATGTACATTAACGTTTCATTTTTCGATTAACAGTTAATATGTGAATCTGAATCTCTTCGTACCTATATAAATATTATCGGTAAATTTAAAAACCCATGTAACATGTAATTTAACATGTCAGGGTGATCCATTTGGTTGTTCTAAATTGATATACAGGGTGCCCCAACTAAAAGTAGGCACCCTGAATAACTTTGGAGATAATTTTTTTTTTTTTATTATTATTGAAACGCCTTGTTTCCAAGGGGGACATATTTTAATGTAATACTTGTGTACTTATCATCATCCATCTACACTACAGGGCCACCCCTCAAAAAATTCAAATGGCAAAGGGGGTCGAGAGATACATCTTTTGAAAGGTCTTTCAATTCTCTACATATCTGTGAAATTTTTTAAACTTTTATCGATTCTTCCCTGAAAAATAAATTGTTGTATTTTAGGTTCGGGAAATAAAAATAAAAGAAGCAGTTTCATACAGTAGTATAATCTGTTTTAAAATTCTGTACGAACACATTTGGAATCAATAAACGGCATCCTCGAACAATCCTTTCACGTAACTCTTCCAGAGATGCGGGTTTTGTCGCAAATACCTTCGATTTCAAATGTCCCCACAGAAAGAAATCCAAGGGAGTTAAATCGGGAAACTAGCGGGTCACTCCAAAGGACCTCGTCTTCCAATCCATCGCTCAGAAAATCGATTACCCAAAAATTGACGGACTGCTATAGCAAAATGTGCGGGTGCCCCATTCTGTTAAAAAAGTAGTTCGCCCCCTAAAAGATTATCATCTTCTTCAAGGATTTGCGTAATCACTGGGTCGATGTTATTTTCCAACAGATCGAGGTACCTTTCGCCATTTAAATTGTCAGGAATAAAAAACGGCTCGAGAATGTGATCCCCTAAGATACCAGCCCAAACATTTAACTTCTGGGGCCTTTGGATATGAGTTTCCATGAACAAATGTGGATTGGTTTCACTCCAATACCTACAATTATTGTGCCTGTTTACCTCCCCATTTAAGTAAAATGTCGATTGATCAGTAAAAAACGTATTGTGCAGTAGATTGGCATTACCGTTTCATTGTTCACTAAAAATCTCACAGAATTCAAGAATATAATTCAGAATTTGAATGAACACTGCTTTGTGATACACCGGAAGCCTCAGCTACTTTCCTGATCGATTGAATATTATCCATATGCAAATGACTCAGAACTGCCACTTCAACTGCTTCATTCCTAATCGGTCGCAGAGGTTCATTCTTTTTGTTTCCAACAGAACCTGTTTCCATAATTTTTCAATAATTGTAAAACATACTGAGAACCAACCTATCTGGGTGATTTCTATTGAATATGTGCTCCGTAGCTCTCGAAGTAGCTCTAGCACAATTATCGTTTTTAAAATAAATGCTGACAATTTTTCTTCTCTCTTAAAGGGTATAAACCATTTTGAGAATTCACTCTGGTAAAATGTACCTCAATTTAAAATTGATTGTGAACAAATTAATGTTCAAGGACTATCAAATACTTATGAGTCTTTTATTATTCTAAAACTAAACGAACAAGGAAAGTGTTTTTTGTCGAAAAAACTCGTGTTGATTTGAAAGCACTAAAAAATATAGTTCCAATCTTTAAACGATTTCGACTGTGTGTAATCATCAAAAATAAAATTAATCTTACTTAAGAACGAATCGATAAAAGTTAAAACAATACAGTTATGTAGGGAATTGAAAGACCTTTCACTCGACCCCCCTTGCCATTTGAGGTAGAGAGATGATGATAGGTACACAAGTATTACATTAAAATATGTCCCCCTTGGAAACAAGGTCGACATGTTTCACCAATTTTTCAAAAAATTTTTATATCCAAAGTTATTCAGAGTGCCTACTTTTGGTTGGGACACCCTGTAATATAACCGAAAAACACCGTCCGTCGATCGAATTCCAATTCATTATTTGTTACCTGTGTACTAAATCACTAGAACGTATCTCTCATACGATCTTATACCATCGGTCCATAGACATTTGCTGAAAAGTATTAGTATTTTTTCAACGCAATAGTGTACGGCATATTCTGGATTCCAGATTGTGGAAGCGTATTCTAATGTTGACCTTATAAGTGTGTTGAACAACAGCTGCCATTCACAAATTCTATTCTATTCTGTTATTTTTGATTATACAATCTAAATTTTTGTAGAAACTGGACACGATTGTGTGATGTGTGATTGCAAAAAAATTACTTCCTGTAAAAGATCTTTAAATTAACTACACCAATTCAAGGGAACATAATTTAATTCTCTAAAAGTTACACGTCATATATTTCATTTGTTAATGTTTTAAAATGAGCATACTGCAGCGTATTATTTTGCAGAGCAAGGTCAATGTAGTTTATAAATATTACGAAGCATAAAGGCCCAAAAACAGATCATAAAGGTACACCAGATGATGGAGCTATTTTGGCAGACTAAAACATTATTTACACTATTCCGTTCTGGAAAACTGTTCCCACTTCTCCACCACAAGCATCACTAGTACAACCCGGTATTCTATCTAAGGTATAAGGTATTATTTCGGACATCAAAACGAATATCTACCTACATTTAAAAAATTATCCAGTTAACTTTCCTGAATTGATTGAATCATTGGGACCGTTTTTCAGAAATTTACAATTTTCAGTTTTTGTTCATCATTACCTTTTTTGAGGGTGTTAAATGGTCATTTTAAAGAATCTAAGGATTTTTTTGCGCCTAAAATTTGATGAGAGCAGCTATTAAGAAATGTTGATTCTTCACAAATTATTTTAACTGAAAATTATAATGGAGGGTGATAATTTCTCAAGCAATACATAGTTTTCATATTTAATAATATAAACTTTGAATTGTTTAAAGGATGTCTGGAATACGATGACTAGAATTCGGAATATATTATTACTTAAGCCTAGCAAATTATTCTCTAAAAATTAATGATACATGTCTTTATGTGATAAAAACTGTCAATACGATTTATAAAAGTAGAGTAAAATCTGTGAATAAAATAACTAGTCGTTAAAAAGATTTCTAGGGGCATAAAATATATTTTTTTACGCTATAGTAACATAAAATTAATTTTATAAAAGGAGGACTGTCGTCAAATAATCAGTTCATCATAATATATTTAATGAATAAAAATATATTTAAATCGATTGGCAATTAGTTGTACAATTTTCAAAATACATTCATTTATTTTCATTATAATTAAATTATTTTACACATGGTGATGTATTAACTTTATATTAATTATGATTTTATTTTGTTTTCAGGTATTGTTTTATAATTATTTTAAATATATTATTTTTTATAGACCTACCTACCACTAGCTATGTTGTGTTGTGTTGTATTGCATAAGAATTGTTACTATGGAGAAGCATGTACATTTTCTACTTACATACATCAATTTTATATCTAAATGTGGCATAACTAAGTTGTTTTCTCTGCAAGCAAATAGAATAAAACTTAATTTGACAAATCCAAAATAAATAAATAGTATTTACAAATACTGTACTATTTAAAAAAATATGTTAAAATTATATTCCTATAAGACGTAATTATGTATTAACATCATCATTCGACTTTTAAATAGACAAATTCTGCTTTATTGACATACACGGCTAATGAATGAGTTTAATCTAGTTTAGTTCACCCATTAATAAAATAATTTCAAGCGGTGAAACTTAACCCCATAAAATTGTCGACACATTTCTTATCTTATCTTATAATCGCATCAGAATTCTTTAATAAATATTGTTGGTTTTCAGTGAAAATAATCCCTTATTATATGCCAAACGGATTTTCTATTAAAAGAACACCACCACCTTTTGAATATTTAAGAAATAATTGAGGATTAAGACGGAGATTTTTCGATTAAACTTGCACCTGATACCGCACTTTGCAAATACTTTCAACCCCTTCTTTTTTACCCTTCTGCCAAACGCAAAAATTAGTCTCGGGATAAAATATAATTTTCATTATGATAAGAAAGTTGTTAACATTTGAAACAACACATTTAGATAATAGTACTGTTGACATTAAATTTTCTTTGTAACTAACATGTTTAGAATAATATTTGTGTGTATACTGAGACTTAATTCTTACTATAACCAAGCGTGTATATGCTGACTACATTCTTGCCGATCAAATGCGTTCTGGTTTTTTGTCGTGTTGTTAATTTGACATTGTTTCAAAAGTGCAAATTGCACACGTTTATGAAAATAATGAACTAGTATTATACAGGATGTAACTCAACTTATCCGAAAAATTTTAACCATACATGCACCTTTAAATAAGTAGTCGGTTTCTCGAAAAAAAAGGAATAAAAGTCCAACAGATCCAAAAGATACAAATTGTTAAAGTTATAAATTAATTAAAATTTGTCGATGTCTTGGTCACTGATGAAGCTATTTTGACGCGTAATGGTATAACCAATCTACATAATATGCACGTTTGGACCATTGAGAATCCTCATCCAGTAGTTCGGAATCACTTTGAACATCGATGAACGCCTAATTGGTCCGTTCATATTGCCAAATCAGATGAATGATCAGCAATATCTGCAGTTTCTCCGTAATGATCTTCCTGGTCTTCTTGAAGATGTGCCCTTGGAGGTCCGAAGTCGGATGTGGTTTTTACATGATGGTGCGCCCCCAAATTATCGTTTAGTGGTCCGAGGTTACTTGATCCAATTAAACGGAATACGTTGAATCGGACGGGGTGGACCTATAGCTTGGCCTCCGCGGTCCCCGGATCTAAATCCTCTTGACTTCCTTTTGCGGGGATATTTAAAAAATGGAGTCTACCAAACCGAAGTTGACAATATCGATGTATTACGTAAATGTATCCCAACAGGTGTCTTTAATCTGCGTCTTCGGGAACAGCAGGAAGGGAGAACACTTCAGCTAGTGTAACAAAATATTAGACGGGTGAAGGTGTGCTTGAATGTCAATGAACAGAACTTTCAACAGTTTTATAGAAATAATATGTTATTTTAACATTTCCATTAATTTGTAATTTTAACAATTTGTATCTTTTTTGTGTTGAACTTTTATTAAAAAATGTTTTAAGAAATCAAATCCTTATTTAAAGGTGCATGTATAGTTAAAATTTGTCGGGTAAGTTGCGGTACACCCTGTATATGTTGCTAATTCTTGGAAAATGTCATCTAGATTCAGATGCTGCATCGCGATTATACACGAGACGTTTTCGCTTATTATGAGTTTATCCCATAACTCGGGTGTTTATCAATCTTATTAAAATGGCCAAAGGTACTGGTGATTTACGAGAGCGATAACTACTTATCTAAAATTATATTATCGGGTTCGAGCAACGAGAAGCATCAGTAATCAGTAATCAGCAAGAACCTGACGACGACAGATATAATTCTACCGAAATGTTGCTTGGACAACCAGAGGACTCCTTCAAAAAAAGTATCATCTAATTCAACCTAAGCTATAATTCTATTCTATTTTGTTTATCTTTAAGTCTGAATTTTCTATATATATTAAGAAATGCGTTTTATGGGACACTTATTTGCTTTCCTAAATTCGATGACCTCAAACAAGCTGGGTTAGGAATCCCTGTACAATACGGAGAATTCCTAAAAAATTTTCATGAGAGGTAATGCAAATTATACATTTGATATAATTATATATTTGTTCGTCGTAATTTTTTCGGAAACTCGCGATCATTTTGCGAGAGTACTAAGCAAGCACCAATTTTTAAAAATACTCTTAATTAAGCACAGTGCTAGCGAGCACCAAACATAATGCTTTTAAGGGCAGCTCTACTAATGATATTCTTTCGTTAATTAACCCAATATTCCCACCATGGCATCTTCAAGTCACGTAAACAATATCTCTCATCTAGACTCGACAAAAACACAGTGAAAAATTACGGTGACCATGCGTCCCGCATTATGGGGAATTCTACTTCATTTTTATGGCATGTCACGCAAACACAATTTGAAAATGTTATCCCTCAAAAAATTTGTTGTTCGATACGAATGGGACGAAGAAACAGAATGCCGTAGATTTACAATAATTCTTACATCTCTTCAAGAGCTCGTACTTAGTGTCTTTGGAACTAAGTGTAAGCTTTCAACACATAATTTCAAGTTAAAATTTTCAATAACTGGCGTGCAGAGGATAAATTTGTACATTTTTTAAATTACAATGGATAGTTCGCTATTATCTATTTTAGTATACGATGTCACTTACGTGTAGTACAACAAAATTCAAGGGAAGTATATGGAAATGTCCCACATTTTGGTTTCTGATATCTCATAAAGTTACATTTTCATCGTTTATTAGTACACATTTGTTTCAAACAAAAATATCAGAATCATATGTATATTACTTGCATTATATTGTATGAGTATTTACGTATATTTTTGAGCATGTACTTCAAAAAATATGCAACATATTTCAAGTTTTAAGGACCCAAGTTACTATTTTTAGGTTTTGAACATCTATTTGCAAGTAATTAGCCACTGTGCGTCGCCAAGACATTGAAGACTATTATTGCATATTTGATAACTTAATACGTCCAAACTGAAGTTGATTTTTATCAGAGTTAAATGACATATAACGTGTTTCAAATGCAAGTTAACTTGGAAGTCCTGAGTTAATTGGAGATTAAAATTAGTCTAGGATAAAGTATGAATTAACTATATATTTTTATAAAACTAACCTAAAAGTGTTTATGTTATAGGTTTCTATTTCATCTGTCATTAGGTAATGAAATTATAAATACGTCAAATAAATGAAACCTGAAGAATTATAATATAAACGTTTATATTAGCGATGATCAAGAAAGCCGAAAGTATTACGAAACAAACCAAATCACGTCGAAGAATGGGAATGCAATGGTTTCTTTGCGCATTTGCGATTATATCCCAGAAAGATTGAAAATTTACTAGAAGCACCATTAATATTTCCTATTCTACGATCAGATTTTGCTAATTATTATCTTATATTTTATATATATTTACAAATTATGTTTATTTTTATTTCTCTACAAATAACTACTATGCGCTACAAAACCACTGTTTATATATTTTACCACCGAGTCTTTCCATAATGCAGTCAAAGATTTTTACATTAAAAGTTAGCTTAATTCATATTTTACTACCACAGAATTGCAGGAAGAGTCTAAGATTATTAGTGCAGAATCCCGAAAATGTAAATTAAATTCATACCTCCCATACCAACCTAATCAAATATTTCACATCTATATAACAACAAAAAATCATAATGAAAAACAGTTTGAACATTAACAAGAATTTAACCATTGATGAACTGACCGTAAGTGTGTTTCCTGTTGAGAGTATAAATACATTATATTGCTGGAATCAGAAAAAAAATTAAGCAAGATGAAAATGTATAAATTAAAAATTTTGGTTCATTGAAATGCGTTTTAGTAAAACTTTAAGTGTACATTTATGATGCGAACAATTACTAAATATCATATCATCATGAGCTAAAAATTTACGCTGTGCTTATTCTTGAAAATTAGTTGTTTTATGTTATAGTTTTTGAATATTCAAAATATCTCAAAAACTAAGTTATGAAGTTTCAGTGACCTGTTAGATATACCATTCTGTATACAATTGATAGAATTGTAAATACAAAATTCTTACAAAATAAACATTGATGAGAAGAAGTACTTAGGCTTAAGTACCACTTGAATTTAAGCAATTATTATTAATATTTGGACCTTATGTCGAGAGAAGACGTAAAACGTACAATTTATGTGAAAAACAATTACTGTAGTTGTAGTGGTTGTTGAAACCCGCCGCAAGTACAACTTCCGATCATTTAAAATTATAAATATTGTAATTTTGCAGAAGTTTCTACATTTCAACTTTCAACAGAGCACTGGATGTCGTATTTAATGCTGCAGAATATTCAGTTATATATTATTATATATTATATATTTATGTATTTAATAATTATGATAAGTTAATCGAGGGAGTCGTTATTCTGTGGTATTTTTTTATCATCTTGTGAAAATAAATAAAACACAAAACTTATATTTTCACCACTATTTAAATTTGTGACTGCAGTTTTAACGTAATTAAAATAGATACCTGGGTCATATAATAATACAGAATTCTTAATAAGAATTTTAAATATCAAATATCTTTACTGACGAGCTGAAAATCTTCCAGGAAAATATTAAATGAATGTATTACCTTCTCTTAGAGGAATAATAAACCTTAGGTAATAATAATCAGCCATCATAGAAGACTAACGGGGACCGAACCGATAGTGAGGTTTGCATCCTAATCATTCGCCATGTTTTTGGTGCTTATCTAGTAAACCTAAAATTAATAAGATTATGTTTAAAAAGTATTTTTTTTACTATTGCATGGCTAAAGGTCACTCGTTTTAACACCTCTAACATTAAAGTCCCGATGTCTAGTACCGGTTCTGTCCTCCTTGGCTTTCTGTATTAAAATACTATAATTTGATCTTCGAATATCTGTCTGTACGAACTTCGGCGCCTAAACGATTTATAATACAAGCAAATCTAGATACCCGCGTTTACCGAAGAGTATTAATTTTTGTGCAACGAACAACGAAGAAAATGCAAATGTCTTTATGTTCACCGAATGATATAAATTACAAATTAAGCCTATTGATCCATTGATAAATAATTGCTTCATATCTCGCTTCAGATTCTGTCAAAGATATGCCTAATGTTTCTCCAAATTTTCAATGCCGCTGCAGTAGTTACCTAAATTTCTTTAGAAGTTACAACTGGAAATTCTTCGACATCTTGTGGATTGCACCGATAAATCCAGGTTTTTAAGTGAAGAGACCAAAAGATCACAACGATATTGAGGGAACGGTATGGACGTAAATCTTGATTCAATATTCCAGCCAGCGTCGCAAAATTTTCGCAAAAAATTAATATAGTACGTGCGATATATGCTGCAAATTTGTCCTTTGCGTAATTTCGAGTCCGTCTTAATATATCCTGAATATAAACATTGGAATTCACCTGTCTATAGCCAGGTAACGAGGTAACGAACATAGTATCTGGTTTGAGTTAAGTTTTGTTGTTATCATGAATCAGGGCTTAAATTGTACCCTGTACGGTAGTTTATTTAGAGTGTGCAATTTTCAGCGATTTATTATCAAAATTTATAGTTTATAATATGACATATATCGCTAACTAGAGAATTGATTTTATAAGAAATAAGTTAGGTGTAATACAACAATTTTAAAATAATTTGTTACCCAAACAGTGATCAAGCAAATCAACGCCACATTCCTGTAAACTATGATGATTATGACTGGCGGTCGAGAGGTAAGCGCACTTGCCCCTCAAAAGTTCCGGGTTCGATCCCCGGTCGTGGCAGTGGAAAATACTGTGAGAGGGATATTTCCACTACACACGGATATTGGGTGTGTGTCCCTCGTCTCTAAACGTGTAGCCCCCTCCCACACAAGGCTTTTCTAGAAACTTCCGGTATAAAGGGGGTCGTAATTACCTATGGTGTTATTTATTATTATTAATATTAGAATATAATATAGATGTAAAAGATAATTTAATTAGTGAAAGATTCATAGTGGTATCGGTGAAAATGTACCTAACTGTTAAATTACAGATATGGTAAAGAAAGAATATTACATAAAAAAGTACAGTCTGCTGCGCAAACATATACTGCAGCTTTAAATAAATGAAATATAATAGAAACAATTATAAATCGGTGCTACAAACTTTACCATTTAAAAATGAGTCGGTCTAATATATCCTTATACTGGCATTCAGAAATAATGATAAATATAAATTGCATTTTAAATCCCTGTCAAATTTGATCAAAGTCGCTAGAACCGTTTAAAAAGAAATAGGTTCCATTTCTTTATCGGTTTTTAGAGGTTAACTCTTCCCACATTTGAGCTAGGTACGATTTTGCGTATCCTCCTCGGGGTGTGGCCGTTCTGAAGACGCTTATAAACTTTGAGCAAAATCGATCCGGTGGTTTGGGCTCTAGGTGCTACCACATACCGCAGACAACACACAATAGACGACAGACAGATATTTTATAAAACCACTTTTTTTGCTTCAGGGACCTAGAAACCTGTAAATTCACCAAAAACTCAATATCAATTTTTAGAACGATTACAATACTTTCCTATATACTGCGTATATGGGTAATTAAAAATGTCAATGTAACAGAAATTATGTACACCTAAAAACACACAGAAAATATAGATGTCATATGAAAAAATTACGAAAATAACCACCCATGTATACCTTATGTATGCATGTAAGTGTATGATATCAACATAGACGAACAGCATAAAATCACATAAAAGTGTACAAAATATTGAAAAAACGTTAATACCATTTATCACAGAAATATTAAAGTTGTTCGAATGAAATATTATTTAAGCCCATAGAAGCTAAACTAAATCATCTTAATACGCAATTTTAATGAAATTATACCACTTTGACCTTAGACAGGAACTAATAATAATTCATGGTTTTAGAGAGGTTTACTGATGGTGTTTAAAAAAATATATCAGAGACAGAGATGTCAAAACAATTTAAAAAATGGATAAAACAATTAAATTTGAGGGAGCTTATCTGTTCCTTGCCTGTCTCTAGCTGCACACGTAGCGTGGCATCAGCATTCATCGATAACATGTAGCGATCTCAGCAAATACTTCGCCACTGCCCCTCGTATATAAGGTTGTTCACAATGAATAGACATCTGGGGGTATAAAAATCCTTCATGTAGATATATCAGAACACGCCCATAAGAACATGAGGAAGATTATCGATTTAAAATTTAAAAAATAATCGAAAAATAATGTTAAAATACAATTATGTTGTTGAACAGTTTTATAGTTGTCTCTCGAAATAAAGAAAATACACAAAACATCAAATATTTCTGCTCTTTACATGGACTGCTAAGCTAAAAAATTCCCAAAATTGGGCCACAATATATATAATTTAACAAGCTGTAACAGCCTCGAGTTTCTTCATCTCTCCTTTTTGTATGCTTACTCAAAAAAAACTTATTAGCTGTATTCCAGCGTAGTGACAGCGTAGAATTTTATTTCGAATTTGTCCCGTATCTTTATATCAAACACTAACAATACAATACGATAAATTTAATTTGACGCTAATATTACCTATCCCGTAATATATATACCTGAACCGTAATAAGTGAAGTAGATTCGCCCCAACGAATTTGCCACCCATCGACATGTTTTTAAGAAATGTTGGGTTGGAAGACAAAACCAAATTTACATCTAGAACTCCATGTCAAGGGGCGAGCGTAGGTGCGTCTTTACTATGTACATACTTTGGTATGCGATGTAAAGCAATGACAGGAGCAGTTAGTACTTGGATGGGTGACCATTCCAACGGAAACCGCGTCCTCGCCTCACACATCTTCCAGCGGCTTGTATATCAGTGTATGCGCGGAAGCTATACAACCTTAGACGAGGGTTGTATAGGAGATATACCATCCTTCAGAGGGGATGTAAATCCGTCGGTCCCTTGTCTATTAAATGTTAGGCAAGTAAAAGATCCCTACTCTTCTTAAGGGAACTTGTTCGGCAAAATTCCTGGTTGGGGGTAGCTCGTCTACAGGCGTCGGTGTTAGGCCTCAGTAGCGGAAATAGACCGACGTTAAATAAATGTATAAAAAAAACTCGTGTCATACAAAAAAGATCACCGTAGACCATCATTATGTATATGTATACAACAAATAAATGTATATTTAATCTATAACTTCTAAATAAAAAATATATTATATTATATATATATATATATATATATATATATATATATATATATATATATATATATTATACATACAACGAGATTAGCTGTAATGAGAAAAAAGTATATTTCAGCATGCATTGGTGGTTCACTGGTAGATACAGCGGTAAAATGCGAAAATCTTTTATGTTTTCATGAAAGCAATCGACAGTTAAGCTTTTACTGTTTATGCCAAGATACTCTGTAAATCAATTAATGGTTCAATAATACACTTTTAATTATACACATCTTAAATACGGTTTTTGATATATATTTTTTAATCTGTTTTATAATAGTAAGTATTTAATAATTTGCACGTGAAAATATAATTACTTATAGTGTCCAAAATTTATAAAACAATTGAAATCGTAACATAAATATGAGATACAGTGATTAAGGAAAACTTAAAAACATGCGTGTATACCAAACATTAAAAAACGTTTGCATGTTAAGATCCATTCCATTTCTAACCCTTTGTATTAGTTCTGTACCTCATTTCCTTATTTCTGGCTTTAATTTTAATAATATCCCTTAAGACATATCATTTAAAATGCGGTACCGCTTAGATGTAATAGATAGAATTACTAGTTACTTTATATAAAGACAATAGCAATATACTTTTCTTTAATTTATATCAAAAATAAAATGTTTGAATATATTTCTCCTTATAAGTATAAAAGGCTGCAAGGAAATTTCTAAATTTATTATCAAATTTTATTTTATATTTTCATGATTTTTTTGATTTACGACTTTAGTTATAATTTAGTACTTAAACATTTTATTCCTAGCAAAATTATTACTTTTGTTTTCTTTTCATATTCTGCATATGCTTTACAATGAGAAACTTCGTAGTTCGCAAACGCCATTCATTTTCTAACCTAAATTATTTATAGTAGTATATAATAATTAGATGAACGCATGATACTTTTCACCTGTTCATTAAAGTTTTTATATAATTCTACAGGTTCTGTTCGCAGTGTTTTCAAAGTAAGCTGAATTATTAGATGTAGTAGGGTTTTCCCAGAAAAAAAAATTATTGCTGAAATACTTAACTCACGTAAAAAAAATGATTTATGGCATATTTATTATCTTATTAATTTTACTAATAGTAACAAAAAAAAACTTGAAGTTTGAAAAATATTGGGTTCATTTTAAACAGCCATAAATTGGCGCGTCGTGACGTCAACACCCTGAAATCCAATCACAGAATTAACATCACAGAGGTTTTATCTGTTCAAGATTGTTTATTAATCTTGGTCTCTGTTAATGTGAACGATTCATCTTTTGGAGTCTGAAGGACTTTTAATATTTTTCAAAAATGAATGTTAACGTTCACAAAATAAGGGTACAAAACGACTGTTTCAGACGGAGAATAATATGAAATCTATACTTACTGTTCGTTTTTGCTTAACTGCTGCTTTGATGGTATCTATTGGACGTCGTAGCACTATAAATCTGACGCTGGAAGTAACTAACACTTTCTTAAAATTATACCTGAAAGGGAATTTTGTTAAAAACACAATTAAAAGACAATATAAAGTTCAAATATATATATATATATTAAATCTCTTCAAAAATTTATGTTTTTACAACAACTTCAAGAAATATGTTTTAACAAACAATAGTCTGGCCCGTGTACAACACAGGGTGAGGAACGGAACGATTTATAATGTACCAACTACCATCCAATATGCAGGTTTTGAGCTAAGATTACACAAAAATATTCAAGAAAAGTTCAATGTTTCTAAAATTTGGTGGGCTTTTGCTTGCCTGTCTATTCACGTTTTTTTATTTCAATATCGATTTTGGTCGCTCCTCGGAGCTTGAAAATGCTTGAATCGCAACGACTTTGAATTATATTTGGGCAATTACAATTTCAATACGTTCAGGCAAGGCGGTCCCATGCACATATGAGTACATGGTAACTATACTTTTCTGACACCGAATCACTGAGGAACCGGTTTAGGGCAAATCCCGTTAAAACTCATCATTTTCCCGTCAAAATCGACTGCTAGGAAATGATGGGGGTCCCATGTCGCTAAAGGCTATTTTCGCTAAAACTTACGATATACTTTGAATAGAAGCTGGATTAACTTGTCCTCATATTTAATACCGCGCATGAGTTGCAATGCTTAACAACGTGGATTCGTAAAAGGGTTTTTAAGTCAAATTTTGTTATACTTTCTAAATTTTAGTGGTCGGGGCGACATTACGTCCCTGTGCAGCGACATTTACTACATTTTCTAAAATGACGCTCCTTGAGAAGTTATTGAAATTTTTTGCATAAAAATCGCTCCGTAGAGCGAAAATATGATTAAGAATATTAAAAACCTCTTCCACGATATTTTTACGTGAAGCACGCTTTTCATGCGAAATATTTTCTAAGTTGGATTTTTTAACAACGTCGAAAAGTATATCGAGAGTTTTATCGTGTTCTTTAACATTAATATAACATAACCTCTATTTATTGACAGCACTCAGCACTTTTCTACTTTAGATAAATTATCAGCCGCACCTTTAACATATCCCTCTTCCACTTGATTCCATTTTGATTGTAGAATTAATAAAACATAAACCAGAAACTGATAAAATAATATTTTCACTCCAAACAATACAAACATAAAATATAAATTTAACGTTTTAGGTTAGTCATGTCATGTGTAATGTCGGTGAAGGTTAAACCTAAAAACCTAAACTACAGTACAAAATATTAACGTCCGACGCTTTCACGAATAACTTGTGCGGCATTTATCTGGATTCTGATTGGCCAATATTTACACGTCCACTACTTTAGACCAATCACAGTACAAGCATTACAAATTGAAATTCTGAGAAGTTTTAGAGGAAAGCTTTCTTTAACACAGAGTTAGAATCTATTACAAACCAATTATATCCATAATCTCATTGATTTTCCGGGTAGATATGTAATTCTGGCGCGTAAAAATGCCCGTTTTAAAAAGCAGTGAAATTATCAGCAAGTTGTTTAACGATATTTTCTTAGAAATAATTCTTATTAGAAAAGTAAATTGTTGCAAATTAATAAAATGTTTTATTATATCATTTTCACGACACAAATTGTTAAAATAAAATTAGTGGGAAAACCCTATTTCTTTGTAATTTGAATCATACTGTAATGATATCCGCTTTAAATTACTATAAATCACATTCAACAAATTTTAATACCCTTGATATCAAAATAAACTCTACTGCAATAATTAAACATGTGCAATAGAAAGAATATCTATAATTTTCCAAGCATATAAAGCAATCGTTGAATAAAATGACATCAAGAAGGACCAAAAACAATAAAGTAATGCCCGTAATGATTTAGAAAATCATGGTATTTATTTTTCTTTCTTTCCCTTTCTGTACTCGAATAAATTATTTATTATTAACAGCCGCCATTTTATTTGCATTCTCAGAATATCAGACGAAGATCTTCCTGTATAATTATCCTTATCACAGTCGCATCTTACAATCTAGTAATTGCAAACAATGCAAAATTTTCTCACCACACACCATTATTTACATCATATTATAAAAACTATCTCAAAATCTATGCACCTATTTGTTCTTTATATTAACAACTCCACCCTAACAATCCTGTAACAAATGGTATACATTTTTAATTCGTAATTTTTTTACGCACGCGATTCCTAATCCCGCCCACTTCCTTTATAAAAAAACTGCTAAAAGGGGAGAAATTAAAAAAACAGATACACCCTCTTTAACCGCTCTGTGGTCACATGACGTGCTTGGCACAACATGAGATATGGAAAGTACATTACAAGTATAAAAAGGACCCAGGAAACTTTTAAATCAGCAATGACACAAATGCTGTGTTTAATTTCTGTAAATCATTATTTTTAATGCAATATTATTACCTTAACAACGAATCGTCAACTTTAATGGTTGATGACTATGAAAGTATAAAAATTAAAATTCATAGGTAAGGTTTATTTGAGGGGCCGTATTTATTATTAATTATTAATTACTGTTATCATTCCTATCATTCCTAACAATAGCTCCAATTCAAGCAATGTACTTTTCTACATCACTTGAACTGCGGTACTAAACTTACTAAATGCTAGCTAACTAAATTTTTAGAGGTATTTTTATTGTTTTAAATTCAAATGCTAAATGCTTGGTTCCTTTGAAAATTATTTTAAATATTTGATTTTCGACAGTCGCTGGTGGTGGTAAAAAAATCAATACTAACTGAAATATTTATCTTTTAACTATTTGTCATGGCAAACGCGTACAGTTATGTTCAAAATTTTAACCGAAGCTCAAACATATGATTATTAAAATTTCGTGCAATTAATAACATTTTATCCTTCAGTAATGAGCTGACACATCATGCAATTTCATAGGGATTTCTTAACACTTCGGGGCGTCTGTTTTCTTTAATTTCATTCCAACTACTTCAATCCTCTGATGAAGTTGTGGCTCCAACTGATATCGGTGTGCTCGTTTTCTTATAAGAGCCGGCAATATATCTTTGAGCCCCATAAAAATTTTCAAATTCATACATGTAATTCACTATTTCATTGATAGGGGAACACGAAATGACACTGCTGCCAGTTCTAAGCAGTGACACCGGCATTAAGAAAATTATTTTGAAAAATCTTTCTTTTTCTTTCAATCATTGAGTACCATAATATTTGAAGATTGTGATTGTCCTCGTAATAGGAGTGTAGTGCTATAAAAAAATGCAGTGCTGGCAGTCTCCGCGAGTGACCTTATTACCAGTGGCAACGAGAAGATAAGGGATTTTTGGAATTTGATTTTCGAGTTCCATCGAACTTTGTAAAAATTCAAAGTGTATGTGAAAGAGTATCATCGATTTCTGTGTAAGAAAAACCACTGCTGCCTTTTTCGAAAACTGAAGAAAATAGCGACAGCAGTATTTAACTGTTATGCTTATTGTACCATTTGGTTTAATTCGCACGAATTCTGTTTTTTTTTTTTTCGATTTTCACAGATAAAGTACGCAACAACTGTAATTTACAACAAATTTTGCGTGGCGTTGATTGCTTAAATGACTGATTGGTAGCATACATATATGTCCGGGAATGAAGTTGTAGATGTTGAACACTTCCTCGAAGTGTCGGTTAATTCATTAATCGACTGGTCAAAATTGGCGACAGAATTGGGATCGAAGTTTATATAAAGCGTTGCCCGAATTTAATGCTTTCACTGGATACGATTATACAGCACCATTTTTCTGAAAAGGAAAAATTCGGCTATTTAAGAAACTCCAGAAACACCAATATTTTCAAAAAGTTTTCGTGTCTCACAGATTTGGACTATGACAGGTAAACTAAGTACATTGCAAGAGTACGTCGCAAATGTATTCCGTGAAAAATTTTAAAAGCGTGAATGTTGCCGGTTTCGAAATTTTTCGAAAATTCAACTAACCACAACCGAGAAATTTTTTAATAAAGCAAGAGGCCATGTTACCGATCGCTCGAACAGAAAATGTTGCATACGATATCCCACCCACATGTGGCAAAATACAACTGTGGAAAATTGTACTTCGCTTGATTTCGAGGAATACGGTTGGAAGATGAGCGAAAAGTTGCAGCCTCCTTGGTACAGAGGCGAACCGACGCATCTATATGTAGATGATTGTCTTTGTCGACTAATGCGAATGACGAAAAAGACGAAGAGTTCAGATTCTGAAGATGAGAACTAGCTATAAGTTTATTCAATGCGTGTAACTTTCTACTTGTTTACGTAATTTGTATGTAAGTCTTAAAGTAGTAATAAATAATGTACTCAGCGGTCACATCATTTGGATAATCCCATTGGAAACTCTTCAGAATCATTAATCTTTCTTTCAAATATTTTCATGATGCATATGCCCGTCCTACTAACTGTTGTATATGATTCTCTAAAAAACACATGTCTTTTCATGTAAGAAAGGACCAATATATAAAAATTCTTTATTTTTACGCACTTACATTTTTTCATAGTTGTTGGAAAAAATAAATGCCTGAGGCATGATTTCTGTTCACACTTACCTTAAAGATCTCTATGTCTTAAATAAAATACTTTTCAATTGTTTAAACAATTTCTGCCTTGAAAAATAAATCCCATATTCCAATAAGAAAGCGGAAGGGATTTGTACTTTCCACAACCGTAGAATAATTTAACATCTTATTTGTTTAAACAATTATATCACTGTTGTTTTGATGAAGAAAATGAATTTATTGTAAAGTGGAGTGATTGTCATAGGAAATATAAAAAAACGACTAAAACAACGGAAAAATCGAAAAATGTTGTATAAAAAACAAAATTTCACTTTTTAAACAATCACCTCCACAGAATATTTATTGTAAATTAGCTGCATGTGTATTTTGTCTGTGAAAATCGAAAAAAAAAACAGAATTCGTGTAAATTATACCAAATGGAAACTCGAAATTTGTGGTTTCAGTGAGCGTGATCTTCAAATACTGCTGCCGGGCCGCTATTTTCTTCAGTTTTCGAAAAAGGCAGCAGTGGTTTTTCTTACACAAATATCGATGTTCTTTCACGTGGATTTCGAATTTTTACAAAGTTCGATGGGACTCGAAAATCGAATTCCCAAAATCCCTTATCTCTATGTTGGCACTGATGAGGTCACTCGCGGAGACTGGTAGCACTGCATTTTTTTTATATCACTCCCCTCACTATCTCGAAGAACAATCACAATCTTTAAGCATTGTGGTACTCAATGATTGAAAGAAAAACATTTTTCAAAAATTTTTTTTAATGCCGGCGTCACTGCTTAGAAATGGAAGCAGTGTCATTTCGTTTCACCCATCACATTAAGAAGTAGCAAATTGCTTGTGTGACTTTGAAAAGTTTTTTGGGGTACAAAGCTGTGTCGCCGTCTCTTATACTATTAGGATCGTCTATAAAATACTTATTAAATCGTCTTCTAGTACGTAAGACGGTACCTCTATAGCATTAATGCCTCTGTTTATATGTTACAAATTCCAACCAAATCAAGCTCTGACATGCCATAAAAAAATTCCTGCTACATGCATCTCTACAATACTGTCACTCAAAATTCACCCAATACATTCCAATTCTATAAATATTATTCATTCGTTTAAACACACACACACACACACAAATTGCTACCATTCTAGAAAATACTAAAATATTTGTAGTTATCTGAAAATAAGTTAATTTTTAAGTATGACTGCTACACTTTTGTAATTCTAATCATCTTCTGATGATGTCAACTTAGTTGATGAAATACCCCGCGGTACATTTTTCAGTATATTTGCTAATCAAAGGTTGAAACGCTTTCCATATAGAATAATTATAAATATTCAAAAGAATAGTTACAATACGCACTTGGTTTATTGTTTCATGAGTTTTGTTCAGTTTTATCTGACATATGTTTCGGCCTTGCGACCAATATCAAAGAAAATTTTTTTTAAGACTCTCGTTACAGTTGAGATTAAAGCACTATTAATTACAATCTCTTTAAAGTAGCTCATTGGTTTTACTAGAAAATTACAAGTAAGCCAATACATTTATTTTGCTTTAACTTGGAAGCACTCAAAATAAAGTCTAAGTTATTCTTTATCAAAAATAATGATCGTTTCTATTTATTTGGTAATTCTGAACTATTACATTTATTTTATCATAATGAAAACAGATTTTTAAAGTACAATTATTTATTTATTTAGGTGCATATTCGTATTTTCTTAATTTTATTTAGGTATTCAACTACCGCGATGGAATACTAACTATACCTAAAACAGCAACGAAAATAATATTGTAAAAATGTAATGAAGACTAAATAAAAATAGTCGATAACACTACAGGTCAAACTAAACTATTTGATGTACTCACTAGACGTCTATACCATTTATTATGAATGATGACAGAAAAATAAAGGGGTAAAAATTGACCTATATCTGATGAGTCATAATACGAGAAAAGGGGTGAATAAAAATCTTTTACGTTATAACCAGCCGATGAAGCTATCCTTATCAAACACGTTGAGATAATACCCTTTGAAAAGAACTATGTGCTATTAAAAAAGTTCAGTTTTCATTTAGGGTCCACCAAATTAAAAGTGATTGTTCATCCCAGGGATACTTTATATTTCTAAGTGTTATTTGTAACTCGTTTGTATAAAATGTATGTAACGTAAAGTATATACATATAATAATTATATAATTATATATTCTCTCTTCTCTACCGAGTACATCATAAATCTACAGGATGCAGCTTCTTTTAGGGGCTTTTTATTTATTTTATTTCAAAATTAATTAAAGAATATGAATCAGAAATATTACATAACAAGGGATTCTGCACATTTCTCATAGAAAAGTGGTTTTAGCCAAATTGGCAAATTGACTAAAAGAATATATTGCTGTTTATCGCCTAGTTAGCATAGTAAATCGACATAATCTTGAAAAAAATCAAAAATAGAAAGAATGGAAAGAATGAAAAGAAAAATAACAAAAAATTGAACGATCCTTATTATGCGCTGAAAATGTTCCGAAATCATATAAAAATACGAAACCGGATCCTTCGCCACATTTGCAAATAATCTCCAGATCTAGGTGCAAAAATTCATAGCCTACCATCCATGTAAATGTTTCATTAGCACTCGTATATTATGATTTTCGTCTCAGAACATTTGCAACACGTAATCTTAAGTTCGTTCAATTTCATTTTTTCGAGCCACCGTAATTAAAAAAAAAATTGATTTCTGTAATTTGTGTCTTTTGAGACTTTTAAGCAGAAAGTTATCAACTACAACATATTCCAATTTCGGTCAGTTTAATTGAGACCACCTCTCTATAAAAAATATGCGAGGTATTATTTAAATTTATTATTAAAAAATTTCATTGCTAACAGAAAGAGCATGTTTTACTTTTAGCTAGTATTTATTTTCTTTTGGGTCCCTAATTCTTAAAAAAAAAATTTATAAGCACGTTTATGGATACTACTTTCTCTTCGGTTTAATTTTCTAAAATTACCTTTAAAGTGATAGGAAAATTGAATTAAATATTGAATTCACCTAAGCATATTTTTTTCATATTTTGCTTGTTATACCACCACGGATACCAAGATAAATACTATTAAAATCTACACGAACTATTAAAATAAGCTATATCTAGCGATTATATATCTTGGCTTCCATATCTACGAATCAATGATATTATCAAATTCAAAAAAAGTATATCATATTCCCAATCTGGTTAAAACTTTCAGAAAATTATTGTAGAAATACATAAACAGTAATTTTCCTACATTAATTTTACTTACTATGATTTATAAGAAAATTACCTGTTTGGCAAGAAAACTCTTTCATGGAATACTGTAACTTCTACTTGAAGAATTTTTAATCTAATTCTTTTCTATAGATATAGCCAGCTGTACGATTCTCACACCGTAATAACTAAAGAAATAATTCTGTGCCACGCTACCAAGAAAAAGACTTTAGGAAAGAAAATTTGTTTTCTTTCTGATTTATAAATTACTAAGAAATATGTAGGCAGCTAATTACTAAATTAAAAATTGAAAATCTTGCAACCATTAGTCATTGGGTTTTTTAGAAAGTCAAAGATAATCGTGTATTATACAAATAAATAACAACAAATAGATATTTCAAATATAGCAAAGGCCTTTCATTATATAGTAAGTTTTTTATTATTAAAAAGCTGCAAGTTAATACACGTAGATGCGTTTTCTTGATTTTCATCTTTTCCCACGCGTAGAATGAACTTCGTTATACTTCGGGAGCTCTCCGCGTGGTTGATAGGCTCCTGAAGGTACAGAACTATTTGAGGGCATGCAGAATCCAGAAGTTTATTCAAATTTGAAATTAATAAATGTAATAATTTCATATATTTCACCCCGAAAAATATAGAGTAGGCCTATAGCTTTTAGGTTTTATACAATTTAATATACCAAAAGAATGCACCTTCCGAAAATTAATATTATAAAGAAATAGATTTAAATCAGACCTATATATACCAGGGTGTTAATTTAACCTGTTCCTTAGACGCAAAAATCTGCTTTACGGGGTGTAAATTTTTTAAAAAAAATGTATTACTTCACAAACGATTTTATTTTTATAGCCTTATTTATATTAACATCCTAGCGGAGTTTAACCATAGGCTACCACCACCGCCACCATTCAACCAGGACACACGGTCACATACAATTGCTACCGGCATTGTCATCTGTCGCAGCTCAAACTCGAACTCAGAAGAGGTAAAGAGACCAGCCGTGTTGCCTTGCACACAAGCGCGATCTAGTGCACTGCTACTGTCTCGGAAACACATGAAAAACACTACTAAATATCCATGCCCTAGCCAGGATTCGACCCTGGTACTCCTTGGTCCCAAACCAATTACCAATTAAAATAAATTTATTAGCCTTCTAAGTAACATCTACCACACAGTATCTTCATTCAATGTTTTGTCAATGCATTGCATGTCTCGTGGTTTCTTCTTAATCCCCTAATGTTATTATCATTATGTGCATTCTGAATGTCGTACTAGTAAGTAAGTAAGTAAGTAGTAAGTAATACTGAGTACAACTCTGTGAAAGAATCCCACACTAATTTGAGATACCGGTTCGGATTTTTCTAGTAGTTAAAAGTACCTACGATTTCTATAAGTAGATTTTATTCTTTATCGCTTTACATTTCATCAATAATAGTTTCCAACGGAATTCTTGAACATAAGAAAATGTTTTTAATACTAAAAACTAATTACCTATATTAAAGTACATTTCTCATAATCTGTTTCTAAAAATTAACAACCTTTTAACAGCAATTTAAGTCGTTTTTAATTTAATATTTATGCATCGGGCTCAAAATTATGTTTTAGTAATTAACCTTTTACTCTTTTACATCTTAATGTTATGAAAAAAAGATAAAACCTAATACTTGTTTTCCCTACAGCTTCGTAAGACTACGTTTGTAATTACTGTGTATTCTTTATCATATTTTGACTTCATTTGCTTGATTTTTTTGCACCGAATTTTTGCCTCCCAAATTAATATTTCTTACTCTATGAAGGGGTTTTAACAACGAGAGGAAAAGAGATAGATACTAATTAAATATTAAACGGTGAAAATATAAGGTCATTTGCAGTTGTAATGTTGTTTTTCGTTACAAAATTATTCGTCTAATTTTCATCCCCTTTCCTGAGAAATATAACAGCAAGTTCATTTAAGAAACGTAAAAATTATATACAGTTATACAGTATTTGAGACATTCTAGTATATATTATTTTATATTTCCAAATATTAATGATAAAATAAAATTAAAGTAAGATGTAATATATGTGAGATTTATTTTCGGTATTTCGTTAATCATATGTATTTTTAAAATAATCAACATACCCTTGCGATACACGTATTTTTTACAATAGATGTAATTAATTATGAGTATGTCTAATTTTAATCTATTGCGAAAAATCACAAATCCAGAATAAATATTAGAACGGCTCAAGTAAAATTATATTTCTTCTCGTCAAGTAAGTAAGAACTACTTCTATATATCGTATTTATTAGTGTTTTGATTGATGATGATAGTTATATAGTAATCTGAAAACAAAATCAATTTCAATACATAGTATCTTCAGCAGGTACAAACAATTTACCTATCTTAGGACGCTTAACTCCAGTTCAAATGAACCAGAACGGTCGGTTAACGAATTAGATGACCTAAATAGAATACTTCTGCAGAAGAGTAGATACCGTTAGCTAACACGGCCGCAGTTATCAATCGATGACCACAACAAAAGATGATGCCATTATTTTTTCTTCATTCAATTTCATGTCAGTCTAGAAATATTAGTACAGGATAGCAAATCGACGTATTGAAAAATAAATAAAAATCTGAACTAAATTGAATCCCGATGGAAATATTATATTGTACATAGAATTTTTATTCTATATGTATAATGCATAGGACACATTGATATATCTGAAGTCAAGGAGTGCACATAATGATTTTTCCATTTGACCATCTAACTACTGAATTTTCGCTTAGACACCATACAATATGTATGTATGACTACGAGTCAATTCAATACAGATATATTACACTTCAAATAGAACATAGTAATTGTCATTGAATATAAATAGATCATAGAAATAAATTCGCCATCTTTGATTATTAAAAGTTTAAATGTTTAAAACAGTTGAGCCAATGAATTTTGTGAAAATCCGAAATCATCAGTATTTTTTAAAAATTAAATATGTAAATCTGTGATCGAGTAACGGTGTAAAATCGGCTTCACCTCAAATTTCGTCATTATTTTTTGTGGATGTTGGTCCTTGTGTGAAGAAACTCATGCTTAATGATTGGCGTTTAGTTGTCAGCAAAAAAAAATAGATCTTCCAACATATCTTTTTTTTCCTAAGGAACGTTAATTTGAACCAGTTTCAAACTATGATATATAGAAGAGGTTGAAATAGTACATATTAGATAATACTTTCAAAAAACTGTGATTGCTATATCAGGCTAAATAAATTGCAATTTCTGTTAGTTGAGGCTCTACTACAAGTATTTCATGATTAATCTTCATTTTAATAAGATACACTAAAATATCTTAAATGGATTGAAATGCTAGAACTTTCTTAAGAAATAGATGATGTAATTAGAAAAACGATTTTAATATTAGAGAACAGTTTTAAAAAAAAATAATTGGAGATTAAAAAGGGATTTTTTTTTCTTTGAAGGTTTGAAATCACACGATAACTTCATGTGATCAAATAATAAACAAAAATAAGACCATTCAAATATGTTTAAACTTCACCAGTTGAATAAAAAATAAAGACGTATTTATATGTTTTGAATAGATATGTTTAAATATTATTGAAGTTGTACAACTAGCGAAGCCCTACATGCAAAAAATTACTACGGTTACGGTTGAAAGTATAACAGTTTCACCATACACAAAAATGTTTGTAGCGGCATGGTAGATTTTGTGTAGCAAATTCGCTTGGGCAGACCGTACTGTATTCTGGGTTCGATCCCCGGCACCGCCACTGGCAATGTCGGCGGATAATGGATGTTGTCTGCATTTTTTCGAATTTGTAACCCCCTTCCGAACAGTTTTGAATTTGGGGTTATCTACTATATGTGATGGTTGTTTTATGTTTTATGGAGCAAACGAACGAGGACAGCCGCCTCTTTAATGGGACTTTAAACTATCTAACCTCGTTAATAATAATATAAATTCCGTAATTAAAAATGTGCTTAATATTTAATTCAGTTTTATGATCTTAGATTGGTATTTAATTGCAACTTATTGATTTTTATATCTTTTAAGTATGTTCTACCCTTCGATCCTTCTGAATCTTTTTTGCTGTATATTATTTTTTGTGTGTACAACGAAACAATCTTAAAGCTAAACCCATAAAAAGAAAAAAATGAATATAAACAGCACACCACAATTATCGTTTACACAAAATATTTCAATATTATTAAGTCATTTAAGTGTAAGAAGTCTTCATTTTTGCTTGTTTTACATACACCAAATTTATCTAGCCGTCTGCTTGACCTGTAATTTTACGCATTTTGTACTCGAGTTATTTGTTTTCGTTTTCGGCTATTTAGCCATAAAAATTTGTAGAGCGACTTCTAATTTTATATCTGGTGAAAATGCCATTTTAGTGAGGGGTTATGTGGTCTTGTAGTACAATCAATGAACCGATTCACCTCCGAAATCTGATCAACTCAACCGATTTGTTTGAAATTTTGAAAGTAGCTCAAAAATGATGCAAATAATAAACCTGACTTAGTGCCGATATGTGCTTCCACCCCGGGGGTGAATGCCACCCTTTCTCGAGGGTGGAAATTTAAAAATTCAAAATCGGGAATTGGAAATCGATAGAGGATCAAATTTTAAGAAGAAAATGTAGTATAAAGCTTTTTCTACAACCTAATAATTTCTGAGTTATTCGCGATTGAAAATTCTAATAAAAAACACGTTTTTCAACATTTTCTCTTGAATAACTCGAAAATTAAACGTTTTCTGGAAAAAACTGTTCTTATCAAAATTGAAGCTTATAAAAAAACAAAGCGATTCGTCGCTTTTCTGTAATGTTTTAAGTCATATTAAGCGACTTATGAGTCATTGAAGACGAATTTTTGTTTGTCGTAAATTTATCTAAAGATTTAATCTCAAATAACGGAAAAATTAGTAATTTTTCACAGAAAATGTTCATAACCTTTTTTAAAGTGCTTTATTAGACCTTTAAAATAAGTTTTTATAAAAGTCTCTAGCATGAAAATTAAGGAAGTTATGACGAAAATAAGTTGTCTCTGGAATTTTTGAAAAAAAATTGACAATAAAATTGGCGCCATGAGCGGCAAAATTAAAATTAATCGTAGCCCATGAAAAATTAACTTCATTTATGTTCCAATAACACGTTCCAAAAGTTTGAATGGTTTAGAGAATGTACATTTTGAAAAAAGTTGAAGTATTTTTTTTTTTAATTTTTCAAAAAATACGTTGTTTTTTCAAAATAACTCAAAAAATAATGGTTTTACGAAAAAAAGCGTTCTTAACAAAAATTTAGCTTTCTTTTTACTGAAAATTTTGTTTTTTTAAAAATTCATGTAGCTTATAGATTAAGCGAGATATGGGCATTTAAAGCTTTGATTTCTATGCGAAGGAAACCTCTTTTTAGCCTTTCAACCTTAAAATTCTCTGAACGAAAGGGTGTAGAAATATTGCAATCATCATGACTTTATAGCTTATGAAATTCCCTACAAAATGATGTGTGGGTGAATGCAAAAAGCTTAAAAGGAAGCCGAGTTATCTTTAAAAAACTAAATACATTTTTCTAGAGATAACGTGGGAAAATTACGGAGCGCCTAAATTTTGAACGTTTTGGAGCATTTATTCTTTTGTACATGCTGTGTCTTCTTGATGCATACATATCTGGATCATATCAGGTCGTTTACAGTTAAAGAATATATTTTTTTCTATTCAAGATCCAAAATAAAAAGGTTTTATGCTTTTTAAACCGTTTTTTTAATAATTGTGTGAGGGGTAGTTTTTAAGGGTAGTTACATAGTAAAATATCGAAATATTAGTTACATTATAAAAAACAACAAATATTTAACATATTTCAACATAATGATAACCTATCACTGCTTCCATCTATTAGTTTTCAATTTTTCCTAAGTTTTATTGTTAGGGGTAGGGGTGGCTTTTGGGGGTTGCATCATTAAAAAAATGAGGTATCAGATTTCTTATACTTAAAGGCAAAAATTCTCCTATTACGATCCAAAATAAAAAGGTTTCATGCTTTTTAAACACATTTTTTTATTAATTTTCGTATGAGGGGTTGTTTTTAAGGGTAGTTAAATAGTAAAATATTGAAATATTAGATCCATGATTAAAAACAATTGATATTTAACATATTTGAACATAATTATAGCCCATCACTGCGTTAATTTATTAGTTTTCAATTTATTGGAGCAAAGGGTAGTTTTCACCCCTTAAAAACAAAAAGCACACTTTGCGACCAAGCCAGGTTTGAAGAGGAGGGTAAGATGAACTTTATTCTAATTTTTCAAGAATATCGGAGCAGTTCTTCAGATTTCGGAGATTTGGCCCCTTTTTAACGTTGAATGACTGTACTATTGAGTCTTGTCGAGCGCAAATACAATTCTTTTCGTATACCAATAATTCGAAAAGTAATTTAAACATCGAATTCTCAGGTTTTTTCATAGTAATAGTCTGCTAATGATTCGGAGATAATAAATTTGGTAGGTATATTTACATCCGATTATATAGTAAAATGATGCCCCTTACAAATCAAAAATTATGACGTAGGATTTGTTGGTATAATTATCCAATTTAAATATTTCCAGCAAGTAGCATGAATTAAATAAACATCTATCATTCGAGGAAAAATATTATTCTGTTTTATTAAATTTATATTTTATAAATAATTACGAATTACGAAAGTAAAGACATTTTAAATAAAGCAATTATTAATGTTTTTGTACAAAGTTGTCGAACGGGAGATATATTTCTTTACCATACTGCCGTACCATAATGGTACGTACTACATCGTATGCACTTCAATTATAATTCACCACAATATGTTAAAAGGAGTAAGTTGCTACTTTCAAGCAAAATAAATTATACAGTTCATTCACTTGATATTTATTATAACCTTCCTAACCTATCTCAATTCACTTCATGTTCAGAGACGTACTTGAGACGCAGTTCTATATAAAAAATATATTATTTATATTAACTACTGTAAATTACAAAATAAAAAAAGTTCACGAATATTATTATAGTTTATTGTATTGAAATGCAATCATAAAATAAATAGGTAAATTATTTAAATGTACATTACGAGAGGCTATCTATAGTAGGTAATATGTAAATTAAACTTTATTTTTACCAGTTTACCACACTGCCCATCGATATCATTAATATACAGGGTGTTCGTTTTCAACCTACCCCCTAGACGTATCTCCGGATTGAATTGGAATATCGTTTTGAAATTTTTGTCGAATGGGTTTTCGAAAAAGACCTACAATTCTAAAATATTTTAGAATTTCTTTCACTTCCGGTTATACCGGAAGTTAACTCCAACTTCGTTATTTTAAATAGAACCCCCCAATTTTTTTTTTTAATTTCTGGATTCCTCATCAAAATTAAGGGTAAGTTTGATAATACAACCCTAATTTGATTCTCAACAGTTTTTGAGTTATTCCATTTGCTTTATAATTTGTTGCGTTTGCAGCGTCTTCCTTTATTGCGGTTATCTTTAAAACTAATTTATAATAAATAATGATATTTTGACATCTTCGAATGAAATATCAATCCGCTCAAAAAAAAATTTGAAAAAAAAATTAAATCAGTTTTTTTAAATTTTCTCACATGATATCAATTTTAGCATCTTAGTGCCTTATACTTTTTTACTAAAGATTGAGCGGTTGATCTAACGGTATATAAAAAAAATATGGGGTGCTATTTAAAACAAAGTAGTTTTTTCGATTTTAAATTGACGATATTCAAGACATGGTTTAACTACACTTTTAATTTTTTTTTTCAAAATTTGTTTAGGCGTTTCGGCATCTCATTACAATATTAAGAAGACGTCAAAACATCATTATTTACTATCAATTAGTTTTAAAGATAACCGCAATAAAGGGAGAGGCTACAAACACAACAGATTGTAAAGCAAATGGAATAACTCAAAAACTGTTGAAAATCAAGGTAGAGTTGTATTATCAAACTTACCCTTAATTTTGATGAGGAATCCAGAAATTTAAGAAAAATTGGGAGGTTCTATTTAAAATAACGAAGTTGGAGTTAACTTCCAGTATAACCGGAAGTGACAGAAATTCTAAAATATTTTAGAATTGTAGGTCTTTTTCGAAAACCCATTCGACAAAAATTTCAAAACGATATTCCAATTTAGTCCGGAGATACCTCTAGGGGGTAGGTTGAAAACGAACACCCTGTATATCCAGTGTTGTCATTTTAAATATCTATGATTTTATTTTTCTACGTAATAAATCGAAATATCGAATAAAATTTTCACGCCGCATACCAGAATCAATCACTTTTTACACTTACTACAAAGTAAAAGAAGGCTTACCTTAGTTCAAAAGAAAGTGTAACAAGAGTTGCCTTTAAAACTTCTTAATGACCATGTATCATTTACTGACAAATAGGGTTTCCAATATTCGAAATGAATAACTAATTGAAATTAGTACTTTCCTGTTCTAGTTTAATAAAAGATTATTGTTGCGAGAAGACAGAGGGGGACAAAAAAATAATCATCATTATACATTAAAAATTATTCTCAATTAGTAATAACAGTAGCTGAAACATAACATTAAAAACTCACTTTTCACAATTAATCATCATTAAAAATTTGTAATATTATACATGTATTGCATATAAAGGCCCTTTAAGCACTGTACAACTTATAATTCAAACTTTTCCTGTATTTTGGATTTAGAAAATTTGATAGTCGGAAGTAAATTATTGTGTTATAAAAAAAAACAAAGAATGAGAAAAACAGGAATATCAGGTAAGGCGTTAAATAAATAAAAATAAATAACACCAAAGGTAATTGCGACCCCCTTTATCCCGAAAGGCTCTAGAAGAGGCTTGTGTGGGAGGGGGCTATACATTTAGAGACAAGGGACAAATGTATAGTGGAAAAATACCTCTTACAGTATTTTCCACTGCCACGACCGGGAATCGAACCCGGGATTTTTGGGTAATAGGCAAGTGTTCTCACCTCTCGATTATCAGCCATTGATTTTAGGAAAAAACTTTTAAAAATTGAGAATATATTTTAAGAATAGGTAAAGAAAAACATTTAAAAAATCACTTCGTCTGGTTGAACTATTTTCAAGATATGTCAAAAAATATTTATGAGCAGCAGACACTTCCGCCGTCTCTCCCTCCTCCCTTCAACCATTTTTGTTCGAACACCCGGCTTCTTTGTTCCCTAAATAATTCAATTCAATTCAAAAAGTATTTATTAATAATAATGATAAAATAGTTGCCTCACCAGGACTTGCTCCGGAACAGATCGTGCAACCACCGCATTAACGCGGTGACGGATTGCAGGATCGGGCGGAACAGACCTGGGTCAGCGAAAACAACAATTCAACAAAACTAAACCTAGACTCCTTTTTAAATACAAAATAAAAATCGGCAGCTACTGGAAGCGGCTGGAACCTCTCCACTCGGTGGATCCTTGAAGCCGAAAAGAGCATTAAATTGTGTGACCAAACGGCACTAAACGTAATCCGATCTCATCCAAAACCTTTTCAGATCTTCTGGGGCACTAAAAAAACCCTCAACTTAATGAATTTACAATCATCTATGCGAGTTATTACCTACATTATCGCTCGTTGAATAATATACTATTAGGATATTAACTTTAACATCACTTGAACGACTAAGAAAGTCTAGTTATCCTAAATACTACAGATTTGTAAAGCAACAAACTGAAAATTGGTAAAGTGATAATCTATAATAAATTCACCAACGAAGTTACAGAAAGCATATGATATTGATATTGTTACATCTACCTTTAAAGTTTGTGACAATCCACTAAAAGTTATAAATATGCCGATATCTTATTAACATGACATGACACCAACGTTATCGGATGACAAACGATGACATTAACAAT
Source organism: Leptura quadrifasciata (assembly GCA_963675555.1). Taxonomy (NCBI): domain Eukaryota; kingdom Metazoa; phylum Arthropoda; class Insecta; order Coleoptera; family Cerambycidae; genus Leptura; species Leptura quadrifasciata. The sequence goes on along the minus strand of OY776680.1, from coordinate 49,835,219 downwards.
CGTCAAAATTTGCTCATTGCAATCCGATCGCTCGCGGCTGTCTTTGTTAAATGAAACATTAGCATTTCAGTAATTTTACTAGATTTTATAGGAATATTTGGAGTTTAATTCTTCGATTTGTCTGTATATATATTTAAAAATGGCACTAAACGTAATCCGCTCTACTTCTAGAGCAGTGAAGAAACTCTCACATGTGAATTGATACGTGATGTGACGAGTTACAGCTACACGCATCGATCATGTCATGCGAAATGCTTCATATTTGGTTTGTTTTTAAATTTTTTCACGGAAACCAAATCGAAAGGGTGGAAGTGTGATATATCGTTGAAATCAGATTTTTAACTGCTTTGCAATGGTTCCATTACAAATTGAAAGTAATTATAAAATAAACAACTTGTTGCGTCAAAATGGCACTAAAAGTAATCTGATCTCAACCAAAACCTTTTCAGATCTTCTGGGGCACTAAAGAAACGCACATGCAAAGTTTCATTCAAATCCGTTCAGTAGTTTCGGCGCTATCGTGCTAACACACATACACACATACACACACACACACACACACACACACACGCATACACACACACAGACATTTTTCAAAAACCACTTTTTTGGGTTCCTAGGACCTCAAAACGTAAAGATTTGATGTTATCTCAATTTTCGTTTTTGAACCAATTTTAGTAACCTCTCACAATTTTATTGTGGAGAGGTTAAAATAGGTCATAAAATTAACAAAAATGCTTGAAAACAAGCTCAACAAAACTTATAAACTACACTAATTTTTTAAAAAACACTGGCGCACAAAAAATACTATTAAATTTGGTATCTGGACGCAGGCACCACAACTCGAACAAGGTGCCTTCCGCGAGATATTTCAATGCAGGGATGCGCAGGGCTGGCTTAAACTTTGATTTTTTAAAACTTTGATTTCGAAAAGGTTTCAATTATTTAAAAGGTGTGAAGCGAATTTAGAAACAAAAAATCGGCTGCTACTGGAAGCGGCTGGAACCTCACCACTCGGTGGATCTTTGAAGCCGAAAAGAGCATTAAATTGTGTGACAAAACGGCACTAAACGTAATACGATCTCATCCAAAACTTTTCGGATCTTCTGGGGTACTAAAAAAAAACCCTCAACTTAATGAATTTACAATCACCTATGCGAGTTATTACCTACATTGTCGCTCGTTGAATAATATACTATTAGGATATTAACAACTTTAACATCACTTGAACTACTAAGAAAGTCTAGTTATCCTAAATACTACGGATTTGTAAAGCAACAAACTGAAAATTGGTAAAGTGATAATCTATTATAAATTCACCAACGAAGGTACAGAAAGCATATGATATTGATATTGTTACATCTACCTTTAAAGTTTGTGACAATCCACTAAAAGTTACAAATATGCGGAAATCTTATTAAAACGACATGACACCAACGTTATCGGATGACAAACGATGACAATGACAATCTTCAAAATTTGCTCATTGCAATCCGATCGCTCGCGGCTGTCTTTGTTAAACGAAACATTAGCATTTCAGTAATTTTACTAAATTTTAGGAGTATTTGTATTTTAATTCTTCGATTTGTCTGTATATATATTCAAAAACGGTGCTAAACGTAATCCGCTCTACTTCTAGAGCAGTGAAGAAACCCTCACACGCGCATTGATCATGTCATGCGAAATGATCTATGCCATATTTGCTATGTTTTTAATTTTTTTCACGGAAACCAAATCGAAAGGGTAGAAGTGTGATATATCGTTGAAATCAGAATTTTAACTGCGTTTCAAAGGTTCCATTGCAAATTGAAAGTAATTATAAAATAAACAACTTGCTGCGTCAAAATGGCACTAAACGTAATCCGATCTCAACCAAAACCTTTTCAGATCTTCTGGTGCACTAAAGAAACGCACACGCGAAGTTTCATTCAAATCTGTTCAGTAGTTTCGGCGCTATCGTGCTAACACACATACACACATACACACACACAGACATTATTCAAAAACCACTTTTTTTGGGTTCCTAGGACCTCAAAACGTAAAAATTTGATGTTATCTCAATTTTCGTTTTTGAACCAATTTTAGTAACCTCTCACAATTTTATTGTGGAGACGTTAAAATGTACAAAAAAAATGAAGAAAAACTAACAAACGCGACAAAAATACACAAACAGAAAGGAAGAGGGGGACAGGAAAGATTTAAGGATAATTAAAAGGTATGAAATACTAGTGAAAGGTGGATAGGGTTAGAGAAAGGTATAGTTGTTGAAACTTGGCTATAGTGGTTGCCGGAAAATCGGTAACGTCTGGTACGGTAAGGGGTGTTTGATCCGAAATGGGGCATTGTGCTGTCTAATTTGCGTTATGTGTCTTGTTAGCGGACTATCACCTAGCTTGAACGAGTAGAAGTTTTGAGAGATACGTTGGACGTAGTCCGCTATCGGGGTTATGTCGTTGCAACGTGCGTATAGGTCTCTGAGGGAGGTGTATCTTCCTGAATTTGATATGAGGCGCATGAATTTGTGCTCAAGCACTTTTAGCTTTTTCGTTGTCGTGGCCGGTATGCTGCACCACACCGGCGCCGCGTATGTGATGGACTGTTCCCTAAATAAGGTGTATAATTGAATACAGAAAAATATATTGAATGGCAAAATATTAAATGATTTGGAAACACTTTTCAATTTTGAAGAAATTTTCCTAGGCTACAAGGTATACTTGTTTTAGGTCACTTCAAACAATTGTATCTTTAAAACATAATATTTTTAGTCGCAAACTCCGCTATAAAATCCTTATTTACTATAAGGAACGTAACCAGACTGCAACCAACAGCTACTCTCCGGGCTATGTGCCCCGCCGAGCGCTGAATTACAATTGCCATCAAAGCGTTTTGATGATAATATGCAATTATTACACTTAACGCGCCAGACGCGCTCGGCGGGGCACATAGCCCGGAGAGTAGCTGTTGGTTGCAGTCTGGTTACGTTCCTTATAGTAAATAAGGATTTTATAGAGGAGTTTGCAACTAAAAATATTATGTTTTAATATTCTGCCCTCTAAAAGCACATTTGAATTGTATCTTTATTTGTTTATTTGCCGTTATACTTTTTACTGTAGTCAATAATCCAGTAATATTTCTGATCTCATTCATATATGTTTTATATAGCTTGTCAATATCTGAGTAAATGCCTACTTGCTATTAACAAACCACATTTAAAAATAAAAATTGATGCAGGTACATTTTTTTCAATTTGTCGTATATTAGAAGAAAGATGTACAACACTTATAATTCCAAGATAAATTTAAGATTAATTATTTTATCGTAGACAATAATTTGAAGTTAACATTTAGGAAGTATATTATGTTTCATACAAAAGTGCCATTTAATGCTAAATTCGAACTGTTAGAATATGTTAAATATATACACACACACACACACACACACACACACACACACAGGAGATTCAGCAGTCAAAAAAAAAATAATACATCGAGTCACCATTGCTCTTATATCTGTATTTGTGCAGAAAAATAAGTAATGAGGTACAGTCTAGTTATAATAAATGTCGTACATCTTCAATATCATTTATGTTGTCTTGTTTGTCAAAGTAATTTCTATATGAAGCATAACTATAGAGAACTGACAATTATTATTATTCCATTTTCTAAATAAATAGAAACAAGTAAACTACATTATCACAAAAAAATTATATCTACTTATTTTTAGGAAACAGAAAATTATTTATTTGCCAATTCTTTTTCAAAAACGTTATTTTATACAGCCGCATAGAATGTTAAATTAAATTTGATTTTATTAAGTATTGATTTAAGCAATTTATTGATTACTTCTTCTTTCACATATCAAGTAAAATGGCTTATTCATATCAGTATCAAATGATAAAGCTGGTCTGTGAGTAGAAAAAATTCATCATGGAATTATTAAGGCTTGAACTGCAAAGAAAAAGTATCCCATGCATATCAATCTTTCTAACTCTTTGCAACCAGATGGTTCATCACATTTTCCAGGATATTTTGAATAAATTGGCGTGACCTAGGGCTGATGAACTGCCGATATTTGATTATTTCGTGCATTAAGGGTATTTCCATTGGACAGTTGCTCATTTGAACATTTTATTGTGAAAAGTAAATCCAAACCTACTTATTTCGCTCTATATTCAGTTAGTAATGGAAAAAGTACTAACATTACATTATACCGGTTTGGTAGGTATCTAGGGTTGCCGAAAATGGCAGAGAGCAAAACGTATATTATTTAATAAATCCGTAGAATACGTTAATTGCGAGATTTGTGTTTATTGCGGACCTAGTCAGGTATGGTTCAATTTCTTTTGCAATCTTGGTTAGTAATTCATTCATTGGTACGAATGGTACGATAACGCAGCGGGCTAGAATACGAGTGTCGAGTTGCTTTGCCAAGTGTCTAACATATACTAAGTACGATTCTCAGTTACGACCTCGGCAATATTGTTCAGCGGGTTGCATCTCAGTTTTTAAAAAATGTAATCCCTTTTCGAAGAGATTTGTCTTTGGGTTTGAGGGTTGTCTATATGTTTATTATATGTCCGCCGGAAAGTGGATATGTGGATATCGAGACACAATTTTTCTCGCAACTGATTCTAACATTGCTGTATTACTAACTATTTTTCTAAAATCCCAATTCGTTTCTTTAACGAAGCTTTACAATTACATCTGTTAGAAAGTAACCAATTAAAGTTAGTCAAATTGAATATACTTGCTAGGATGAATCAAACGTAACTTAGCTATCAATTTAAATCTTATTCAAAAGTAGTCATATTCTTTTTTTGTAACAGAAATACACTTAAAATCTCTATCAAGTTTGTATATTTTTACAGAGGCAAAAAGAAATACCACTGCAGTTATGATTACTATTGTTAGATGTAAGAGAGATATTGCGTTTGTAAAATTTCTTTCAAAAACTGCGCTGGAATCAAAATACCAAGTTAATTCTTACAACCGAGTAGACTGGCGTATTTAACGCCTCATTTAACTTTTTTCTGCTAATAAATTATTGCAGGCCGTTTTCTAACTAGTCATTTATTAATTTGCTTTCCTTAATATCATAACTGTTCAGTGAAATTTTATATTTTCTGGTTCATAGAGCAGAATTATATATAGAAATCACATGGAAGATGACTATTCCCATATCTATTCTTTTTAAAGGCTGGAGTTAGCAACTTCTTTAAACATCTTGTACTCGAGCCATTCCAGATAGCTGATGACCTAGCCTAGACGAGGTGCTATTCCATAAAAATCCACAAAAAATGGTCCATACACAAATGGTTGTCATATGCATGGTTATACTTCATGTAAAGTTTACTGCCAGTAAACTAGAAAAATTAATAATAATAAAGTTGAAATCAAACCAAGTTTAACAATATTTACCCTAATTATCAAAATCCTACTTCAATGGTTTGATTAAACTTTATATTAACGCGCACTTTTGTCAACAGTGTATTGGTCGTTTGCAGCAACATGCAGCTCTTATTGGTGGCCCGAATGCTACGTCATGTCCGCTTTGTCATAAGATGTTCCTCGGTGGTGAAGCTTTGATGGAACATATGAAACATACCCATAAAGATCCTAATGCGTCTGGGGTAGCTAGTAAGTACCTAATTTTGACATCAATAAAATAGGTCAATGTTGTGTCTATTTTTTGTTGTAGTGTAATTTTATAACCAAATTTGTCAGTTAATTAATATTTTCTCACTATCAATGTACTTAACATATTATTACATATATAATACAGGGTGTTCTGACTATTAAGATATATATGCATTTTCAAATTTTTATAATTACCTTTAAAACAATCAGTAACTACTGTATTATCGACTTTCTTATTACTATACATTTTTAATCATACAAAATATAATGGAAAATAAAGTTGATAACAGAAGCGTAATATTTCTAAAACGTTTATTCTATAAAACTTCAAAGGGGCGAACACTGGAATTAGTATGAGCAATTTATGTTTGACCATTGGTAGCGCATAGGGAATCTACAGTCGCGATGTAGTGTGTGAAAATTTCAATATTATTTGTCATTTTATTTCGGAACTGGTACGCAAGCCATAGAATTACAAGTGAGTATGCAGACAATAAATTTATATTTGGAAAAGAGAAAACAAATAGTTAAATGGCACCATCAACATTTAATTCTATTTTTAGTTTTGGTTTTGAATCTAGCATTATTTAAAAAAATATAGAATGTTTATTTCAAAGAATAAGAAAAACTTTTTTTTTTCCAAAGGAATATGGCTTTGGGAACGTAGCCCTTATAGCCACTAGGAAAAACTTTTTTTTTTATACATTTATTTAACGTCGGCCTATTTCCGCTACTGAGGCCTAACACCGACGCCTGTAGACGAGCTACCCCCAACCAGGAATTTTGCCGAACCTCTTCCCTTAAGAAGAGTAGGGATCTTTTACTTGCTTAACAATAGACAAGGGACCGACGGCTTTACATCCTCTCCGAAGGATGGTATATCTCCTATACAACCCTCGCCTAAGGTTGTATAGCTTTCGCGCATACACTGATATACAAGCCGCTGGAAGATGTGTGAGGCGAGAACGCGGTTTCCGTAGGAAAAACTTACATTCCTGGCACTTTTTTCTTTTAAATATTTAGGATGAACCTTCAACGAATAGAAGTAAATTGAGCTTACTAATGCCCATGTTTGCCTTTTTGTAGTTTATCTGTATATAGAAAGTACTTACAGAGCTCTGCATATTTTTGTGAATTCCAAGTTGCAAAAATCATATGTTACAATATACGAAGTATTATGATCAGAATTAAAATTTATTGGCTCTTCCGGTTAATCAGGAACCCAAAATTAATAATAAGAATAAAATTTTGGCTGAGAATACAAAAGTAAAGACACCAAAACTTCATCATATGGTATAAGTGATTCAAACACCCTGTAGATATTGATACATTGACTTAACCGACAATATTGGTTTTCGGCTTATTTTGCAGCAACTTTAGCTTTTGTAATTATTTGGCTAATATTATTATTATTTTATTGGGATATTATTTTTGAAATCTTCATTATTTTTGGAAGCTTCAGGTTTATCTAACGATGCGCGATGATAGGAAAATTTGCGTAGAATTTAACATGAAAGCAATAGTAAAACAGCTCAAAGTTTCTTTTCTCTTGTTAGTTGTATTATCTTTATAAATGTTATAAATCTGAACACCCGTTGTAAGTATCTGTTACTAAAAGAGATAAAAAATAAAAGGAGAAAGCTTAATTTGAATACAATTAAAAAATAAATAGAACTGAGGGGAACAAAAATGCTTTCAAGTCTAATCGATCCTTTTACAAAAAACCCTTTTATATTTTTAAGTGGATCTAGACATTGATTTATTATTTAAAACGTCAAATTAACTTCTTATTCATATTTTTCAAACTGTTTTATGTTGTTTTACAACTAAAATAACATGCGATAATGAAAAGCAAACAAATCTTACTTCGCTTGTCTAAAAATTAATAAAATGGCAATGCTATTAAGAAAATACGTACGATTTATGAATAATACGACAAATTCACCACTTTTTTTCGGGAAAATGTTTCTTTATTCATTCAAGACTAATATTTACCTAACTGCGGTTATCATACTGATAAACACAGCAGTACATGCATGGATTTGTATGTATGTACGTTCGAATGTTACACTCTACACCTTAAACAGGTTTAAGCGATTTCAGTAATGTATCTCTAAAGTCTTCATCTTCCGGGTGTTACTGAATATATGAATATTTTAAAAATTCAAAAACTTCCGTGTGGGGTGTCATCAAATAAGTGATCTCAAAATAACAGTTTCACATGTTCATCCTCTTTATTTTAAAACATTTCTGAAAAAATTTAAGAAGAGGAAATGTAAGGAAAATTATAGCGAACTTTCTGCGGTTGTACTTACCTAATACTTTGTAATTATTATAAGAGATAAATGTAATAATAGCACCAAATGCAAAATTGAAAATAAACTAGTTTTACAGTACTTGTGGCATATTAGCAGTTCTTATCTTAAAATCTAAATCATTAGTTTCCTCTAAAATCTTTCAATTATCGAAAACATTATTTTTAAGGGTTAAATCCGTTAGGTGAGAAACTTTAGAACCAATTAGGCAACCGTTTTAAAAATTACCAACATTTTTCCGCTGAATTTTTCAAAAAAAATCTGAAGGTAATATTGTAGATATCTAAACATCACGTGACATATAGAAAAAACTTGAAGTACACCACATGTATTGGATAAACCTCTTTAAAAAGAGTCAATACAAAATCAGGTTCTAGCAGAGAGAACATGTGCACCCAACCATTTCAATAACAGCCAACAAAGGATCACATTTGCCACACGCTCCAAAGTACTCTATACCGAGCTCGGTCAAGTTACTTGACGAAAAAATACTTATTGATGTCAATAAAAATAGTCAACCGCTAGTCAGTATTTTCTGGGCAACTTGGTCAACACGATTCTAAATAGCCATGTAATAAACAAAAAAAATGTTATTTGAACATTACAAGAATTATAAAAGTTCAAATTAAAATTAAAACCTGTATTGGTAGAATGTTTTTGTCCAAATAAATAAAAACAAATAAACATCTATCGTGCATGAAATTTAGTGCGACGCGACGCCTTTTATAATCGAAATTCCGTAGTATTTCTTGATGTACTGATCAATTTAAATTACTTTACTCATTGCAATTAATAATGTAAGCAAGTAAACGTAGTACCTACAACTAACATAGATTTTAATTTATTATTTTTGGTTGCTTAGCGGGTCCCTATCCCATTACACCATGCTGTTTATTTTTTGTTTTGCTTTTTTAACTGTTGTTCTATCAAAATAAACTACAGCAAACTAAAACCTATTCACTTACTCTATAGGTTGTGGTTTGTTCATGTTTACAACAATGTGATAATCATGTCGATATATATATTATAATATATATATACTTATATTATATTTTGTATTATAATAAGCAATGCCTTATTAAAGAAACTATTTTTGGTGTTGGCATTGATTTATAGATTCTTTATATCGATGTGTCTCACCTGTGTACATAATATAATGCTTTGATAAAGATCCTGGGGTGCTTTGCTTTATCTCTTTTTTCTCTCTCTGTTGACGTCATCGATCCTTATTTAGCGAAAAGGAGAACAGCCAATCACCCATGTCCTGTTTGCGGAAAACACTATGTCAACGAAGGCTCTTTAAGAAAACATTTAGCTTGTCACCCCGAAACATCACAATTGTCGAGTTCCTTAAGAATGTGGCCATGTTCTGTATGTCAAGCCGTTTTTACTCATGAATCAGGTATTAAAAATAATAATTGAATAGCTTTGTTAGATAATATTCTCAACAGTCTAGTCCACATATGTAAATCGTGGTATTTAAAAAACCGGCATTATTATAATTTAATTATTATTATTTATTATATATGATATTCATTAAATATTTATATAACAGACAGACTGGTGATCACAAAAGGCTTTAGCACAGAACACTTGGGGCAATATAGAACATATGTTTTTGTTTTATTTCTTTTATTTTTTTTATCACATATGTGGACAAAAAACTGATGAGAATATTACTGTAGTGTTAATATGTAAAACAATAAAAAGTTATTACAAACATACAAATGCCCTAATTGTGCTTAACACCAAGAATAATTTGTCATTTCATCGTCGTTTGTCTGCTATATTTTATGCTTGTTAAAAAAAGTTGCTTCCTGATATAGATTGAATAAAGAAACTATTTTAATTCTCAGGACTACTTACACATATGGAGCATATGAGGATGGACCCGAAACATCAATTTGCTGCTCAGTATGTTTTATCACGAGCAGCTGCTGAAAGGAGGGAAAGGGAAACAATATTGGCTGCAGTAACATCAGCATCAGGTAGTGGTCTTCTAGGATTGACAGGAATGGGCCCAGGTATGTCCCTTTTTTAATACCACAATGATCAAATCATGTTCAATAAACAAAAAACACAACCAAGTACATCTATGAATTTTGAATATCTTTATGTTGGTTCAATAATATAAGCATACTAAATAAGGCATCAACAATAACTCAAAATTCTGAAAGATTTCATGAATAGGAAAGAAAAAAAATTGGAACAACTAATTCTAATTCAATCCTTAATTGGTCTATTGTCATGAAATTTTCGCAAAAAATTGATTATGGCATATGCAGTCCTTGCTTTTTGTGTGTCCTGTTAGAAATGTCCTCGATTGATTATTATGTAACAACTGAATGAACGGGCTCAACATGTATGAAAGGGAATAAATGAATGAATTTTGCTTTAACCTTAGCTTCATTCACTATTTTCATTTTTGGATACATTTTTAAAGTGTAATTCGGCCAAAAAACATTTATTTTATGGTAAAGTATTAAAAAAATTGTCAAAAATTCAGAAGTTAACTACTTTAACTGAAACTTTGTCAACATTTCAGTCTGAATCAGAGTAGTAATAATCTATTCGAAGACGCCAAAACTAATGAATGAATTTTTATACATATTCCTATTTATTTATTTAATGAAATTAAATTAAAATCCAATGGGGCTAAGACCCAGTTACAGGATAAGGACAAAAATCAGATAATGCAAATACAAAGAATAATAACTATTGCAAGAACAGAATACAAACACAAATCATTAAAAAATTATATAGCCCAGGATCATAGATAAAAATTGATATAGGAAGCACATAAATTGATACATTAAAACATCTAACATTATATTATATAAACAAATTTTGATCAGACAAACAGCGCTTTAATAGAATGAATAGAGCAAGCAAATACAAGTCTTTCTTCATACATAAGAAAATGCTATATTATTTGATAAAAGGGTGAGGCAGTGAGTAAATTAGTACGGGCTATAGGTAAGTGAAATGGTGAGTTAAATTTTAAATTTATTCTAAGCACACTATATAAGATTATTGATATAATTGACTCTAAGCACACTTCATTGTTTATAATTTTGTGAAGAAATATAGTCGAATGATACGTTTCCGACATAAACTGCTTAACTCAAATCTGGCCCATAGCGCATCTAGGGGTATACCACGGAGAGGATAAGTTCCAACCGTAACAAAGTGTAAAGTGTCAGAACGACACTTTTACGCGAGAAATGGGACAATGTTGCATTTACTGACAGTTAAGGGTAGATGACTTTTTTCACACAAATCATTTAATTTAACCAAATTATCTTGCAGCTTTAAACAGTGTAAAATAGACTTATTTTCGGTGTAAATTTTAATATCTTCCGCACAGAGTATATAGTTAACATTAAATAATTGTGTTATATCATTAATAACTATAATGAAAAGTAACGGCGCCAGAATTTAACCTTATGGAACTCCTGATGATTGCAAAATTTTTTCATATTTGAAACCACGATATTGAATAAACTTTTTAAATAAGATCTAATTAGATTGATCAAACTGACAAACATGCCGAATATTCAATTTTGATAAATTTTGTATATCCTTGTATTTACGATTACGAAGACCAAATGAAAAAATTAGAATGGTGGATCCAATACGACTAAGAAAATTGGTTTATAACGGTGGATTTGCATGAAATTTGGTATTCAGAGGTCACTTTTCAATTCATCCTTAGTTTCAAACTGAGAAGCGAACTTGCCAAAATCCAAATTCATAATTACTTCACAATCAGAAATATTTCGACTAGCTCCAGAGACAAGTTGACTAACTTCAGAAATCTCAAATAAATATAAAATTTCTGTAGAAAGGTTGAGACGTTATGATTGTGAAACACAATCCAACTTCATGCTTGAAGCGAGTGGATCTGTTAATCCATGCTCGTTAATGGTTACCGATCTACTTCTGCTGTTCTGAAGCCAGTCTTGTCCAAGGACGGTTGTCTTTGAGTCTTGTCACTTTTGGGCTCCTCTTAGCTCCTAATGCGTTGCCCATTTTCTGGCAACTACTCTAGCTCGATCTAGGCAACGCTTCACCTACTACGATTTTTGTCTACCTTTTTTTTTATGAATGCTTCATGTCTGTAACCCTTTGCTGTCCTCGTTCTCGTTTCTGTTTGTTAATTTTTTTGTTTCAGTTCTGTTCTCAATGTTCTCTTCGCAACTGTTATCTTCGTTAGAGTCAAAACTTTCTTTTTTTATTAGTTTAGTTATTAGTTTTCTTTTATTATTTTTATTTTCTTTTGAGAATATGAATCAATAATTGAGTAGCTGATATTGCTTGCTTTCTTGGCAAACTTGTGGTTGACATTCGTCTTGTGATATGATTATATTCAAAATAAAGTTTATCGCCTCCGCAAGAAACCGTGTTTGGACTAATCTTATTCACACTGTGTGTTCATGAGTTAACCAACCTGAATTCCAGTGGAAAAGTCGGTAATGATAGAATCATTTGTTATTCAACTAATTCTTGGGCAAAATTAAAAAACGAACACTAAAACATGAAACACTTTTTCGACAAAAAGCTCTTGACAAGAAATTTTTTATAAACTATACTTTTGTCATTCTCCTCCTATAAATATACTTTGCCAAACTTTAATTGTCTACAGATTACATAAAATTCTAAAAATTTCCAAATAGAAAAGGCCAATACAATCAAACATTTAGGAGTTAGTTCAGTTGGAACTTACATCATAGTATTCACACAGCTAGTGTTGTGAATAATTTAAGAGGTCTGTTATTTATTTAAATCTAAATTTATGAAAACTGTTCCCGACATAACATCTTTGTAAAAAAATATACTACGGATTAATAGAATCGAGATTAAGATATGGTATTATTGAATGGGGTGACGCCACTACAACCTCACTAAACATCTTTCGACATTAAGGAAAAAGATTTTAAAAATAATGCTGGGAAAAGGAACTTATCTTTCTAGCAATCTCATCCGGGAGGTACAAATTTTAAATTCGCGACAATTATACTTTTAATTTTAGTTCCAAGACAAAATATTTATCGCACTAAACTACAGCATGTCGACCATATCTATGAAACAAGGTACAAGCAATAGGTATGCAGTAAAAACGAAAATAGTTGGACAAAGGTGCCATACACATCAAATTCAGTTTCACTAAATAGCTTTAAAACAAAAGTAAAGTATTTGTTGCTGAAGAAAGCAAGATCAGGAATTTATAAATTAATTGATTTCTAAAATATTTTTTTTAAAACACTTAAAATTAAGAGAAGTCTATAATTATTTAATTCACCTGCATTTCTTTTAATACGGGTGTAATAGGGCAGGCCTATTAGGAAATTTACCTAATAATCTGAACTTATTTGTAATATATGTAAAACATAAAAAAATTATTGCACAGTTTTAAACTAATTTCATAAGATTTCATCAATAAAACAGGATTTTTTGTCATTGGTAGTGATATAGTAGTCTCACCTGTTCTATTGTTACTGAGAGCTTTTTATAATTCAAATCTCATGTTGTGCACTCCAGATGTTTTGGTTTTATTTAATTTTATATTTGCCATTACATACGCGCCAGCTGTGTATTTGACTGTGTAAATCGTTCAAAACTTTAATCGAATTTCACGGCTGGCCGATCACTTATAGAAAAAAAAAGTTAAGCAGCTTTCTTACACAGAATTTTTTTCTCTACAACTTTTGTCTAAAACTTTTTTTCGAAAATTTTTCCGTTTTTGACATATCGCGATTTCAACCCTTAAATATTTTTTTTACAACCCCTATCCATCAATTTTTACTTTTTGACTACAGACGCTTAATGTACATCTTAAAACTAATTTCTGGTAAAAAATTCAGCCATGGAGTACGAATGGACATTTAAAAGTCCCCTTTATTGGACTAATATACTCTAATTGAGTAAAAAAATATCAAAGATGCCCAGTGGTCAGTTACTATGCAACTTTTCTTATTTAAGCAGATTGAAGAACATTCAAATTATTAGTAGAATACAGGTTTTCACGGCCGTTGTCTAATGAAGTAGATTCTTCCGGGTCTTGCCGTGGTCGTCGAACTTGACTTGACGTTTCGCTGATCATCCTGTCAGCTTCTTCAGAAGGATTCTAAAGACTGAATCTGTTGTGTTACACTCCTCGTTATATACCTAGGCGCCGCTTCGCTTCGCTGGTCATTGGTCACGCTTGGTTCGCTTCGCTGCTCATTCGTCGTGTTTGGTTGACCGTGACTTACTACGGTGCTGGTACTTGGCAATACCAGTCTCCACGTGTTACTAAGTCGATACCCATCCTCTCTGTTAAAGTTGTTCACGTTTTTCATAATTTCCAGTGATTCCCTAATAATTCGCGGATAATAGCGCGTATTCCTGTCTAATATATTGACGTCCTCGTAGTCGATTTTATGGTTCTCGTTATTATGGACATGTTCTGCTATCGCCGATCTATCCGTGTATCCAAATCTGGTATTTCTCTGGTGTTCTTTGATTCTGCACTGGATACTCCGTCCTGTTTGTCCGATGTAGCTCTTACCACATGCGCAATTCAACTGGTAAACACCTTTTGATAACAGTTTGGGGACAGGGTCTTTGAAGGGAAGCATCTGCTGTATTTTCTTCACTGTCCGAAACCGTACACCTACTTTTTTTTTGAATAAAATCTTCTTCAGCCTATCTGTGACTCCCGCGACGTAGGATAGGCATGCATACGTTGTTGGTTGTTGCTGTTCTTCTTCTGTAGTTCTCCTCTGGTTATTTACTACTCGTTGTATATGGCAAGCTGGCCCATGGTGTCTACAGAAAGAAAACGCACACCGATCGTTACCTACATGCGACATCTCACCACCATCCACAACAGAAAAGAGCGTTAATTAGAACCTTGGTCCACAGAGCCAACACAATATGCGACGACGAGAACAAACCCGAGGAACTACAGAATGTCCAACAAGCTTTAGAGAAGAATGGATACAGTCAAAGCAATATACAACGAGTAGTAAATAACCAGAGGAGAACTACAGAAGAAGAACAGCAACAACCAACAACGTTTGCATGCCTACCCTACGTCGCGGGAGTCACAGATAGGCTGAAGAAGATTTTATTCAAAAAGAAAGTAGGTGTACGGTTTCGAACAGTGAAGAAAATACAGCAGATGCTTCCCTCAGTCAAAGACCCTGTCCCCAAACTGTTATCAAAAGGTGTTTACCAGTTGAAGTGCGCATGTGGTAAGAGCTACATCGGACAAACAGGACGGAGTATCCAGTGCAGAATCAAAGAACACCAGAGAAATACCAGATTTGGATACACGAATAGATCGGCGATAGCAGAACATGTCCATAATAACGAGAACCATAAAATTGACTACGAGGACGTCAATATATTAGACAGGAATACGCGCTATTATCCGCGAATTATTAGGGAATCACTGGAAATTATGAAAAACGTGAACAACTTTAACAGAGAGGATGGGTATCGACTTAGTAACACGTGGAGACTGGTATTGCCAAGTACCAGCACCGTAGTAAGTCACGGTCAACCAAACACGACGAATGAGCAGCGAAGCGAACCAAGCGTGACCAATGACCAGCGAAGCGAAGCGGCGCCTAGGTATATAACGAGGAGTGTAACACAACAGATTCAGTCTTTAGAATCCTTCTGAAAAAGCTGACAGGATGATCAGCGAAACATCAAGTCAAGTTCGACGACCACGGCAAGACCCGGAAGAATCTACTTCATTCAAATTATTGACAGGTTACTACTATTTAAGTTTGTAAGCGTTTCCTATCATTGACTCTATCACTTCTTATAAATATTGCGGTACCTCATATATACATGGGTCTCTCTACTAAACGAGTTTACTATTTTTGAATACACTTTTCACTTATACCTACTACTACTGGTTTTACTTCGTCAATAAATTCCGATTTTATTAGATATACTCATCATATTTGGTGGTTTCTGTTTTCCCTGAATGTATATAACCTGATATAAAGCAATTTTATATGTAGGTAACCGATTTGTTTGATATATTATTGTAAATAATTCTATATCTTTATTTCTAAAAACTTTTCCCATATTTAGTCGGCTAGAATTCCAAAACACATAATTCGTTCATATTTGACGTACTAAAACAACAGAATTTAGAAATATTAATATATTTCTAAATTCCGTTGTTGCTGCGTCAACATTTCTCAGCAAATTTTCATCGAGTCTATTTAACACCCAACAATGAATATTTTTACTCAAAATTGTTATATATGTTTTTATTTTAATTGTTAATTTCCCTCCAAGAGACGGGGGAGGCAGATAGTAAGATATTAAAATGATTATTTACTGTGTATGGTGCTCTTTTTTCGCAATTCCCCTTTGACAATACCAAAATCAGTAGTAGGCCAGCGTTGCTTGGCATTATAAACACTCTTCCTTCACATGACAATATTTTATTTTCAGCAAAAATTAAAGGTTATTGAAAAGATTGCAATTGCGTTATCACGAGGACTTATAAATAAATAACTAGCATTGTGTACAATTGCCCTCAGTGACTTTTTATTTTAAAAATGAACTCAATGCTGATTTTTGATTTTGCTCTTCTAACTGATTCAAATCATTTTGGACATATCTTAGATTGAAAACAAGAAGGCATTATTCCAAATGTTTTTTATCGCACCTTTTAGTATAATATAATAAATAAATAAACACCACAGAAATTAGATTAGATTATATATCCTTATACTATATGTCCTAGATATATTCATTCGGTAAGCGGTGCAGTTATATGTAATAACCATTTTTACTGCGAAAAACTAACATACACTTTTTATTTTAAAAGTTACTTGAATAGCAAAAAAACTGATTAATTTTTCTTGTTTTAGCGAGTGGCAGTCCTATGTGTGCTTCTCCAAGTGCACACAGTGACAGTTCCTCAGGAAATGGAAGACTATCATCTGCTGGATCAGAAGCTGGTGGCCTAAATAACAATAACAATAACTGCAATACAAAATTAGGTGATATTTTAAGAAGTGAGTCAATAATATTTTGAAATTTTTAGAATTAGATTTTTTCAAAATGTTTTCCTCCACTTTTGTGGTACTATCAAATTATACAGGGTGTGTTGGAAGGAAATGCCAAACTCCGGAAGTGTATACTACATAATTGTGTGCTTAAGAAGTTCCATTTTTATTTGCTTTCTAAATGCGGCATCTTAAAAGTTTAATAACACTCAATTTTTTGGGAACAGCTCATAGTGCTCTTTATAAATTTAATCAAGTAGGCTAACACATTTGAATTGTCAAACATTAACTTGACATTTTTATTGATTGTTTACAATTTTTTAAAAAGTAATAAACAATGCCACACATTTACGCTAATTTTTAATATGCAAATATAATGTTAATGTTGACTTTCACAATTTAATTTTTATTATTTCTGGTTATTAAACTTTTAAGACTCCGTAAATCGACAACAAATAAAATTCGGATTACAACTTTTAGGTTTGTTAGTCATAAACTTTTGTTTGACACTGTCCACTCGACTCACCCTGTATATATTATTTTAAATATATCTTATTATTATTAAAGTTAAGACGAAATATCTTAATCGACCACCATGTGACTTTCTTACACGGGTGTGGTTTTTTATCACTCTCTTTAACGTAAGTGAATTCAGTATTTATTTACTTCTGAGAGAAAGAAAATTACTTTTGCCAAAAGTATGAGTTAACAAAATGAAGTTCATTTCCACATTAGTGGGAAAAGTTAGTATTTTGTAAACAAGTACACCGATGATTAATAACCAAATGGCATGTTTGATTTCACATTTAGCAAAATAAGACATTAAAAAATATTATGGTAACTATTTGATACATTCTTGTTTTTCCTTTAAGTTTTTTTTAGTTTTTGACACGATGATAGATGAAATATTAACCTCGACGTGTGGGAAAAAGGTTCATTTAGTTATCGTCCCCTTCCGCAAGCCATTTTTTGAAATTGAAGTAAACTGCAAAAATGTCACTCTATTATGGTCAATCCGACCACTGCAATGGTCCAACCCAGCCACAATCACATTTTGTAATTAAGCCAGCATAAAAATGTAACTTAATCCAACTCGTTCTTTTCCGAACTATAAAATTGCCTATGTAGTTTTTCTGTCCATATTTATATTTCAGCTATTCCACCTATTCCCACTAGATTTTTGTCAATGAAGTCAAATGCAAAACTAGAGAAATAGAAACTCTCTTCTCCTTCTGCTAATTTCCGGTATCTATTAAAACCTGTATATTTCTTATACATCTGAAATCAACTGAACCTACATAGATTAAGAATTTACTTTGTTATGTTTGATGAGACGTCACTGCTAGGCCCAGATATATTATTTAACATAACTAAGATAAAATTACTTGCAAATATTACAAAATGTTGATATTAAACCCCACCAATTAAATACTAAAAGAATATTGCACATTTTGTGTTTCATTAATTTAAATGGCATTGACGAAAAAAGTATATTCATTAAAATCAAATGAACTTGCCTTGAGAAGAAATTCATTATTTCAGTATATTTTTAAATTGTAGGTAACAACGGCCTCCATCAGCAATATAATGTGGAAGATCAGCTCCATACGGCCAACAGAATGGCTGTTATAGCAAATATGGTTGGCCAGGGCGGTGTCCCGCCAGGTTTGGGTTCGGATCCTTCTGCTGCTGCCAATATAACTGCTGCCAATCTTGCCAACTTAGCCATGCGACTTGGTGTCACTCAGGTAATTATAAAAATGATGAAACAAAAATAAGATAATAGTAGGGTAGGATAATAACATATGAGTAAATCTAAGATAGTACACCGATATAGCATTATAAATATAATATTTATTAAGTAACATGATTGTGTGGGAATACCAGAGAGAGTAAAATAAGACACAGTTATAAACAGTTAATACATTTTAATAACAATAATTATCGTAAATTCAAGAGACATGGACTGCTTTAGTCTTACAAAACTTACCGTAATATATTTACTTCTTTTTCTCGCACCATTTCTTGAGAATAGTCTATCATCTCAGAACGTCTTCTCAGAATAAAAAAATCGAGTGATGTACAAAACACTAGGGGTTTACATGGAGTTAGAAAACTGAAAACATTTTAAGGTGTTTAGAAAATTGAAACTTTTACTGAAAACTAGCTGAATAACCCTGGGTTGCTCGGACTTTTGGGGCAACGAGCTCTAGGTTGGTCGGTTTTAGGTGTTACACCTTTCCGGGGGTTGGGGTATTGATGCCTTCACTGTATTTGTCTAAGGTCGAAGGATATTCATATTAAACTTGATGCGGATACGTTAAACGGTTCCCGGTGTTACACTTCCCGGGGAGTGGGAGGTTGAGGTCCCAGTTTTACAATGTGAAGAGATATTTAAAGATCATTCTCATCGATGTGAAAAACCAAGATCAACTTTTCAAGGTCATAGTTTTTAATCTAACTAACGGATTTTAACACATGAAGCCGTCGGGCACATATTGTTGCGTGTTTACAGCCTCCAGAAAACACCCTGTAGGTTCGATAAATTGCAACAACAATCTTTACAAATCACTGATTTATTAATCACTTAAGTTATAATAATTAATCCTTAGAAATGACACTAACTCGAACATAAGTTCACTACTTAAAATCACAACTTGTTTCTGTTTTTTATTTTTATCTGATCACTTGTTCGTCTAATATAAAACTCTGAACTGAACTGTACTCTACACTGAACTGAACTTGTATGCACCTAATTTACCTCTTTATATACGCACTTCGAATGTATTCTAATGTCCATCCAGAACCTTGTCAAATATGCTGGAATTTTCTGTAGTTTTCTAGGTGCTAAATGGCAGTCCGCCAGTTGGCCCACAGATGGTGCCACTCTACTCGCCGTCAATTACAGGCCTTCCTGCACTCTGTTCCAGGGATTAATTACACCTCTCTCCACACATAACAATATATTCCTGTGATTCATCTTCTGTCTGTTTGAATGAGATATGTTAAATTTGTTTTAATAAGACATTTGTCGTGCCTTTTAAAGACAGGGAAGGGAGATTTGCAAAATGCTTATGCTTACTGTCCATTTTAGCTCGCGATTTTCTTATTGTCTAGTCACTTTTCTTAAAATGTTCGTTAAAATCACAGATCCGGAATAAAAGGTAGAAATTTAATAACGATGCACTTATATTAAATACAAAATTCAGATAATACAGTTCTTTTGATCTCATACCATACTCGGTGAGTAGGTATAAGAAACCTCCCTAGCGTTGTTTCCAACTTCCATCCAAGATTCATTTATAAATTAAATGAATTGCAAATTTGCATTCGCATGTAGCTAAAGCAATTGAAATATTTGTAACGGAACAGATTAAGTTAATCATTCAGGCAATGATATATCTCATGTGTTCAGTATGTTAGAAAAGATTCATTATTTTCAAATCACTGACTATTTGGCATTAAACATACTTTTTCGTGAGAAAATTTGTTGCAATTCAAAGTAATAACTGTGACCGATAGTGGTCCGGTCACCGAATCAAGTACTGCCTGCCTCCGTCCGACGTTGCTTAGTTTCCGTTGAGTTTGGTTTAACACCTTCCTCACGTCTCGTCATTTCGAGCTTGCTGTTTTAAGACCATACTGTGTTTTTTAAAAAATAATTATTAGAACAAGTTTAATTGGAAAGGTAAACGTAGACAAAATGACCTATATTCTCGTTAGCCTCATCTACGTAGTAATAAATAATAAATAAGCACCACAGAAATTAGACAACCAATTCCAGAAGCCAGGGCTTGTGCGGAAGGGGGTTACACATTGGAAAAACGCGGATATACAACCATTTCCTCCGACAGTGCCGAAGCCAGGTGGTGCGATGTCCATGTGATTAATTGCGATTGCCACCTCGCGCCTTAACCCACTCGGCTATCGACCAGTAGTGTGCTTAATTACTTCGAAATCAATATTAAATGGAATTTCTAATTCAACCCAAAAGTAATCTCTAGTATATATTGAAAACATGAAAAACAGTGATATATAATTACTGTACGTACACAACTGTCGCGACCAGTACACATTATTACTTACTTCCAAATGATATTCATCGTATTTAATAAACTTATATTACCTTACCCGAACCAAATGATACATCATTTGGCGTTTTTTAATTTATACATGTTTTTCACAGGCAAACCAAGTAAACAATTCGAGTAATCCGTCGACACCTCCAATAACAAATGACACCCTGTCGCTCTCCGTAAATGCCATGAACGCAATGCGTGCCTCTATGGATAGTATTCGTAATATGGACGTTATGCGTTCATCTGTGATGGATATGTCATCATCTCAACAGTCACAGCAACAACAAGAAGCTCTACGGATGCAACACGCCGAAGCGCTTATCCGATCTCAGGCAGAAACAGCCCTAAGACTAGCAATGAGCCAAGCTTTACCACAACTTAATCAACAAGATAGTAGCCATAGTCCACTTCGTCATAACGGTAAGTAAAAATACTTATACAAGTTTCCAATTACAAAAGTTGTTTATTTGGTAAAGAAGCAATTGGCGTAGCCGACTATGAATCGATACGTGACGTATCTTTTTATTTGTGTATAATGCTATTAATTTATATCTGCGCCACCGATATTAGATGTGTCACATGCATCTCTATAATTTTGAAGATTATGAAAAACTGTTAGAGAAGCGTGTGATGATGCCAAGATTCGAAGAAAGGTTAAACGTCCAATGTTTTTACTCAGCCTGAATACAGTGAAATAATATTTTTGAGACGTTATAAATCCCAGGAACTTCATAGTTGATGTTGATCATAAACTATCTCCTGAAATAATTTCTTACCGATCAACTTCATTCGATCGACTGCTGCGTGGTTTCAACATCTGGAATCTGGAATTGGTTGGGAGGGTGGTCAATAAAAATTATTGAACCACAGCACTTAGACCCCATTGGGCCTCTTGTACATCCTCCCTGTAGGCAGACCCTCGTCTAGGCCTCCACCAACCTAATGTTGCGAATTAGGTGGTGATGCTGCCTAGGGGCATCTCCCTTACATCGGCCAAAGTAGACCAACTTTCTCCTAAAATGGATTCTCTGATTGATGAGACAGCAGAACAGTCACAGAGTACATGTTAAACCATCTCATCTTCTTGTTCACAACCTCTACAGAGAGGTGTTTCGCTTAATCTCATATTATAGAGATGTTTCCTTCTGGACATTGCCAGGTAGTTCATTGCTGTACTCTTGTTGGAATATTTTAGTAGTTCCCTAGTAAGCTAACAGCTGCTTGTTTCATCCCACAGTTTCTTGAATTCATTGTGGGTGTTCTCTTTAATTATTTGTATTATCGCCGTGATCGGTAACATACTGGCCGGGAATGGTCCAGATACTTAGGCCTTCTTAGCCAGTCTGTCGGCTACTTTGTTGCCACTACACTGTGTGTGTCCACACATGCTTGGTGACATTCCCATACTGCTCCTGTGGTAATTTTGTAACTTCTCAGGGCTAGTAATGATTGTCTACAATCTGTGTAGATGCTGATTGTTTTGCCCGTAATTTGTCTACGGATAATCTCTTTTGCAGCGTTATGCCCGCCAGTTCCGTTTTACGCTGGCTCGCACATCTATAGCCCATTTATACTGGATTTGCAGACTTCCGGAGTATATTCCACATCCTGCCCCATCCTTCTTTTTTGATCCGTCTGTGAAGATGTTCAGCTCCATAGGTTATCATTGGTCTTATGACGGCAATGTTGACCCACAAATTCGCAACAAAGGTCTCCATACCCACATTACCACAGTATCAATGTGCCGTCTGTCTGCCTCCCCAGACACTGTCTTTGAAGCGCAGGTGTAAGGAAAGGTGGTAGAACCTAGGCCATTGGGAAATCTGTTCTTTGTGTATACCTTGATACTAGTTACCGATTTTGTTAAAGTAACAATATAATAATAATAATAAGAAACTCAAAGAAGTTCAGTTTATTTGTTTTATGTTATAAATTTGGAGAGAATTCAATAAGACAAATACTCGCATAGG
Source organism: Leptura quadrifasciata (assembly GCA_963675555.1). Lineage (NCBI taxonomy): Eukaryota > Metazoa > Arthropoda > Insecta > Coleoptera > Cerambycidae > Leptura > Leptura quadrifasciata. Next base: position 49,812,196 of record OY776680.1, on the reverse strand, counting down.
CGTAGTTACAGTACTTTATGAAACTTATCAGGTGACACTAAAAATAAATTTAATTCTTAAAGCCAATATACAACATTAACTGCAATAATTGTGAAATATTTATTACATTTATCAGTAAAGTAAAAAATAAAGTAAAATAGAGAGTAATTCAGAACTTACACGTAAAAGCTTAAGATGATCTACAACGAATTTGTATGTGACTGTCGGTGGGCTGTGCTACAATGAAATCGATAGGACAGCTGACAATTCATCAACAGATGAATATCGTATAGTCCAAAATGTAAAATACAATTTTGAGCATTTTGCAAAAAATCGTTGAAAATAGCAGAGAAGAGAACTTATGCTAGTGAACTGTTTACTTATTAATTCCAAAAATCAACACCAAATAATTCCAATACAAATCACTAAGTAGTTTACAAAAAGTGAAGCGAGAGCATTTTAATCATTTCAGCAAATGTAAATTATTTAGTGTTTTGAATTTTAATGTCCGAAACCTGCAAGTAAACAGAAGAGTAAGGTCAAGTGGCGTCATGCGAAATTTAGGTATATATAACAAAACTTAGATCAGTATTTTATAGAGTTATTCAACTAAATAACGTTTCTTAATACCGTAACTTTAACATTTTTGTACGACCATTCTGTTGGATCTCATTTTATTATTTATTTTTGGGGACAATTTAAATGATCATTATTTTAAATATAATGGGCATTGGCTTTGAGCATTAAAATAAATATTTCCTTAATTAATAATCAAATCAAGCATTTCACAATATTCTTTTCCAATACAATAATGTACCGGAAAACAATTTATTAATTGTAACACTTTATTAAAAATAATAATAATAGTATTTATTTCGAAGTAAAAGTTATAATAACAGTAAGATGAAATATCGTCAAGACAACAACAAAAAAAAAACAATAATCAATTCAAAAGCATACATAATTATAAAATGTGTAAATGACAAACATATCTTCAGATGAATAACAACATGAATGATAGATAAACAACAAATATAATAAAATATAATTAAACATGTAAAATGAATCTAAATATAGACATATTTTAAGCATAATTCATAAATTCCTGTACTGTGTATGGCTCTACATTTAATAATTAAATTAAAATTAAGTTCTTAAAGAGTTTACTGCCTGAATGGATTGTGGAAGCCTGTTATAAAATTTTATGCAATTATAGTGGGCATTTTTTTCTGTCATAGTCAACCTGTGGATGGGATAGTTGTAATTAAGATTTCTGGTGTTATGATTGTGTTGGGGTTCATTGTCGGAAACGAGCTGTTTGTACATTCTTGAATATAAATAGCATAAAGAGTCAATAGCTTATTTTTCTTGAATTTTCCTCTACATGTTTCAAGTGGTCTTATTTTTAACATAGTTCTCGAGGTACACTTTTGAATTATGAATAATATTTCTATATTTACACTGTTTCCATAAAATATTATTCCATAGCGCAATACTGAATCAAAATTTGCATAGTATACAATTTTGAGAGAAATAAAATTCATATGTTTGGATAATACTCTGATGCTATAGCATGCACTATTTAATTTTTTGCTAATATAATCTATATGGACGTCCCACCGCAATGTTTCATCAACATGTATACCTAAAAATTTTGTTGCTTGTGTTAATTTTAATGTGGTATTCTCATTTAATTTAATTTTGTTCACAGTCTCAAGACCAGCTCGATTAGTTCTACATAATACGGTATTTGTTTTTTCTTCATTTAACACAAGTTTATTTGAAAGAAACCATTCCTTAGCATTTGTAAATATAGTATTTGTTGAAATAAATATGTCATAAAATGTTGTAGCCGATACTAGCAAGTTAGCATCATCTGCATAGTTTCTTATGGATGTATCTTCTAAAGTTACTACATTTACAAAGTCATTTATAAAGGTTATAAAAAGTGTCGGCCCCAGAATACTACCTTGAGGTACTCCACGTAATATGTACTGAAATTCTGACTTAGTAACTTGGCCATCTTTAATGATAGACACTTTTTGTTTTCTATTTGAAAGGTATGACCGAAACCACTCAAGTGCATTACCTCGTACACCATATTTCTCCAACTTGTAAAGCAAAAGCTTATGATCTATACAATCATAAGCCTTAGACAAGTCAAAGAAAATTCCGAGAGCTATGTCATTTTTCTCTAATGCGTATAGTATTTTCTGTGTAAATTGGTACACCGCAGTTTGAGTCGATCTACCCTTTAAATAACCATGCTGAAAAATATTGAAATAATTGTTCAGCAACATATAATCCATAGGCCTATTTGACATAATTTTTTCAAATAATTTTGAAAAGGCCAACTAATTGGCCTATAGTTGTCAATTACTGCTTGGTCACCTTTTTTATGCAGGGGTATAACCACAGCTACTTTTAGTGATTCTGGGAAAATACCATATTCAAAAGTTATTAATTATAAAACAAAGAGGATTTACTATTTCATTGATGCAAAATTTTAATAACTTTGTAGGCACCCCATCATCACCACAACTCATTTTGTTCTTCAAGTCTTTTACTATATTTATAATCTATTGCTTGTTGGCACTTTTCACAAACATTGACCTATTGCTAGCTTCAATCTGACATGAGAAAGGCTTATTTGGCAATTGTGACACTAACTTTGATGCCGAGTTTATTATGTAACTGTTAAACTGCTCAGCTATTATTTTGAGATCCCCCTCTATAGCTACATCTCTATTCGAGTTATTTTTACCCTTAATTTCATCTACAATATCCCACACACATTTTGATTTATTGTCAGAATTTTGCAACCTTTCACAAAACTTATTTGATCTACTCTGTATCAGTAATTTGTAATATTCTTTTTTAGTTTCATTATAAACACTTTTATACCGATCATCTACACTGCAAGCTATATATAAGATGTCAAGTCTGTTTTTACATTCTCTGACCATTGGATCATTTTTAAAATTTTGAGTAAGTTCTTTGGTTGAAAACTATCCTCAAAAACTGTCATAAAAATATTCATAAATTTCTCCCATTGTTCATTAACATTTTGCTTTTTTATTGTGTAAATTGTATGCCAGTCCATTTGAGATAGTTTTATTATAAACGTTTTTTCATTAGAATCACTGAAAATTCTTTTATATTCAAAATTAGGCGCTATACTCTTATTTATTTCCATACTCAACTTTTGTGCTGTGTGATCAGAGATTAGACAATGTATCACCTCTGCATCATATACATTTTCATAATTTGTAAATATTATTATCAATGCACGTCTTACTGTTGCTAGTAATACGTGTATGTTCTAAAAATATAGGATTTAGGTTGTATGAACTAAAAAGTGAGCGTAGCTCTGAACTACTTCTGTTATCTACTAAAAGATCTATATTCATATCACCAGCAGCAATAATGGTTGCATTTTCATGACAAAGTAAATATAGTGCTTCATCTACTTTATTAATAAAAATGTTAATATCACCAGTTGGTGGCCTATATATAGACATAATGATTATTTTTTCCCTGTTTATTTTCCATTCGCAAGCTGAATACTCAAATTGACCTGATATCGATAGTGTCTTTACATCAGTTCGTTCTTTACACTGGATACTTTTTCTTACATAGATGGCAGTACCTCCATGTTCGTTTTCCTGTCTGCAGAAGCTGGATACTAAGTGAAAGTTTTCTATGCCATATGCTGTTAGTTGCTCTTCAGTTTTCCAATGCTCAGTAATACACAGAAACATACATTCTTCATAATTACTAAGCAAAACATTTAATTCATCGATGCAATTCCCTACAGATTGAACATTTTGATGTATTATACTTATTTTTTTACTGTTGTTTTTATTTCTTGGATTGTGAATGTTCATGACTTTATTGTCCTTGGAGGTGACATTAACTCTGGAGTGATTTACAAAAAATCCTCGCCTTGATTGTATGATCGATACTATGAAACTAAATCTTTTGAAACCTGTTCCAACCAAAACTCTGAATTATACATCTCATCTTTTTTGTAAGAGGGGCACTCACTACAAAGCGTTTAAGCTGATTAGGATTTGAATTTAGCTCCTTTACATTTACTACCTCATTTTTAAAACTTGGCTTTTCCTTTATGAACTTTTGAATCATCTCTGCTGTGACATGTCTGTTGACTCTATAAATATACATCCAATTAGTATTAGAATTAATAAATTTTTGAGATGTGAGTTAGTATTTATTATACTAACTCACATCTCAAAAATCATCCTGCTATTGAATAAAAATAAATGTCCTTACGTTTAAATATAGTTAATCCACAATAATTAAACTAACATTATGTTAGTTACATGAAAAAAATTAATGCATACTAAGAAGAAATAAATAACATTATTTTAAATAAAATTACATTAAAATTATTACTTTCATAATATTTTAATTTCACTGTCCTTCAATGTAATAAATCATTTCATTTTTTTGTTTCAATAAATTACCTTTATTTTTTTGATATATTTGTCTCTAATTAGCAATGGACCATTAGTTACTCATCTATAATACATATTTTTAGGATAAAAGTACGCTTTGATATTTTATTTATTACATAGATAATCTATACGAGATTATTATTATTAGCCGTTACTCGAGTCCGAGTCGACCGCAGTCAGGACAAACATAGACCTGGTTAGGTCTTGGATTCGGCCTTCTTGCAGCAACATTTCCTTGATAGCTGGCCACAACCCCTCGCCATTCGGTTCTGTCCACTGCAAGTTGTTCCCATTGCTCATCTGCAATACCGCAGGATTTTAGATTTTCATGGAGAGCGTCTTTGAACCTCTTTCGTTGACCGCCACGCCTTCTTCTACCGCTTACCAATTCACCATAAAGTGTACATTTAGGAAGGCGGCTATCATGCATACGATGAACGTAACCTGCCCATCTTAGGCGTGCTCTTGAAATAAGCACCTTAATTGGAAGGCTCTTTGCTCTCCTGAGTACTTCCACGTCTGATATGTGATGGAAGCAACGGATTTTCATCATACTTCTGAGGTGTCTTTACTGAAAACGTTCTAATTCTTTCACATGACGACGGTAAGTGACCCAGCTTTCACATCCATATAGCAGTGTTGGAATGACAACTGCTCTGTAGACAGCCATTTTCGTTGATAAAGCAAGGTCGTGGTTGTCAAATACTCTCTCTCTAAGTCCCCAAAGTGATCTAGATGCAGCGTTAATTCTATTGCGAATCTCGCTGTCCATGTTTGCTTTGTCATTAACAACGTTGCCTAAGTAATTGAACTGATCCACCACTTCAAGAGAATTTCCGTTAAGTGTAATGTCTATTTGGTTCACTTGATGAGGAGTTGACATAATCTTAGTCTTTCCAATGTTGATTTTAAATCCCAAGGAATCATAGCTCTGGGCATACACATCTAAAAGTTCTTGAAGCTCTTCCGGCGTAGAGGCTAAAAGTGCACAGTCATCCGCATACTGGAGATCACAAATGAATCGTGTGCGTGTCTTCGTGAAAGCTCTAAAGCGCCCTATGTTAAAGAGACCGCCATCAAAACGGTATCTGAGACCTATTCCTCTGACTGTCAGTTTGTTGTCAACAATAATTGTTAGAGCAGTAGTAAACAAATTAAAGAGTAGGGGTGCCAGGACACATCCCTGCCTAACTCCAGTGAGAGTTTGGAAAGGTTCGGTTGCCTCATTATTATACATAACCTGGGCGTTGTTGTTTGTATGTAGACTGCGACACACTTTCACAAATTTTCTAGGGATACCTAAGCGGAACATAATTTTCCAGAGCACTTCCCTATCCACCGAGTCAAACGCCTTGGTTAAATCAATGAAGGCCATGTGAATTTCTCCTTGATGTTCGAGTGCTTTTTCTTGAAGCTGTTTAAGTGTGAAGATTAAATCCGATGTGCCTCGATTTGGTCTAGAGCCACTCTGTGTTTCAGGAAGTAACTTTTCCATAACAGGTGTTAGCCTATTTGCCATCGCTTTAGTGAGTATCTTCCCTCCAACAGCCAGGAGAGCTATACCCCTGTAATTTCCACAGTCCGCAGCGCTCCCTTTGTTTTTGAAGAGGTTGATTAAAAGTGTATCACGAAACTCCTGCGGAGCTTGACCACTTTCCCACACGACATCAAACAGTTTTTTGAGGTAGGGTATGAGTTCTGACGACACAGCTTTAAAGATCTCAGCTGGGAGTGAGTCGGCGCCGGGAGATTTGTTATTTTTTAGCTGCCCAATGGCGGTTAAGATCTCTTCTGTTGTTAGTGGTTTATCTAAGTCTTCGAAGGTGACATATTGAGGGATGAGATTTATAATATCGTGATCGGCTTGACTTTGCTGGTTAAGAATGTTAGAGTAGTGTTCCTTCCATGGGGCTCTTATTTCCTGGTCTTCTTTGAGGAGATTTCTATTTAAATCTTTAATAGGGCACATATTTTTCCGACTGGGGCCGTACACTGCTTTTACTCCTTGAAAGAAATTCCTGTAGTCGTGTGAATCGGCGTACCTTTGAATTTCTCTGGCCTTGCTTGCCCACCACTCATTCTTTATTCTTCTGATTTCGCGTTGCGTTTCATACTTAGATTGAGTAAAAGCTTCTGCTTTTGATGAGTCGTTGGGGTGGTCGATAGTGTTTTGGAAGGCAATATGTTTGCGGTCAAGAAGTTCTTGTATAAAAGCTTCATTATCATTGAACCAGTCCTCCTGTTTTTTGCTTGCTGCAGTGCCAAGAATTTCCTCACTCGCACTTTTTAAACTGTCTTTAATTTGTGTCCAGGTAGCAGCGACATCTACAGAATTGGTTTCTTCTAGTGCACTCAAATTCTCTTGAACTTTTTGCATTAGCTGTTCGACGGTTTGTTGGTCACGCAATTTACTAATACAGAGACGCTATCAATGCGCGCCTTTGTAATTTGGACGTCCTTGAGATGCTTCCTACGTACGATAACATAGTCCAGTAGATGCCAGTGACCTGATCTGGGGTGACGCCAGGTGCCTTTAAATTTATCCTTTTGTCGGAAAATGGTGTTTGTTATAACTAGATCATGTTCGGCGCATTTAGTTAGGAGTAGTTGACCGTTAGCGTTCATGTTGCCCAAACCGTTCTTGCCTATGATGCCTGGCCAGGTGTCTGCATCTCTCCCTACTCTAGCGTTAAAATCGCCAAGAATAACGAGTCGTTCCGTTTTAGGTATTCTACAGAGGCTTTCTTCCAGCTGTTGATAGAAGCTTTCCTTGGTTTCGTGACTTGCATCCAGAGTGGGAGCGTAGGCGCTTATTAGATTTACCGCGTTGCCATCTGATAGCTCATAGCGTAGCAGCATTAGACGCTCGGATAGGCCTTGTGGTACTTGTGTTAAGTTGGATACAAGTTGATTCCGAACGGCAAATCCTACTCCATGTTGTCTTCTTGAATTGGTGGGAAGACCTTTCCAATAGAAGGTGTAGTACTTTTCTGTGAGAGAGCCTTCCTCCAAAAATCGAATTTCGCGGAGAGCTGCAACGTCAACATTGAGTCGGTGAAGTTCTCTATCTATTAGAGCAGTTCTTCTTTCAGGCCGATCGGTGCGAGTGCTGTCGTTCAAAGTACGAACATTCCAAGCGCCGTAGATGAAAGAATTAGTTTTCTTGGATGTAACTTGTCGGTGTTTTTTCGACATTCGATGAGGTGTCCCTGTGGGCACCCTCCCCCGGAGATCCGATCGGGAGGGTATTTTACCTCCGGATGATTTTGTCCCACTTGAACGCTCCATCATTTTTTTTAAAAGCCTTAATCGACTGAAAACGAAGCTGCATTTGAAGTTTTAGCTGGAGCAGGTATGCAACTGACCAGCTTGGTTGCGGAAGGCGAGTGGTGTGGTCCCATGGCACAGAAGGAGACTGCGACGATGGGGTAACCAAACGATTCCAAAAGCAACCTTTGTGTGCGGTAGGTTATTTTTACCGCACTCTTCGTGAGAAGGTGGATGTGCTCACGGCACACGGCACGGTGAGGTTAACAATTGAGTAGGAGAAGCTATAACTTGCGCTTCACTACCCCATTATGCTACCCTATACGAGATAGTGAAACAATTAATATACTCAATAATATTTAATCATTATTTCAGTGCACGAATAGTAATGCTTAAAAAAAATTATTTTAATGCGTAGAAATTTAATATATTTTGCACAATTACACAATGCGTATTTAAATCTTATATGTTTAAAATAGTTGTGTTTATTTATTGTGAGATTTGTTATATTCTAATGCGCAAAATAATAATTTTAATGCTCAAAGCATGTGGAATAATGTGCGCTTAAATCATATCCTTTATTTTTCTTGACATCAACACGTGCGATTTCCGCACTCGGCTTGCGACCTCGAGCGTCAACATTTCCACTCGTGCTGTTTCACTTTACGTGCTCGTTGTGTATTATACATACGATTCTGAACAGTTGAGTTGTCAAAAAGATAAATTTAAATAAAAACTAGAGAATTTTTAAAAATTGACACAGATAAATCACTCCAACGCCCACCTGTTACAAGTTGCAGTCAAAGTTGAGGAATTTTAATGTATGACTTCATTTACCAAAAAAACAAACAATTTTAGAAATTAAAATTTTAGCTATTATATTTTAGCGACAATTTAAAAATTACCAATTTATTTATTTCAGGTAATTATCAAGGTCATCAAGGACAATCCTCGCAACAATTAACTCCTGATTTAACAGAAGCCTTAAGGCTGCAAGAACAAAGGTTAGAACAGGCTTTAAGGTTACATGGTAGCGATCCTAGATCATTAGGATTTTCACTATCCAGTCAACAGCAGAATCAACAACCATGAAATTTTAGTTACTACTGAACGCATAATACGTAAATACATTAAATTTAATATTAATTTTGCACAAAAATGCCATTAAAAGGACGAAAGGTAACGTCATAAAATCTTAGACAATGAATTATTTAATTCTTATGTTGTTACGTTTTGCTTCCTCAAAACCTGTCTTAGTATTTAGGTTATGTTACCTTTGCTTAAAATGTAACAGTCATTAAAAGGTGCTTCTTATCCTAATGATGTAATCGTTCGTCCTTTCTGTTATTTATAAAAAGTACAAATTTTTTTGTTAAATTTAAGTTTTATTTAACCTATATGTATGAAACTCTTTACTTTTGTACTGAGTAAATATAATTATTATTTGAGATGAAAAATGTGCCAAATATTTTTTTCTTATTTTTGAAAAATGCGTTTAGTGCGCTCAGTATATAATCAATTTTTAATGGCTAGGCCATAAATAAAATAATATTTAATGCACTTTAAAAGTGCACCACTACAAAAATCATTAAACAATGTATAGATATAAGTGTTATGAAAAATACCTAAATAGATATTTTTAGGTATTTTGAAATTACTTAAGTGTAGGTTGTACATAATGTAACTCTAATTGTTTTTAGAATATAATATGTATGAATGATATATAGAGAATTTGAAAATATTATCTTTTTATAGCAAAAAAAATATCAAAATATATGGTGAAAAATTTATATAATTTTTGTTTTTTGCTGTGATTTTTTTTAATTTGGCCGGTCTAATGTATCATACCTAGCAATAACATATTAATTTTGCAATTTATACTGTGATTTACAATAAATCTTTTAATTTTTATATTTTTAAGAATAAAATCGGCTTTAATTTTATAATTATTTTATTGAAAAGTACAAATAAATATTTTAAATGAAAAATCATGATAACTGATTTTGCCAAATTTTTATATTATTTGGTATAAATGAAATGAGTGAATGTAATGAAACAAAGTTTGAGTTCTACATTTTCTCAAAATCGACAAATTGTACTTAAATTTTCAGAAAACTTCTTTTATGGAAATGTGGTTTTATATTTTGTAAATAGCCTTTGTAAATAAGCATTCCCAAATATTTTGAAAATATTTTGAGAATTGGTTAGGTTCTTTTTATTTTCGGTTTCAAAGTCTCATGTTCGTAATTAAAACGGGAATTTAAAGAACCATTTTAATGTGAGTACATTGTAAATACGAGTTTTTAAAATATTTTCAGAAGCAACTAGTTCCAGATTATTCAATAGCCATATATATAAATAGACACTAAAATACTACAATAGTTAACAGCAATTTGCGCTGGCCATAATTTCCCCAAAAAGTGACAAATTCAAGACATTTTACACATACCTCCTAGGAAAAGTGTAAAATATCATTAAGATGCATAAAAGTATAATTTCAACACCCCCACAAAGAATATCGATTTTCCCATTTCGACAAAATTGCTTATATATATAGACCAAGAGCTACTGTCGTTTTGAAAGTTGTCTGAGAACCTCCTTCATCTAGAATTGCTTCAAACTTTCAAAACATCAGTAGCTCTTGGTCTAACACTTACATATTTCTCATTTTTAAATAGTTGAATATATGCCTCAATAACATTACTAGGCATATATAAAACATACTAGTCTGGTCCACTTTATGACACACTTACTAAAAGAAAATCATGACATTATGCAATGTTTACAACTATAAATTTTAAACAGTATATTCTTGACGCACCCTCATAATTCCCAACACTTATTTTGCTGATAAATTAATAATTAAAAAGTTACAAAAGGCCAAAGGGTATGTTATTTTATCCACAGGTAAAATATTATATATTATATTTATTTTTCTTCTAACCCCATGACCAGAATATAAATGTTTTATATATGAGGTTACGATATATATATTATTATTTAGTCACACAGAATGTGTTTCAAAAGAAATCGTAAATAACAATTATTTGGACCATTGAACTACTCGTGGTCAATTTAAAAAGTTGGAATACCTTTCATTATATTACTCTGGAACTAATTCAAAATATTAAGTTAAACAAATTTAGAGGGAGTAATTTTCCGGCAATTTTTTCAGCTAGCTCATCAGTTGGCTGGATGAAATTGTCACCTTTTATGCAGCACACTCGATTTTGACAATGGTTACACCATAAAATAATTTCTCTGCAATGACATGTTAAAATACAGTTAAAACAATATAAATAGCCCGGTTGCACTAAGTGCTTCAAAATATTTTGCCCACTATAATTACTTAGGTAATTACCATATAAAAAAAATTACAATAGCCCAATCAAAAATTGGTTTTGAAAAATGTTCGCATTTTTCTCTTGCATGCGTTTTTATTTTCAAAAACAATTATTGAATCCAACATTTTAGTCACCCCGTAATAGACAAAATATCTTGTCTATTATTTAGTGTATTTTACATAAATATTGAAGTCTAACTGCCCGAATGGACAAATATTTATTGTAAAATTACAAAAAACTTTTTTTTTGCAATAGCCCATAATACAGTGCGTTTCTCGCACACCAGTTTTTCAAGTTATAACCATATTTAATTAAGTCTTATTTGCAGTTTTTAAACTAATTTTGTTGCAAATGGACCAAACGGGACCCAAAAAAAGGCTATATAAACGTGACCCTCAATCCTAAAGCGCAATGTTTTTTCACAATCTGACTGTTCATAAATTAAGTGTAGAATTTACTCATTACGTCTCTTCTGGAAATTAAAAATTACATTTTTATCTGATATGTATCTAGTAATTCCTCATCAATAATCAAAGCTAATAACATAGCATAAATTACAAAAACTAATGTTTTGAAATTTCGGTTAAATTACTGAAACCCACAAGCGGTAATTTTAAAAGAATTGACTTAACCAAGTGGCCCTATTTGAGATGCAATTTGAAAGGATTATGTCATATTTACAGAATATGTTGCGATGTACAAAATATGTTTATTCCAACTTTTTTATTTTTAACACAAATTATATCAAAATACTAAATATCTACATTTAATTTCTGAACATGCTTCATCTATGTTAGGAGCCATAAATGTTTGAAAACTCTATGCTCTTAGTGAAATAAATTTTGGTTATCATGAATAAGTGTAGATACGTTATCGTGATGTATGTATATATAGATTATATAGATTAGAAAATGTTTGTCTGTTTATTTTGGCTTAGCTTAATTAAAAAGTAATATTTAAAAAAATAAAGCCTAATTTGTAAATGATCAAAATTTTGTGATGTATACGATTTAATGCATGAAATATAAAAATCTAGACAGCTAGTTTTAGATGTTTTGAAATTCGAATTTTATGTCAAACGCTGCTTAAACCCACTTGCTGTAAAAAAGCCTTGTAGAGCAAAAAATAATAAAGCCTTTAATGTGACAGTTGCGACAAAATTAGTTAAATTAAATTTTTATTTAAAATGCAATAGTCTAAACGCATAATGAATTTACTTCTTATGCTATACAAAAATTCCGGTATACCACACTTTAGTTAAAGTTATTTAGTAACTAATCTTTTTGAAAATATTAAATAGGTTTACTTGACTAGACAAATTTAATATTTTTATTAATACAGTTAGTTACCTTTCATTTTTTTACAATAATATATTCAGAATTTACAATATCACATTTACACATTTACACGAATTTAATCGGATAAAATTATATCAAATTCTATACACGTATTATTTTTAATAATATTTCTTCGGACATTTACTTATATTTTATATAGTTTAATTTACTATTTCAAAATTTATATAACATTTAGGCGGGTGTTTAATAATTATTATTTTAAAAATTACATATTAACACATATAATATACAAAGTCTAAAGTCACTTTTGGGAAACATACAAATATTTCGGCCTTACACATAATAAAAAAATTTATGAAAATTCAACGTTATTCAATAAAACCACATATAATTAAATATAGTAGTTTAAAATGAATGTTAGTTAAAATTGTTAAGTTATGTTACGTTTTGTATACGCCATGTTAAATATTAAGTTCAACAACTTAAAAGTATTTTTAAGATCATCAATTTTCAAATTTGTATTTGAGCCTTGCAGACCAATACTAATACTAATTTATTTAAAATTGTAGCAATCTCAGATTGTATACTCATTTTTGAAGCAGCAAGCATAATTCTACTAAATTTCGCCTAAACATCGTAAGTACTTAATTATGACAGCATAAAAAATAGACCGTAAAATAAATTTATGGTACTTAGTAGTAAGGTACCTATAATAATATGTATTTTTTTGAATTGACAAATAAACCGACAGACAAACATTTGGAAAATCAAGTCCAGTAAAATGAGTACTGGACAAAAATATGTTCGTTGTTTTATATATTAATGCTGCTAACGCTGTATATTCTGCTTGGAGTTTGCTATACGAGTATCCAGAAATAGAGAAATCTGAACACCTTTTGCTAGCACTCGTACCAATTCTTTTACAAGTGGTGAATAATTTATAATACCATGATTATTATCAGAAAATTTTGGCAAATCTATCAGTTCTAGTCATATTATATAACATTTCACGCATATAATTTGTTAGCGTCTGTCATGTGCCAATAAAACACGTAAAACGTATTTAAATAACAAATTATTAATTGTATTTAACATTAAGTTGATAATTCGCCAGTAATTTTTGCCATAATAACTGCACTAGAACAGACTATAGTTAAGTGTTTTATTGTTATATAATGTAGGTCAATAGTTAACAGATATACAAGTTTTATGTTAGTTTATATAATAGTCTGGCGAAATATCAACAAGAAAATGATCTTAAGATTACTTTGGATTGAAAATATGCCTTTATCACTTATTAAAACAACACACAATGACATTAACTAGGCTTATTTCATATAAAAATGGAAATAGCCTGCCTCAATTTACTCTTTAAATGGGTTTAATCTTCCATATAGGTAGTTATTCTCAAAATAGATTCTATCAACAATTATTTATTAACTTAAACTATACCCATCTTCCATTTTCCTTCATAAATTACTTCTTCAAATAAGAAGAAATCAAAGTGATGTCGGTGTTAATTTTCAATTTTACAAGTTGTTTCTCATCTATGTGAACTTCTACAATAATATTTAAGCATTTCTAAATAGATTATTTAACAGTTCATTTAAATAATTGTGTTAACGCTTGTGCTATTATATAACACTACATATTTTGTTCTATAAATTTTCAATGTAAACATTATGTGTTTCATAAAAAATTCTCTCAACAAAATTATTCTTACATTTTTCAGAGATTACTGAATACTAGACTTGATTTTTTTTTGTAACACACATAATGTCCTTCGCTAAACTTTTTTTAGTTTTAACTATTACATGTGAATGTTTCTACAGTGTTTTTATTTCTTTATATAATAATTTATTGTTTATTACCCATATATTGTATACGTTAATATAAAAATTTATTTCATGTTTATAAAAAAAGTTAAAAAATATTTTATGATACTTTTATATAATATATTTTTACTAACTTATAAAAATTTCAAAATGCAGCTAAGAACGTAACTGATAAAAAAGCTGTTTTGAAGTTTTTGTTTTTAAATATATATTTTAGCTTTAAGAGTTATATGTTATAGTTTTTTACTATTTTGCCATTTTATTTAAAATTGACTGCCATTTCACTTTAATTTATATTTTTGCTTTTTATAGTTAATTTTTAAGTTCCTATATTATATATTTTGTTAGCTGTAGAGCATCGCAAATAAAATTTTGTATGAAAGTGTGAACGTAAGGAAAGTGAAAATCGTTTCGTTCTTTAGCGAAAAATTTGCAACTCTTATAATTATTATTGACACTTTGAATTATTTACTACTGTAAATTAAAAAAAAAATTATTAGCAATAAATAATTACATGTTTAAACATTAAAAAAATTATCGAAAACATTATCCTTAAGGTCTTAAAGTATTTATTCAAAATTGTATATTTATAAAAAAACTCAAAATCTTGTAAATATGTAATTATTTATTTCTGTGTAATAAGAATTGTAAATTGAAATATTAGTTATAGAGTAAATTATCTGTGAAACTTGCGGCATTACTACGAAAATTAAAATAATTTGTAAGATATAGATATAAAAAATTGTGAAATTAGAAAAAAATTGTTGCAATGTTTTTGTTTTATTTAAATCAAATTGATGTATGAATTGTATGTGTGACATGTAATAATTCTATTTACTGGAATAGCAAACATTAAAAAATATATCACTTTGTTTTATTTTATTATCATTATACATCACATCTTTAAAAATATTTGATGCACAGCGCCGTAGCGAAGTGACTTTGGGGGCAGACAATTTTGGCGCTCCGCCGCTCCTCCCTATTCGACTTTTTTACTTTCCCATATACGAAATATATACAGGGTGTCCGGAAATAAACTAGAAAAAAATTAACTGTAGATTCCTTAGCCCAAATTAGTTGGGGTTCTTCATATAACATTTTTCAAAATACCCCTTCGTTTTCAAGTTATAGCCCCTTTAAAGGAGTATGTTGAAAACTATTTTCATTTTAACCTCTCCACAATAAAATTGTGAGAGGTTACTAAAATTGGTTCAAAAACGAAAATTGAGATAACATCAAATCTTTACGTTTTGAGGTCCTACGAACCCAAAAAAGTGGTTTTTGAAAAATGTCTGTGTGTGTGTGTATGTGTGTTAGCACGATAGCGCCGAAACCACTGAACAGATTTGAATGAAACTTTGCATGTGTAGTTTCTGTAGCGTCCCAGAAGATTTGAAAAGGTTTTGGTTGAGGTGGGATTATGTTTAGTGCCATTTTGACGCAACAAGTTGTTTATTTTATAATTACTTTCAATTTGCAATGGAACCACTGAAAAGCAGTTAAAATTCTGATTTCAGCGATATATCACACTTCCACCCTTTCGATTTGGTTTCCGTGAAAAAAAATTAAAAATAAAGCAAATATAAAGCATAGATCGCATTTCGCATGACATGATCGATGCGCGTAGCCGTTACGTCGTGAAACTCGTCACATCACGTGTCAATTCACGTGTAAGGGTTTCTTCACTGCTCTAGAAGTAGAGCGGATTACGTTTAGTGCCGTTTTTAAATATATATACAGACAAATCGAAGAATTAAACTACACATATCCCTCTAAAATCTAGTAAAATTACTGAAATGCTAATGTTTCATTTAACAAAGACAGCCGCGAGTGATCGGATTGCAATGAGCAAATTTTGACGAGTGTCATTGTCATCGTTTGTCATCCGATAACGTTGGTGTCATGTCATGTTAATAAGATTTCGGCATATTTCTAACTTTTAGTGGATTGTCACAAATTTTAAAGGTAGATGTAACAATATCAATATACATGCTTTCTGTACCTTCGTTGGTGAATTTATTATAGATTATCACTCAGGCCCACGCCGTACATAAGGGCAAAGTCGTGTGGTGCACGACGGCGTCGAGGCGCCGAAGGCGCCGAAAAGCCTCAAAACTGAAAAGTAAAAAAAAGATAAAGCAACTAACAAAATTGTCAAAACAAAATTTATAATGATAAAAAAAAACAGTAAGGAATTGCTAGCTATTACATTGTTTTTTATTTGTTTATTTTTTATTTTTACTCTTTGAGACGAGGGAACCGAATTACTTCTCGAAAATAATATATTTTCCAAATGAGAGTACGCAATAATAGCATTTATTCGATCGAATACGTAACATGATAACATGAATTGTGTAAACTCAAACAAATCTGATTTTATTCATGTTTGAGCTTGAAATTTAGCTTGCAACGAGCGAGCAAGCGTTTTTTTTCCTGCCTGAGCTTGCAATGTACGAAACTTTATATATTTAAGCGGTGCATCGGTCGCGATTTCATTTGTTGCCTGATGCCAGATAATTAACTTGGCGAAGTGAAAAGGTGCATGGGGTAAAAGATATCTGTTTTTGAAACTTTAGTTTTTTGTAGTTTTACAGACTTTATAGTGAGTTCATCTAAAATGTATTTTTTATTTTAGATTTATTAAAAGCCAAAAACTTGCATCTCAAAAATCATTTTATATTTGATTATATAAACATCATTTTTAATTGAAGTAAATTAGTAAAAATATATAATAAATTAGTAAATTTGGGGCGTTATTTTAAATTTGCACAAGGGCGCCAAAAGTGCTAGGCGCGGGCCTATCACTTTACCAATTTTCAGTTTGTTACTTTACAAATCTGTAGTATTTAGGATAACTAGACTTTCTTAGTCTTAGTTGTTAATATCCTAATAGTATATTATTCAACGACCGATAATGTAGGTAATAACTCGCATAGATGATTGTAAAGGGTTTTTTTAGTGCCTCAGAAGATCTGAAAAGGTTTTGGATGAGATCGAATTAAGTTTAGTGCCGTTTTGTCACACAATTTAATGCTCTTTTCGGCTTCAAAGATCCACCGAGTGGGGAGGTTCCAGCCGCTTCCAGTAGCTGCCGATTTTTTTACTCAAAAAATAAAATTCCAAAAAAAATATTTAGGATATGTACTACACTTATTGAAAGGCATCTTGTGAATTTTTCAACCCCTTGAGTGCTTTACCAAGGGGTGGAATGGGCAAACCCTAATATATTTTTAAAAATATATTTAAAATCCATTCATTTTACGTTTCAGAAGAAAATGTTTTTTGGTTCCCTTGTTAATTCTAAAAGTTTTTCTTGTCTTTAAAAAATGTCGTGTTACCAACCATTTTCGTGGTAAAAAATAAAATGTACGTTCATGCATTTCAATCGTTACTAATACCGATAATGTTTTTAAAGTTTTAGTAGGCTACTGTAATCGAATAATCTAAATATTCATTAACAACTTCTATGCAATAATAAACGTACATATCTTTTAAATCAAATTGACCAATACTATATTTATTAATGGAATAATTTATTAAATACAAATAATAATATTAAAGAAGTGAAACAATTTAAAAATTTTCTTTCCTATTATTTGGGTTTTCTACCACATGTATTATTATCCTCTTCAAAACAAATTACCGAATCTACAAAATAATAGAATTATTGGGAAAAAACCTCTGCGCCCGTGACGTTTACGCCAAAGGAAAAGTCAGAGGTTATGTTTTGCAAATAATATAAATCGGAATAAACACAGAAATAATGTATTTAGCTGACGTTTCGGAAAGTAATCTCTTTCCGTTTTCAAAGCTTTTTTTGAAGAACTCTTATTTTGCTGTGTATGTCAAATACACAGCTTTAAGATTCTGTTTATGTTATTTCCATAGATACTTACTACTTACACAGAACATAGAACTGATGATATTTTCTTTTATATAATGTTGAGTTTGTTAAGTTCTTCTTTTAACATTGGTAGCCAGTTGTACAAATATCTACAGAATAATTCGATACGCACTTATCTTCATTTAATAAGATTATTGCTGATTCCTTAATTTTTCTTTTTTTGGTATCTGTTTCTTTTGTTAAAATTTTTGCAGAGTCCCAGTTTATTCTAAAGAAATTTACTAGGGCTTGCCCATTCCACCCCTTGGTGAAACACTCAAGGGGATAAAAAACTCATAAGACGCCCTTAAACAATTATTGTAGTAGATATCCAAATATTTTGTTTTTGGAATTTTTATAAATTTTTTAATTGTTGCACTTCTTTGATATTATTGTTATTAAAAATATTTTTTTAAATATATCAGGTGATTCATTTAGAGGTACTTTTTTCAAAAATAACAAAAAATAAAAAAAAACAATTTTATTGGGTAATATTTCTTATCATATAAAAGAACCATTCTTTACATTTATTTTTTAAAGATTATTTCTTTCAAGTGTTGGCCATGACTGCGGCTAACATGGTCCATTCTGAAGTTCCAATTTTCGCGTTCGAGCATTTCGAGTGGTATTTTTTGGCCAATGACACGAGTAATGTTGGCTTCCAATTCCTCAATCGTAGCTGGCTTATCCATGTAGACTTTGGGCTTTACGTAGCCCCAAAGGAAAAAGTCTACAGGTGTGATATCACATGATCTACATGACCAATTTACTGGTCCGAGGCGTGAAATTAACTGTTCACCGAATTGTTCTCACAATATAGCCATGGCTTCACGGGCTGTGTGGCAAGTAGCGCCATCTTGTTGAAACCAAATATCGTCTAGATTACGAGCTTCAATTTCGAGCAGCAAATAGTCCGTTATTATAGCGCGATAACGGGCCTCATTTTTGAAGAAATATGGACCAATGATTCCACCAGCCTATAAACCACACCAAACCGTTGTTTTATCTGGATGTAATGGCATCTCTTGTACCTCTTCGGGTTGCTCTTTAGCCCAAATACGGCAATTTTGCTTATTGACGTAGCCATTAAGCCAAAAATGGGCCTCATCGCTGAACAAAATCTTGGTCGAAAACATTGGATCTTGTTCAAGCTTTTCAAGAGTCCAAAGACTGAAATGGCGACGATTCGGAAAGTCGGTCAGCTTCAATTCTTGCACGAGTTGAATTTTGTAGGCTTTTAAACCAAGATCCTTGCGTAAAATGCGCCAAGTTGTTGAATATGACAAGCCAAACTGTTGAGAACGGCGCCAAATCGATTCATCACGGTCATCGCGTACACTCTCAGTTACTGCGACTATATTTTCTTCACTACGTGCTGGATGTGGTCTATTTGGTCGCGTATTAGCCAATAATGAAAATTGGGTTTCAAATTTTTCGATGGTACAGCGAATTGTGTGTTCGGTAGGCCGATTATGTGGACCATAAGTTGCACTAAGCGCACGAAACACATTCCTTGTAGAACGATGATTTTCATAATACAACTGAACAATTTGTAGACGTTGTGCCGGGTTAAGTCTTTCCATAATGAAATGTCAAACAATACTGAACAAAATATCGTGACAGTTTGACACGACTCACGTTTGATCTGTCATAAAATCCCCATTGAAAAAAGTACCTCTAAATGAATCACCCGTTAGTAGGGGTTGCCCATTTCACCCTTTGGTGAAGCACTCAAGGGGATGAAAAAAAATCACAAGTTGCCTTTAAATAAGTATAGTAGATATGTTAAATATTTTGTTTTTTGGAATTTTATTTTTTGAGTAAAAAAATGAAAATAGTTCTTAACGTACCCCTTTCAAGGGGTTATAACTTGAAAACGAAAGGGTATTTTGAAAAATGTAATATGAAGAACCCCAATTAATTTGGGCTAAGGAATCTACAGTTAATTTTTTTCTACTTTGTTTCCGGACACCTTGTATAAGGAAAGTATTGTGATCGTACATAAATCGATTTTAAGTTTTTAATGAATTTACACGTTTTCAAGTCCCCTGAACTCAAAAAAGTGGTTTTTAACACATTCAGCGAAAAGGATTTTTTCAATATATACATTATCGGACCACAATGTTAATCTCAAAACAGACACGAGTGTCTTCGTGGCCCTGCAATGAAAGTCGAGTAGACCAGGCCAAAACAGACACATAATGCAGACACAACATAATTTAATAACGGGGCCAAGACAGACATTATTAGCAGACATAATATATCAAGCAGACACATCGATTCTTGTGTAGGTAATGCGATACTTGAGACCGGGCCTCGCCCCCCAAAATGGGCCCCCTTAGTGCTCCAGGTTCGTGTTTAGAGCTCCGCCCCCTCGCTGTCAAACATGGCCCACGTGCTGTCAAAATGCCTGTGGCTCCCGTAGCTATCTTCATGACCCTAGGTCTTTGACCCCGGGCTTTATAGGTGATCCTAACCTCACAAAACAAAATGGTATAACTCCAGAACGGTTAGAGACGTAATATTAATAACAATCATAATAGTCCTTATTGATACATAAAAAATAACAACTTCCGGTTTCAACTGCCGGACGTCCAAAACAAGCGATATGGGGTTTCAATTGAGTCGTCTCGACGTTTGGAATAAGAATTTTACTGTATTTTCGTTCTAAGCGTAAAAATGCCACTTACAACTTAATAATTTGAATTTTAAGTAAAAAATCATGTCCCCGGATTCGAAACACGTCGGAATTCGATATAAAATAACAACTTCCGGTTTTCCAAAACATGCGATGTGGGATATCAAATGAGTAGTCTCGACGCCTAAAATAGGAATTTTACTTGTATTTTCGTTCTAAACGTAAAAATGGCACTTAGAGCTTAAAAATTTGAATTTCAAGTAAAGTATGTCCCTGGGTTCGAAACACGTCGGAATCCGCTATAAAATAACGTGAGTCTTTCTCCATATTATAATATGAATGCTCGACGCAGGGGCATCACCAAGTACCTATACATCCTGATTCGGTGCATAAGATGGCGTTTATTATACCAGATATGGGCACTATGAATATTTAAGGGTTCCATTTGGATTGGCGAATGCACTGTCAGTATTTCAGAAGGTAGTGAATAAGATGCTAGGCGGATTACAGAACAGCCCGGTGCTAGGATACACGGATGACCTACTTATCCTCTCGGCTTCAGTGGAAGGCGGCCTGAAGTTATTGGAGCAAGTACTGGGGCTAGTGGCACAAGCGGACGTTAAGCTTAACTTGGCGAAATGTTCTTCCCTGCAAGATAAATTGGAATATTTGGAACACGAGGTGAGCGCAGAAGGCGTGCGACCTGGGCTATGTAAGGTGCAGGCAGTGAGGGAGCTCACAGTCTACAAATGTACACGATGTGAGGCAGTTCCTGGATTTGGCGAGTTATTTTCGGAAGTTTATTAAGAATTTTGCTGTGATCGCTAGACCGCTTGCAGATCTGACAATGAAGGACGTCCCTTGGTATTGGGAGCATTCTCAGGCGGAGGCTTTTGAGATGTTGAAGCAACATCTAACTGACAGAACAGTGCTGGCATTGTATAATGGAGAGGCAAACAACAAATTGCATACTGACTAGCGTCAGTATGCAATTTGGTATTTGAATTGATTTTTTTTTGCTAGCGCAAACTGAGGGTGGTGGGAATTCTACTGCAAATTCAGGGGAAAGGCGAATTGCAACCAGTTTCTTACTTTAGTAGGACGACATCTCCAGCAGAACAGGCGTACCACAGTTTCGAGTTGGAGACCTTGGCGTTGGTATAATCTGCAAAACGATTCAGGGTGTATCTGATCGGAATACATTTCAAAGTGGTTACTGATTGTTCAGCAGTGCGAGCTACTATGGCGAAAAGGGACTTGGTACCACGAATAGCTAGATGGTGGATGGCGATATAGGAGTACGACATGGAAATTGAATACTGACCTGGTGCTTGAATGCATCATGTTGACGCACTTAGTCAAAATCCTGTAGTGTGCATGGTTAGTATGTCTAAAAATGATTGGTTTTTGACTGTACAAATGCAATATGATAAGGCGCAACATATTTTAGAGTTCTAAAGCGGGGCAAGACAGATAAGACAATAAAGGTGTTGTATGTGGTGAGGAATGGACAATTATACCCGAAAACTCTAGCTGGCAACCGCCTTTATGTGCCGGCGATGGCGAAAGGGTCCCGTACATTTCTTATGGGAAATGACCCTCGACGAAACTCGCTGAAATCGATTTGTGTTATTCCTCTTGAGCTGCTGATCAAAAGTCCTTACGGCCACAAGATCGGAAAATGTACAGTTTTCCAGATACGGGGAGAGAGTCGATTTTTCGGGATTTTTTCACTAATAGTATGGAGCTATGATAATTTCAATGCGGCTTCGCTAGTGTTTTACGGGGGCTTTTCGGGTCGCTGATTTCAAATGCGACGCCAAAATAGCATTTAACAGTTGACACCTATCAGTGGCACTGTCAACTCGCCTTATTTTCCGGAAGAGATTTATCAGAATATATACAAGTGGTTTTTTGGGTCGTTGATTTCAAATCCGATGTCGAAGGTGGCATTTGACAGTTGACAGCTGTCATATTAATTGGATTGTTTGCATCTAGTTCTAGCGTCACCCGGGAACACTGTGATAAATATTTTCCGAATAGTACAGCTAACACTGCTACTCACAGCTGTCAACTATCAAATGCCACCTTCGACATCGGATTTGAAATCAGCGACCCAAAAAACCCCTTGTTTATATTCTGATAGATTTTTTCCGGAAAATAAGGCGAGTTGACAGTGCCACTGACAGCTGTCAACTGTCAAATGCTATTTTTGACATTGAATTTGAAATCAGTGACCCGAAAAATCCCGTAGAACACTAACGAAGCCGCATTAAAAGGACTATCGTTCCATACTATTAATGAAAAATTCCGAGAAATCGACTTCCCGCCCCATATCTGGAAAACTGTACATTTTCCGACCTTGTGGCCATGAGGACTTTTGATTAGGAGCTCAAGAGGAATAACATATTTCGATTCCAGCGAGTTTCACCGGGGGCCAATTCCCATAACAAATGTGCGGGGTCCTTTAACTTGGTGCGCAAACATCATGACGACGTGGGTCACCTTGGGTTTGAATGGTATTTAGCGCTGATAAAGGAGACTTATTGGATTCTAAAGATAAGGAGTTTTGTGAAAAAGTATGTACAGTCTTGCATTGAGTGTGTATTTGCAAAGGGCGACCATGGGCGCGCAGAAGGGGCACTGCACAATAATAAGAGATACCTTTTGATACGGTGCATATTGGCCATTTGGGACTTTTTTGTAAAAGTACAAGGGGAAACAAATATGTATTGTTGGCAGTGGATGCGTTTACAAAATTCACATTGACAAAGCCGACAAGGACTGTAGGGTCCACTGCGGCTATAATACTTACTTACTTTGGTGTATTCGGGTACCCTAGGCGAATTATTTCTGATCATGGAAAAGCGTTTCCTAGCAAGACGTTTGGTGAATTTTTGGCGCAGAAGCGTGTAGCCACCCCAAGGGCGAATAGTCAGGTTGAAAGACAGAATCGTATAATCCTTAATGCAACTGAAGCTAGTGCAGAGGCTGAGGTGAGATGGGATGAAAGGTTGCCTGAGATTATGTGGGGTATGAATCAGATAGTGAATAAAAATACTCAGTTCTCGCCAGCTCAATTGATGTTTACACATTCAAATGGGGCCATAGCGGACCTGACTAGCGGAGTAAAAGGGAGCTACAAGAAACTGTGGTCTCCCGACGACGAAAGGCGTCTCAAAGTTTGACTAGGGCGAGTCAAAAAATGAAAACACGCTATGACAAAAGACGTAAGGTTGCAACCGAAACGTTTAGGATGGGCGATCCTGTGCTGTGCTGTGGCGGAGAGCTGGCACTTGTGCTAGTGATAAAGGTGTCAATCGTAAAATGATAAACAAATATGATGGTCCTTATCGTATTGCAAAGGTGTTTGATAGTGATAGATACCTAATAACTGCAGTTAAAAGCGTAAGGAGTTATAAAAGACTTTCAGCAACGGTGGCAATTGATTCACTTAGGCGCTGTTGTAATACTACCCCTGTATGATTATGATGATAATGTTAATGGCAAGGCGACAGATCATTAAGATTTGAACAGTCTCTCGAGTGTAGATGGATATTAATGAAGGCATTCATTATTTTTCAGGAGAACCGACTGTAAGCAGTAAATTTTGAATTTTGCTGCTTATGGGCTAAAGAGGACGTTCATGGCAAGGATACCGGTGGCCGGGAGAGAGATCGTTGGCGGTGAGAAGGACAGATGGAAGAGGAATAAGAGGCGGTAGATTTTTTTGGTGTAGGAACAATCATGGTGGATAATACTTTTGTGAATGGCAAACGGTGAATCTTCTTTAATTCCATAAAGTGTATTATTCCTAAAAATATGCATTCAATGAGCAAAAATAGTTTGGTCATTCTGCAGTTTATCCATTTCTCGATTTTTTAGTTTTTTTTTATGAATACATTAATAAGAGAGCTATATGAAAGGTTTGTGACTAATGAAACGTTGCGTAAATGTATAATGATCGAGGAATTTGACAGGAAAGTGGAGCGAATAAGGGTGCTAGGTGGATAAAAATGAGTGAGAATACGACGTTTTAAGGTCACTTTGAAACAGTTGGCATTGAAAAGGTCATTTTAGGGCAAGGAAAAATAAGAGTAATTACAAAATTATATCTACTAATACTTCTAACCTAACCTATCTTTTTTGGTTTACAATGACCAATACATAAAGGACCCAAAAAGGAGTGAAAATACGAGAATTTCAGGTCACTTTCACATGAAAAGCATTTAAACACTCATTTCAGGGCAACGGAAAATAAGCGTCATGACAAATTTGAATGTTTATTGGGGTACGACGGGACCCAATGAAATCAATGAATTGCAGTAATAAGCAATCAAATGCCATGACTCTTGTTTACCCTTACCCTAAAATGACTTTTTCAATGCTAATCTTTTCAAAATGACTTAAAAACTTCGTATATTCACTCATTTTTACACACCTAGCACCCTTATTCGTTTCACTTTCTTCGGTTTCTTCGATTATTAAACATTTGCGCAACGTGCCATTAGTCACAAACGTTTCATATAACTCTCTTATTAATGTATCCACAAAAAAAAATCAAAAATCGAGTAGTGGATAAACTGCATAATTACCGATAGTTTTTCCATTATTGACAAGAATACAGCTTTTGGAAAAATAAAACAAGAGACGTTCATCTCAATTCTCCGTTAATGGTCGATTGTGTAGAGGAGCGATCGCGGTTCACGCGTGCAGATTAACAAACTTCGGGTTAATGTAGCCGGCCGATCGCGACTGCATCGGAAATCTGTGTTAAAACACAGATTTTCAAATCGGGCGAATTTGCAATCGTTCATGAGCATGAGCATACTCTAACATATTGATGAATTGGTCGATCGCAAAATCGTCTATACACGGGTAGCCTAAGGGCGCTTTTTCACTGGCCGACACGATACCGACAATGTCGTACCGGTATTGAAGTATAGCCAACTCTGTCGGAACGCTTTAAAATTATTTGTATATGGATATTTTGTCTCTATTTAATGCGCCAGTGGTATGACGTTTTTCTCAATTCTGATGCGCCTACATCTATAATGGTCAACCCAAATCTGTTATCAGCGCAACGTGGTAAACAACTTATGCACGAATGCAGTATAAGAAATAAATCCTAATCACAGAACACCCTCACTATGGAAAGCTAACTTAATGGTAAATAAACATTTCCGAATTAACCCATCTAGCGGTTCGATTACGTACTATATCTGGCGGAAATTTCAAAAGTAACTGCTTTTCTAATTTTTGTTATTTACTTTGGTTGTTTTTCACAAGTGTAACAGGAATACAGAGCCCAGCCAGGTAAATTTTCTTAAAGGACTAACAAATACATGGACAACAAGGCGTTAACACAATAGACATATTCCTGTTTCATTATGAAACACAACATAAAAAGCTCATCTAATAATGGGTTTTTAAGGTGAAGTATATAGAATAAAACATTTCAAAACTCCTTGGCATTATTTTATTAGGTACTATACTATGACTGTTGATTAATAGTTGATATAATATATACAGATCACGCAAAGTCCCTCATAAATTCGATAAAATATTAACAAAACATTTTTTACAAAAACTTTTGGACAGGTCGATTTTGATTTTAAAAATCCCATGTTTGAAATCTTGCTGCTACATCCAAATACACAGCAGGTGTGAGTGCCTCTTTTAGTTTCCATACTCTATAAAACGCATTTTAAGTGCGATTACACCCAAAATTGTGTATTCTCTTACCGTAGAAGAGGAATAATAATTTATTTGGTAGCACAGTTGATAGTTTATTTGATTAAAGTCCGCATGCACTAGTACTCCACAAACAAAACAACAAAAGTCACAAATAAAAAGTTAGAAAAAGTCTTAGAAAAATTCGAACTGTCTCCACAGACTCTATCACTCATGCCATAACTGTCAAAAGCAGTCAAATGTCACCTCCAATTATAGGAATCTTAAATTACAATGCTGCATCAGCCATATTTTGAGTCGATCGATAACTACTTTCTATAGCAACAACTTTAGCTATATTACTTGACCAACCATACATGAAAATCATGGAGTTTGACGTCTGTGTTGGTCTGTGGCGACCTCTGAACTCTATTACAGTAAATGAAACGCCATTGCCCATAAGCAATAGGCATCTTCGAAGATAAGCATTTGTACGACCATTTGAATATCGCGCAAGTAGGGCACACACATAGGGCGCGCAATCGCACTATGAAATATGTCAGGGTCGGCCTTATTATTATTGCCTAGTTCATATTATTTTAGTTTTTTTCAGAAATCATATAAAAGATATGCGTATATAGATTAATAACAATTTATGTCTTTATAGTTATTAAAGAAAATAAAAGCCATTGTTGTTCCCAAAACAATCATTTTATTTTAAATTTTTTGTCGCAAATGTTGAAAATGTATGATCATGAGTTCAATATATAATTCACAAAAAAACGGAATCATATGTTTTCTATTTCTGAGGTCGAAATATGATTTTAAGATTAGTAAAAGCTAAAATTGAGACATGAAAAACATATACTTTTTTCTAGGATCAATCGGCAAATATATGAGTACTTAGTGAATGTGATATAGGTAGACTAATATTAGTAAGATCTCTAAGACCAGCGACAAAGGTATTTATTCTTGGAATAATAAAGATAACTTACATTACACATTTCACTGAAAACTACAATAATGTGTTTTATGTTCACATGTTTGAATTGGCAAATAAAATGAAGAAAAGGTAAAAATAAAAAAAATTCAAATACTTGATGCGCTATTATTATTTCAATTTCAAGATAACTTTTTTGTTTAAGATTAAATGCCTTGACGTATTATAAGCAATAGATTATTTTAATTACTCATTTGTTTATAAAAATCTGATATACTCACGAGATAATGAATTTAAAACGAATATGTAATAGTATTTATGTAAAACTTCCTTCCCTACTTGTAAGAGAAAATTAAACTATAATAAATTTACTTGTTTCGTAAAATAAATTTATAAAAAGCATAATAACGTCATTATGTTTTCAAAAAGATCTTGGAATCAGTATTAATATCCCGAATATGTTGGAGTATATCACAAATAAAAAACTTAAAAATCTGTAAAAAAATCCAAGCAATAGAAAAATGTGAGGTTAGAATATTTTGTATCCTGATATCTCTGAAAGTATAGCCTATTTTTAATAAATATTCGTGTTTAAGGAGGCAAAAGCACTCATTTTAAAAGAAAGAAAAATCTAAAATCTGTATTGCGAATATTTTAGATGCTAGCGTATTTTATATAACAGGCAAAAGTTAGTTGAGTAGGTACTTACTTAAAATATAGCAAACCCGGGATTCTCCCCAATTCTTCCAAAACAGTACCATACAAGTGCAAGTGAGCAGTTTTAATTAAGATATAATTACATACACTGTTTATAAGTCATCAAATTATACACAAAGTAACCAAATATATCACAGCTTTACGCAAACGAAAGAGATAATAGTAATTTTTCTACTCCCTTATGTAAATTTGCTGTTTCCGTACAGTCTGTAGAATGGATAAGTGGGCCATTCCAGTTAACTGAACGGATATATTTCATATACGTTCTAGGATGGATATGAAATCGACCAACCACCGTTCGTGTATTAAGTACATAGGCAACTATTCATTTTAAAAAATTCAAGTTAGTGCGTAAGCTGTCAAAGTAATTGCCAGTATGTATTCGCGCAGTTTGAGTTAGAAAATAATTTAAAATGAGTGATTCCAGTGAAGAATCGATAAACGGTATACCACCTAAAATTTTATTGAAATTATTGTATACAGACAAAATTTTAGAGATATATTATGACAAAAAAAAGTAGCTATATACGTGGGGATTGAACCAATTCAATTCAATTCAAAAAGTCTTTATTCAAGGTAAAAATGGTATAAACACTGCCTCCCCAGTACCCATCCCGGGACCGACCCTGCGACCACCGCGTTAACGTGGTGGTGCATCGCAAGGCCGGGCCGAGACGGGACTGGTTTGGCGAAAGTAAAAATTGAACAATACAAAAAATAAAACAACCTGAACTCCTTTTGCAAAACGGCAAATTAAAACAAGTAATATGATAAAATGTGCTTAAAAAGAAAGCTTAACATAAAAACTGGGCACTTAATCATGGTATTACCGCTGGAGCACTGAACTTTTTAAATTTTTGCACTGGCGCCGACACCATAACTCGTACGAAGTGCCGTCCGCGAGTTGCTTCAACTACGGGTTGCGCAAGGCAGGCATAAACTGTGATTCTAAATTTTGATTGATTGATGGGGATTGAGCCCATGATCTCTTGCATTTCGAAGCGTGCATATAACCGCTAGGCTGCTGAAGCTTTTATAAAATGTTTGCACCTAGAGCATAAGATTTAGCGGAAGCTAAGTTTGTATATTAAAATTCGATTGAAACTATTATTTGTAGTTTTTTCTTAATCCGGTCGTAGAAAAAGTAGACTGTACAACTGGAGTGGACTATCCATATCGCACTCGAAAAGATTGAGGCACTCCGCCTACGGCGTCGTGCTCAAACTTCTTTCTCGTACGATAGGCTATCATATCCACTCTTGTTGCACAACTATTGTGCAACAAGAGTAGATATGATAGCCATATCGCACGAGAAAGAAAATTGAGCACGACGCCGTAGGCGGAGTGCCTCAATAGTAGGTTAATAATGATAAAAGGCATGTACCCCCCCATATGCCCCATGTATACCCCCACTCCTCCCCCCACCCCGAACGTGATTGGTCGATGGGAGGGGATAAGCTCCGCCCACCTAAGCGGATTGGTTGAGTGGAGGGGATAAACCACATCCCCCATTATATGATTGGTCGATTGGTGGGAGGTGAATCTCAACCCACTTATTGTGATTGGTCGAGATAAACCCCACCCATGTATTGTAATTGGTCGATGGAGGGGATAAGCTCCGCCCACATCAGCGGATTTGTTGAGTGGAGGGGGTAAGCTCCGCCCACCTAAGCGTATTGGATGAGTGGAGGGGATAAACCACACCCCCACATAATATGATTGGTCGATTGGTGAGAGGTGCGCAAAATGGTGGTGATATTATGGTACTCTCTTACAGACAGATATCAACGGTTCTGATCGGAAAACATAACTAGAGAGTTCAAATACCTCCCAATGAAATTATCTTTTAATATATAAATTCCTTAGACACCGACAATATTGCGTACTAATATTCGTGTCTCAAAGGTATTTCAAGAAACTTCTAAATTTCAACTATTCAAGATGAACGAATACAGCAGTGTATTGCCTGAGCTGAAGTTTGACTTATTTAATAATTTACCTCCAGCTCCGCAGAATAAAAACGATTTAGTGATACTAGGTGAAAGAAGACATAAGTTAAATAAATCGAGGAGCAAGTATGTGTTATATAGGCAGGGTAGGGGCAGGTACGGGGTTATCAAGTGACTTGTGTTATAATCCATGTGTAAAGCCGTGTGGAAATAAAAATGGTGCAATAATTTTCGACGAAACGGATTGGAACCATTTTCTCACTTTTCAAGGATATATTACCAATTATATACATACCAACGATAACATTCAACCAATAAATGCTGAGAATTTTTCCATACAATTTGAGCAATTTTCCAATTCTACAGTTATAAAAATTATAAAGAATAACTCATATGTGTACTTGGGTTATGAATCAATCTGCAAGTTATGGGAAGTGTTACCACTTGTTAAGTATGGCATTGACGTGTTAAAAAGACAACAGTTTATAAATGATTTCAAGAATGTCAAGAGAGAACTACAACGTCAAGGCGGAAATATATTTGAAAATGCTCTAAACGTTATTCAACACAAGAGTTGCAGTGATGAAAATGCTTATATGCTCATGGAACTTGTTTATATTTATCCAGATTTATTTAAAACCGAATGTTTAATTTAAGAGATATTAAAAGGATTGGTTTTGTAAGTTAATATATGTGTCAGTCATTTACGAATTCCTTTTTATTATTTTATAAAGTATATGAAATAATATATAAACTATGTACAAAATATATAAATAAAAAAACATGTATTACTTAAGACATTTGTTTTATTAAGATAAAGTATATGCAGAGTATTATTATACAATTTGATTTTTCGAAATCCATGAATTATATTTTTTGTCTAATCCAAGCCATTTAACATAGAGTTTGGTTCCCTTTTTTCTTATAATCTTCTCCACAAGATATACATCTGGATATTTTACTTTCTGAAGTTCATGCTCATAAAAACCTCCTTGAATTTCGTCACAATTTTGATCTTCTAATAGAAATGTTCTAGGATTACTTTTGTTAATTTTTCTGATTTGGAAAATTTCGTTCGACCAGTTAGGAGTGTAACCTTTTGAAAAAGCTTCTCGATATTTACTAATTCTCACATAATCATTGACTTTAAATTTTCGTTTCCTTGGATCAACTGTTTTCAGATGACTATAGGCAGTTTGTAATAAATATTTTTCATTTTTTGGTTTCATTCCAATAGTCCTGTGTTTGGTGCTATTATATTCGGCAACAATAACTGGTAGATATATAACCATTTGTAGTTTCCTTGTAAGCTGAACTGCTTCCACATTTTATTTTTTAAAGTTCTATTCACTCTTACTACAACACTTGCTTTAAGATGTGTGTAAGAACTATAGTGGTTAATTTTCAATTTATCCGTTAATTTTTTAAATTTTTTATTGTAAAATTCTTTACCCATATCGGTCTGTAAATTCTTGGGTGGTGTGCTCATCTGTGACAGGATTTTGTTCATTGCTTCTACAACTGCTTTTCCACTTTTATTTTTGACAGGTTCACACCAAACAAATTTTGAAAATACGTTAATAACCAGTAAAATATATCTATAGCCTTTGTTTATTTTAGCATATCGACCCATTTCAACAAGACCTGCTTGAATAAGGTCATTAAGGCCTTTAACAATTACTCTCCTTCTTTTAAAATACTTTCTGGCAGGCTTATGAATTTCGTTGACTATTTCCTGTTTAACGTTAATCATTTTTAGCTCTTGGACACTGTAGTACAATTTGGACGTACAGAGGATCTTTATTTTTTGCGTAAAAGGTAAACTTATCTCCCAAATTTACAATTTTCCCCACAAATTCTTCTGCTGTAACTGCAACTGTATTCAAGAAAATTTGGGTACTAGCAGGTAAAATCTCTATATTTTCAATTTTACCAGATATAGGGCATTTGTATTCTATTGTATTGTTCTCTAATGTATAAAAAAGTACACTTTGAGATTTCTGTAAACGACCTCGAATATTTATAATACATTTGCTATGATGTGAAGAAGGTTCACAAATGTAAAAGGATGATGTTCTTGGGGGTGATGTTAATAGGGGTGATGGGAGAATTGCTGATGAATATGAAATTACTTCATTCTTTAACATATGCCTTCCAAATTTATTAATTGGCATGGTGACAGTCTCAAAGTCTTATACTGAATGATATCTCAACATTTCACGTAAACTATTTATCTTATTATTTTACCCTCCCTCAATTGTTCTATTATTGAGGTTATCTCATTATTATGCCCAGTATTTCCTGCTAATTGTGATGCTATCAATAGTCTTAAACGATCTACAAGTTCATTGTAGTCATCAAAATGCCTATATTCAATCTTCTTATTATTGAATTCCATCGTTTTTAGATTTCCACCTCTCTTATTTTGGCTCCTTGTTTTTATTGCTTGCGTCCTAGGAAATGAACTAGATCTCGATATTTGTGTCGCTGTGGGTAATGCTAATGCTGATTTTTTTGGGATAGTGTTTTTTTATTGTTTTTTTCTTGAGCCATCGAATGTAAATTAGTAACTCGTGGTTTAATAATATCTATAAATTTAGATGCACGTGACGCCGATAAACCTTTCTCGGGATTGTACCCTAAGTAATGAGCATTGCTCCTTTTAATTATATCGATATATTGATCTAAATCAGTTGGTCGATAACCCGCTGGATGCTTTTTAAACATCAGCTCATACAATCCTGGTGTACCCGTATATTTAAACTCGCCATTAATAATAAAGTCAGCGCCATCAAAATCAATAGTTGCATCACCAATCGCATATTTTTTGGCAAAAGGGTCGAAGTAAACACCGAAAGTATCACCATATTCATTTTTTACATCTTCGATTTTTCCTTCTATGTATGCTCGCGGTAGAGGTTTCTTAAATTGCTGTAAATATTTTTCATGTTCTGCAGCTGTCGATGTATCTGCTATCGTTGGCTGAGAAGTTTCATCAAATAAACTTTCACTGAACTCGGGCCTTACTTGAGTTGGGCCATACTGAAAAGTTTCGTCTTCCAAATGAACAGGTGTAGAAGTGTGATAATACTCAAGAGGAGTTTGACCAATTGATCGAGTATTAAGACTATCACGGCTTATTTCTTCTTTTAATTCTTTTTTCAAATATGGTTTTTTCGAAGCACTTTCTGTTTTAATAAGAGTTGACACCAAATCTTTAAGAGGTTCAGTTATCGGTTTGTAAGTTTTCTCTAACTGTGATTGTGATTTGTCGATATCTCTTTTCAAACTTCTGTATTTTTGTTTCAGCGCCTCTCTTGTTTTTAAAAGCTGTACTGCCACTCGATTATCCATGATTACTGACTGAGGGGCTCAGTGTTGAAACCTTATATTTGAACGAATTTATCGAACCCCTTCCGATATCTTCCAGAGTTAACAGCGCAATCTTTATCTATTACCACAAACCCGTATTTATCTTTCCAACAAAATGCACAGAGCTCTCTGAAATCTTGAAAACACATATCCACGTTTACATGATCATCATAAATATGTTTCAGATTAGTAATATCTTGAGGGAATATCACAATAAGGTTAGCATTATCTCTACATAGTTGTTTGGGAACGGCGCTGTATGTCTGACATAGGTAAAAACAATCAGTGTTTTTATGACGTCCAAAGCAAAAATAGCTTTTAATGATATTTTGATTACAAGAAGCTAAATCATCAAATATTATCACAGAATTCGGTTTTATTTCTTCTGGAGGTATTACTGCATCCCCATCATTATATTCGAAATATCCAATTTCATTTATAGGTTTCATAAGCATTCTCAAGTACTCATATTTCGGTTGATATAGGGACTTAGAATATAAGTAAATATTTTCAAACCGTAACCCATTGGGATGTTCTAATAAACTGAGCATCACATTTGTTTTTCGGCACCCTGAGCTTCCTACCAAAAGTCCTCGTTTCGATTGTCCACCAAATAAAATGCCCTGCTTTTGAATGGTGCTGGTCTTGGAAACGTCATCATGATCTGCTATCGGCAAAACTGTTTCTTGCTGATGAATCCGCATTTCAGCCAGCTACTAATTAGTACATATATCTAGAAATTATTTTAAAGTGGATTTTCATTACAATGAGAACTACAGCAAACTGACTGGACATCACATCCTGCAGGTATATATACGGCTACTTTACAAAACATGTTTTATTGTTTATGTCAGTTGTATTATAATGGTTCGCAGAAAGTCTTCTCCACCTAGTAGTATTGGAAGTGCTAAGAAGAGAGGATGTGACCTGCTTAATAAAATAATTGATAAACTTCCAGTGGAGTTACATTTGCCTAGTTATAATTATTGTGGACCTGGAACTAAACTTCCAAAGAGGTTACAAAGATGCGATAAAGGAATTAATCCCTTAGACGAGGCGTGCAAAGAGCACGATATAGCCTATTCTAAATTTCAAGACGTCGAGCGACGAAATCAAGCTGAGAGAGAATTAGCTGAAGTCGCACTTAAACGTGTAAAAGCATCCGACTCAGGTTTCGGTGAAAAAATCGCCGCATTGGGAGTCAGTGGAGCGATGAAATTAAAGAATAAGTTGGGAATGGGCCTCAAACGCCGAGGAAGCCGTGCCTCAAAGAAGAAGAAAGGTGGAGAAATAAATATTAAGCTTGGTATGAAGAAAATATCAAAGTCAAAGAAGCGGAGAAGAAGAATTATAGCTACCCCAAAAACAGGTGGATTTCTCCCATTCATTTTACCTCTTTTGGGAGCATTAGGAGCTCTCGGAGGAGGTGCAGCCGGCATTGCAAAAGCAGTAAATGGCGCTAAATCAAATCGGGAACAGGCCGCTGAACAAAAGAGACATAATTTAGCAATGGAGCAAGCTTCAAAAGGGAAAGGATTGTATCTAGGTCTTTACAAAAAAGGCTCTGGATTATATTTGAAAACATATCCAAAAAACTCCCAATAAAGCTGCCTCACCGACCACTGACTAATTTAGATCTAATGAAATATTCAAAAATGCTTAAAATTACTCATTTTCGCGGCATTTTTATGAGAGATACGCTTCCAAAAATAATAAATAAAAATGAGACCGGTATAATAAATCTAGATACTGATGATGGTGAGGGTGAGGGAACTCACTGGGTAGCGTACACCAAGAAAAACAAGAAAATAATTTATTTTGACAGTTATGGAAATTTAAGACCTCCAAAAGAGTTAATAAAATATTTTTTTAAGTGGCGGCGGCTTGAATACAATTAGATATAATTATGATTTTTTGCAAAACTATAATTCATATATCTGTGGACATTTATGTCTCTCATTTTTGTATAATCAATATAAACAACAGATTTTTTAATAGTGGGAGGTGAACATCACCTGATGTCAACATAGATCATTAATTTATAAGAGAAAATAATTGGATAGCCATCTAAAAGGCATTTCTCAATGTGTGGTGAAGAGTGTATATTGGAAAAATCAATTATGCAGACATTTTGCGCATGCATGGAAGACTCTTCAGTTGTAACAAATAATGCAGAACTGTATAAGTCATTCGATGAACGTTTACTGTCGTTTAGAAGATGGAATGGCGCTGTGGATCCTGCGGACCTCGCCCTGGCCGGATTTTATTACAGCAGCTGCCATGATGTAGCCAGTTGCTTTTGTTGTGGCGTCGAAGTATATAGATGGGAGGCAAGCGACATACCTATCACTGAACATTTGAAATTTTCAGCAAATTGTTCCTATGCAAAATTAATGAAGAACCTATTGCTGCGAAATATAAAGGAGGGGTACACGTGTATTACAAAAAGCCATACGATTAATTGTAAAAGTGGATTCAAGTGGCTTGTGATAATAAGCTTTCATCTAATAAGCATCTGCCTGTTTATGATACTTCGCATATGTATTTATAATTAATACAAGAAAATAAATTATACATCTGTAATAATACATTGAAAATAATGCCCGTCTGTATATGGATTTGTCTAAGATGCAAAAGTGTTTTAGAAGAATATAGTGCACCCAAAGATACTAAAATATATACTGTCTGTGCTAATTGTGATGTAAATTGTAGAAAGGCGAGTGCTGCCTAATATGTTTGTTTTTTTAAGTAGTTTTCAACCTGATCTATGTATGCAATAATCATCTGTATATTTAAGAATGTAACTTAGAATGTGTTTTATAATAAATATCTTTATAATAAGTAATTTGTTTCAATTTATATACCTTTCCTCAAGTTCAGCACTATGTTCTAGTACTGATTATATTATTTATTTTTTAAGTTGAGAAATAGTGTTTAAAGTTATGATAAAGAAAATATTACGATTTGAAATATACTTACTATTTTTCAATGTCAATTTCATTCTACCACTTTTTCAAAGCACACATTGACTTCATAAATTTATTACAGTTTTTATGAAGTAAAATTGAACCAGAGTATAAAAATATGTTTCACTATTCGAAACACATTGGGTGTGGGATGATATTTTTCAGTTTATAATTTTTTCAGTCAATTTGTTTCATTTTTTTTATACTTTTGTTTTTTTTGTTACTAAAATTGTCACTGTCTGCTCTTAAGCATACTGTATTTTTTTGGGACTTAGAAACCTGATATAAAATAAGAAGAAGAAGAAGAAATAAGAGAAAATAATAATTTTAACATATTTTATTAAAAATAATTGGTAAAAAACATTAAATAAAAAAACTTAAACTAAGGACCTAACCTACACTAAACTAACACTATTCATCTAAAGGTATATTCTTAACGAAGTCTTTGCACTTTTTTAATTCGGTGTCGACTACACCGATCTTCGCCTCCAGCAGTCCAGCAGTCTTGAGCCAGGATCTGCTGCCGGTGGCGAATTCGGTGTAGGTGCTGCATCATCTTCGTTTTCCCCAACTTCAGGCTCTGGGCGTACCGGGCGGTGTTGTTTACGAGGAAGCTCCTGATCTCCTGCTCGTAGCGCTTCTTGCTACGAGCAATCTTTTCTTCTTGTTTGATGACATCCCCCCGAATCAAGTCCAGCCACCCATCAAGCTCGAACTTCAGGAGCGCTTCGCCTTCGGCCCTCCGGTACGCCTCCCTCCGGGTCTGCTCAGAAGATGTTGATGATGACGATGATCCTGGCCTTGCCGGATCCGCCCGCACCGTTGTTGCCACTGCAAAGAAAAAAGCAAATTAGATACCCAGTTATTTAACCGAAAAATAAAAAAAATGCTGTACCTGGTTGTTCCAGCTCGAACTGCTGAAGGACCTCGTCTTCGGCCCTCCGGTACGCCTCCCTCCGCGCAGATGATATTGATGCCGGATCCGCCCGCACCGTTGTTGCCACTGCAAAGAAAAAAGCAAATTAGATACCCAATTATTTAACCGAAAAATTAAAAAAAATGCTGTACCTGGTTGTTCCAGCTCGAACTGCTGAAGGACCTCGTCTTCGGCCCTCCGGTACGCCTCCCTCCGCGCAGATTGAGTTGATGCCGCATCCGCCCGCACCGCTATTCCCGTTGTTGCCACTGCAAAGAAAAAGCAAATTAGATACCCAATTATTTAACCTAAAATTAAAAAAATGCTGTACCTGGTTGTTCCAACTCCATTCCCTGCAGTACCTGGATTCCGGACCCGATACTAGACGGGGCCGCCTGATTGTCCAGGTACTTGGCCATTTCTTCCTCGAACGTCACATCCGAAAATGCGTGCTCGAAGTTGGCGTCCCTCACGGCAGTGGCTACACTTCTTTGGACATGCGACATGTTGATAGGAAAAAAAATAGGAAAAAAAGGACAAAAAAATTTCGCGAAAGCACGAACTAATTAACACTCTTACACTTAAAAATAATTAACGCTAAAAATGACTTTAAAATGTTTACACTTAAAAATAACTACTAAAAATTAAAAAAAATTACCGGACTTTAAATTAAACAGAACGAACTAATCAACACTAAAAATTACTTAAACACGGACTTAAATTGAACACTAAATTAAATAATAATCTAAGACCGAAACTATAAAATTATAAATAAAAAAATTGTAAAGAAAGCAAGCGAACAAATAACCGTACGGATAGGTGCAACTGTAGATACAGAATGAACTGTAATGCTCGTCATAGATTAAATAATGCACAGTCCCCTCTCGTACCAATTGCGGTGGGGCGATTGAACAGCAGTAAGTGCGAGTGAAATAAACTGCATTATATGAAATTGATTAAACTGCATTTTATGAATGTCAGGTTGGTCACCTATGTGGCGTGATCGTACATTTTCCGGTGTTATATTACGTTGCACGTATACCGACTTGTGATTTAACATAATGTTCAAGTTATGACTTAAATAATTTAAAAAATATATTATTCACTGTAACAAATATCACATTTTATATTATAAAACAATGTTTTTTGGTAATTTCACTGTTAGTTCCTAATTCCATGACCCATCTAGAAATTTTTGGCTAAAAAATCAATTACATACAATGTCTCATTGCACCTGTACATAACCAGACCACATTTTTAAATATTCTTGTAAATACGAGACCTTCAGTTACTCAAATTTTTATTTCAAATTTTATATATATGTAAAAATAATGTGGTAGAATATTTCTTGTTAATGTACATGTTAATTACTACAAGCAAACAAACTGTTGTATTTTACATATAATATAATAATATATTTAATTTAGGCATAATATTTAGACTTTCAATTATTATGCGAGGTGAATTTTTCAAATAGTCTCTATAAATGTAGGAATATTATGCGCCCTCAACTAAGCTGGTAGAAAAATTTTGAAAAATGTGACCTTGAAAACGTTTTTTGGGTGTCAAATTACAGCCAAAATATGACTTGAAAACGCTGTTTGGGTGTCAAATTACAGCCAAAATCAATTTTTTTTGTAGTTCGACCTTGACCGAAATTTTTTGGGTATAAGAATACCACCGAAACCAAATTATTGTCCAAAAACTTTGACTCTGTCTGCCAAAATACTCCCGAAATTAAATTTGTTCGTAAATATTTGACCTTGTCTTCATTTTCGGCTGTCAGAATCTGCCGAAACCAAATTTTTGTGTGAATATTTAACCTCGTATTAATTTTTGGGTGCGAAAATACTGCCTAAACGAAGTTCCTGTTTAAAGATTTGAACATGACTACATTTTAGGGTGCCAAAATACTCCCGAAATTAAATTTGTTCGTAAATATTTGACCTTGTCTTCACTTTCGGCTATCAGAATACTACCGAAACCAAATTTCTTGTCTAAGATCTTGCACTTGTCATGCATTTTCTTTCCGATGATCAAATTACTGCCGCAACGACGTTTTTTGTCTAAAAAATTGATTTTATTTGCATTTTCTCAGGAGATCAAATTACCACCAAGATAATTAAGTGGTGGGAGAGGGTGAGGTATATAGAAATGAATGTGAAATCGATTAAAGCATTAATATCAGACTTTTCCTTAAATACAGTTATTTGGTGTCGAATATAGTTCCTTGTAAAAACTATAATTTACAATGCAGTGCCCCCAGTGTAAAAAACAATTTTCGTCAAAAAGCAGTTTGTCACGTCATCGTCGTGAAAGCTGCGCCTATAGAGAAATAAGTGCACATAATGCCTCGAAAAAAAATCAAACTAAGCAATTGGAGTAAAAAATGTGATGGAGAGCCCCTAAATGCTGCTGGTCCTTCTGGTGTACAGTTTCATGCTGAAAAATATAATAACGAATTTGAAAATCTACCCGGACCTTCTGGCATGCAGAATCATTCAAAATCTCAGGAAATTATTATTCATTGCCCGCAATGCTATGAAAAAATGCCTAAAAATAAATTAATGGGCCATTTGAAATGTTCATCTCACAAGAAAGTCATCAATATTGTGGAAGATGGAGTAGAAAAACTTCAGAGCGCATTCAAGAGCCGAATTTTGAGTTACCGTTTTTCTACAAAAAAGCAGTTAACAGATATCTCTCTGTTTTTGGAAGAAGTAAAAGTAAAAGTTATCTCAGTTATTGAGAAGTATATTAAAACATTCTTCACCATAAAAATTAATATGGAATTATTTGGATTTTATGTTATTGACGAGAAAGAATTGTCCGATATTAAATCATTTAACACTAAAAATAAAATTGTGACACATTCATTGGATTGTACCAAACTTGTATAACGAGTTCAAAAAAGAGATCATAGAGAAAGCATCAACTTTTCAGGAGCGAGATTCAGGTATGTTTAAAAAATTTGTATTAATCACAGTTTACGTACAATATCCATATTTTCATTTTTTTCAAACATATTTAATATCTTTTAGGATGGGCTCTGAAGCACGTTAATTTTCTCGAAGTCAACTTGAACAAATTCAACCCGTTATTCGCATCATCATACATCAAGCTACCTAAATCTATTGAAAATAAGAGAGCTGTTTTGAATATTCAAAATAATGATAACAAGTGTTTTGCTTATGCTGTCAACGCGACCTCCTCATGAAGTGGCATCCTATCCTCATTACTCAACATTGCTCAATTTTGAAGGTATTGATTTTCCTGTCAAATTACATGATATTCAGAAATTTGAAATTTTAAATAATATATCTATAAATGTTTTTGGAATAAATAATCAATACGAAAATGGTAAAATGGTTAGCGAAATTGTGGGCCCTCTACATTTCACAAATAAAAAACAAAATACACACGTAAACCTATTGCTAGTTACCGATATTGATGGTAATAGTCATTACATACTTAGTAAAGACTTGTCACGATTAGTCTCTAGCCAGAGATCTAAGCATCACGGTAGAAATTATATTTGCGACGGTTGCCTATTGTTTTTTAATTCTCCTGAGAAATTGCATGCTCATGAAAGAAATGACTGTAATCGTTTATGTACTATACCACCAGAACCTAAAATCAATAAATGTGGGGAACTAATTGCAGGAAATATCTTGAAATTTGTTAATGTCGAGAAACAATTACGGGTTCCTTTCGTGATATACGCAGATTTTGAAAGTTTGTTAAAACCAATTCATTATAATGAACCATCTGACAGTAAATCTTTCTCCGTTAAGACTTATCAACACGAGCCGTACTCATTTTGCTTCTACTTAAAGTGTAATTTTGATGATAATCTTTCCAAACTTGAATATTATCGAGGTATTGATGTTGTGGAAGTTTTCGTTAAAAGACTGGATGAGCTTGTCTTACAATTATATCAGAATCACTTAAAAAATATAGTTGAAATGAAACCATTATCTCATAATCAACAAGATATTTTCAATAGTAGCCAAATTTGCCATATATGTGATAAACCTTTTGAGGATGGTGATGAAAAGGTCCGCGATCATTGTCATCTTACTGACAATTTTCGTGGACCTGCACATTCGCATTGTAATTTGAATTTTAAGATACCTAAATTTATACCAGTGTTCTTTCATAATTTAACTAATTACGATTCCCATTTATTTATTAAAAAATTAGCTTTAAAGAAAGAAAGTATACAAGTTCTTGCGCAAAATAAAGAAAAATATATTACATTTTCCAAACAAATTCTTGTAGATCAAATCAATGATATAAAACCGAAGAAAGTTTTCATAAAATTAAGATTTGTCGATTCTTTTCGCTTTTTACCAGCTTCCTTGGACAAACTAAGCCAAACGCTAGAAACACATCAATGCCTCGAAATAAGAAAATTTTATACCGATGACCTGCAATTCAATTTATTAAGACGTAAAGGTGTCTTTCCATATTCTTACGTAGATTCACTGGAAAAATTGGATGGTACCGAATTGCCATCAAAGGACGAGTTTTTTAATATCTTGAGTGGCGAATCAATTTCTCAGGAAGATTATGATCGGGCTTGTAATGTCTGGAATACATTTCATTGTCAAACTCTCGGCGAATATTCGGACATTTATTTAATATCAGATGTGTTGCTTCTTGCCGATGTTTTTGAGAATTTTCGACAGATATGCCTACGGACATACAAACTAGATCCTGCACAATATTTAACAGCGCCATCATTGAGCTGGGATGCTATGTTGCGAAAAACTGGTATCGAACTTGAGCTTCTAACAGATATTGATATGCTTCACTTCTTTAGGAAAGGGATACGCGGCGGTGTTAGCCAATGCAGTAACAGAAAAGCTGTCGCTAATAATTCATTCATTTCCAATTATGATCCATCAAAACCAACGTCATATATATTATATCTAGATTCTACCAACTTATACGGAAGCTCAATGAGTCAGAGTTTACCAACGGGCGATTTTAGATGGTTGAAAGGCTATGAAGTTGAAAATTTTGATTGCACTAATCTCGATAATAATTCTCGAAAAGGTTATATATTGGAAGTAGATTTAGAATACCCACAGCATTTACACGACAAACACAATGATCTACCGTTTTGTCCGGAGACCTTTGTACCCCCGGACTCAAAAAATTCAAAATTAATATTAAATTTACATGATAAACATAAATATATTACCCATTACAGAAATTTAAAATAATGCTTAGAACATGGATTAATACTTAAAAAAATACATAGAGTTATAGAATTCTCACAATCTGCTTGGTTAAAAACATATATAGATTTGAATACTGAACTTAGAAACTCTTGTAAAAATCCGTTCAAGAGAGATCTTTATAAATTCTTAATAAATTCAATATTCGGAAAGACAATGGAAAATGTAGATAATAGGGTTGATGTGAAGTTAGTATCACATTTGAGAAATAGTATAGGTAGTATAGGCGCTGAAGGATTTATTGCAAAGCCTAATTTTAAATCCTGTAGTGTATTTTCAGAAAATTTAGTAGCAATTCAAATGTCACTATTAAAAATATTTTATGATAAACCTCTCTATATAGGTTTCACCATTTTAGATATATCAAAAACTATAATATATGGCTTTTTTTATAACTTTATAAAGAAAAACTATGAGGATAAAGCTGTTCTTTGTTACACGGACACCGATTCATTAATTTTACAAATTTACACCGAAAATGTTTACGATGATATTAAAACAAATATAGAACTCTTCGATACATCTAATTTTTCAATTCCAAACGTACACAACATCCCGAAAACGTGGTCAACTCCAGGCAAAATGAAAGACGAATATGCCGGTACACCGATAGAAAGCTTTTTCGGTACTGGGGCGAAAGCTTACTGTATTAGAACAAATGATAATGTTATGAAAAAGCCAAAGGGGTATCAAAAAGTGTTATTAAAAATCAGTTACATTCAGTGGATTATAAACACATTGTAGAAGACGGCGGTCTCATATACCGAAAAATGTATGTATTTTCTTCACATCTGCATACGATATATACTGAGTTGAGAAATAAAGTTGCGCTTTCCGCACAGGATGACAAGCGTTATGTTATGCCGGGAAGCACAAAAACTCTTGCTTGGGGACATTACTCTATCCCTAATTTCCTCAATAACGCTAACCATAATACTAATGATGATGCTTTAACGATTCTTTTAAGGGCATTTGATGAGATTATTGAACAGGAAAATCATGATATCGACTTTGACTTAAATTTATTGTAAGTTTTTTAGTTTTAGTGTAAAAAATGTTTTGTACTTCTTTCAATCTTCAAAAATTTGTTTTTTTTTAATACCAGTATCCATTTTTGTCTTACTGTAAAAATGTTTATAATTTCAATATTCAAAAATTAGCTTTTGAAATTATTAACTTGGAATCTGGTGTGAGAAATTTAAGTCAGAAATTTTCAAATCTTCAATTCGATGCAGAGCATGAGGCAGTATATGGAATGGGAAATTTTACTCTGAAGATGAATGTAATGAACTGGCTAAAAAATATGAAGTGAGCCATGAAGTTGGTCGAAAATTTTTGGAAAAGAGAATATGCGAGGGATGTCTCGTCCAAGAATTAATTAAATTAGGTTTGGGTGAATTTTTGAATCCAAGAAAATAATATTTGGATCCAGAACTTGCAAGCAGAATATTTCAAGAGGAGAACTGAATTATTTAAATATTTTATATTGTATTGTATTCCAAAATTAGCTTTTTATATAAATATCCATTTTATTTGTAAATATTACGAAATAACTACACAAAAGTTTATAATTTCAATCTGTATTTTAGGAAAGGTCTGATATTAATCAAATAAATTATCAATTTAAAAAACTGTTTTATTTTAAATCCTATGCATTATTGTAATAATAGATATTTTTATTCTTTTTTCAAACACTTCACTGTATAATA
The DNA here is from genome assembly GCA_963675555.1 of Leptura quadrifasciata. Lineage (NCBI taxonomy): Eukaryota > Metazoa > Arthropoda > Insecta > Coleoptera > Cerambycidae > Leptura > Leptura quadrifasciata. The sequence goes on along the minus strand of OY776680.1, from coordinate 49,767,986 downwards.
TATAATTTGGAGAAAATAATGAACCTTCGCAAGTTGAATAGAATTACAGGATGTGAAAGTACAATGAACTGCTGATGTTGCATGTTACATAATACCGGATATAACAGTATAATGAACTGCTAACTTTGCAAGTTGAATAAACTTCTGACATTACGAATTAAGTAATACCGGATGTATCAGTACAATGAACTGCTGATGTTGCATGTTACATAATAATACCGGATATAACAGTATAATGAACTGCTAACTTTGCAAGTTAAAATAAACTTCTGACATTACGAGTTAAGTAATACCGGATGTATCAGTACAATGAACTGCTGACATAAGCTGCATAAAATGCCGGATGTGTCAGTATAATGAACTGCTAACTTTATAAGTTGAATGAACTGCTGACATTGTAAGTTAAGTAATACCGGGTGTATCAGTACAATGAACTGCTGACATAATCTGAATAAAATGCTGGATGTGTTACAATAAACTTGTAAATTGAATAAATTATGGCATACCTAAGTACAATAAACTGCTGACTCCGCAAATGTGGTCAAATAGGCATGTCTGAAATAATGTGGGAGGTATGATCGTTCACTATAAATCTGAAATATTAGTAGAACTCGTCAGTTAACAGTTTTTTACTTCATCCGAAATAAAGTTAATATCGAAAGATGTGGATGTGCTACGTCAAAGAAGTTGAGATTACGGACTTAGAAAGTGGTGTCCGCCATTTAAGTCAGAAATTTTCAAATCTTAAATTCGATGCAGAGCATGAGGCTGTATATGTAGATGAATGTAATGAACTAGCTAAAAGATATGAAGAGGGCCATGAAGTTTGTCGAAAATTTTTGGAAAAGAGAATATGCGAGGGATGTCTTGTCCAGGAGCTGATCAAATTGGGGTTAGGTGGATTTTTGCATCGAATAAAACAATATTTGGAGCCGGAACTTGCAAACAGGGTACATCTTCAAGAGGATAACTGAATTATTTAAATATTTTATATTGTATTGTGTATTGTATTGTATTTTGTGTTATTATTTGCAGATATTAAAAATAAAAATAAAAAACAAAATTCTCTTTAGTATTATTTATTACAAAATCAAGAAATAAAATTTTCATACAAATAATAGACATTAGAAAGTGCACACATACATTTATTATTTGAATGGTAAAAACATTTTGGGATCGAGTTGGTCGTTCGTCAAGTTCTAATACAGATTGGGTGATAAAGTGGCTGATGTAGTTTGCTTTTTCGTTTCCTTTTACATAAACGCAATCTGCCACTGAAGTCAAATCCTGAATAATTTGACCGAACATATGCAATGGTGTAAATCCATCAGCCCATTTGATGCCGTGATGATTTCTTGTTAGCCATGTAACTTGCTTTTCTATCTCTGGTGAGAGTAAGTTAAATGGGTATGGTGGTTTAAAAATATAGTGGCACATTTTTACACCGTCATAGCCTGCGAGCTCTTTAACAATAAATTCATTGTTTTCTATTTTAAATCCTTGAATGTCCACAACCAGCTTCATAGTTTTAGATTATGCAATTTTTTTAAAACTGTTTTCTTCATGCAATAAAATTCCACTATTTTTCTTAAGTATTTCAGTTTTTTTCTGTGTTCCTTCAATAGTCGCACATATTGTGATCTCCTTATCATACTAACTTACTTCTTCGAACTAGTTTTTGTTTATGCCAGCAAAGAGAAACATGTAGTGCGCATGTCAATGTTGACGTACAATTTTAGTTAAAGGGTTATAAGTGAAATGTTTCTCATGTAATATAAGACAATATGCAGTAATATCCGAAGTAGTGGGGATATCCGTCTCAAACTCTATTCTCATGACCACTGACCCCGTTTGTATAACTTATTTTTGACGTGAACAGTCGATATGCGTTATTGGTGCATAATCCTTAAATTCTCTTGGATTAAGAATAGGCTGATTTATTTTGTGATGATAGTAGGATTCCTGAAAATTTGCAAACATGTCATAGAGGGTTGCGTATTTATTGCTTTTAAAGTCTAAGTATAAATCGTTATATGGGTATCTTTCAGAATTCAAGAAGACTCTTATGTTTCTAAGTCCACAGTCATCGAATTTGCTCATATCAGTTGTAATTTTCCCTTTTCTATCGTTCTGAAATGCTATTATTACATGTCTAGGAGTTTCTACCTTAGTAGACGTCTTAACAGGCCATGTATGTCTGCTTGACGGAGGTAGAGATGGATATTCAATTAATTCCCAGCTTCTAAATTTTATAGGGAGATCTACATTACGACATAAGTTTATTCAACCTAAGCTGTTCTGACATATTAACAGTGACATGAGGGACCCCCCAAAATAGTTTGCTAATAGTAATTTTAGGTTTTTCAGCTTCATCGCTACTTGTAATGCTGTCTAGATCATTACTGTTACGTATTAATACTAATTCTTGTCTCATATTAATGACAATTTTTCGAAAATCTTCAAAAATCCAACTAGTAGTTTTAATGGAATGCAAACATTGAAATTTCCTTTTACATCGGCTATAATTTTTTCACCCACGCCTGTTTTCTTTTTTGGAAACCATCCAGCATTTTGCATGGAAATACTTTCATTTTCATTGTATGATATATAATTCTTTAAAGTTGAAACTAATCCAACATTTCTCGCTCCATCTATTACAATTCCATTCATTTCATATCTAATTTCACGAAACAAAAACGCAATACCATTATTGATAAACTCCAGTGCAACAGTCTCAGTTCCATCCTCTTTCATTAATTTTCCTTCGATGTACAAATAACTATTGCACGGTGCAGTATAAGCATCTAAATCTTGAATAGGGATTCTTATTTCATCATTGTAATCCAAAGTTCCGGATAATATATTGGATTGATATGTATGGAACTGATACTCCGCAACAGAGTTGTCGCTAAAGGGCTGATCAGTAATATTCAGTAAATCCATTATACTAAAACTTCCAATCCAACTGATTTTAAATATTGACGATTTTTTAATGTGAATGGTTCGATATTTTTTTTAATACTGTTGATTTCCTTCTTTCTAGCTCTTTTATAGTATGGCTGATGCTTGTAAACGGATGACGTTGAATTAAATATCAGCACCATTTAATTATTTGATTGATTTTCTAAGATGGAGTCTCTTTTTGAAAATTAACAAGTTGCCCTGCTTGGTCTACTATTTTGACAGTGATGTTGCTAATAGTTTTAACGCACACTGAGAAATAAATAATATTCAAAGGTGACTCCACTATTTTATACCCAACAGGCACTGTTGGAAAAAACTGATGAATAATATGTACAGGTTGTCCATTAGAAAAAGAACCTACTGCAATGCTGCAATCGATACAGATAGCATTCACTTTAGATATCTTTACGGTATTATCGGAAGTATTGCTATCATTAACCTTTAACTCTCTCTTCTCGAAACCTAATACTGGACCTATCGAATCTTTCACGTTGAAATTAATTCTCGTATTTGCACGTACAGTGACTTTAGAAGTATTAATATCTGTGGTAATTCTGATAACTGCTTCATCATCTTCTTCGTTTATTTTGTTTACTATGAATTTTATAATGTCATCAATTTCATAACATCCCTCAGGAATTTCAGTTATATGTTCATAATTTTCTCCCCATGCAAATTTTTTATTACTGTTGTCAATATTTGGAATAATATTATAAGTATCAAAATTTACTAATCCAATTTCATAATCTACTTCATCATCTAAATATATTGGTGGATTGAAACTGTAATTTAATACGGAAGATTCTGCACTAAGAGTGAAAGTAAATGACATATTTACACATTAACGGTTTATAATGAAATGATCCTAAGATGCATGCATACGAAGGTTCACCTCCCACCAATCCACCAATCATATGAGGGGGGTGTGGGTTATCCCCTCCACTCATCCAATACGCTTAGGTGGGCGGAGCTTACCCCCTCCACGCAACAAATCCGCTTATGTGGGCGGAGCTTATCCCCTCCAGTCGACCAATTACAATACATGGGTGGGGTTTATCTCGACCAATCACAGTAAGTGGGTTGAAATTCACCTACCACCAATCGACCAATCATATTATGAGGGGTGTGGTTTATCCCCTCCACTCAACCAATCCGCTTAGGTGGGCGGAGCTATAATCCACTCGAGTTGTACAGTATACTTTTTCTACGGCCGAATTAAGAAAAATAAACTACAAATAATAGTTTTAATCAAATTTTAATATACAAACTTAGCTTCCGCTAAATCTTATGCTCTAGGTGAAAGCATTTTATAAAATCGGCAGTAGCCTAGTTGTTATATCTACGCTTCTCATAGGTTCAATCCCCCCCATATAGCCCCTCATAATATACCTCTAAAATTTTGTCTGTATATAATAATTTCAATAAAATTTTAGGTGGTATACCATTACCGTTTATTGATTCTTCACTGGAATCACTCATTTTAAATTATTTTCTAGCCCAAACTGCACGAATATACACACTCACAACTACTGATAATTACTTTGACAGCTTACGCACCAACTTGAATTTTTTAAAACGAATAGTTGCCTATGTACTTAATACACGAACTGTGATTGGTCGATTTCATATCCATCCTCAAGGCGTTTAAATCTAGTTCAAGCGCCTTGATCCATCCTAGAACATCTATGAAATATATCCGTTCAGCTAACTGGAATGACCCACTTATCCATTCTACAGACTGTACAGAAAACAGCAAATTTACATAAGGGAGTAGAAAAAATCATAAAAAGAGATCAAAGAATAAAATCAGGGACACCGACTCTGGAATTCGCATTCAATTTAAGACCTACGCTTTGTAAACAAATAAAACAGGAAGCTTAACTTCCGTGCACAGCTGTTTGATTCAAGCACAGACATACTGCGTACTGTTAAATTTTCTACTGCGTCGGCGCTGATCTATGCATTTTGAATCGTATGAATATCTACTTATGCCTTAGCGTGTATAATCATAATACTTGCTGATACTCGTATGCCTATACTGACGTTCCATTTATTGTAATAATAGAGTTCAGTGGTGGCGACGTCAAAGCACCCATGTCTATGTGGCAAAAAATGGCAAAGCGGAAAAAAAATTGTTATAATGCATAATACCTACCTAGTCTGAGTACCTACCTACTGCAGTTTTCTTGGCGCCGGCGCCGTTAATTTTGTCAGTCCTATTTGACTGTAATTATTGTTGAATGAATATTATTACACTCTACACCTTTCTTTACCTGAAGATTCATGAACGAACCTGATAATCCTGATATATCTCATGATTCTTATGTCAGAAATCAGAATAAACTAAGCATGCGCATTTTCAAACTAGATCTAGTTTGTTGGTTTAACTATTTTTGCGTTTTGTTTTCTTCTGTTTGTTTTCATTTAATTCTTTGTGTTAGGTATGTCATTTGAAATTTTTGTTATATTATCGTTGTGCTTATAGTAAATTAACTTAATTTTTTGTTTGTTATACATTTTAAACTGAATAAATTTAAAAACCGGTAATTTTAACCTCATTTTCCTGCATGTGCCATTTTTAAATTAAAAATGACATTTATTTATGTATATACTTAATTCCTAATTTTACACCAAAATTATGTAATGTGGAAAATAATTCGTTGAAAAATCAATAATTTGTACGTGTTTATACCATACTAGATGGATATCTGGGAAATTATTTGGCTCTTGATTTCATTTCTAGCATTCTGTTTTGTTTGATCCACATATTTTTCCTTGTTTCAGAATGTTCGGTTCACAGTTAGGAAGTTTTCCAGTGAGTATTTCATAATTTGTTATTGCATTTGAATTATGTGTTTAGGACATGAATGAATTCATCTATTTATTTTATAGTTTGCCTCCAACAGAAACTTCAGCGAAGAAGAATCTGGTCTGAGTGACAGAAACATGGATTTAAATAATGGAGCAGGAGATAGCAATCACTTCCAGTTTGATAAAACCAAATTAATTGTGAATTACATACCACAATTTGCTACTGAAGATGACTTAGCTCAAATTTTTGCTCCTATTGGTCGAGTGGAAAGTATAAAAATCATGAGAGATTTTAAAACTGGTTATAGCTTTGGATTTGGTTTCGTTAAATATTCTACTCCAGACGATGCAGCAAAAGCTATTGAAGTATTAAATGGATTTAATTTTAGGTATTATCTTCATATTTTCGTTATTTTAAATAGTATTAAGTATCTTAATTATGAAACCGACGACAACATGTTGTTGGCACTAATATTACATGTCGTAAACTAATAACTCTGTATATTTTTCAATTCAGTCTTCTATGCCATCAATATTGATAAATATGTGCAGTCCTGGTAAGCTTTGTTAATTAATGTGGTACCTACCAGAAAACAAATAGGTACTGAATTTATCACAACTTATTGAAAAGGCATATCTATGAACTTTTGTTTTATAGTTTACTGTAAGACTGCATAATAGTAGTTTGTGCAACAAGAGTGGATTTGATAGCCATATCGCACGAGAAAGAAAATTGTGCCTCAATCTTTCGAGTGCGATATGGATAATCCACTCGAGTTGTACAGTATACTTTTTCTACGACCGGATTAAGAAAAAACTACAAATAATAGTTTTAATCAAATTTTAATATACAAACTTAGCTACTGCTTAATCTTGTGCTCTAGTTGAAAACATTTTATAAAAGCGGCAGTAGCCTAGTGGTTATATCTACGCTTCGAAAAGCAAGAGATCATAGGTTCAATCCCCACATGTAGCTACTTTCTTTTTTGTAATAATATATTTCTAAAATTTTGTCTGTATATAATAATTTCAATAAAATTTTAGGTGGTATACCGTTTATCGATTCTTTACTGGAATCACTCATTTTAAATTATTTTCTAGCCCAAACTGCACGAATATACACACTGACAACTACTGACAATTACTTTGACAGCTTACGCACCAACTTGAATTTTTGCACACGAATAGTTGCCTATGTACTTAATACACGAACTGTGATTGTCGATTTCATATCCATCCTAGAACGTATATGAAATATATCCGTTCAGTTAACTGGAATGGCCCACTTATCCATTCTACAGACTGTACAGAAAACAGCAAATTTACATAAGGGAGTAGAAAAAAACATATAGAATATTTGGAATAACTAGTAATTTGGTCCTCATTTATCATATACATCAAGAACTCTATTTTGATGAAAATTGATAACACAGCTGTGCATTTTGGCATCAATAGAGAACTGAACACATGATGCCGTGTGCTGGAGGAATGGATACAGTAGTTATAGGTAAAACTAAGGTTTTCACTTACAGTAAATGAATATGTTCATATACCAGCTTGCCAAACAATAAGCCCAGAATACTTGAAGCTTAAATTTTAACAAAATAGAAATTGTAATTGTAAACTGAGCAAATGAAAACCATCTTAAAACTTTGAGCGTTGGTGACAGTGATGTTATAAACATGATAGTATACATTGGTGCTCTTGTTTAAAATACCTATAACTGTGAATATCAAATTTAACTGATAATACAGAGCTTTTAGTAATGATCACAGGACACGTGTTCGCAAAAATATAGACAACCAGCTATACACGATGGTATTGCACTAAACAGAAATACCCTAAATCCATTGGCGTTCTCGTTAAAGGTAAAAAATTTATGATAATTTATTTATTCATCAAATTTAAGAACAAGTTTTTAATATTAAAAGCAAATTTAAATGGGATGCCTTTTATCTGAATAAAAAAATGTTCGCAAGAAATACATTATTACACCTAATTCAAAATAATCGTTATTTCCACAAACTCACAGTAAATAAAAGAAATAACGTAATAAAATACATTTTAATACAAAATGCCAAGAAATTATAACAAATGCTCAAAGTGGCTGCCTTGAGTTTCTAAACGCACATGGACTCTTCGTTTCATATTTTCGAATACGTTCTGTAACTGATCAACAGTAATATTGTGGATTTCTCTTTCTATTGCCTCTTGTAATTCGTCAATAGTATGTAATCTATTTTTAAAAACATTGTTCTTCATGTGTCCAAATAAGAAGTAATCACAGGGCGTTAGATCTGGAGACCGTGCAGGCCATAGTATCTGGCTGACTAATCGGTCATCGTAAAACTCCCGTAAAAAATCAAGTGAAGCTCTTGCTGTATGGGCAGTAGCACCGTCTTGCTGGAAATAACCATCTTGCAGTTCATCGTCATGCAACTGCGCCAGAAATGGCTCTAAAATAAGAGTTTGATACCTTTGGGCATTAATTGTTTCATGAAAAAATATAGGGCCTATGATTCTCCTTCTGGACATTGCCACCCATACACCAATTTTTAAGGGGTGTAAACTTGTTTCTACATAAGTATGAGGATTTTCTGTAGCCCATGTCCCGTAGTTCTGACTATTGATATAACCTGTTAAGTGGAACCACGCTTCATCAGTAAAATAGGTTAAATCCAATACATTGTTGTAATTTAAATTTCCATTGAACCAACGACAATATCTTATTACTCGACTTTCAAAATCAGGTAATAGTTCTTGAACAAAGGTTACCTTGTATGGATGCAAATGGAGTTTTTTGAGTGCTTTATGGGTTGTTCCAAGTGACAGACCTAAAAAAAAAAAAATTTCGTTGATTTGTCGTTTAGGTATATTAAGACATCTGAAGAGAACCGGTTCCCAGTTTTATATATTTTTTTATTTGCATTCAGGTTTTATATATAAACAAGAGTTTTAGTAGGTATCGTTATTAGTTGTTGATAACGATTTTCACTAAAGAAATTCATATTTTATATTTTCAAGAAACTAAATTTAAATGGTATGTAACGTATTCAGTAATTAAAAAATGTAGTGTAAAAGTACCTACCTGTTTGAGCGGACAACTTTGGTATGGATTTTGTCGTGCTTTGATTCATTCTTTCTCGAACGTCGTTCATAACCACTTCAGTTAAAACAGTTGGCCTACCAGTGGATTTTCCCTTGCAAAGGCAGTGTTTCTTTGCAAAACGATCAACGAGTACATATTTACGGTTTGAAAATGTGTCGTATGGATTATTTGCGTCAGGCAATTCTTCCATAAATTGTTCGATGCATGATTGCAATGAATATTTCCATGATCCATCTTCCTTGCGAGTTCCACTTCGAAAATGAGCCATCAAAATGAAGGTATCTTGCTCTGGTGTAAAAACCATTGCAAGACAGGACTAGAATAAAATTTAAAAAAACATTACTTAACCTAACATTCTTTTTCTCTTTATCATTACTCACCAGAAGATAACTGATGTAAATTATATAGTTCTGAAAAGAACTGATAATAATTATAATTATAATAATAATTAAAACAATTCAAAACTCGTGAAAAAGAACTGAAAATTATGCAATATCCACCAAAAACACTACTACTACGTCTATGATATGACATTACAGATTAAAATATATAATTAAATGTTAGGATATGCCTACAAGAAGACTGTATGGCGCTAAATATCTAGCATAGACAAACCGTTGCCTTATTGGTTCCGCTGGGCGTGTTCAGTTTCAGAGCCAATTACACCGTGCGTTCCGTCGAGATTTCGTGTAACTTCGTCGAAAAAAACCGTCAGCAAAGATAATTGAAAACGCACCCTTAGATAAATATGAATTAAAATATCCCTAGTATGGAAGGTTCTGACATGGTTAAAACATGACGAGCCTAAAAGATGAACTAAAAAATCACGTGTCCTGTGATCATTATTGAAAGCTCTGTATATATAATAAAATTGATTACAAGTTGGGCAAATGTTGCCCTGACACAAAAATGAGGTTAAGATGCCCGAGTATTTATTATCTTTATGCCATTGAAACATGGACTGTTGGAAAGGCAGATAGAGGGTATAATGTAGGGATGTGCCGAAGCCTCGATTCGTCTTTGATATTTGGGCGATTCAGTCTATTTTTCAGATGTTTGGCCAAAGCAGTGTGCTGCTTCACCTGAAGCGTGTGACAAGAGAATTCTTGTCAAAACTCGCAAATTAGTTTTACATGGTTAGAATATTCGTCTCATTTCGTGTGGAGCCAAAGCAAGTAAGAGAAACTGACTAAATTACTAAATATAATCAATATGTGATATGCTCTTTGATTGTATTTGATATTTCTGAAATTATTTCTCATTTCAATAGTTCTGTTCAGTATTTCTAGTAGATTCTAATAAATATTTATTATTTTTTAAATAAATTGTTCCATCAAATAGATTATTTTTTTCTAATAGTCAGCTATAACAGATGATGCAGTACTTGTAATACTTACCATACAGCAAACAGGGAAGAAATTAGAATAATGAATGAATAATAAACTCTTAAGACGTTGCGAATAAGAGTTATGAAAATATTGAACTTCATAAATAAGATATTTGAATAAACCAAGCGTACTTTGTTTTCTACACATATCAATGTGTTAGATTTTATATCACTTAGAGTTCAGTAAGTGTTCATCCATCTGAATTTTAATAGGGAATTGATAGACAGAAATATACTTAACTTAGTAATAGTTTTATGTTTGCTTTTTTTGTAATCCAGTCAGTGGGAAAAAGGCCTTTGTTTTACAAAAGGTGGGACAGAAATGATTTTGATATGTTGAATAAGTTGTGATTCTAATGAAAAATTTTCTACCTGGTTTGGGGAGGTCCGAGCCGCAATTAATAAAATTATATAGGAAAACTATCTCAAATTATAGTAGTTTTCCTTGTTATATGTACATTTCCTTATAATCACGGTGGCTTAAGTTAATACAGAATATTAATATTAGTGTATAGTAGGTAGTAGTAGTAGTAGTTTTTTTTTTTCCGGCAGGAGAAAATCTTTAAAAGACGCCGCTCTTTGCGGTGTGTGAGATTTCCACCCACTAAAAGCTCCTACCTCTCACGAGACCAAAATGGCCGTTTGTCTATTCTTCCTCCATACTTTCACCCTCTCTCTTCTTGCTCTTTTTCACTTAGGATTCTCTTCATCATTCTATGTATTATCTTCCATTTGCTTTCGCTCGCCGTCATCTCCCTAATCATGTTCTCTGCGCCGATTTCCAGACCCAGTTCTCTGTATGCCTCGTGTCTATATCTTTCCCATCTGCCGCATTCAAAAATCGTATGTTCCACCGTGTCGACTGCAGCACAATGTAAGCATCTCTCGTCTTCAATTCTCCCTATTCTTGTTCTGTAACTCTCGAAAGGGCCATGTCCTGTCAGTGCTTGTGTTAAGAAGTAATCTGTTGATCTGTGCTTACATTTGACCCATTCATCCAGCACAGGTATTAATCTTTTTGTCCACTGTGCTGTTACAGTGTTCCCATCCCATACAGTCTGCCATCTTAACATTGTCCTTTCCCTCGTGACTTCCCTTACTTCTGGTCGGTGTCCGTTTCCTGTTTCGTACAAGTACTTTCGTGCTTCAGCCAGTAGTGAAAGAGGTGGCGTGGCTGTCACCACTTGTACTGCCGCCGTAGAGACAGTGCGATACGCACTGGCCACCCTCAGTAGGGACTTCCTTTGTACTCCGTCCACCATATCCCTATATCTCTTTCTCCGTAGAGCTCGTTGCCACACTGGGGCACCGTACAGCACAATTGAGTTGTACAGTGTAGAGTAGTTTCAAAACCTCATGAGCTTTAACCTTCATATGTGCAGAGACATAATTTCGGCCGTCGGGTGAATTACACCACTTCCTAAAAACATTAGATTTATTGCTCATAGTGTGTCTCGAGCTCTCGCTGAAATGTTTTCACTACATACTTATATCGCAGAATAAGCTCCGCCTTCTGCGCATTTAGCAGCTCATGAGGTTTTGAAACTACTCTAATTCCCAGATATTTCACGGATTTTGATGGTTTAATCTCAACATCTTTTAATTCGAAGGACACCTGCTTCCTATTCCTCCTTGATCCCTTCAGTATGACAGCTTCTGTCTTATTGGGAGCTATCTCAAGTCGATGTCTTTCCATCCATACCCCTATCCTCCTCAAGGATTCCTTCGCCTTGAATTCTAGGGTATTCTCATCTTCCGCCGTCATCACTAAGGCTAAATCATCCGCAAAACCTATGGTCTTTGAGTTTTCGGTCAGCTCCATTCTGAAGACCCCGTCGTATAGGATGTTCCACAGTGTTGGGCCCAACACTGAACCTTGTGGAACCCCCTCCGTTACTAGTATTTCGGTTTCAGCTATTTTTATATGCCGTTCCTCGAAATAGCTTCCAATGATATTTACCAGGTACTTTGGCATCTCTCTTCGTCTTAACTCTCCAATAATAATGCTCCATGAGGCCGTATTGAAGGCATTTTGGACGTCCAGCGTTATCAAAGCACACCACTTTTCCCGTGTTTCTTCGACTATTTCCAGGACTTTTTCTACCGCGTAGATTGTCGATCTTTCTTTTCAGAAGCCAAACTGCATTTCCGACAATCCTCCCTGTTGAAGTTCATTCTCTAGTCTGTCCCTTATCAGTAACTCATACAATTTACCTATTGTGCCAAGCAGGCAGATGGGCCTGTAAGACTTTGGAGATTTCCGTGACTTCCCATTCTTCAGTAGTAGGATCACTTTCGCCGTTTTCCACTGTTTGGGGAATTCTTGTTTCCTAAGTAAGCTGTTTAACAGTTTTAGAAGAAATGCCTGGTCTATTCTGATCAGTTCTTTTACTACCTCCGGTGGAATGCCGTCTAGTCCAGGCGCCTTACCGCTCTTCATACACTCTCCTGTCTTTTCTAGTTCTTCCTTGGTAAATTCCATAACCTCCTCTGCTATATCCTCTCTTGTCCATGTTTCGTCACGTCTGGGGAAGAGTGCTGCAATAATCTCCTGTTTCTTTTCCTTCGTTAAACCCAAAGTTTGTTCCGTACGCATATACCTGGTGACGATTTTATATCCTACGCCGAAGACATCTGCATCCAATTCCTTACAGACATCTTGCCAGAGTTTCTTTTTGGAATCTCTTATTAACTTAGCTAGCTCCTTTTTTTTATTCTTGTATTGCTCTTTTGCCTCGTTTCTTTCTTCATCTATTTGCCCTCGTCTACCTCCTCTAACTAAGTCTCTCCTAACAGATATACATTCCTCTCGTTTCCTTTCTATTCCTTCATTCCACCAGTATGGTACCTTCCTTGTTCCATTTCTGTCTCTACGCAGTTGACTATCTGCATAAGCTACTTTTATAATTTGAGTACAGTTCTCTACCGAAATTTCGACTCTGTTTATCCCCTCGATCTTTTCCTGTATTTTCCTTTTGAATTTCGTCCTGTCCACATGCGTTTTCTTCCTTTCAATTTGTTTCCTCTTTTTTGTACCGTCTTTTACCTCGAAGTAGATGAATCTGTGTGGGCTCATTGATTCTTCCGTCAGAACTTTCCAGTTTATAACATCCTTCGCGATCGCCTGAGTGGAAAATGTAACATCGATGAAGTTGGGGTATCGCCATTATTGTGGACTACTAGATCTAGCGTTGAGATCCACTCTCCCATATATGCCCCTATATTATTCAATTCAACATCTTTATTGTGTAGAAAGTTTAAATACAAACAAATTTACACAAAAGGCATGAGTTCGGCAAGGCCGTTCTTCCACTCCGCCTACACATCAGTACACCAACACATTTGTGCTGAAAATTATACACACTTATATGAATTAATACCCAAAGAAATTATCCTAAAAAAATGTATCCTAACACTAGTTTCAAAATGACATCTCCTAAAAAACACTAATAAATTAAAAACAATGTCACATCCTGTTTATTATCTGAATAATGCTTTTACACTCTCCTTAAACTTTGACCTTGACAAATTTAAAAAATTTAAAATCATGTTCAACACTATAGGTGCCATGTAGGCAAAGCACCCCTCATATTTTGTTGTATTATGTTGCGGTATATTATAGCTATCTGTTCGGACATTTACATTGTGTATTTCTGATCTTTTCATTAATAATTCATATAAATATTGTGGTCTTTTTGTTCTAGTTAATTTTTCTAAGAAGATGCTGTATAAATAGTGTGCTCTACCTACTAATATAAGTTCATTCTTGAAATAAGATGTTACATGCTCACGAAAAGGGATACAGTATACATATCTCATGCACGCATTTTGAACTCTTTGTAATTTTGCTACATTATATTGTGTTAAATAATGAAAATACACGTTACAGCAGTAATCTATGTGTGGGTATATCAATGTCTTGACCAAATTTAGTTTTGTGTCCGAGTCAAGGGAATATTTTAATTTATGTGTTTTTTAATTTCATAAATGAACTAGATACAACCTTGTTTACATGTATTTCAAAATTTAAACTATTGTCTGTGTTTAGACCCAGTATTTTACTTGCATTTTTCCAACTAATTACTTCATTATTTAACTCTATTTTAACATTTCGTTCTAGTTTTTTTCGTATTTTCTCATTTCCAACACAGATCACTACTGATTTATTCGGGTTGATTTTCAGAGCATTATCGGTGCACCACTGACTAAGGTTGTTTAAATCGGCTTCAATTTTGGTGACATATTCTACGCATTTTTCTTCTTTAAATGATATGTAGAGCTGAATGTCGTCTGCATATAGATGATACTGACAGTGACTTATTGAATGCTGTATGTCAAATGTAAATATAGTGAACAGAATTGGTCCTAGGATGCTACCTTGTGGTACTCCACTTTTAGTTTCTAACATGCTGGACATTGTATTGTTTATTTTTACACATTGTTTTTTTGAGTACAGATAACTTCTAAACCATTCCACGCAAGTGTTATTTAACCCCAAATAATGTAGTTTTGCTATTAATAATTCAAAATTTACTACATCGAAAGCTTTGCTTTGATCCAGAAGTATTAAAAACGTTAACATTCGGTTGTCCATTGCCAATGAGATGTCGTTTACTACTTTCAGTAATGCTGTGTGTGTACCATGACCTTCCCGAAAACCCGATTGCAACGGCGGTATTATGTTATACGTTTCTAAATAGAATTTTAACTGATTTCCAGCTAACTTTTCTGCTATTTTTGACATGGTGGGTAGAATATTTAGAGGGCTAATATCTGACATACTTTCAGGTGGCGAGACTTTCGGACTACATACAACTATGGCGCTTTTCCACATATCCGGGAACACTCCTGTTTTGAAACTTTCATTTATTATATGCGTTAGAATGTCTATACAAAATGGAATAACAATTTTCAACATTTTTAAATTTATACCGTCACTACCCATTGCATTTGATTTAATTCTTTTTATTGTGTCATAAACATCACTATTAGTTATCTCTCTGAAACCTAACACGTTATCATTGTCCCTTAGATTGTTCTTATAAAAGTCTACTATATTCGGATTAACTTTATTATTCCCAGCTACATTGATAAAATATTTATTTAAATCATTGATATCAAAATCAGTTTCATTTAGAATTGCATTTTCTTTTTGTTATAGAGGCCCCATGAATACAATTTGCTCCAAATTAATTTGCTATTACTTTTATTACATTTCATCACATGTTTCATATATGCATTTTTCTCATTTCTGATAGCTATACTCAGATAATTTTTTAAGTCAACATAATATTGCCGGTGACTTTCTAATTTCGTGTTTACGTACTTTTTGTGTGCCTTATTCTTTAGTTTTATTATTTCCTTTATTACTAATGTGATATATGGTTTGTTTGTATGTTTAGGTTGAAAATATGTGAGTGGTGCATGATCATCAAATAATTTTATAATACTTTGAGATAAAAATTTCACTTTTTCATTTATATCCCTTAGTTCAGTGAGTTGGTACCAGTCGGTATCAGCTGCGTCATTATTAAACATTTCAAGGTTGAAATGCCTAAAATTTCTGTAACAGAATTGTCTAATTTGGTTTTTCATTCTCTATAGCTAAATTACAATGTACTAGCATATGATCTGTAACATTTAATAAATCACATGAATCACTATCATTAACTCTAATGTCCTCACTTACACTAATTATGTCAATTAAGCTTTCACTTCTAGTTGTTATTCTTGTTGGAAAATTGACTATCTGCTTTAAATTAAAGTTCCTCATCACCATTTCCAATCTGTAACTCTCGGGATTTTCTTTATTTAATAGATTGATGTTTAGGTCCCCCATTAATATAATATCTTGTACTTCCAAATATATATTTTCTAAAATATCCACAATTTCATTTAAACTCTCCATATTAGCTTTTGGAGTTTTATACACTACTCCAACACCTATTTTTCTTTTATTTATTGTCAAAATTAACCACAGTTCTATACCACTTACAAAAAATTCGTTATCATAATATTTCTTGTATTTAATATGGCTTTTTAGATACACACCCGTTCCTCCACCTCTATTTGGTCTGTCTGAATGTATGAAGTTGTAGGTTGGTATTTGCACAAATTTTGCTTCAGAATCTTCCTGCAACCACGTTTCATTTAATCTCACTATATCAAAATTGTTTTCTAAAATTGTGTCTTTAAAATATTCAAAACCTGTATTTAGTGATCGGATATTGACAAAACTAACTTTTAAACTACTATTTATGTTTATTTTCCTTTCTTTATCATTTACTGATCTATGCTCAAAATTTATATCTTGTTTTGTACTATGTTTATTAGTTTGTTGATATTTCTTAATTTTTTATTGCTATATATTTTTCGCATAGTCTACTTTCCTAATATAATTATTAAGCATTCTTTCATAGCTTGGGCATTTTTTACTTACTGCTGTATGGTTTACATTTATGTCCATATTTAATCTTTCCTTTGCCTTGACGCAATTAATACATTTTTCCTCAAGTTCTATGGTTATGTTCTTCCGCACATATTGAGCATACCTGAATATGTCTGCAGTCTTTTGCTATATGATTATATCCCATACATTTATAACACTGTACAACACTCAAATGATTTAATACCCTTCCCATTGACCACCCTATTGCTGCTTTCCCGTTGTTTACTAAATAGCTATGCGTTTTGGAATCTGCCTCTATGATCAGAGTTATGTTCTTGGTCGTTCTATTTTCCATACGTTTTAGTATCCGCAAATGCGTTCCTTCATCCTTTCTAATACGATTTTGACTAATTATTTTATCTACAATACTGTCTTCATCTGCATCCTCATCTTCATTTATATTTTTCTTCAGGTCTTCTTCATTAATGTTAATAATTTTCAACTTAGGTTTTTTGAGCTCTGGTATTTTTGTCTTATAATTCTTTCCTAATTCTTGATTGATTTTAGTTTGCAACATACTAATATCTGTTTTATTCTCACATCCTATAACAACACATCCATTTGAGACTTGTTTGATCTTTGAGATGTTAATACCTAGGTTTCCTGGATCAATCCTTTGCCTTATATCCATTTTAGTTTGGTCTCCTGGTTGGTCTTTAATTGGCTTTACAATTAATACTTGCTCTGCTCCACGTTTCGTTATTTCTGCATAATTTGGTGCCTGCTTGCTTGTGGTCTCTCCTTCTTGTTTCTCCATACTAAGCTTGGATATCATCTGTTTAAGGTTTGACTTTTCATTTCCTGGATTGTGTCCATCAGCTGTGGTAATTTATTCATAAAATCGGTGCAGTTCATACAGAGCAGTCTTAGAGTACGATCTTTTAATGGCATGCACCTACTTTCTGAGCTTTTTAAATTTGCGCGTTCTTTGTGAATTATGCTCTTGCATGCATCACTTACTTCATAATAAAATGGATAACGGCGAGATTGTCATAGGTATCTTTCTAGATCTTAGCAAGGCGTTTGATTTGGTCTCACATAAAATTCTCCTAGATAAGATGGCTAAATACGGGGTTAGAGGACTAGCACTCAACTGGTTTAATAGCTATCTGGAAAATCGACCACATCTAGTAAGCATTAATTCGTGTCGATCTGAAACGCTTCATACTACAGTTGGTGTCCCACAAGGGTCTATATTAGGTCCTTTGTTATTTCTCATTTACATAAACGATCTTAATGCACTTAATATATTTTTGTTTGCTGATGACACGTCTGTGGTAGTAGGGGATAATTGCCCGAAAAATGTTGTTCTTAGAAGTAATGAAGAATTGGAATCCATTAATAGATGGTTAGTCAATAATAGGCTCTTATTAAATACAAATAAGTCCGTATTAATTAGGTTTAAAAACACTTTGATAACCTCTGATAGCAGCCTGCTCATTAGAATTTCACATAAATCACTTAGACAGTCAACAAAATTTCTAGGCTTATACATATCTGAGAATTGTAGGTGGGGGACACATATTGATCATATGTGCAAAAAATTGGCTTGTTTGCTATTGTATCAAACAACTAAAAGATACTGTAAGCCTTGATGTCATAAAAAAGTATTATTTCGCAAATTTTCACTCTATTCTTTCTTACGGTATCACTGCTTGGGGTTTTTCAAATGAAAGTTTGAGAGTCTTTAAACTACAAAAAAAGGCAGTAAGATATATGTGTGGCATAAAATCGCGAGATAGCTGCAAAGAGCACTTTAAGGCTTTAAATATTCTTACGCTGCCCTCTTCATTTATTTTAAGTATCCTTATTTATGCAAAAAATGAAAGTTTTGAAACCCTAAGTCAGTATCATCATTATAATACGAGAAATAACAAGCGTTTAGAAATACCTCAACACAGAACAACAATGTATGAACACTGCCCCAAATATCTGGCCGTAAAGTCTTTCAATAAATTACCAGATGACCTAAAATCTTTAAATATTAATATTTTTAAAAAACACGTCAAAGAGCTACTCTTAGGAAAGGCGTATTATTCGGTCAGGGAGTTCTTAAATGATAGTTTTTGATTTGATGATAAATTCACATTTTTTTTTTTTCTTCTTCTTTTGCTTTGCATTCGTGTCATATTTGTTATACTAATATATATTTATAACTGTATATAGATTTTAAAATTCTTGTTAGTACCAGTTTACTTTGTTTTACTTTATTATATTCTATATATTTTCGTTCTGACCTGACGACTTATTGTACAATAATCAAATAATTGGACCAATAATAATAGTATTATTAGTACTATAATATATGTGAAATATATATAAATTTTATTGTTATTTTAATATGTTACTATTGTACTTCTGACCTACCATATGTACATTATTTGTATCCAACATGGTGAAATAAATATTATTATTATTATTAACAGTAATATGTATTTTCATCGCTAGTTGGTTTAAAACATTTTATAAATTTTTTTACTGCCCAATCCATTGTTTTCATAAGTCCTCCCTATATAATTAATTTATGCATATGCCCAACTTTTTATCTACAGTTTTTACTAGGAACTATCCTGCTTTCAATAAAAAATTTTGATTACACTTCAAATGTTTTGCACTTGGAATGTTTTTATGGGTAACTGTTTTTGTCCTATATATACTTTTTATTCTACCTGCTATAATTCACAATTTCTGCAATTTTACTATAATTTATGCGTTTTCCTGCTTAGAGATGTTCAAATTTATATTCCCCATTCACACCTGATCCATGAATCTTTACATTCAATTTTATACCATACACATAATTTAAATGACTTTGGTTTCACAAAATTTAAGCCACAAACACAGAGAAACATATACACATACACTTTCCACTTTCTTTTTTACTATATCAATTATCTGTAGTTGGTGATCCCCACTCTGGTGATTTCACGTTCAGATTGCCTAAGATTATAGATTTCGCAGAGTTTACCGTTATGTCTTCCATCAATTCATCTACATATTGTTTGAAGTCATGCAGTGTTATATTCGGTGAGCTGTACCCGCAGTATACGTTATAGTCTTTAATCTTTACGCATATGTATCCTGCCTTCTTTCTGATACTCCCTATTTCGAGATCTTTATTTTGAAAATATACCACTACGTCCAGTCTGCTATCTGTAATCCACCGGGCAGATTCTTGTGCTGTTTTCTATTGGGTTCCGAAGCTATGATAATATCCATTTCCTCCCTCATTGCTACAGGGTATGCCATATCATGGGAGGCCCGAGACCTATCTGCGTTTATTTGTAACACTTTCATTTTGAGATTTGAACAGATACTCTTCCCCTACTTCCCTTCTTTAGTTTTTTCTTCCTTTTTGTTTGGATACGTCCTCCACTAATCTTTTGTAGTGGGGACATCTGGTTGAATCCGCCCGGTGATCTAACTGGCATTTAGCACAGAACGGCGTATTTTTACAATCTCTAGCCTTGTGGCCGGTTTTTCTACAATTCAGAAAATCCTCGGAGTGATCAGCCCCGGTACACCCTTGTTGAGTATGCCCAAATTCCAAGCATCTAAAACACCGGGTTATAGCAACCCTTTCGCGTACCCTGGCGAGCACCCATCCATTCTTAATTTTGCCTTTGCGGCTCAGCTCTCTTGCGGCCTCCCTTGGAAGTGTGACCGTGGCCATGCGATTCTCGTTTCTACTAGGTCTGAGAGACGTTATCTTAATGCAATTTTTGTCTATGCCGATGTGTGCATTTAAAGCATCCCTGATTTCTTCCTCGGTGACGGTAGGATCCACATCGCTAATGTGTACTGTCGCCTCCGATTTCCTTGTAGTCACATCGACATCCTTTAGCTGCGTCTGTATTTCAGCTTTTAAAGAGTTTGCCTTGTCCTCTCCTCCTGCTACACTTAACAGCAGATCTCCTTTTTCCGTTTTCTTTATTGATTTTATTTTAACCCCTATTTTGTCTGGATCTACTGATTGTTTTACTGACTTCAGGAGCTCGGCATATGATTCTTCTCCTTTTTTCACCAGTATTGACTGCCTTGTTTGAATTTTCATCTTATTTCCGGATACACCTGCATTCTTTCCAGTTTCCTTCCTATCTCCAGGTATCAGCAATTTAACCTGAATTTCAGCTTCCTTGAAAACGAATTCAAGTAACTTCCTCAGATATCCTCTGTTCAGGCCCTCCGCCGTTATAAAAGCTATGTTTTTTCTGTTATGATCCTTCATTTGATCTCTGCATCCTACCAACAAGTTATACACATCCTGCATATCGTTGATACCTGATTTGTCGATATTATATGGTAGTATATAGGGATCGACCGATACCGATATTGGAATCGGCATATCGGCAATATCGGCGCCTTCTGCCGATACTTAGTATCGGCAGACTCTGATGTACATCGACCGATATATCGGCAGATATATAACGCGTCAAAATTGTAATTATTATATTATACCATTTTCACCTTAAATTGTGTAAATGCTGAATGAAAATAACACAAAATTATTTTATTTTATTTGTACTAAAAAAAATCCTCATTTCCATTTTCTATCTATTTTCTAGGAGAAAGACATTTCTTCAATAATAAATAAAAGTATTCAATTCAACTCAAACAAACAAATGTACTTAGGAATAAAGTAAATGATCATTAGTTAATAATCAAAACATAATTTCTGTAAGTTATCGTGTAAGAAAATTAAACTTTCCGCTCTATCCAGATTTAGGCGATTTCTAGTCGGTTCATCAACATTTCGTGCTTCAGAGAATAACTGCTCACTTGAAACACTGAAATTTGAAGTGTTGGCTTTTCTTCCAACACCGCCTAAAGAAATAATTTTCTCGCAACAATTGCACTTGGCATTCGAGGCTTTTGTCGGAGAATCAGATGATTTATCAATTTTAATTTTTGTAAAAAATGTCCAGAAAACACTTTGCTTCCTTTCGTTGTTTGTCATTTTTTAAATAAATAGTTACAACTCACGAAGTGCGTGCCGGTGCAGAAAGTAAACAACGAAATACTAAAGGGGACGTTTCTGTTGTGAACATGTTATAACATGAGCCAGCCGGAGAATTTTGCATCTGCGCTGTTAATTGCCAATATACCGATATAATATCGGCAACGCCATAAAAAATATCGGTATCGGCCGATAATCGGTATCGGCAGAAAAAACCCATATCGGTCGATCCCTAGTAGTATATATATATAAATTGACCCTTCTCTTCATCACTTTGTTTTCTACTGGAGGAGGTTTTGGTCGTTTTCACCAGGTATTCAATTTGTCCTACCGTGACTCCATCCTTTATCAATTCCATTGCTTCTGGGTAATTTTCAGCTATTTGTCTGCTGACGCCTTTATCGTGCTGCTCATTGGGGTCAATTATGGCCACGATATCGCAAACTGTGTTTACCTTTGAAATATTTCCCGTTTCTTGTTCCACGACTGTATATGTTCCTTCGGGTCATACCTTGTCTAGTACTTTCGAGAACTCGTCGAAGTTCTTGCTATTGGTGATAGTTTCTAATTTCTTCTTTAGCTTTATTCTCCGCTTCTGACCTTTCTCTTTTCATATCTCTAAAGTCTACCTGTACTCCGACGCTCACCGTACTCTTTCTCTCTTCTCCAGAATCTACCTGCGTCCCTCCGCTCGCTACGCTCTTTTTTTTCCCAGTCCGGAGGCTTTATTTTCTTCTGGCCTTCCAGCCTGCAGGGGTATCCTATCTTTGACGTCCATATCCCACTCTAAATTTTTTCTGTTAAATACCTCCATTATCCGATTTATCTCTAGAATGGCTTTTTTTATATCCCCCTTAGTATTCGGTATTACCTTTGTAAGGTCTTTTCTGCAGGGCATTCTCTGTGACTTTCTTTACCATCTCTCTGAGCTCATCTATCCTTCCTTCCTCTTCCTCACTCTCGTTCCTTCTCCTTTTTGCAGTAGGTGTTCCCACCCTGGCGTCACCTCCTGCTCCCTTGATATTTTCGATATCCCCAAGGGACAGACATCTATTTCTTGGCGGAGATCTTGGAAGAGAATTTCTCCTTTTAAACGGGTCGAGTATATTCTCTATACCCTTTGTTCCAGACGCTCTTTCCTGCACATCAGCCCTGTCCCCCACTGAATGTGCTGAGTAGTCGCTGGCTAACGGCCAGGCGGGGCCTACTCGCTCACCCACGACACCGACCGGAACTGGGGATCCGACCCCCTGTTCTGTAACCGAAATTCCTGTATCTTGGCCTTTTTCCATTGCAATATTCGTCATTTGCTGGTTTTTGTCCGCCCCGGGTATTTGATTTACCCGGTACCACCCATGTCTGGGAGGCATTCCCCTATCCGCAACCCGGGGAGGCGCCCGATGGGGGACCAGCAACCCCACACGGGAGTAGTAGTAGTAGTAGCAGCAGTGTTTTCTAGAGCAGGTATAGAGTCTATATACACGATAGGCTGTCCCTCGTCTTTCATTGTTTCTCTTATAATGATCAAAAAGGATATCCCTTTCCCCCTCTTTAGATAGCATTCCCTGCACGTGGTGCTGTTCTGCTACTCACAGGGCCAGTAAGTCACTGTGCACGTAGCTGTAGGTAATTAGTTACATTTATGTTAACATAAAACAGTTTTACTATGGCGAATTCAGAAATTAATTTCCGTTTCATATGTGACCAACTTTTTATAAAATCAGTAATAAAAAACAGATTTAATCTTGCTCCTTTGCCACTTGTAATGGATGCTGTAAAGTATTATGCATTCAGGATGTTCAAAAATGGTGTTGAATCCAACAAAATGCAGAAGACGGGCTGAAAACTTGGCTTCCTCTGGTAACAATGACCAACACCCGACAACTTGAATGCAAAAAAGGATGTGGCGGTGCATGTAGATGCAGAAAACTGGTTTGAAGTGATGACTCATGTGATAATGCATCAAAGGTCTGCATCGAGAGCGAGAAAATGAAAAAATTTTATCAGTGAAGACCCAAGTTCTCAGGGGTAGTTGCGAATTAGACAATGATAAAGATGTCAACATCAATTGACGGGGATTGATATATAACTAATAATAATATGTAATGTCATTTTCTATATAATAATTAAAAAAACGATTTCTTAAAAGGTCATTTCTGTCTCTGTACTTTGCTACCATTTAGACTTACAATAAAAATGTGTAAAATTTTCTTCTCCAACTTTGTTTTCAACATTTTCATAGGATCAACTGCTGTGGAGTTATAAAAACCAATTTTTTTGCGCCTGCGTTCAAGGCTGCGGCTCGTATCATCCCCCACAATTGTGCAAAATCATTTTTACTCCACCTTTTGTAGGGCAAAACGCCCCATTGACTGGATTGTTACAATTAAGGATTTAAAAAAATATATTTTAATGCATTGAAATGCTCTTAGATATGTTATTCATACCTAATCACAATATTAATGTTGAAATGTGTATAAGAAATGCTGTAATTAATAGATTAATAGACTTTTCTTTCTATGAACCCACTACCTGTCATTTTAACCGATAAACAATAATGATATTTATAAGGTAACTTAGCATGTTTAGGACAGATTAGTGACTTCAAGTTTTTTGTCGTGTGGTTTTGTTAACATAAAAATTTAGATTTTAAGCTTACACGTTACGTTTGAGGTCAAGGAGTGGGGTCGAATCATTTGCAGGGTATGGATGTTTAGTGGTGTATTTAATGTGTCACTGTGGATTGGACAGGTGTGAAAGGCAACCCGGGTAGTCACTGTATCACCCCTGAGTTGGAGCCTCAGCTAGGGCAGATAGCAATGTCGTAGGGAATGGTTGTTGCATAATTGTCTGTGTATATGTGTCCAGAGTGGTGGGATAGCCAATGCTAAACTCCTCCAGGATGATAATCTAAAGTCGATAAAATGGAATGAAAATATTTACAAAGCAAGTTTATTATACGCAATGACTAGGTGCACTCCAGAGTGCACGCTATTTTCAGCATTGGGTGCACTCCGGCATATCCGCATATGATCCTACTACGTACAAATAGGGAAATAAATGCGGGGGTAGGGTTGGTGGGAGCCCACAGAGCGCGGGCCTCCATACTACGTTAGATAATACTAACATATTTAACCTAACGAACTAACCTAAAGAAATATTCGTATTACGTATTTTAGTTTTAACAAAATGTAGTAAAAAAAACGTCAAAAGTTGATTCGAACCCTTGACCCCACGTGTGAGAATCGGGCAACCTAACCACTACACCATGGACTGCTGATGAGGAACCTACATACTTCTTATTATATCAATACGCACTACCGCACACTCCATGAATGGCATCACATCCAAGGTATTCGTGATTTGGAGTGCACTCAACGTTCTTGTTGGGCAATCAGAGCATGAGGGAATGTATTAAATAAATTTAATCAAAATTGTTGGAACTACTTTAGATAATAATAGTATATTGTTTTATATATATACGAATGCATAATGTATGCCAAAATATATACTTCCAACTATCAAAATGAAAATAAATATGACACCAGACACAAACCTTTGATTGTTCCATATTTTCGGCTTTCGAAAAATATCTCATTTAGATATATTTCTATCAAACTATATAACCGACTACCTCATGAATAGAAAAATCTTAGTAAATTTAAATTTCAAAAAAAAATTAAGAGTTTTCTGAAAGAACATGTCTATTATGAATTGCAGGAATTTTTTGATCATTTTAGATCTTAAATTTTAATATCTGTACGTATTGTTTTTGTAACTTTTAATCATATGTAATTTCAAATAATTTTAGTTCTATATAATTGTAATCTCTGCTCGCATTGGGCTGTAAATGTTTTTAAGTTGTGATTGTAATCATTTTATTTTGTATAATTTATATTTTATTATATCGTGCTCTATGGAGCACAATGACGTGTGTATACAAATGTCTCACATGAATAAAATTCTCTCTCTCTCTCTCTCTCTCTATGGAGTAAAAGTTTCATATATGAAATATTTTGATTAGCACAAGATCTCTCGTAGCTGAGGTAATATATCCTGTGTATAAATATGCACATTGAGGTACTATATATCCAAAGAAAATACTCCACTAGTCCGCTAAATTGTAAGACTTTTTGTGTTATACTCATTTTCATTTAAATAAGTAGTTTTTAAATTATAACAATATTTATTATCAATACTTTATAGTTTATTTCATGTTAATTATACGCCATGTATTTACACGCATAAATAAGAGTCACTAATTTTTGTAATTACTTTGAAATATAATATATATCAATTACAGGGAGGAGGTATAAAATTAACTATTATAATATTGTTATTATTACTAATAACGATAATAATAGTAATAAGTTTTAATAGTTGACTATTTGTTAAGTTACCGGACTGAATATAACTACACGGAAAAAATCTAAACTATCATTTAGACTGTTATTCTTAAAATAAGAAGTTATTGTACTTATATATCCATAGGAATATACTTTTTTTCCATCAAGGAAAATGTGATTCTTAAAAGACATAACCTAGTTTGCTTCCTTCAATGATACTAATTATTGATTTTAGAATAGTGCCTCTACTTTGGCCAAGACAAAGTTTCAAACAATATTAAATACTAACTTATACTTAATCTCCAAAATTTCATTTATTCTATTGAAAAATACACATTTTATTGTGATCTGTTACATTTAACACATGGTGTAAAAAGAGTTTAATTTCGTTTAACAACTGTGTAATTCAAATATAACTCAAATTACTTCAATCGATGAATATTCACTTTAATGTTGACTGAAATCTTTCTAAATTAAAAAGTAATTCAAAAAGATATGACAATATATAGAATATACAAAAACAATGTGTTTTCGTTAACTTAAGTAACAGTATTTTTGTATTAGATATATATGAAGTACTTAAAACATTCAGTGTATATAGGGTATTAAAGGAAACTAAATATTTTAAATGTGATACTTCATTTAATAAAGATAAATATTAACAAACTCCAACAAGGTTGCCATCTAGGTGACAAGGAAGAAAATTGAAAATAAAATGTTTTTAATTGAAAATTTAATTAAATCCCAGCAAGGCCACTAGCTGAGTAACAATGAAAAACTAATAATAAACTATAAACACAAGAACGTACAACGTTAAACCTTACATTGATAATATATTAATATTGTACAATAAAACACCACTGTAACTGTTGACATTATAAAAATGCAGGTCTTGGTTAATTTATTTATGAAAAAATTATCAAAAGGTAAAATATAACTTAGTGTGATGTGTGTTTGACTGTATATTTGTATATAAATTGTGTCATATTTAACAACTTATGCCTGGATAACTTCCCAGTGCCATTAAATAATAATAATAAAAGATAGGGTGGTAACTAAGTCTTGCTTATGATTTTTTTTGCAATCACTAAGGGGTGATAAAGATGTTACCGCCCGCATTATATAGAACTTTTTATTTACAACCATGGAATAGTTTGTAAAAATACAAAAACATTTTTCAGAGATACATAATTTCACTAAAAATTCTTGTATTTTTACTATAGAAACTAACCAGTGCAGTATACTCACTTTACCACATTGCGTGTGGTAAACTGATCTACTTACAGTATGTAATGTCAAACTTTATGAAATTCCCTTTAGCATCATGATGTATTTTACTGCACTAGTGTGGCAATGTGTGTGGCCAGAAATGGATGAAACAGAGTAAAGAGTTATTCAAGTCTACTTAAAAATGTTCTTTATAAATGCAGCAAAAAATTAATTTCTTACTTTCATTTTATTATTTGGTGAAAGAAGATAAAACTTTCTTTGATCTACATATTGTAAGTTCATATTACAATTCTCCGAGATTTTGTTCACAATCCTAAAATGTATCTAAACATATTTCCCTATTACCTGTTCCTCTTGATTATTAATTATTATACATTCTATTGATAGACTTACATTTCATTCTTTTAGAAACAAACGGTTAAAAGTATCTTATTCGCGACCACCTGGTACAGATATGAAAGATTCTAATCTGTACATTACTAATTTACCAAAAGATGTAACAGAGCAAGATGTTGATAATTTATTTAAGGATTATGGAGAAATTGTTCAAAGAACTGTATTAAAGGATAAAATCACTGGTTTACCAAGAGGAGTGGCATTCGTCAGGTAAATATTTTAATAAAATTATATGCATGGTTGCTATCTTTGTCAGATATGGTGCAGTAGCAACAGGGATTTTTTTGTAACAGAAGTTGCAAAAATGTTAATGCATGCTGCCATAGACGCTTTGTTAACAAGATGTTACAACATATTCTCAAGAGCTACATGTAGTATACAGGCTGTCCCACGACGAACTGCGGCGATCGATATCTCGAAAAGTAGACATCGGAAAATTTTGAAAATTTGGTTGTAAACTAATGTCGATGGGGGCAACTCGGTTAAAATATTTTCAAGATGGTGGCACTTCCGGTTTACCGGAAGTCGATACCAACTTGCTTATTTTAAATGGGACACCCTATATATTATTACATTTTTGGATTGTACGCAAAATTCTAGGCCGATTTTGTGTATCATGTCTTATACCTAAGTCTCTCCGTTTTTGAGATATTACAATTTTTATGTCAAAAATGACGTTTGCGGGCCCTAAAAGAATTATCAATTTTTCCTATAAGGAAGCCTTTATTATCTAATTTGGGTTCGATTCTTTGTTGAAAAAGACCTACTTTAATAGAGTTTTTATAATATTTTGATAAGTATTAATACAGAGTGTTCAAAAAATAAGAATAAAGATGAAATTGAGAAAACTGTCAAAAATCAATTTTTTCAAATGGAAACCCCCAAATTTTATAATCTTATCTTATTCGCCATTAAAAATAAGGGTAAGTTTGTATATGGATGTCTATTCCTGAAATTTTTAGTTTTCGAGATATTCCCAATTCAATATTTCTATATGGGTATTTTGTTATGGATATTAAGTTAAATTACTCTTAATTGGCTATGACGATGTTGAGTGCTAAACAAATGTATGTAGCTGTCACTTACCAATTCACAAATATCAATGATCATGCCGGGGCGCTTAAATTATACGCACGAGGATTACTTAAATTTGTTTATAATCTATGGAGAATGTAACAAAGTTTTATCAAGAACATGTGAAATATTGCTAATAGATATCTAGATAAACAAAAACCGTCTCCGAACAGTATTAAACGAATAATGGAGAATTTCAAATATTTTGGTACTGTTAAGGCAACAGTTCATAAAATAAAACCAATTGTCGATGATGAAAATATCGAAATTGCTATTTTGGGATATTTTGCGGCATATCCTATGACATCCTTAAGACAAGTGGCCTTACAAACAGGAATCTCCAAGAACTCTATTCATAGAATTCTTTTGAAATACAAATTCCATCCTTATTCCATT
Source organism: Leptura quadrifasciata (assembly GCA_963675555.1). NCBI lineage: Eukaryota > Metazoa > Arthropoda > Insecta > Coleoptera > Cerambycidae > Leptura > Leptura quadrifasciata. The sequence goes on along the minus strand of OY776680.1, from coordinate 49,738,868 downwards.
TCTATGGTTCAACACCTAAAGGACACCGATTTGACCAGAAGAGTTCACTTTTGCGAATTTATTTTAACAATGTTACAAGGCGACTTTCGATTTTTGGACAACATAATTTGGACTGACGAGGCAAAATTTACGAAAAATTGACTTTTCAAAAGACATAATTCCCACTTTTGGTGTGATTCAAATCCCCATGCCGTGAGATTGCGAAATTATCAAGATACCTGGCAATTTAATGTGTACTGTGCTGTGAGAAATGATGGAGTCGTAAAACTTAATTTTTATGAAGAAAACTTAAATGGTAATGAATTAATACTTAAATAGTTTCTGTTTTTCAAATTACGTATCAATTTTTTTTTAGGTGAAAGATATTTGAATATGTTACAAGATTTAGATAATGAATATTTGAACAATTTACCGCTAGCTGAACATAGGCAAATATTTTACCAACACGATGGCGCACCACCACACAGCAGCTTCATAGTTAACAACTTCTTGGAAGAAACTTTTTACAATAAGTGAATTGCTAACAATGGACCTTTTCTGTGGCCTTCCCGTTCTCCTGATCTGTCTGTCTTAGACTATTTTATATGGGGAACAATAAAAGATATGGTTTATTTGAATCTAGTCACAATGATGGAAGATTGTCAGGTAAGAGTAAGGAATGCTTTTGAAAGATTATCTCCAGGTTCTATTAGAGCGGCCACCCATGACGAACTAATCAAGAGGTGCGAAAAATGTTTGGAAGTTCAGGGTGGACACTTTGAACACTTATTAAAATAAAATATTTTCCTGAGTATAGTCTAGTATACTTTAACTTGGCGTGTGTATGTATGAGTTAATATTTCCGCACGATTTCATTTTCTCTTGTACACAAAGATCCAGAAATATTGTCCACGTAGACAATGTTTCTGGACTATTGCTTTAACCTTGTGTACAATATGGGAGAAAATGAAATCGTACGGAAATATTAACTCATACATAGACACGGCAAGTTAAAGTATACTAAACTATATAAGTAGTTATACTGTTAGTATTTTATGTAAGAACTTTTTGTATCTAAGTTATATTTGTTTAATTATTTTATGAACTGTTGCAGTGCCAAATTTTTTTAAATTCTCCATTATTCATTAAATACTGTTCGGAGACGGTTTTTGTTTCTCTGGATATCTATTAGCAAATATTTCACATTTTTTTGATAAAACTTTGTAACATTCTCCATAGATTATAAATAAATTTAAATAATCTTCGTGCGTGTAATTTAAGTGCCCCGGCATGATAATTGATATTTGTCAAATGGTAAGTGACAACTACATACATTTGTTTAGCACTCAACGCCGTCATAGCCAACTAAGAGTAATTTAACTTAACATCCATAACAAAATACCCATATAGAAATATTGAATTGGGAATATCTCGAAAACTAAAAATTTTGGGAATAGACATCCATATACAAACTTACCCTTATTTTTAATGGCGAATAAGATAAGATTATAAAAATTGGGGGTTTCCATGTGAAAAAATTGATTTTTGACAGTTTTCTCAATTTCATCTTTATTCTTATTTTTTGAACACTCTGTATTAATACTTATCAAAATATTATAAAAACTCTATTAAAGTAGGTCTTTTTCAACAAAGAATTGAACCCAAATTAGATAATAAAGACTTCCTTATAGGAAAAATTGATAATTCTTTTAGTGCCCGCAAACGTCATTTTTGACATAAAAATTGAAATATCTCAAAAACGGAGAGACCTAGGTATAGGACATGATACACAAAATCGGCCTAGAATTTTGCGTACAATCCAAAAATGTAATAATATATAGGGTATCCCATTTAAAATAAGCAAGTTGGTATCGATTTCCGGTGTAACCGGAAGTGCCACCATCTTGAAAATATTTTAGCCGAGTTGCCCCCATCGACATTAGTTCACTACCAAATTTTCAAAATTTTCCGATGTCTACTTTTCGAGATATCGATCGCCACAGTTCGTTGTGGGACACCCTGTATTAAATGCATCTATTAGTTTATGGCCTGTGATTGATATTTATGTGTTTTGGTCATTTAACGTTAAATTATCATTATTCTCTTATACAGTTCGGTCCATATGTATGGAATAAATTAATTTAAAATATAATTATGAACTTTTAGATAAAAACCTGAAACAGGTCGATTTTTAATTTGCGATTGCCATTTTTAGCATGAACAGAGTACACCCCTCTGAATTATGACTACACTCCCGAAAATTTTAAATTAGGACGGAGGTCGTGCATACGGCCCTCGTTTGAGAGGGATTTCCATTCTCTATGCAGCATTATAAAGATTTTTAAAATTTAGGGCATTCCTTTCAGGGAAAATTATATTGCTAAAAATGACAATTTTAAATTAAAAATCAGCCTATTTCGGGATTTTTTCTAAATGTTCATAATTACGCTTAAAATTAATTTATTTCATACATATGGAATACACTGTATGCATTTCTTTGTACTTTTATCCATGGGAAAACGAAATTTTAAATGATTTTTTCCAATGTGAAGGCATTATATGGACCTATAGTTGAGATGAACTTGTATATTGATTTTTTTTCGTTAGCAGGAAGAACAAATGTAGTTTTTTCGTCATGAAGGGTATTGTGCGCAAGGTATTGAATAAGTATTAAGCAGTAATGTCTTCCATATTTGAATGTACTAATGTTAAATAATTTAACATACAAATGGTGGAAATCTTTCTATATAAATCTCTTTAGTCTCTCAGGCTTTCAAAACTGGCCTCAGCGATATCTGTGGGCATGAAAATAAGAGCGAGATAATTTACATTGGCTCTAATTCATAGAACTAGGCAAGTACAAAGACTATTCAGTATAAATAGATCCACCACCTCTCCTTTTTTCGGAAAAGGAAAGTCTCAAATAATAGGTATATTAAACAAGGGAAAGGATTTGAAAGATGTTATTCATATTTTCAACAACCCCGAATCTATGAAAGATCAGATTAAAAATGCCGGTGAGTAGTGAGAAATTCACGTGTTATATAAAGCTGAAGAAACGGAAACTTCTTTGAATATCTGTAGATTTACTTCTTTTAATAAGCTGGTTGGTCAATCCAATCCTGCTATAATTTTTTCTAAATTGCCACCAACATCTGCAGCATTAAAACAACACTCTTACCGGGAATTTCACCAAATTCAATCTTGGCTTGGAAAAATATGCATCCAATGCAGTGGAGTTGGAAAATAAAATGGGCAATATTTTATTACCAGTTTTTACTACAGAGGCGCCTACTTGAGTTTCTATTTTAAAAGTTATATCGTGCAATTGTAAAAAAAAAAGGGTTGCGGTAAGCTATGTGGATGTGTTAGATTTGGATTACGTTGTTCAACTATGGGCTTCAACTGCCAGGTTGCCTAAATTCACCACCTGAGGAAATGCTAAATGAACAAGATCCAACAGACGAATAAAGAATTGAAATGTCAGTGGAGTAGGCTTACTGGGGGACACCACTTTAAAGAAAACTCTCTACCTGGTGTGGAAACGAGCTCAAATTATAAAATGCTCAGTTAAATACAGGGTGTCTCACGGGGAACTGAATCGATCGATATAGAGAAAAGTACGCATCACAAAATTTTGAAAATTTATATAATTACTAATGCCGGTGTGGCCAATTCAGCTAAAATAATTACAAGCAGTTGGCACTTCCGCTTATACCGGAAGTCGATACCAACTTGCTCATTTCAAATGGAACACCCTATATATTTTAGGGATTTTGAAAACAGCATAAAATTCTGAGTCGAAAATATGTAGCATATCTTATACCTAAACCTAGCCGTTTCAGAGATATTTGACATTTTATAGAAAATTTGACTGGTGCAACGGTTTGCAAGAACCGTTATAACTTTCTTCGTGTAAAAGATCCTCATTTGCTTCTTGTCACGTAAAAAAAAAAAAACACAAGGAGAACTACATTCTACAACTGAAATGAATTCAATAATATCATACCAAGTGTTCCGTTTTTCGCGTTACATTTTGTCAACTTCAAACCGCGAAAACTTGTTTAGGTCAAATGGAACACCCTGTATTTTTTTACGTCATGTGTAAAATTAAATTCCCTTTTTTCTGATATTAGCATTGTGGGGGTTAGTTACAAATTTTTGAAATATTGGCGATTTTATTAGAAATTCATGAATTGTTGTAATCATTTCATCAAAATAGCCATGATTAGGAACAATCAGTCATTATCTTATGTCAAGAAATGCCAGCACGTTTAAATTACACCCACGAAGACTTTTTAAATTTTTTTATTATTTCTGGAGAATGTGATAAAGTAATATCAAGAACTTGCAGCACATTTGCTACTCGATATCCAGAAAAACGGAAACCATCACCAAACACTGTAAAACGCATACTGGAAAATTTTAAAAGTTATGGCTCTGTCAAGGCAAAAATGCAAAGAAGAAAGCCTATTGTTGATGACGAAAACATTGAAATAGTCATTCTAGGATATTTTCATGCATTTCCAAGGATGTCATTAAGACAAGCTGCTCTGGAATCGGGACTATGCAAGGATTCAATTTACAGAATCTTATTAAAACAGAAGTTTCACCTGTTTTCATTCCATATGGTTCAAGGATTAAAAGAAACAGATTTCCTAAGAAGACAGAATTTTTGTGAGTTTATTCTAGTAAGGTCTGAGGGTCACGATTCTTATTTGGGAAATATTATATGGACAGATGAAGCAAAATTTACTAAAAATAGACACAATTCGCATTATTGGAGTGACTCAAATCCTCATATATTCAGAGAGCGAAACTTTCAGGAAAGTTGGCAGTTCAATGTTTACTGTGCCATAAGAAACGATAGAGTGGTGGCATTACAATTTTATCAGGAAAATTTAAACGGTAAATTAAATTTTCTCTTCTGCTAGTATGTATAGGTACATTTTTGTTTTTTTTTTTTTTTTTTTAGATGAAAGATATCTGAATATCTTACAAAATTTGAATAATAACTATTTAGAAAATTTACCTCTCGCCGAACATAGAAACATTTTTTATCAGCATGACGGTGCTCCCCCACATAACGCATATTTAATTAATAATTATTTACAAAATTTTTTTTATGATCAATGGATTGCCAATAATGGACCTTTCTTATGGCCTCCTCGCTCGCCCGATTTATCAGTTCTGGAATATTTTGCTTGGGAAACTATTAAAAATAAAGTTTATAAGAGCCCATTAACAACCATTGGAGATTGTATGCAATGAGTAAGAAATTAATTTCAAAACATATCACAGGATTCAATTAGAAGAGCTACCCATGAGGAACTAATCCGAAGGTGCGAAAAATGTGTGTCGAGGTTCGAGGGCGGAATTTTGAGCAATTATTAAATTAAAATGAAATCATATTTTAAATTAATCTTATCTCTGCTATTTTCTATCCAGTTTATGTGGATATCGAGTAGCAAATGTGCTGCAAGTTCTTGATAGACAGACAGACATTACTTTATCACATTCTCCATAAATAATAAACAAATTTTAAAAGTTTTCGTTGGTATAATTTAAACGTGCTGGCATTTTTTGACATAAGATAATGACTGTTTGTTTCTAGTCATGGCTATTTTGATGAAATGATTACAATTCATGAATTTCTAATAAAATCGCAAATGTTTCAAAAAGTTTTAACTTTAACCCCCACAATACTGATATCAGAAAAAAGGGATTGTTCCATTTGACCTAAACAAATTTTCGCGGTTTGAAGTTGACAAAATGTAACGCGAAAAACGGAACACTTGATATGATGTTATTGAATTTATTTCAGTTGTAGAATGTAGTTTTCCTTGTGTTCTTTTTACGTGACAAGAAGCAAATGAGGATCTTTTACACGAAGAAAGTTATAACGGTTCTTGCAAACCTTTGCACCTGTAAAATTTTGTATAAAATTTCAAATATCTCTGAAACGGCTAGGTTTAGGTATAGGATATGCTACATATTTTCAACTCAGAATTTTATGCTCTTTTGGAAAACCCTAAAATATATAGGGTGTTCCATTTGAAATAAGCAAGTTGGTATCGACTTCCGGTATAAGCGGAAGTGCCAGCTGCTTGTAATTATTTTAGTTGGATTGGCCATGTGAACGATCCATATTTTATTAGTCTGAAGGACGTCTTTTCTGCTTTAAAAACTTAGAAAAATTTAGAAAAAATAGGAAAAAGAAAAAAATTAATTTTCTTTTTCCTCAACCTTTTCTTAATAATAATAATAATAAAGGTACTTTATTGGCATTCACCAAAAGGCCATCGACCTAAGTCCTTCAGCCTGTTACAATTATTAAGAATGGTTTGTATATTACAGTTCGTCATAGAGTATTTATATCATGTTAACAAAAAAAAAAAAAAAAAAAAAAAAAAAAAAACATGGAAGTTTCATTCATTCAGTGCTATGATGTGTTCCCATAGTGTTAGCTCTGGATATTTTCTGGCATTGGTTATTCCTTGTTCTCTTACTTTGCAGAGTGGCTGGATGATTTCTATATTACTTTCTTCTTTAGCAAATTTTGTGGATAGTAGTTGTAGTCTTTGAGTGATCGGTGTTATTTGTGTAATTTCGTAGAGCAGATTGTTGGGGGGGTTATGAAGAGGATTTCTAGGGTGTCTGGTTTTAGTAATGGATCGTAATGCTGATGTTTCTGCTACTTCTATATTTTTGCTGACTGGTTTTCTTGTATTGAGGTATAGCGGGTGGCTATATTCCAATATTGGTCGGCAGATTGTGGTATAAATATGTGCGGCAGTTCGTTTGCTTATTCCTTGGTTTTTATACGTTAGACTGTGAAAATGTCTGCTTCTTGTGATGCATTTTTTCTTAATTAGTTTTGTATGTTTATTAAAGTTAAGTTTATTGTCAATTGTAACTCCAAGGTATTTCACAGTAGGTTGGCAATATATTGTATTATTTTCGATAGTCATCGTTGGAGTGTTTGGAGATGCGTTATGATTAAACGCGATGTTTTGTGATAAATGGTTATTGATTTTGACTTGAACAGTCCTTCCAGTTAGGTAGTCATTTAGTAGAAAAAGTAAATATTTGGGGCAGTTGTTTGCCATTAGTTTATATAGTATACCATAATGCCACACACTGTCGAATGCTTTATGAATGTCGAGAAAAATAGCAGCACTACACTGACCGCTAAGTTTTGCTGTCTGTATATTGGATGTAATTATTGTTAAGGGGTGTACAGTGGAACATCTTTCTCGAAAACCGAATTGATATCTTGGGATAACATGTCCAACTTCATTGTATAATATTGTTTTAATAATTTTCTCGAAATTCTTTCCCACAACAGATAGTAACGTAATGGGGCGGTAATTGTTAACCTTTGTGTGGTCGGTGTTGGGTTTGGGAATGGTGATTAATATTCCATGTTTCCATTCTGGAGGAAAATAGCCGTGGCTGAGACAGTATTCGTATGTTCGTTTAATGTACAAATGTGTTTCGTAGTTGAGTTTTCTTACTACATTTTTCGTGATATTATCATATCCCGGTGCTGTATTTTCACCTTTGTGGAGTATTCGGAAGTAGGTTTCTTCATCTATCTCTTTTGTGTGTGGAGTTAAGTTTTCATTGAAATATGCTTCATGCCAGTTGTTGACCTCTTCATACTGTGCATCATCGAATTGGGGATTGTTGTTTTCCATGTAAGTTTCTCTAAAATGGGCAGCAAATAATTGCACTTTTTCTGAATCAGAGCTGTATGTTTTATTATTTTTCTCTAGTGCAGGTACTCCCTGGTGCGGTTTATATTGCGTCAATTTTTTAATTTGTTGCCAGTAATTTTTCCCTTGTTGTTTATTTATTTCGGTACATGTTTGCATCCAACTGTTTCCTTTATATTGCCTTATTAGTTTTTGAATGGCCTTGTTGTAGTTGTTGATTTCTCTCTTGTAATCTTCACTGGGCTGCCTTAGATAGTCTCGATATATTCTTCTTTTGTTTTTTATCATTCTAATGATATACGGTGGCAGTTTATATGTATAGTATCTTATTTGTTCTTTGGGTGTATTCTCCGTGATTGTTGTCATTAGTTTTACATTAAACTGTTTGATTATATATTTGTTTATTGGCACATGTTGAATATCCTCGATGTATTTTGCCATAATATTGTTTACTTCTTCCATGTTACATTTGTTGTAGTTCATCCTTTTTTCTTCTTCGTTCTCAATTTCCCTGCACAGATTTATGGATATTTCTATTGCTGAGTGGTCGGAACCAATGTCTGGGTGTGTTTCGATTTTCTCTATATTATTTATTAAGTTTTTTGTATGGAGTATTAGGTCTGGTGTTGTGTCTGGATTGTTTGCCATGTGAAAAGTGGGGGGCGTATTTGCTTTTGTAAAACTGGAGTTTTCTAGGAAAGTGTTAAGCTGTTTTTGTTTATTTTTGTTGACGTTGAAATCACCTATAATAACACAATATTTATACAATGATGCTTTCGTAAATATAGTTTGGTCAATATTCGCTGTTGGATGAATGTATACTAAAAATATGTGTAGTTTGTCTTCCAAAAATGGTATGGTAAAGTGTGTTGCTTCGCTTAGAGGATTATTAATTTTTGGTGGATTATCTTTATTCATTTTTAGACCAGGGTGTATTTGCACTAGACTTCCTCCTCTTGTATTGTTATACACAACATTACCATCAAACTATAAGATATCCCAATTTTTATATTTCGTATTACTAGTATTTTTAGTTTTTGTTTCTACAAATAATGCACAGTTGATGTGGTGTTTTTCTATAATGTTGTTGATTATGTGTTTTTTTGGTATATAGCTGTTGACATTAGCATACAAAATTTTAATTATCGACGTGAACTTGAACATTGTTAATACCCTGTATTGGTTGTGTTGGTGATATTGTTGAGGGTTGTTCGAGATCAAACATCAAAATGTATATTCTGTTTCCTGAAAAATGTGCAACTGTGTCAATGTTGTATTGTGTTACGTAACGTTTTCTAAGTTTAGCAATTAATTCTTCTCTATCAGTGTATTTTTCCTTATTTAGTTTATTTATGTAAGTATTGATGATCATATCATGTACTGTAACAGGTGAGTGTATCTTTGAGTTGTTCGTAATTCTCGTGTCTATTTCGCTTGATTTTTTGTTTAGAGATTTTCTTAATAACTCTAAATAAATAAATTTTACGTTCACAAAATTTTTAGGGTTCAACACGACTGTTTCAGACGGAGAATAATGTAAAAAATCATACTTACTGTCGTTTATGCTTAACTGCTGCTCTGATGGTATCAATTGGACGTCGTAACACTATAAATCTAACACTGTCTGTACCACACTCTCTTAAAATTAAACCTGAAAAGGAATTTTGTTAGAAAACACAACTAAAAGACAATATAAAGTTCAAAATATATATATTAAATCTTTAAAAAATTATGTTTTTACAACAACTTTTTTCAAGAGAAAATGTTAACAAACACTAGTCTGGCCCGTGTACAACACATGGTGAGGAACGGAACGATTCATAATGTACCAACTACTATCCAATATGCGGTTTAATAAGCTAACGATGCACAAAAAGATTCAAGAAAAGTTCAATGTAACTGAAATTTTGGTGGGCTTTTGCTTGCCTGTCTTATAAACGTATTTTTAAATTCACATGAATTTTGGTCGCTCCTCGGAGCTTAAAATTGCTTGAAGCGTCTCTACTTCGTTTGTATTCTACAATAACAACTTTTTACGTTCAGGCAAGGCGGATCCCATGCACGTGTGAGTACATGGTATAGATACTTTTTTGACTCCGAATCACTGAGGAACCGGTTTAGGGCAAACCCCGTCAAAACACATCATTTCCCCATCAAATCCGACTGCTAGGAAATGATGGGGGTCCCATGCCGCTAAGGGCTATTTTCGCTATAACTTCCGATATACTTTGAATAGTCGTTGGACTAGCTTGTCCTCATATTCAATACCTCGTAAGAGTTGCAGTGCTTGACAACGTGGATTCGTAAAAGGGTTTTTAATCTTGAAAATTTGGAAGTTAAAGTCTAATTTTAGTACACTTTCTAAAATTAGGTGGTCGGGGCGACATTACGTCCCTGTGCAGCGACATTTGATACACTTTCTAAATTAACGCTCCTTGAAGAGTTAGCGAAAATTTTGCATAAAAAACGCTCCGAAGAGCGAAAATATGTTTACAAGTATTAAAAATCTCTTCCACGGCGTTTTTACGTGAAGCACGCTTTTCGTACGAAGTATTTCCTAAGTCGGATTTTGTTACAACGTCGAAAAGTATATCGGGGTTATAGCATTCTTTAACAGCCACACCGACATTAGTAATTATCTAAATGTTCAAAATTTTCTGATGCGTACTTTGCTCTATATCGATCGATTCAGTTCCCGGTGAGACACCCTGTATAGTGCTCTATAAATATTTTAGCAAAATTTTAAAATTTGACCTAGATAATTTTACCTATGTATATCTATATTACACCTTGTAATTACTATTCAAATTTAATTCTACATATTTGAACACCTTATGAACGCTACCCCTAACTTTGCACGCTATTTGCGAGAATTGAGTAAGGAATAGCAAAAATGTTAATATAACAATTTTTGTGTAGAATTTAATGGGTAACATTTTTTTGTTCTATAGAGTGGTAGGTCCTTATAATGGACTGTTTACGAAATAAATGAGGTTTTTTGAAAAAATTATGTTTTACGTTTTTTTACGTTTGAACAACGGTTTACGAGAAAATTAAGAAAAACTGCCAGAATGTACCACCGGGGGGAGTTTTTTACCAAGATAAGGGCTGTTGCAGACACTGGTTAGATGGGAACTTTTTTGGGTCTTGTTCCTAACACTATTAGGAATATATTTACGTAATATAAAAACTTTATAAATTATTTCTAAAAAGTACTATTTGCGTGTACTAATACATGTTCTCACACTTTTACCTCTCATTGCCAGTATACCCACTGGCTGTTACATTTATATAAGTGCTAATAGTCCTATCAAACTACAGCTTGTTGGAATAGAAATTTGCACCCAGCTAAAATTTCTCATGAAGCATGTTTTCAAAATTTTAAACAAAATATCAAAAGTTCTTGTAGGTACCTCTGGAGATTTAAATGTTACAAAATGTTGAAATCAAAAAATAACCATTTTTATTGCAGAAACATGTACTATCAAAATTATAGCTTACAAAATTTACAATAAAAAAGATTCTACAGTTTTTTTTGTAAAAGTGATGCTTTACAAGAAGAATGGCTGATATAAAAATTATCCGTGAATATCTGCCAAAAGGAGGATGTCAATTATATATTGAGAATTTGCACCGCAGTGAAACAATTTGTTATTTTGCAAATAGACCTCAATAAATACTTAAAAAGTGTCAGTGGCATCAATTCTGAAGAAAGTGCATGAGGTATGGAAGTTGCCCTCTGATGTGACCTGTACATTAATTGATTCTAAGACCCATTGGTATATCGTTATCAACCTGGAACAGTTGAGTTCCTCCCAGGGTCAGCTAAGAAGATCCGAATCTAACAATATTAGGCATCATGACTATGACCCTCGACTTGCAAGGGTTCTATCGTGTCACTCGAACAGTAACATCAATAAAAGTGACTTCCTTCTTATTTTTGTTACAGATTACTATATTTGGTCATTGACTTGTATTTCTATATCAGTTCTAATGTCCCTGACCCACTACACTTTATATTAGTTATTTTCAAGAATTCTTTGTTCTGATATTTGTAACAAGCTGCATTTTTGTGAATATTATTGGTGTGTTATATAAGCTACTTTGTATAATCATAATTGGCCAGTGTTTCACATGCCCTTGTTATATGTTCTATGGTCTCTTATCTTTATCCCCATCTTTGGCATTTTTCATCATGTTTTAATTAAGAATAATTTTTTTATAATCACAAAAATTATTCTGTCTTGAATTGCCATCATGAACCTGATTGTTTCCCCATATAGAGTGCCAGGATATATCCATTGGTTGGATGCTTGTTTCTCAACATTTATTTGGTTCAAATAGTTAATCTAAGCACCATGCTTTTGTTTCCAAGATATTATTAGTTCATAATTCTTTCTTCCATTTCGTTTGTATTTATTTCCATAGTTTTGGGGTTTAGTGGTGTGATTTCTTCGTCACGGTTACATGTACTGAAAATATTTATATTTCTCTGCTGCTAAGAAAATTTTACTTGAGTATAGTACATGTTTTTAATGTTTATTATGATTTCCAGCCCTCCTTCTGTTGGTGGTAGTGTTACTCTTTCTGTAGATGACTATGATCAGTCAAGTTAATTAATTAATTTCACTCCATGAAAATTGATTAAATAACATATAGGTACATAAACACTGGGCTATGGAGATAATACCGCTAAAAAGATATCGGCTCAAAGATGAAATCTCTTTTTCTACCCTTTCAGTGGTTGTGATACCACACCTACAACAACAGAAATTCATCAAAGTAAATTCTGGGAAATAAATTTCGATTTCTGCCGCCACCTATCCATGTCAATCCCCTCCCTCTCATTAAAAATATTTTTAGAAATGACCAGCAATCGAATAAATGTTCGATCTAAATCTCAATTTCGTTAACTTTGTTATTGATCGCCCATTCTATATCTAAAAATATTGCTACTGTCATTTCTTTGCCATTTAATAGTAGGCGCCCCATCTGATATGTACTTGGTGCTCACTAAGAAGATTTTGCTTTAGTATTTCTTCTCTACATATAATATATAACAATATACATTTTTAGGTATTCCAAAGGAGAAGAAGCACAAGCAGCAATTGCTAATTTGGATGGAAAATTATTAGATAATGCAATGTTACCACTAAGCGTCAGAGTAGCTGAAGACCATGGTAGACAAAAAGCTCAATATTTGGACAGTTGGAATCCAATGGCTTTTAACAGGGGTAAGAGAAGAAGATATTAATATAGGGTATAAACACATAAATGTAATAAAAGCATATAATCTATAATTACTATTAGTGTTTGCACTGCTAGATTTTTTGTATTATATTTAAAAATATATCATAGATTTAGCTTTGTGCAGGGCATAATCTTTAAAATATATATTTGTTTGTACAAGGACACAGTCCAAGTTATATAAGTGGATATGTTATCCTTTATAAATAACTAATTCAGTTAGCATTTTACAGGTGCTAGAGAATTTGTTTATTTAATGTTAAAACAAATTTTTTATTAGGGAGAGTTGGGTAAAGAGGTATAATGATATAATATTGTATTGATTATTTGATTTTAAAGGGCCTAACCGGGTTTCCATATGAAAACTGCCCCCAAACCAAATCAAATTCCGTATCAACCTTTTCAAAACGCTTGATCTGAGATTGTTTTTTCCAGATTTTGATACCATTAGCCGCCACATTGGATGAGTAATGGCGGATTTTGTAATTTTCTTTTTTATTCTTGGTGCAGAGCATTGCTGGCTCAGTGGCTTAATGCTTATGTATTAGGTTTAAGATCAGGGGGTCCCAGGTTTGAATCCAGGCTAGGATATGGATGTTTAGTGGAGTTTTTAATGTATTACCGAGTTGGTAGCAGTACAGGTCAACAAACGTACCTTTGCCTCTCAAATTTGAATGCGCAGTGGACAAGTCTCCTCCCACCGGCACAACTCGGTGGGAGCTCATTTACGAAAGTGTATTCATGCTGTCTATCCTCGTTGCACAACAATGATCTCTGTTCATCTTGAGCGCATCTCAGAGGCAAAGCTACGTTAGTTGAGTAGTAACTAGACTTGGTTGTATGAGAGACAACACAGCTCGTTGCTGTACCACTCCTGAGTTCTAGTCTCGGCTGCGGCAGATGACAATGACATAGGGAATGGTCGTTGTGTAATTGTCTATGTGTATATGTCCTGGTTGAGTAAAAATCTTTATAAATTCAGTGATTTTTTTTTGTCGATACAAATCTGTATTTTATTGAATATGTTTTGGCTCCAAATTCCAATTAACAAATGTTTGAAAATTTTGAACGCAATTTTTTCATTGTTAACGTTTTGGCACCAAATCAATCTTTTTACAATAAATGAGTCACTTCAAAATATACATTATATTATATAGAATTTGTTCAAATTTTGACAGTGTGGCGGGCGAGGGGGGTGAAAAAAAAATTTTAAAACTTCTAAAAATTACCACAAATTACTGCCAAGACTAAAAAATTCCTAACGTTCATAAATTCACGTCATCAATTTATGCAAGTATCAACTACATACGAATTTTATATTTTAACCTCTCCACAATAAAATTGTGAGAGGTTACTAAAATTGCTTAAAAAAAGAAAATTGAGATAACATCAAATTTTTACGTTTTGAGGTCCTAGGAACCCAAAAAAGTGGTTTTTGAAAAATGTCTGTGTGTGTGTGTATGTGTGTTAGCACGATAGCACCGAAACTACTGAACGGATTTGAATTAAACTTTGCATGTGCGTTCCTTTAGTGCCCCAAAGAACTGAAAAGGTTTTGGTTGAGGATTACGTTTAGTGCCATTTTGGCGTAACAAGGTGTTTATTTTATAATTACTTTCAATTTCCAATGGAACCATTGAAAATCAGTTAAAATTCTGATTTCAACGATATATCACACTTCCACCCTTTCGATTTGGTTTCCGTGAAAAAAATTAAAAAGCAAATATGAATAGATCATATTTCGCATGACATGATCGATGCGCGTAGCCGTTACGTCGTGAAACTCGTCACATCACGTGTCAATTCACGTGTGAGGGTTTCTTCACTGCTCTAGAAGTACGGGTTACGTTTAGTGCCGTTTTTATATATATATACAGACAAATCGAAGAACTAAACTACAAATATTCCTCTAAAATCTAGTAAAATTACTGAAATGCTAATGTTTCATTTAACAAAGAGAGCCGTGAGCGATCGGATTGCAATGAGCAAATTTTGACGATTGTCATTGTCATTGTTTGTCATCTGATAACGTTGGTGCCATGTCATGTTAATAAGATTTCGGCATATTTGTAACTTTTAGTGGATTGTCACAAACTTTAAAGGTAGATGTAACAATATCAATATCATATGCTTTCTGTACCTTCGTTGATGAACTTATTATAGATTATCACTCTACTAATTTTCAGTGTGTTGCTTTACAAATCTGTAGTATTTAGGATAACTAGACTTTCTTAGTCGTTCAAGTGATGTTAAAGTTGTTAATATCCTAATAGTATATTATTCAACGAGCGATAATGTAGGTAATAACTCGCATAGATGGTTGTAAATTTAAGTTGAGGGTTTTTTTAGTGCCCCAGAAGATCTGAAAAGGTTTTGGTTGAGCTCGGATTACGTTTAGTGCCGTTTTGTCACACAATTTAATGCTCTTTTCGGCTTCAAAGATCTACCGAGTGGGGAGGTTCTAGCCGCTTCCAGTAGCTGCCGATTTTTGTAAATATAAAGCACATAATATGTTAATAACAAAAAGTCGCGTTTGCTGAGGCTACGACAGAAGTTCAAAGCGTAACGATGCATTTTACAAATGAGTAATACAACCGAAAAAAGTTTTTTTACGATTATCTTGAAAGTGTATACATATATTTTTATTAATGTTCTGTATATGTGGGAAAAATTTGAGTAGCTGTTGTGGTACTAAATTTGTAAATATTAGCACCTAAAATTTCCATTTTAACATACTACTGTCTTATAAATGCCATATTCATTTACGTTTTATTTAATTATAATGATAATTTTTTGACGAAATAGAAATTCAATAAAATTCGTCAAAATTCATCATGATTACACTGATAATCTCCGTAGGGAGATTATCACTTATGTTGCTATGCAACGAAAAATTATTGACAGTTATATAATTTATTTAAAATGTCACATTCACGATTTGACATATTATTAGAATTTCAAAAAATTACCTCACCAAATTTACCGCGTACACTGATAAATCCTTATAATTTTCCCTAATAATGACCCTCAAGCTTATTGCTTTTTAAGTATTCATTATTAAAGAAAATTATCGCGTGATTATCAGCGTCCTTGGTAAATTATAGCTGATAATTTTCTTATGATTTTCTCCAAAAAGAAGAAGAAAAATATTTTTCTATAAAAAAATTACTGCATGTGGTATCCATTTTTCTGTAAAGTATGTTGAAAATTCGTGACTTTCTGTCGCTCTCGGCTTGCCTCAGATAAGTTGATGAGCAAGAGTTCGCGACTTGGCAATGTTTAAATAACGCGGCAGCATTTAAAATGCTGTCAACGCACAGTTTATGTCAATAAAGGCTTTACAGATATTAAGAAAATATGGATTATCGTAAGAATAAAAGTTGATATTTGTGACAAATCTACCATAATGCACTCTAAATCAAAACAACAACTCACATTCTGATGAGTATAGAAACGAGACATTGCTATATTGAGTCAAGCGACGCAGTAGGTTTATTTCTGTGCTTATGCGCAGAGGGAATAAAGTGGAAAAGTGCAGTGCTTTTTCAATTTGAACTTAAAGCCAAAACATTTTCTGGAAAATCACGATTTGTAACAACCAAGAAAACCACTGTCAATTTTTAAAGATTATTATCTGCATATGTTGTGCTAAAAAACAAGAAAAACGAAAATTACAAAATCCGCCATTTTCCAACATGGCGGCTAATCTGGGAAAGCAAACTCAGGTGATGTGCTTCGAAAAGATTAATACAAAATTTGATTTCGTTTGGGACCAGATTTCATATGGAAACCCGGCTAGGCTCTTTCAAAATGGTCGAGGCTTACAATTTGCATAATTTTTTTTTTCTTCAAACGTCAAAAAAACATGACTTTTATGACAAATTTTTGAACTTAAACTGTCATTTTGTCTGACCAGCTTACTTAGTCTCTTATTGCCACTAAATAGCTCTAAGCGGCATATATTTATTTAATTTATGGTCGATGTTTGAAGAAAAAGTAGCATTCTATGTGGAGTAAAGTGATTTTTTTTATGTTCAACTGTTCTAAACAGATTTGCTTTGGTCTTCCATCAAGTATGTCCTCGACACAAAAAATGTCACTTTTATTCCATATAAAATAATATACTATTTTATGGTGTTTTGCAGTACTTGAATTTTTCTTTATTTCACTTGTTTTTGAGCTTATTACATCAAAAATGAATTCTTTAAATTTATATTTTGTTTTAAATCAACATTACTGGGAAAAATTAAACTAAATACATGTTTGGGTCAATAAAATAATGTTTGTGTTGCAAATGGAACTGATTATCTGTCATAATTTTTAAATACCAATATACAAATATTTGGCAGACATGTTGGATGAAGATAAAGAATTATAATCTGTTTTTTAAACAGAATGAACGTTTCAATTTTGGCCCACTAAATCATACACCTGTAATTCACTATACCTTTTCTAGTTTTACACAAAGTGATTTTCTTACATTTTGAGTATATGTCGATAATTTGAATTTGAATTTCGAAGCGTTTGCAATTTTCGGTTGTTGATCCATTTTGTATAAACCTGAAAGTAAAGAAAAACAGGCCTTTATATGAAACTGCCTTTCTATTGCTAAATACTTAAATATTGACTTTTACATAAAAGTTTGAACAACATGTGTCAATTAGTATAAAGCAATCAAATTTTGAGTTTTGACAGTAAAGGTTTGAATAAAATAATGTAACAATCAAAATTATGCAGGCAGGGCCATAACTGCTGCTATATCAGGTGAACATTTCTCCAACCACCAATAACCATAATTAACCAATATTGAATGTATATACACCGCAGCGGAAATATTTAACCTGTATAGTAGTAGGTAGGTACATTACACGTCTGTAAATTACTAAAGGCAAATGGCCTTTGGTATGGACTTCTCTTTTGTCATTATTAAATCTGCTAATTATTGCAATCAACCTAGGGGTAGCATGACTAGCCAATATAGATATAAATGGGTTAAATAATATAATTTAAAATAGAGTTTAACAATATAAACTCTCAATATGATTATCCCTTAGACTATTCAATGTGCCGTTTACGCTATAATATAATGGACTGTTCATTATCTTTCAACATGCTGAAAATATTATAATTTTAGAAAAGCACACGATATAGGTTGTTTTTTATATTTACGGAAATGCATACTGAGTTGCGTCTGAAATTTGGAAGAATATTTGATTGATGATAAAAGTAATATCTTTATTTTCATAGGGCCCTTATAACAGGCATACAAATATGGTCATGTAGATTGTAGATTGTTTTATAGGGTCGTTTGACTTCGAACAGCCTTACTTCACTTCGACCTAAAAGATCTTTTGTGATTTACCCTACATCTAGTTGTTGCCCAGGATTCCAAGACTTTTTACAAAGCTTGTGATTTTCCTGGGCGCTAATTTCCCTATGTCTTCAGGCGTTAATTCCGCCTGTTCTAGCAATTTTAGCCTAGTGCGGACTAACACCTTGCATTCACAAAGTATATGTTCCGCAGTTTCAATTGCAGTATCGCAATATCTGCATTTGTTATCTACTGTCTTGCCCATACTCTTGAGATGATATTTCAAGGGGCAGTGGCCAGTTAGAAGGCCTGTGATTAGCCTTAATTCGGACTTTTCAAGTTCGAGAAGCCTTGTGGCATTCTTTGTCGAATAAGTTATAAACTTTTTCGCTTGTCTTTGGCCTGGAGTATTCCTCCAGTAGGACTTCTTCTGGTCCTTTTCCCATTCTTGGATCTCCTCCGCCATGTGTCCCTTGACCAGGCCACAGAGAGGTTCGGATCCAATGAATGGTGCTTTAGATCCTTTTTTTGCAAGGCTGTCAGCAAGTTCATTTCCTTGTACTCCCTCATACCCTGGCACCCACATCAAGGTAACCTTGTTGTTATTGGCCAGTTGCTTCAGGGGTTGTCTACATTCCCAGGCAATTTTAGACTCAAAGGTATAGGACCTTAGAGCTTTTAGTGCTGCCTGGCTATCAGATAATATATAGATCTTTGCCCTTCCTACGTCTTTATTTAGGCATTCCTGGGCACATTGATCTATATCGTAAATTTCTACCTGGAAGATGGTTGGGGTGTTACCGAGGGCTTTGGATAACCTACATTTAGGCCCTGCTATGCCCACTCCTACCCCTTCAGCCATCTTAGATCCATCTGTATACCAGATGAGTGACCCTTGTTCCAATCGCAGTGCCTCCATCTTGCTCGTCTGACGGCTTTCAATTAGCACGTCAAACGGGCAGTCAAAGTCTTGTTTGATTGGCATTGAGTCAGTGGGTTTGGTCATGGACTTCAAATGGATTAACTCCAGAATCCTTAAGTGACCAACCAGATCGCCTGGTTTAAATTTATGTGTCTGGTGCAGTCGTAAGGCACTGAGTGCTGCCTCCTTCCTTACATGCAAGTGCAAGGGAAGTAGGTCAAGCATAGCCTCCATAGCTGCTGTGGGACACGAGTGCGTTGCTCCTGTAGTCCCTATACAGGCAAGGCGTTGCAGTTTCTGCAACCTTCCCTGTGGGGTCATAAAACTTACCTTAACAAATTATAATGCAGAAGAAAATACACCAAGATGTTGAAAATATCATATGACGCTTTCTTGACTAAATCATAACAGACCGTAAATTGAGGTTACAATAATATTGATGCCAAGAGTCATAACATTTCGTTTCTTTTAGGGACATTCTAAAACATGTCATTTGGATATTATTAAAATGATTGCCAAAACTATCTTTCCAATCCTTTTTCATTTTCAATCTATAAATCTGTAAAAGCAGATTATTTATCCAAATTTCATTAAAATATGAATGCCATTCGTCAGTTGAGGATTCAGCAACGTGGTTATGACTAACCAAAGTTTATGACGGCATGCTATTTCTGTTTAAACAATGATAGTTGAGATTTTCTATCTCTTATAAAATAAGAATAGTTTTCGTTAATGTAAGAGTAGTTAGTCCATTAGAGCGTAGCGGTACACTCCAATATTACAAAATCAGTGTTTATATTAAAATTAGAAAATATTGCCCAAACAATATAATTTTACAGATAGTTAACAAATATGGGCTAAATATGAACTTTCAATGATGCAAAGTTAATATTTATAGATATATTTATCAATATTGTCTGCGTATGAATTATATAAAGGGCCCACTGGCCAAGGTTGCCACCATCCCCAATTTTAAGAAACAGTCCTGTATTTGACTAAAATATTTCATGTCCAGTTCTAATATTTTTCATTATAAACATCTAAATTTTTCCATTCAATTCTTTATTGAATTTCTTAAATACTTTAAGAAAATAAGTTCAATGTTCCAATACATAAAAAAATTTAAGTATTTTTGTAATTACACCAAAAAAGGAAAACCTGTTTGATGAAACCTGAAAATAATTTTGCAACTTGAGTAGGTATATAAAGTATTGTTTTCGTGAACGTTTGACTTTGAAAAATAAAAATTTTCATCTGCAACACATTTTCATTGTTACTACCCTTATAAATGTCTGGAGCGCACATTTTACTGTACTGGCTACTAAATTTTTTATCACAGAGACCTACCTTGTAATGTTGATATAGAACCCTCTCAGTGTTAGTTACGCCTGTGATATTATGGAAGTTAAATAATATACATACAAGATCGTTACAGAGCTGCTTGAATAACTGATAATGTGGTTATTATAGTATGTTGCACATTTTGCACTTTAAAATGTGTGTTGCATAGAACGCAGCCTCCTTGATTATATTTTGCAAGAAAATCATATGAAACAGCTTTTGTCATAAAGGTCAGATTTCATTCTACAATATCAGGTTCTTTTCATATTTATAGATAGGGTCTAATCAGGTGAGCATGTGAAAAATGTCCATAAATAAAACTATATAAAATGAGCATGAATGTAAAAAAAAATTGTTACCGTACGTAGTATCCCAGAAATCCAAACACAAGCTGAATTTTGCAAAAAAGGCAGTTATTTGTTAAGGATTTATTATAAGTTATGTTATGGATAAATTGTATTAAGTTAAAAACCAAGCTCAATGTTCAATTGTCAGTTGGTTTGTTTGGTGGTTGTATGTATGTACAGAAATACTACAATTCTTAATGAATTCGCATTTTTTATATTTTCTGTGTCAAATATCAGAATAGACCCTATCAGAGGCAGATCAAAGGTATATTGGGCCCCAAGCTGAACCAAAATTGTCCCTTCCTACCTTATTTGTCTTTTTAAAAGCTTTTACTAAACTTGTAATGTTTGTTAGTTAGTTTAGTTAGTTTTAGGTCAAATTTTACACATATTACAATAACATTTTCATATAAGAAAAAATCAAGATGGCGGCCTCAAGATGGCGAACGACTTTACTGGGTATGATCCGTTTCAACTTAAAATCGGTATCTGGGGGGTTTCGAGATCGCTAATTATGAATTCTTGGTCAAAATTTAGAAATTCAAAATGACGGTGCCAATATGGCGGACGAATTTTGTCATTTATGGTCCAAATCGATCAAAATCGATATCTGGGGGTTTACGGGTTCGCCGATTACGAATTTCTAATCAAAAATTTAGTTCAGGATGGCGACTTCAAGATGGCGGACGACTTTACCGTTTATGATCCGATTCAACTCAAAATCGACATCTGGGTGTTTTCTAGATCGCGGATTATGAATTTTTAGTCAAAATTCAGAAATTCAAAATAGCGGCGCCAATACGGCTGACGACTTTTGTCATTTAGATACAAATCGATATTTGGGGGTTTCCGGGGTCGCGGATTACGATTTTCTAGTCAAAAATGTAGTTCAGGATGGCGGACAACTTTGCCGTTTATGATCCAATTCGTCTCAGTATCGATATCTGGGGATTACAGCATATCAAAAGACTAAAAAATAAAAAGTAAACATATAAACAAATATTTTAAAAAAAGCTTTTATTTAAATGCTCTAAAAAGTAGAAAATAAACTTTGAAGTAAATCAAACCCATCACCAATCATTTTGTTACATTATATAATTTTTTGTATGATTTAAAAGCTTGTCGCGAGATTTTCCTGTGTAAAAGAGATTGCTCACGACAAGCTTTATCGTAAAAAAAATTATATAATGTAACAAAATGATAGGTTTAATTTACTTCAAAATTTATTTTCTACTTTTTAGAGCATTTAAATAAGTGTTTTTTTAAATATTTTTTTATATAATTTTTTTTAACATGAATGTGAAATGAAAAACATTTAAACGAAAAATAAAATTTTTTCAAATAGATTTTTATTCCATTTCATATGAAAAAAATATATATATGAAATTTAAACAATCAAACAAAATGAAAACAATCAAAAGACTTTTGTCTAAAAAATGTTAAAACAAAATAAATTCTTTTGTAATATAAAATGAACACGACTCGAAATACGAAATAAAATAATCAGTCAAAATTGAACTCGGTCAAAAATAAAATGGCTTTCTTTCCTTAAAAGTAAGGATCGACCGATACCGATATTGATTTTGGTATATCGGTCATTATCGGCGTTGTGGCCGATTATCGGTATCGGCCGATATTGGATTGTAATATCAGTGTCAGCAAAATTTTAAGATTTACAGCAGAAGAACATAATTAGTAAACACTAAATAGCATTTTGAGTTGTAAAGTTGAAAACACACAAAATGTAATATTTAATATTATTAAAATTAGATGTAGATCAATTAATTGTGGTGTAACGAAATTAACAATAACTTGAAGTATATGTTTAATAAATATATACAAAAGTAAAACATTATTAGTAAACACTACTAAAGAGCCATTTAAGGTTAAATATATAAGTCAAAACGTAAAATTATTTAATATTTAAAGTTAAGTAAATTATGATGTAATAAAATTAGACTTTCTGCTCGATCAGGATTTAATCGGCTTCTTGCAGATTCATAAACGTTACCATCTGAAGAAAATAATTGTTCGCTGTAAACGCTGCTTGGTGGAGGTGCTAAATACATTACGGCTAAATGATATAGGAAGGGAAATATTTCTTTCTTCTTGGCCCACCAAGCTAAAGGACATTCAGTTCTAGCGATCGGAGATAGTTCTATGTATATTTGAATTTCATTTTCAATTTTAATTAATAAATTTTTCTTTGAGATTTTACTTGGGCTTATTTTTTTAATTTTATTTCCCACACCTGTAAACTCTTCATAAGTGCGCCAAAACATATCATGAGCAACATCATTATTATTATTACTCTGGTTATCGACGTTATCGTTGTTTGAAGATTGTCTAGCAATTTTTGACGTTATCATTGTTTGAAGATTGTCTAGCAATGCTTGCCAACGGAAAATCATCACTGTCAACATCGACAGCCTCTGAATCATATACATATCCATTGTTCCTCATAATCTCTATTTTTATTTCTTTACAAGTATTTCGCCACAAAACATCTTCAAAGAAACATTTCTTAAATCTAGGATCCAATGATGTTGCAAAAACGAGAACATTTTTGGTAAAAGATTCCTTAAGTCGCTTATTCAAATTAATTTTTAGCTCATCTTTCATTGTTTGGAATCCCGAAAAATTAACATCAGTTTTACTTAGATAATTTGAAAGAGTTTTAATCAGTAGTATTATTTCAGATATAGATGCATTCGACTTACTGGCAAGTTTAGTAATCTCTTCAAAGGGTTTTAATAGGTTTAGTAAGTTTTTGCTAGTTCCCATTGATAAAATGTCAAGGCCTTTTCATTAACTGCAGAATCTTCCTCCACCATGAACAAATGTAAAGCATTTTTTGGTCGACCAATCGTTCTAACATGTAATAACTTGAGTTCCATCGTGTTGATATATCTTGAACTAAAGCTTTTTCTGGCATATTAAGTTGCTCCTGAATTTTCCTTAATTTATCGCAAGCCAATGATGAGTGGTTGAAATGTGAAACTATACGCCTCGCTTTTCCCAGTAAATCTATTATGGATCGTTGACTTTCAATTGAATCCTGTATCACTAATTGTAATGTATGTATAAAACAAAGCTGATGTGTTAGTTTAGTTGTTGGAAGCATTGTCGGCTAAAACTAGAAGGATTTGATTATGATTTAATTTCCGTTCTTGAATTAAACTGTTTATATTCTGGGCGATATTTAAACTTGTATGTGTACCTGGAAAATATTTGCAAGACAATACAAATGAACACCTTTCCGTTTTCTTGAAATCTATCCAATGAGCAGTGAAAGATAAAAGTGGGTTGTTATTATGTGTGCAGGTCCAAATATCAGTGGTTATAGCAATTTTTATATTTTTATTGTCTTCTAAGGTTGTGGGTAGTTTTCACGAATTGAGGTCCTACATCTTTCATATATATCAGGAAGTATATTTTCTCTAAAATATTTATCCGAGGGTATGTTGTAAGAAAGTGCCAATTTTTTTAATAGCCGCTGAAAACCCACATCATTTACAACACTAAAAGGTTGTATGTCTACTATTAATTCTCCAATAGAATAGTGAGTGTTTTTGGCTTTATGACTATTTATATCCCATTTTTGCATTTTTTCAAACGATTCAAAAATGTTTAAATGCGTAGGTTCACTTGAACATGATCCTATTTCAGATGAGCCTTGACCTGACAAGTTTTCATTTAATTTTCCTGTATCTGAATCTGAAATGAAAAACGCATTTTCAAATACCTACCTATCTATAAGTTAAGCTTTTATTTTTCATTATATAAATAATACATATTACTTATAATAGTTACTATTGTTATTGTTCCTATTATTATTGTCATTAGATAATGGATATAAAATTTAGGAAGATTACATTGTACTAGATTTGCCAAAAATATTTGAAAATTAATATTATTGCTCGACTTACCACGACTAGGTTCCTCTTTTACATTCAAATTTATTATTTTGGGGTGGTTCTTTACCATATGATGTTTTAAATTGGTGGTGTTTGCGGTCTTTCCAACTCCTCCCAGAGAAATGACACATACATAATTTACATGTCGCACTTGCTTTTGTTGTTTCTAGATTATTTCCATTTCTGGTAAAATAATTCCAGTAAACATTTTTTTTTCACATTATATTAATATTACTGCTAGTGCTAGTAGCAGTAGAAGCAATCGAATTAGGCGATTTTGAAATTGATTAGGAACGTGTAATAAAACGATCCATGTTAAGTTATAGTAAACAGTCACTTGTTAAACTTTTCTACTCAGCTGTTTATGTCAAATGAAATGCTGTTCACGTTTCGGTATTTCCTGTGCTACTGGCTAAGAAGAACTACGCCATCTATTAGCCATCATAGAAATTCGACGAACTACCTGTTTCATAAATAAAAACCGTCATTTGTCCAAAGAAATTACCTCTGTGCCCATCTATTAGCTAGGGGAGTAGTTAGAAATTTATTAAAAAAACAAGATAGGTATTGACATACTTCATTTTAATAGGGTTTCACCCAGGTATAGCCGGTCCACGTCATATTGGAAGAATTACTTTTTAGAAATGGATAATTAAAAATCCCCGTTGTTGTACTTCTGTCAAGGGGTGATAAAAACCAAAAATATACTTTAATTATTCATAGCAAATTTTCAGATGTCTGAAATAAGAGATAAGATAATCTAAATAAGCCCGATACCGATAATCGGCCATGTAAATATCGGTATCAGCCTAAAAAATCATATCGGTCAATCCCTACTTAAAAGTAAATAAACACATAACTAAAAAAGCGAAATGTAAAGAAAACAAGCAGTCATGATTAACAAAAAATTCGCTTTATTGTTTCTCGGTAGGCAAATGTTTGTTTTTATTTGCATCCTAATAAAAGCGCTCCCGACTCGATACTTGTACCTGCTACCTATATTCTGACTTTTCAGATTTGCGGATATGAAACATGAAATATGATGAAATGATTTAAAACCAAATAATGTTTTAAAAATCGCAGGAAATTTTGCGCCCCTCAAATTCTGGCGCCCGGTTAATCCCGGTGCTTGTTAATCAAGCTACAAACAAAAAAACAGAGCAAACTACATACAGTGAATTTTATTAGAATCGTAATTACAGCAAAGGTAATTGTTATAATTTTGTATGTTTTTATTTCAATATGTTTGTACTGTTATTATTATATAATAAAGAAGATGTTTAAAGAAACCATCACTTATCTTTTGCTCTATAAATATTATGAAAGTCTAATGAAATTGCTCAACATAAAACCCAACTAATGTTCCTGTATGTTTTTATCATTGCTGCGCTTCAGAACTGGTGACTGTAAATTTACTAAAACACATCATATGAATAAGATTCTTGGGTTTACCAACTTCTACTACTGTAACTATCTCGTAACTACTAATATTTCTGTTCCACTGTCAGTTAAAATACTTTTTATAATAATTATCTACCCATTTAAATTTTTTTTAACATTTGATTCGAAAGAAATATAATTATTTTTTCCTTTTTTACTGCATCGATCCATTTATTTTCCTTATCGAAGATGTATCAAATGTTTTTCAAAAATGTCTTTTCTTTGACCCTCCTTTATTTCGAGAAAAATTTTTAAAATTCTTTTAACCACACTCCCTGCAATATCCCTCCCGTCTTGAATTTTCTAGAAGCAACTGGTGTTGCCATCTTATACTGATACTAAGCAAGTATCCATGTGTCAAATATAATTCATATCATTACAACCATTTTAGAGAAAAAAAAATAATTTAATTCTTTTAACCTTGTGTCCTACTGCATTCTTAAGGAGCAATGGGTTAAGTTAAGATCTCTCGCTTAATACTAGTATTAAGCGAGTATCCATTTATTAAACTTAATCAAAATCGTTAGAGCCGTTTTTGAGTGAAAAATTATTTTACATTTCTTTTATTGGTTTTTAGGGGTTAACTCATTTGTACATTTAAGCTGGAATTGATTTTGCTTCGAGGTGTAGGCCGTTCTAAATACATATATATACAAAATTTAAGCAAAATTTCGAGTAATTCGAGCTCTAGATGCAAACATAGACAAGACATTTTTTAAAAGGCACTTTTTTTACTTCAGGGAACTTGAAAAAGTGTAAATTCACCAAAAACTCAAAATCAATTTTTTGCATGATCTTATATATGATGATTTTCTTATATATTGTGTATATGCAAAAGTAAAAAATGTCATTACTTTTGACACTGTGTATTATTATTTAGTTCTTCCATAAGTATACCTGAAGGTAAATAATGGATTTCGAAATATTGAAAGCTCGGACAACTGCAAAACACCTAAAACTAAAAAACCTCGAAATATAATGACTATTTAATTAATTATGTCTTGAAATTAATTTGTATTTATTTTTCAAACTATGCTTTCAGTGTTAAAAGTGTCAATTTATTGTTGGTTAAATACAACACACAGATCTGATCAGATCTGTTGATGGTTTTAAACTCCAATTAGGATATAACTGTAAATCTACAGTATTATCGAAATGTACGCAATTAACTTAAAACCCAAATAGAATAAATAATCCATCATCTTTTATACTGAGTGCACTTGAACATGAATACATGCGACAGTCTTTTTTTCACTTAACGTTTAATCTGATAAAATTTGGATTACTCTTAAATGCTAGAAATATGTAAATTGATCATTGTAAAACTTTTAGTGTTAATTCTGTGTTTTGTTAAAGGGGTAACAAAATTTATCGCTAGTGACAATTTTGAATTACATAAATTTTTAAAATAAAAGATTCAAAGGGTATTCCAAAAAACAATTTATTTTCTTGATATAATAAATGAAAATATCAGAACTTATAAGCTGAGTAGGTTTGATATAAAATACTTTGTTGCTTTTTTATTGGGGATGCAAGAATAAAACAATCTGAACATTTTACTGCCTACAATAAAACAAAATAGAAATCTTTCCTAAAATGTTGGTATCTCATTGTTGTTTATATAATGAAAAAGAACATGTAAAAAAAGGATTTTTTTTTCTTATGTGATGTTAAACAAGTTATCTACCTAAGTATGTCGTCAAAATGGGGATGATAAAAATGCAAATATCAAACAAAGAACAACAGAACAACCAAAGAAAGAATTTCTGCAAATAAAATGACAATAATAATTTGGTCGT
Source organism: Leptura quadrifasciata (assembly GCA_963675555.1). NCBI lineage: Eukaryota > Metazoa > Arthropoda > Insecta > Coleoptera > Cerambycidae > Leptura > Leptura quadrifasciata. Next base: position 49,710,847 of record OY776680.1, on the reverse strand, counting down.
ACAGCCAGGATTTTTGATATATACATACTTTTTATGCATTTCCCAAGGAATATTGACACTAATATCCCTTGGGAAATAAATGAAATGTACTAATTATTTAACAATCATTTTGAGTAAAGAAATACCTGATAGTAATCTAGGTATAGTTGAAGTAATCAGTTCCTGGCACATAAAAAACGCAACAAAAACTTGACGACCTCATTAAAATACTGGTACTCTCTGTACTGCTGTTCGTAAATTGAATTTATAGGTTTTTAATGGGCGTCTCGAATCGTTTGATGACAGGCATGCCGCCGTGACCCACGGCGATAATAATTAGGTCGTAAAGTTTTTGTTGCGTTTTTTGACTGCAGGGAAGTCCTTACTTGGACTATATAAATATGTAATTTATAAGAAATGTGAAAACATTAAATAACTGGTCGGTTAAAATTGGGTTACCACAGATTTGAGAATTTCTTGAGAAATTTTTTCACAAAACATATCACAGTGTCTACACCAACTGGGAAAATCGATAAACCGAGAAAAAGTAACTGGGAACAGCAAACAGCACAGGGTGTTATACAGGGTGTTTTTGAAATACATGCGCACATTTTTTTCTGCGACCCAATGGAATGTGAAGATTACCATTTTTTAAATTTAAAAATTCGAAGAAAAAAAATAACCTACACAAATTAATTATTCACCAGCTGAGTTTACAGTGTTGCCAAATATGCACAAAATGATCAAATTGTAAATACTTAAAACTGAAAATGAATACACACAGTTTTTTTTTTATACATTTATTTAACGTCGGCCTATTTCCGCTACTGAGGCCTAACACCGACGCCTGTAGACGAGCTACCCCCAACCAGGAATTTTGCCGAACCTCTTCCCTTAAGAAGAGTAGGGATCTTTTACTTGCCTAACATTTAATAGACAAGGGACCGATGGCTTTACATCCCCTCCGAACGATGGTATATCCTCTATACAACCCTCGCCTAAGGTTGTATAACTTCCGCGCATACACTGATATATAAGCCGCTGGAAGATGTGTGAGGCGAGAACGCGGTTTCCGTTGGAATAGTCACCCATCCAAGTACTAACTGTGCCTGTCGTTACTTTACATCGCATACCGAAGTATGTACATAGTAAAGACTCACCTACGCTCGCCCCTCACACAGAGTTGATATATTATTATTTAGTTCTATTGTTGCCGTCGAAGCTCATCTTGAGGTTGTATGATATATAGATAGATAGTTTATTAACCACAGGATGATACAAACTATTGTACATATGGCAATGTCAAATGACATTAAAAGATAAAATATATGTTAGTAGACAAATAGATATAAAATACTTACATCAACAGTTAAGCATAGTCAAACATAAACTTATACATAAATAAAATAAAATATATAACGCACGTATATAAAACACTTTTACATACAAGGTATAGACTGTATTAGTTTCTGTACAAAAATTCTTGTACACTATAATACCCATTTTTGGCAAGAAAATTCTTTGTCTTCTTTACTAAACTATGACAATTTTTTATGTTGCGAATTTCATCTGGTAGTGCATTGTAACAAATTAGACAATTATAAAAAAACAATGCTTAAAGTTACTAGTGCTGTGTTTGGGGATAGTAATAAGATCGCCATGTCTCGTTTTATAATTATGGTTTGAGGACAGTGTTGTGAACTTATCTTTATTTTTGGTAAAAAATTTTAAGATAAATATGCAGGAACAGCTAAAATTTTGTATTGTTTAAAAATGGCTCTACAACTTTCTCTATATTTTAACTCAATTGTGCAGAAAGCATGCGAATACTTCAGGATTTTCTTCGACAGCATCTAAAATTAGTGGTTTGGCATCCAGTATTATGCGGATACCATAACAAGGTACAATGTTTATGAGTCAATGTTTATAAAATTCTTTTTTTAACACAGTAACTCGCCATTAACACTCAAAGAACTGTACGTAAACTATCGATGACGACTAGATTATCTACTACTTGGTGATGGTGCACTAAGTTCACAGTCAAGCACCATATGGAAACTGATTAGTGGCGTTACTTGATAATATTCGATAATTATTTGCAATATTGAATATTTATTTTATTTATTTTTTGTTTTTTGGACAAATAAATATTGTCCTACGAATTTTAAAAATATGACGATTGATGAATCTGAATATATGCCTATATTTCAAAAACACCCTGTATAAAATAGCCAAAGAAAACACTTCTGTGGTGACTACGATTTCTCTGTGTAAATATTTAGTATATAACGAGTTTTTTAATGGCAAAATATTTTTTAAATCGTGGAAACAAACATTTTTGCATTTTAGTAATAATTTTGGCCGTTTTTGTAATAGCTTCTGTCGGTTTATTACTTTGGCAAATCAATTGATTTTCAAAAATTTCTAAAAATTGTGAAGATTTAGGCATACAATTTTAAATAAAAAATCGTATATTAATTTCTTTTTAGCACTTATTTTACAAAACTAGGGGCGAGCGCAGGTGTGTCTTTACTATACAACATATTTCAATATGGAATGTAAAGCAACGTTGGGCGTTAGTACTTGGCTGGGTGACCGTTTCAAGGAAATAGTGTGATTGTCTCATCTTCTAGCGGTTTGTATATCAATCTTAGGCAATGATTGCGTAGTGGATATACCATCCTTCAGAAGGGATTTAAATAAAGCTGTCGGCTCCTTGTCTATTAAATGTGAGATAAGTAAAAGATCCCTACTCTTCGACAGAAACGAGTTTCAACAAAATTCCTAGTTGGAGGAGCTCATCTACAAGCGTCGGTGATAGGCCTCACTAGCGGAGATAGGCCGACGTTAAATAAATGTATTTTTTCATTGATTTTGGGGTCTTTTTTAGTGAAAAATCGTATAACCGTTTCTTTTGTAAATCACTAATGAAGTTTTTTTTTTGTAAAATGCAATATTTGTGAATATTTAGTAAATGAACGACAACATATGACTTTTTGTTATTTTATTTTATTTATTAGTTCATATTACATCGCAGAAAAATCGTGAGATGTCAATGTGATCTTATAAATTTTAAAGACTGATTGTTAGAATTTCCTCACAGTTATTACATTTTCTTATGTCATGACTTTCATTGCTTCTGGGACAAGCAAATCATTCATAGGGACACTCTTCAAATTAAATATAGCTACTAAAAAAAAGAACTCATTTGGGAAAGTATAAAAAACATTTGAACTTGGTATTTATTATTTTTATAAAAGAGAAGAAATATTCAGATGGCGCAGAAACCAATTTCTTGCTGTATATGAATAAGGTCCTGTTTCGTTCAAAAATTAGCTGCAAAACCCGACCAGGTTTCTTGATTTACTATGTTTTTAAAATTGAGCATAAATAATAAAATAGGATATAGCATTATATAAATAAAGCCAAATAATGATAATAAAATAAAAATCTGAAATTTATAGAAATTCAAGAGCTAAACATTTAAAATGTCATTTTGGAGGACAATACTTTAAGCTCCCCTACCAATATTTTATGGCTGGTGTTGACATTCTACTATAAGTAAGAAAACTTTGGTTTATAAAACCAAAGTTTTCCTAACATTCTATATACGGTGATAAACTTGACCACTTAACTTATAGATTGATGCATCAGTAAAAAAAAAAGTGATAATGAATTAGAAAATGTTATAAATTTCAGTGTTTTTCTGAAAATTATGTTTTTTTTTGCTTTTGATGAAATCACTCTCATTTAACCAGATCACGTCTCAGTTGTTAACTAACCCAATAAAGTAAAATAGACCTTAAAAATAACATTAAAGTTTATCTTTATCATTTGAAATTAGTAAAACTAAAATAATTATATTTTTAGTTGACACAAGTTTAGATATGTTCTCTCCAGAAAAAAAAATGGTTCGTTTGTCACGACAAAATGAGGCACATGTTATTTTCAATTTTTTTATTTATTTTCCCTAGGATATTCCCAAGTAAGAGGAGTTATGCCTTTTCGAGAATTGAATGCCCCTAGAGGAAATTTTCAAAGTCGTTTTGGCCGATTACCACATATACATAATGTGAGAAATATGGGGGCAGGGGATACATTTTTTCAAAATCCATTTTATTATTGAAAGGTGCATTGTACATCTCATAGAAATTGATTTTTTTTGTTTCCCTTTTAATTTACAATTCGTTTGCAGTCAACTGCTTTTTTTTATTAATCAGTTAACGTGTGTTTTGTTTATAATTGTTTTTTGTTGCTTAGTTTTGATTTGTTGAACAAGTTGTTTTGTATTTTGTTTCAGTTGACTGTAAACAGATTGTTTATATTTTTTCTTGTTTTTAAATGAGATAATCCAAGAAGACTGTTTTGTTATTTTTATTAAAAGATTATTTAATATTTTATATACATTTTTTTACAATATTTTATTGTAAGACTATTTCATCATTATCGAATAGTTTGGAATTTTCTTTAAATAGTATGCTTATTAAATAATGTTCGTAAATATATTACATAATCACAGCCATAATATATGCATACTGTTTAAATAAAATAAGGAATTATGTATTATCTATAGAATAAATTTTTTTTCTAGATATCAGTAAAGAGAAAATTGACATTTAAGACTTATTTATTAAAGTACCTGGTACCTATTACATTTTTGTCAAATTTTTCTTTCCGTTGTTAATCACTGTTAACTAATTCTTGTATAATTTTATTTTTTATGTATGTAAAAATGTCGAAATATATTTTTGTTGTATTATAACATGTTGATTTGTTTCCTTTTTGCTATCTTTAATTACAACACTCATGGTTGTTCTCGTTGCTTATATACTAAGGTGTTCGACTTATAATTTTGTGATTACATTATGTCAGCCTGTTAAGAATAACGAAGCAGACTAAATTGAAAAACTGGCATCAATTTTAATATAAACATATGAGTAGTTAATTTGTGTACCTCTCTGCCATTTGTAGATCAATGGATTACAGTTATGAACGTATTGGCTGGATTCTCACATCTTTCAGGTTTATATTTAGTACACCACTGCTTCTTATTTAAATTATGCTTTTACACGGAATGTAAATATCGAAGTATAAATAAAATTATAGAATGTCACATGCACAAAAATAGAATAAGGTACCTAATATGTAGAAGAAATAAATATCTAGGTGCAGTACACAACCTGTAAACACTTGTCACAGCATCTAAAAATTGTAGTTATTCTCATAAAGTTTAAAAGGGCCTAATGACTCGTTTCTAAGGCACACTATAAAAAAATGTTTTTAATATAAAATACATTCTTAAAATTCCAAAAAAATTTTAAACAAATGAATTTTAATAAATGTTCAAATAGGCCCGTTTCGTGAGTTGAACAATAATCTATCATAAAGGCTTCTTCTGATATTTAACAATATATTCAGGCTAATTTGTTCCAAAGCTTTTGCTATTTTCAACCACAGCGAGATTATATTACATATACAAACATCTATGTACCTTGTGCAACAGAAAATTACCGTATGCCGTAAATGGCCGAAAATGAATCGAATTTTTATATTAAAGATTTTTTGAGTCATGTCACCCAAAATTATATAAAAAACCTACATTTTGACGGGGATAAAATTGTCGTATGACAAACGGCCATAAAGTTACAGTTAGTTAGTTAATTATAATAAAGGATAATTTTTTAGTCGCAAGCTCCTCTATAAAATCCTTAATTTACTTTAAGGAACGTTATAATCTAGGACTGCGGGGACCAATAAATGAATAGGTGTTATCCTTTTTGTAAGTAAGTAAGTTTATTGAATAGGACAAACCTAATATACATATTAAAAATGTTTCTTCTTATAAATACATTAATAACAAATAAAAATAAGACATAATATACAAACTACTCATACTTAAGTACATGTGGCCCAAGTGGCAAAAAACAAGTAAACTATGATTATATAACAAGTTTAGTTATTTTAAATATTCATTTAAAGCAGCTTTAAATGTATTAATATTACTACATTCTTTTAAACTATTTGGCAAATTATTAAATTCCCGTAGACCTTGTATAAATAGTGTATTCATATATTTCCTGTAGTTTCTATTTTGTACATGTAGATCATCGCGTCTTCTTGTTAAATGATTGTGAACTTGGTTATTGAACACTACATACTGATTAAAATATGATGGGAGTAGTCTTTTTATAATTTTGAAAACAAAAATCAACATAAAATATCTCAAACGAGTTCTGACATTAAACCAATTTAACACCTCCAACATTACAGCAATTGATGTTACTCTACTACATTTTAATATAATTCGCATGCCCCTATTTTGTAACTTCTGTAATACAGCTACACTGTTATCTAAAAAATATAGAATGCTTGAGCAATAGTCAAAGTGAGGCTGAATAATTGTTTTAAAAACTATAATATTAGTATTAATTGGAAGAAAGTTAGCCACTCTAGAGAAAAAGAAAAAATTTTTTGATATTTTCTTTTGCATATAAATAAAATGATGTTTCAGTGAGAGATTATTGTCAATAATAAAGTCTAGATATTTTATTTCAGTAACTATTTCTATTTTTAAATTTTCAAAGTTTAAATTAATATTATCAATATTTATCTTAGAGTGGTTATATGGTTTAGTGATAATCATGCCTTTGGTTTTATTTAAATTTAGTTTCAATTTGTTAGTATTAAGGTATGCAGATAATTTTACTAGTTCTTCATTCATCCTTTTAATTGCTACATCAACATCACTATGACATATTGCAATAAGTGTATCATCTGTAAATAAATTCATGAAGTCACACAACAGAGAATAACTTATGTCATTTAAATAAATTATGAATAACAATGGGCCCAAGACACTTCCTTGCGGTACATCAGTGTCATTTATTTCCAAGGGAGATATGGCATTGTTTATTTTTGTACGTTGAGATCTATTGTGCAAGTAACTTTTGAACCAGTCAAGAACTGATCCCCCAATACCATAATATTTTAATTTATCTAAAAGCATCTTTCTGTCAATCGTTTCAAAAGCACGCCTGAAATCTAAAAACACCAACAATGTATTTATCTTTATCAATTTCTTCATTCCAATTTGCAATAGATAATTGTAGAGCAGTTTCACACGAATGTTTAAACCGAAAACCAGATTGATTTCCTATAAACAAATTATTATAATTAAAATATTCAATTAGTTGGTGATATACTGATAATTCAAGTACTTTTTCAATTGGTCTAAAGTCACCTGCATTGTTAGAGTTTGGAATTTTAGCAACTGGTACAATAATACTACATTTTAATGAACTAGGCACTTCCCCTCTAGACAAGGATGTGTTGATCAAATGTAGTATTACATATCCCGTCACTTCAAATATGGATTTTAAAAATTTTGAATTTAGAGTAATATTTACATTAGATTTATTGTTTAATGATGACACAATAACTTTAAGTTCCTGTAATGTTAAAAGTTTAAATTCATCAAAACTACTTTCAACAGACAAATAACAATAAAAATTGACGAAACTAATTCAGATACTTTTGATATGAACATTGGCACCCCCAGGGGAGTGTACTAGGTCCATTACTTTTTCTATTATTTGTAAATGACTTGCCCGATCATATTTCAGAAGGCAAGGTTCTTATGTTTGCGGACGACACGACCATCGTTGTATCCGACTCTAAACCTGACGTTATTCTAGGAAAAGCGAAAGTAATGTGATATAATGATTGGTGTCATCATAACCGTCTTATTATTATTTACTTTAAAACCAGCTGTATCGAATTTAAGAATAAGCACAGAATAAGTAGTATTCATAAACTAAAATTTAACAATAATGAAATCAGAACTGAATGCACGGCTTCTTTTTTGGGAATAACACTGGGACAATAACCTTCACTGGGAACAGCACATTGAAAAAACTTCATCAAAGTTAAACAAAATAACTTAATTAAATAAATAATTTAAACACGAGGGCTCTGGGGAAGTGTTTATTATGCTTTTGTGTATTCTACCATTGCATATAACATTATTGTATGGGGGCAAGCGAGCGAGGTTTCTAGAATATTTATTCAGCAAAAAAGGATTGTTCGACTGATTTTTAATCTTGTCGTGATACGTTTAAAAAATATGGTATACTTACAGTAATGTCTATATATCTGCTGAAACTTTTAACTTGTTTTTATAACAATAAAAATAAGTATATAAGAAACAGAGATTTCCACATTAATTTCACCAGAGGAAGAGACGACATATCTCTCAGTCTACACAAACACGAATTCTATAAAAAATCACCCATTTACGCCGGATGCCGTATATATAATTTTTTGCCAAATGAGATAAAAAATAGTAGGTCTCAAGCCGTTTTTAAAAATAAACTTAAAAAACTATTACTGTGTCAGTCTTTTTATACTATTAACAAATTTGTTGATTTTATTCGAGGCCCATTTGATGTTCGTTACATTGTTTCTTTTTTTATTCGTTTTTTGGTTGTTATGTTCAACTTCTATTATTTTATATATTGACTATACTTCAAATGTGTATATTCGTACATGATAAATTTTATGATGTTTTATTTAATGTTATTAACGATTTTTATTTAGTAGATAAAGTATTATAATTGTAAGCCTATGCAACGGCACCTGAATTTTGACTTGTCTTATCTATATAGTTTATATGGCAAAAAGATGAATAAACTTTATTATTATGATTATTAGCCCTGTTCTCCTGGAAGCCATAAATTTGAGATTTTATGTTGCCCCATAAAAAAAGTCATTTGGAGCTAGATCAGGAGCTGACCACAAGGTGGTTCCCCGTCCACTCAATAAACGACCTGGAAATGTAATGTTCAGAAAGTCCTGAACTGCAGCACAATCATGAGGACGACAACTGCATGCGCTGAATGGCCACCATAACCACTTAATTACCTGGATTTTTTTCAGTAACCTGATAACCATTTACTTTATTAAATTAACAATAATAATAATAAGTGTTCTTTATTAAGTATAATACATATTGCACTCACGACCAAGGTCCTTCAGCCTATGTACAAATTATGAATTGTGTGTAATTATTTTATAGATTAATTTAATTATATATAATCGATTACAGTAAAATGTAAATAAATGCATTTAAAAAAAAAATTGTTTGAGGAAGTATGAATAACATCAGTATTGTATTTTAACCTCTCCACAATAAAATTGTGAGAGGTTACTAAAATTGGTTCAAAAACGAAAATTGAGATAACATCAAATCTTTACGTTTTGAGGTCCTAGGAACCCAAAAAAGTGGTTTTTGAAAAATGTCTGTGTGTGTGTGTATGTATGTTGTATGTGTGTTAGCACGATAGCGCCGAAACTACTGAACGGATTTAAATGAAACTTTGCGTGTGCGTTTCTTTAGTGTCCCAGAAGATCTGAAAAGGTTTTGTTTGAGATCGGATTACGTTTAGTGCCATTTTGACGCAACAAGTTGTTTATTTTATATTTACTTTCAATTTGCAATGGAACCATTGAAAAGCAGTTAAAATTCTGATTTCAACGATATATCACACTTCCACCCTTCCGATTTGGTTTCCGTGAAAAAAATTAAAAACAAAGCAAATATGGCATAGATCGATGCGTGTAGCCGTTACAGCGTGAAACTCGTCACATCACGTGTCAATTCACGTGTGAGGGTTTCTTCACTGCTCTAAAAGTAGAGCGGATTACGTTTAGTGCCGTTTTTAAATATATATACAGACAAATCGAAGAATTAAACTACCAATATTCCTCTAAAATCTAGTAAAATTACTGGAATGCTAATGTTTGATTTAACAAAGACAGCCGCGAGCGATCGGATTGCAATAAGCAAATTTTGATGATTGTCATTGTCATCGTTTGTCATCCGATAACGTTGGTGTCATGTCATGTTAATAAGATTTCGGCACATTTGTAACTTTTAGTGGATTGTCACAAACTTTAAAGGTAGATTGAACAATATCAATATCATATGCTTTCTGTACCTTCGTTGGTAAATTTATTACAGATTATCACTTTACCAATTTTCAGTTTGTTGCTTTACAAATCTGTAGTACTTAGGATAACTAGACTTTCTTAGTCGTTCAAGTGATGTTAAAGTTGTTAATATCGTAATAGTATATTATTCAACGAGCGATAATGTAGGTAATAACTCGCATAGATGATTGTAAATTCATTAAGTTGAGGGTTTTTTAGTGCCCCAGAAGATCTGAAAAGGTTTTGGATGAGATCGGATTACGTTTAGTGCCGTTTTGTTACACAATTTAATGCTCTTTTCGGCTTCAAAGATCCACCGAGTGGGGAGGTTCCAGCCGCTTCCAGTAGCTGCCGATTTTTTTCCCATAATGTTTGCTCTGGATGCCTGTAGTGGTTTCGAATTTGGTGGTTTCTTCTTATACAATAAGGCGAAATTAGGTCTATGTTCATAGGTTTTTCCTTAAATTTAGATGTTAATTCTGCCAATCTCTCTTCTATAGGTTGCACTTTAGTCATCTGGTAAAGTAATGCATTAGGGGGGTTGTGCAGTTGGTTGTTAGGGTGACGAATTTTAGTGCAGTACCTGTGATAGCAGTGGTTTCGGCAACTTTTAGGTTTTTCATTGCTGGATTTTTAAGGTTAAGAAAAAGTAGATTTCCATATTCTATCATAGGTCTGCAAATCATTTTATATATCTGCGTTTTTGTTCTAAGGTTGATACCTGTTTCTTTCTTAGAGAGGCTACTAAAGTGTCTTGCTCTTGCGATGGTATTTTTCTTTGTATTTTTTGTGTGATGGTTCAAAAATTAATTTTATTATCTATGGTTATTCCTAAGTACTTAACACTCGCTTCAGGGTGAAGAGTGTGATTATAAACATTAATAATGGACGATGTTGGGGATGGAGTATGGAAGAATATTATTAAATGCGATTTTCTCGGGTTGGGTTTAATAATAATGCCACTGAATCAGACAACTCTTGTAATTTTTCCATTGTTGCTCTGATACTGTTGTCATGTGATATTAGTGCAGTCATCTGCATATTGCAAAATATATTTGTCCTTTGAAAAATGTTGAGCGTCTTGGTGGTATATATCGTAGCAGTAAACATTGTAAAGAAATGGAGAGAGTGGTGAACCCTATGGAATTCCTTGTTGGGGTACAAATTCGTATGATAATTTGTGTTGAATCTTTGTGTTAAAAAGCTAATGCATATATAAGTAAGATACTTTGGACAATTTAGTCTATCTAGTTTATAGATAAGCCCCCTTAACCATATGCTGTCAAAAGCTTTACTTATATCGAGAAAAATTGCTGCAGTGTGGTGTTTATTTAGCCTGCATGTTTCTATATTGTTGGTTAATATAGTGAGTGGATGTATTGTTGATCGGTGGTCTCTGAATCCGAACTGGTATCCAGGAATTTTATGCCCTATAGATTTTTCTAATCTGTTCTTAATAATTTTTTCGAGGTTTTTACCTAGCACAGGAAGTAAGGTTATCGGTCTGTAGTTGTTGACTCTTGAGTGATCTGAATTAGGTTTAGGGATTGTAACAATAATTCCTGTTTTCCATTCATTTGGGAAATAGCTGTGTTTTAAACAATATTCGTAAATTTTTATTATAAACTTGTGTATTTTGTTGTCAAGTTGTTTCAATAGAGATCTTTTTATATAATCATGTCCTGGTGCCGAATTTTTACCTTGATTGGGTGTATTATGGTATTCAGTTTCATCTATAGTGTATACATTTGGGTTATGAGAAGCTCGATTTCTTCCTTCATAATTTGCATTAAACCATGTTTCGGTGAGTTGGTGATGATCATTATTAAAATTGCCATCTTGGCTCTTGTTGTACGAAACCTCAAAGTATTCAGCGAATGTTTGTGCTTTTTCTTCCGGTGTATCGTAGATCTGTCCATTCTCTTTTAATGGTGGAATAGTCTAGTTTTTATTTCTATATCTATATAAGCTTTTTAATATCATTTCAATAACATTTTCCTTTTTTATAGTTTATTTCCTCACACGTAATCCACTTATGCTCTCGATATTGGTGGTAAATCCTGTGTGTAATAACGGATCTCCTGTTTTGGGGTGTTTTCCAAAATAGCCTTGGTTAGTGTAGAATTAAATTCTGAAATTTTATCTCGTTGAATTTCTTGATTGTTGATACTTTCAACATATCTAAGCACATTGTTGACTTTACTTATGTTTGTTTTGTTGAAGTTATACCTTTCTATTTGGGTGCTGACAACTGGTGTTTGTGAATCGATTGATATTTTAAAGCCGAGATGATCTGATGATAAGTCTGGGATGTTTTCTACTTTCAGTATATTTTCTGTTAAATTTGAGCTATGCAATATTACGTCCGGAGTTGAATCTTGATTATGCTGCATGAGGAAGGTCGGTAGTGTATCATATTTTGCAAAATTTGTGTTCCTTAGGAAGTCATCGAGTTGTTTCTTTTTTGGTTTAGTAGTGACATTAAGATCTCCAATTATGATAGTGTATTTGTGTAGAGTGGCCATAGTGAAAATATTTTCCTCTATTCTTGAGTGTGGATGTATATACACTAGAAAGATTTTTTTTTCTTATCTCTTTTCTCAATTATATGAAATAACAAATATGTTCGATAAAATTAACATTGCTCATTTAAACGTAAGATCTCTGATCAGTAGCTTCAACGAGTTTAACAACGTAGTAATTGCTAATAAATTTGACTTAGTAGGTGTCACGGAGACGTGGTTAACGGAAGATTTAAATTCAAATGTAATAAATATACATGGATCTACACTTTTTAGATGAGATCGGTCGACTAGAGGGGGAGGTGTGGGGGCGTACGTAAATGATCATATCAATACTCAGGTGATAAACGTAGACATACAGAATAACAGTTCAATTGAAAGCCTGTGGTTGAAACTTCGAATCCACACGAAAACTACAGCAGTAGGTATTATTTATCGTCCGCCTAATACCAACCTCCGTGATGGAATTGAATATATTGTCACGTGCTTACAATTTTCAGTAAACACTCCGTGGATTCGAATAACTTGCAACAAGAATTTTCACAAACCACTGATTTATTTAATCACTAAAATTACACTAGTAAATACTTAAAGATCACACAACTAATAATAACTTAATCTAATATGAATTCACTACTTTTAAAACACTATGTACTTTTCTTCCTAAACTTGACAACTTTATCTAACCTAAAAACTCTGTATTGCCTACTTCACTCAACTGAACTCTTCTTCTACAAACTGTCTCTGTAACCAGAACCACAGATTACCCAGAACTGAACTGGATACTGAACTGTTCCTTAACTTCACTAAACTGTACTGTACTGTTCTGTTCTCCCATCTGCTGGCTTCACCTCTTTATATACCCACTTGGAATGTCCAGAATATCATTGTAGAACTTTCCAGAAATATACTGGAATTCTCTATAATTTTCTTAGGCACTACTAAATGGTGGTTCGCCAGTTGGCCCACAGATGGCGCCACCCTTCTGGCCAGGGAGTAATTACAACTCTCCTCTCTGTTAGAGGGCAGCACATAACAATATTGAACAGCTATTATCTATCATAGTTCCTACAGTAGACAATGTTATATGTCTAGGAGATCTGAACGTTAACTTATTTAACTTAGATAATTTACTTTCGCAAACTCTAGAAGCATATAACTTCGCACAGATAATTAATGAACCCACCAGAATCGCGGGTAATGGTACTGGTACCCTACTAGACCCAATTTTTATTTCTGATAAAGATCTAGTAAGTAACAGCGGAACGATTAATTGCGATGATATATCTGACCACAGACTGGTTTTTTGTGAGTTAAAAATGAAACACATTAAACTTAAACAAAAGATAGTAAAATTTCGAAACTTCCATAATTTTAATTTTGATTTATTTTATGCAGATCTTGTGAATATGCCTTTTCATAATATATTTAGGTGTGTTGTCTGAAAGTTATTTGTGGCATTCTACGAATATTCTTTCCTATTATTTGGGTTTTCTACCACATGTACTATTATCCTCTTCAAAACAAATCACCGAATCTACAAAATAATAGAATTATTGGAAAAAAGAGCCTCTGCGCCCGTGACGTTTACGCCAAAGGAAAAGTCAGAGGTTATGTTTTGCAAATAATATAAATCGGAATAAACACAAAAATAATGTATTTTGCTGACGTTTCGGAAAGTAATCTCTTTCCGTTTTCAAAGCTATTTTTTTGAAGAACTCTTATTTTGCTGTGTATGTCAAATACACAGCTTTAAGATTCTGTTTATGTTATTTCCATAGATACTTACTACTTACACAGAACATAGAACTGATGATATTTTTTAGATAATGTTGAGTTTGTTAAGTTCTTCTTTTAACATTGGTAGCCAGGTTGTACAAATATCTACAGAACAATTCGATACGCACTTATCTTCATTTAATAAGATTATTGCTGATTCTTTAATTTTTCTTTTTTTGGTATCTGTTTCTTTTGTTAAAATTTTTGCCGAGTCCCAGTTTATTCTATGTCCGTTTTCCCAAGCATGTTCACAAATCTTTGATTTCTGAATTTCATTCTTTCTAATGTAGTTCTTGTGCTCATCCAACCTCACACTGAAAGGTCTGGATGACTCACCCACATAACATTTATCACATTCGCACGGGATATTGTAAATACAGTTTTTTGAATTCTGCTCCCTGTTTATCGGTTTTGTTTTTGTTAAAATAGATCTTAAAGTGTTCCCCGTTTGAAATATCGTCCTAACATCAAATTTGTCACCTATACGGCGTAGCTTTTCCGATAGTCCGTATACATAAGGAATTATTGCTGTATAATGACGTTCAGGTTTTTGTCGTACCTGATTGTCCCTATTTTCAACATTTATGAAAATTCTATCAACAAAGGCTTCAGGATATTGATTTTGTACTAGAACCTCTTTGATAAATTTTTTCTCGTTATTTAATATTTCATTATTAGATGAAATTATTTTGGCCCTATCGTATAAACATTTTACAACACCCCTTTTAACATTTATTGACTGATTTGAGTTAAAATTTAGATATCTATTAGTATGTGTTGGTTTTCTATAAACGCTTGTTTCAATTGTATTATTTATCCTTCTAATTAAAACATCTAAAAACGGTAGTTCATTCCTACTTTCTACTTCTAATGTGAATTTAATAGACGGTTCCTTACTATTTATATTTTCTAAAAAACTATCTAGTAAATCAACACCATGAGGCCAAATTGCAAAGATGTCGTCAACATATCTCCACCAGACAACCGGTTTGTTTATACAATTTTGAACATGTGTGTTCTCAAAGTTCTCCATAAATATGTTGCTTAAAATTGGTGATAATGCAGACCCCATAGCCATACCAAAATCCTGCTGATAGAACTCATTGTCCAATTGAAAATAGGTTGTTTTTATACACAGTGTTAAGAGTTCCATTATGCTATTTACACTTAATTTAGTTCTAGTTTCCAAATTATTATCATTTAGCAACCTGTCTTTAACTATTTTTAATGTTTCATCTACCGGAACATTGGTAAAGAGGCTAACTACATCAAAACTAACCATCAGGTGTGATTCATGAATATCGGTTTCATACATTTTTTCTATGAAATGTTTACTATTTTTAATATATGAATCGGTATTTCCAGATAATGGATCAATAATTTTAAGTAAAAATTTTGCCAAATTATGACATGGTGAATTAATAGAACTAACAATTGGTCTTAAAGGAATATTTTGTTTATGTGTCTTTGGTAAGCCATAAAAATGAGGGGGCTTACTATGATGTGGTGTAAGTTTCCTTCGTTCAAAATCATTAAATTCATGTTTGTATTTAAACAAAGTTCTGTAAATTTTGCTCTCTATTGATTTTGTTGGATCTTTGTTTAATTTTGAGTAGGGTCCCTCATTTACAAGAGTCATGATTTTTGTGTTATATATATCTTTATCTATAATGACTGTGGCATTACCTTTGTCTGCTGGTAATATTTTTATACTTTCATCGCGTTTTAAAGAATTTATAGATAACTTTTCTTCTGGAGTTAAATTATCTTTAATTTTGTATTGCTTCTCTAAAGCAATTTTTGCCCGTATGCGATATTCATTACCACTATCTGTTGGTAAATTTTGAGCCGTTTTTTCTATTGCCGCTACTATGTCAAATTTTGGAACAGTTTTCGGGTTTATTGCAAAATTTAAACCTTTTGATAGTACAAGCCTGTCTGAAATGGACAAAAGTCTTTTTGACATATT
The DNA here is from genome assembly GCA_963675555.1 of Leptura quadrifasciata. Classification (NCBI taxonomy): domain Eukaryota; kingdom Metazoa; phylum Arthropoda; class Insecta; order Coleoptera; family Cerambycidae; genus Leptura; species Leptura quadrifasciata. Next base: position 49,694,611 of record OY776680.1, on the reverse strand, counting down.
AATGACAGTCCTGTCAATTAAAGGATTATTATTTATATTTTGTAATTGCCTAATCTGTTTTTCCCTTATTAAGTTTCTAAATTTATGTAAATGCGTACCTTTTTGCAGATTAAAATATTTTTCGTAACTCAACCTGACATTCTGGATTATAAACTGATAATCCTGTTCTATAATGTTTCTGCTTAATTCATTCTCCGTGTAAGTAATGTCCCCAATAGTTCGTTCTTTTTGGTATCTATGATATTGAATCCTTTCCCTAACCATGGACTTGCTTGCCTTGTCCAAAATTTTTCTGGTTTTCGCATTTTGGTAAGGTACTTTTAGCCGTAAAAACTTCGGAATTACATCATGTTCCCGACATTTACACAAAAAGGTTATACTATTTTCTGATCTGGCTAGTTTCTTATAACATTTTTCTAAAAATCTGAAACATTGTTTTATATTAGGCCCATACCTGTTATCTAAATATTGTCTGAAAGTTATTTGTGGCATTCTACGAATATTCTTTCCTATTATTTGGGTTTTCTACCACATGTACTATTATCCTCTTCAAAACAAATCACCGAATCTACAAAATAATAGAATTATTGGAAAAAAAAAAAAAAAAGAGCCTCTGCGCCCGTGACGTTTACGCCAAAGGAAAAGTCAGAGGTTATGTTTTGCAAATAATATAAATCGGAATAAACACAAAAATAATGTATTTTGCTGACGTTTCGGAAAGTAATCTCTTTCCGTTTTCAAAGCTATTTTTTTGAAGAACTCTTATTTTGCTGTGTATGTCAAATACACAGCTTTAAGATTCTGTTTATGTTATTTCCATAGATACTTACTACTTACACAGAACATAGAACTGATGATATTTTTTAGATAATGTTGAGTTTGTTAAGTTCTTCTTTTAACATTGGTAGCCAGGTTGTACAAATATCTACAGAACAATTCGATACGCACTTATCTTCATTTAATAAGATTATTGCTGATTCTTTAATTTTTCTTTTTTTGGTATCTGTTTCTTTTGTTAAAATTTTTGCCGAGTCCCAGTTTATTCTATGTCCGTTTTCCCAAGCATGTTCACAAATCTTTGATTTCTGAATTTCATTCTTTCTAATGTAGTTCTTGTGCTCATCCAACCTCACACTGAAAGGTCTGGATGACTCACCCACATAACATTTATCACATTCGCACGGGATATTGTAAATACAGTTTTTTGAATTCTGCTCCCTGTTTATCGGTTTTGTTTTTGTTAAAATAGATCTTAAAGTGTTCCCCGTTTGAAATATCGTCCTAACATCAAATTTGTCACCTATACGGCGTAGCTTTTCCGATAGTCCGTATACATAAGGAATTATTGCTGTATAATGACGTTCAGGTTTTTGTCGTACCTGATTGTCCCTATTTTCAACATTTATGAAAATTCTATCAACAAAGGCTTCAGGATATTGATTTTGTACTAGAACCTCTTTGATAAATTTTTTCTCGTTATTTAATATTTCATTATTAGATGAAATTATTTTGGCCCTATCGTATAAACATTTTACAACACCCCTTTTAACATTTATTGACTGATTTGAGTTAAAATTTAGATATCTATTAGTATGTGTTGGTTTTCTATAAACGCTTGTTTCAATTGTATTATTTATCCTTCTAATTAAAACATCTAAAAACGGTAGTTCATTCCTACTTTCTACTTCTAATGTGAATTTAATAGACGGTTCCTTACTATTTATATTTTCTAAAAAACTATCTAGTAAATCAACACCATGAGGCCAAATTGCAAAGATGTCGTCAACATATCTCCACCAGACAACCGGTTTGTTTATACAATTTTGAACATGTGTGTTCTCAAAGTTCTCCATAAATATGTTGCTTAAAATTGGTGATAATGCAGACCCCATAGCCATACCAAAATCCTGCTGATAGAACTCATTGTCCAATTGAAAATAGGTTGTTTTTATACACAGTGTTAAGAGTTCCATTATGCTATTTACACTTAATTTAGTTCTAGTTTCCAAATTATTATCATTTAGCAACCTGTCTTTAACTATTTTTAATGTTTCATCTACCGGAACATTGGTAAAGAGGCTAACTACATCAAAACTAACCATCAGGTGTGATTCATGAATATCGGTTTCATACATTTTTTCTATGAAATGTTTACTATTTTTAATATATGAATCGGTATTTCCAGATAATGGATCAATAATTTTAAGTAAAAATTTTGCCAAATTATGACATGGTGAATTAATAGAACTAACAATTGGTCTTAAAGGAATATTTTGTTTATGTGTCTTTGGTAAGCCATAAGGTGTGATGATATAGATGCAAAAGTTCAATTACTTAACACCTATATTATAAATATCTTTAATCTTCACGCCCCTTTAAAAGAAGTAAGGGTAAATAAGCCTAAATCACCTTGGTTGTCTGATGATTTACTTGCCTTGATTAAGAAACGAGATAAAGCTTACGAAAAATTTAAAAGAACAAATAATCCTGCAGACCTTGTCACGTATAAAAATCTTAAAAATCGTACTCTCACTGCCACTCGTAAAGAAGAGAAAAGATACATTAATAGTATTTGTGACCAAGGCAATGTTAAAAATACATGGACAGTTTTAATTTTTTTTTTAATATAAGTAAAACCAAAATTAATGTAATACCTAATGGTTTGTCTACGCCTTCTGAAATGAATACCTTTTTTGCCTCATCGTTTGAAAGGAATGATAATCTTAATAAAATTAATTATTATGCAGATAACAATTTCACTGATAGTAATTTGTCTTTTCAATTTACTGATGTTGAAAGCGTCAATAATTTTTTAAATGAATTAAAATCCAATGCAACAGGATCAGATGGTATTTCTCTCAATATGGTTAAATATTGTAGTCCACATATTGATGTATTTATAACTCATATTATTAATTGTTGTCTGGAGAAGGGTTACTTCCCTGATTCATGGAAAGAAGCTCGTATCATACCATTGCCTAAGACTAATAATGTGCAGTCTGTGTCTGATTTGCGACCAATTAGCATTCTTCCTATAATATCCAAAATTTTGGAGAAAGTAGTGTACCAGCAACTATACAAATATGTTTGTGATTTCAATATAATTGACCAATATCAGTCGGGAGAAAAGGCCACAGCACTGCTACTGCATTGTCAAGAGTGACTGATGACATTTTTTCAGACATAGATAATAAAAATATAACTGCTGTTGTTATGCTTGACTTTTCGAAAGCATTCGACACTATCAGTCATTGTCTCTTGTGTGCAAAATTGCAGTACTATGGTCTTTCTGAGGTATCGGTTTCCTTCATTAAATCATATCTAGCCAATCGGACCCAAAAGGTTGTATTTGATAATGTCTGTTCAGATAGTATTTCAGTTCTATCGGGCGTACCTCAGGGGTCAGTTCTGGGGCCTTTATTGTTTTCTATATACACCACTGACATATTACGCTCTGCAAATACGTGTAAAATTCAGGCATATGCTGATGATACTCAGGTTTACTTAAGTTTTTCGCACCGAGACTCGGCCGCTGCCCAGAGACAACTCAATCACGACCTTAATATTTTAAAAACTGAGTCCCTACAGCATAATCTAAAATTAAATCCAAGCAAATGTAAACTTGTATTATTTGGCTCAAACAGAAACCTGGACAATTTTGAAATAAAAATTAATGACAAACTTTTAACGCCTGAGAATGGTGCGAAAAATCTAGGTCTCTATGTTGATAGTAATTTAAAATTTTCTCAGCATGTTAGCTCTATGATGTCTAAGGCCTATGGTGCGTTAAAGCTACTGTACGCCAGTAGACATATTTTGGAGTTGGACCTAAAGAAAAAGCTGAGTGAATCTTTAGTATTGTCTGTCTTTAACTACTGTGATGTTGTGTATGGTAACTATAAATAGTGTTGATAAATTACGCATTCAAAGGTTGCAAAATTCGTGCTGTAGATTTATCTATGGCCTGAGAAAATATGATCACATATCGCATACATTCAGTAGTCTTAACTGGTTAAACATGGAAAACTGCAGGAAGTTACATTTTCTTCTTTATGTTCATAGAATAATTTTATCCCGCACTCCTCCCTATCTTTTTGACCGACTTAAGCCCAGATCTACTATTCATTCAAGGAATATTAGATCTCCTCATATACTGCACATTCCAAGACATAAGTCTGCATTGTTCAAAAAAAGTTTTTCTTATTGTGCTGCTAATCTTTATAATAAATTGCCAGATGAAATGAAAAATCTATCAGTTAGTACTTTTAAGATAAAATTAAAAAAGATCTTGTTAAATGAGCAACGTATTTAGCTTCGATTAAAGATAATGTTCAAGTTAATTGAATTAAGGCATTTGTTTAATTCTTTAAATGCGTAGTTGTAATACAAAATTCTATTGTTTTTGTCTCTCTTTTTTTCTACTGTTGTCTTGTTATCATTTTTTTATATATTGTTAATTTATTTATTTATTTTGTATCCATGGCATTAGTTCTCAATAAGGAATTTACTATGAAATATTCATGGACATGTAACGATTTCCTATATTACTTTTTTCCTACTACTTACTATTTATTTTTTATTCTTTGCTTTTGTAAAAATGTTGTTATTTTTTTTTTTCTTTCGGGTTAAGTGTAAGAATAGCTAGATATACTAGCTAAACTTCGCCCTTTACTCAAGTTACTGTGTATGTTATACCTGTATCTTAGTGTAATAAAGACGTTTATTATTATTATATGTAGCTTGTCATCTATATATGGTATAGTAAAGTGAATACATTCGTTGAGGGGATTATTGATTTTGGGTGCATTTGTTTTGCCCATTTTCAGATCCGGATTTGCTTTCACTAAACTTCCACCTCTAGCATGGTTGTGTATTTGGGCACCATTTTGTTGAATAATATTCCAGTTTTTATACACACAGTATTACTTTTTTGGTTTTAGATTCCACGAACATCGCGAGGTTTATATCATTGTTGTCTATAAAATTATATACCTCTTCCTTTTTTGCTAGGTACCCGTTTATATTTGTGTAAAATATTTTAAGCATTGATGTATTCATACTGGCCACTTTTTTCATCATTGATGGGTTCAGTAGGAGAATGATGGGAATCAGCTTGTTCAAGATCGAACATTAGGATAAAAATTCTATTTCCTGAAAATACTGCTACACTATCAACCTTGAAGTTGTTGACAAATTTTTTGCCTAGTTGAATGAGCAACTCAATCTCTGTTGGTAACTTTAGGGTCATTTACTTCATTCACATAACTGTTGATTATTGTATCATGAATAGTTAATGGTTGGTGGATTCTCGATTTTTTATTTTCCTTTGATATACCGTGAGATTTTTTGTTTAGTGTTTTAATTGGAATGTTGGGAATACCTTGGATGGGGTTTCGTGGCCTGTTTGGAACAATATAAAATATCTTCATATAACGTGCGATAAGCTGCAGCCGTCTCGATCGAGCCCCCACCGTTTACATTCCTTTGTATCGTTGTGCATTCAATTTGCTTAGCATGCATCAATATGAAATGTCTAGATACTCATAAATTCGTCCGTGTATGTACTTGGCTGCCGTTATGTAATTCAAACTGTACCACAATGTATATTTTTCCCGGAATTTCCCAGAAGCCTGCGACATTACATAGAACAATCACAAAACTTTAATTTGCCCTTATAAGCGCACCACCGTGTAAGTTAATTGGTTACACTCGATTTAGAAATTGACTGTCTACTGGTGGAATTTGTGATTATGTATTAACGTGACTACAGAATTCTTGGTGCTATAAAACGTTCTGGCGCAATTCAGACGAATTTTCCTATTTAGGAATGGGTCGGACTACCTGGTACTGGCATACAAAAATAATTATAAGTATATTTTGCTGTTCTAAATTGCATTTCAAATCTGTATGCCAAATTTGATTAAAATCATTAGAACTGTTTCAGAACAGAATTATTTGTACCTTAACCCCACAGTCTCCATTACTACATTTTTTAGGAGGAACAGGTCATACTAGTACTAACGCTTTATCTATGCATTAATTGATCAAATTTGTTAGGAGCCGTTTTAACGAGGGAAAATATTTTTTTATTCAATCCACGCCCCTTGCAAGATTCCTCTCTGAATTTTTTAAAAGCAAATATTCAGGCCATCTTATACTGATGTAAGAAACTATCCATGTGCTAAATTAATCGTAATCATTTTAGAGAAAAATTATTTATACAGGGTGTCGCAACTTTCATGGAGCCACTCTTATATCTCAGAAACTGCTCGTGCAATTTTTTTGAAATTAGGGTGATTCATCACTGCCCGCAATTAGAACTTAATGACGTAGGAAAATTTGATAATCATCATTGGCGTACCTATACAGAGGCTTATGTAAGGGGTGATTTTTTGAGAACTTATATTAGCGATTTTTTAAGATAAAATCTAGTTGGATATTCTTAATCAGCACCTTAAAAAACCCCTTGGTGCCAAATTTCGTTACGATAGGTTCAAAGGTGGTTGAAATGTAGGCCGCAAAAAAAAAAAACTATTTCAACGAAGAATTTGTTTTATTTGCATAACGGTTACCCAAATGTGAAAAAAATATTCATCATTTTTTGTTTAAAACAATGTATTTTACTAGTGTGATTTGGATTTGAACGATAATTCCTAATTTTTTAATAATGCAAAAATTCTATTAACAAATACAAACGCAAGTAGGCAATGAAAACAAAAGTTATGACATGTATCAATTTATTATTGAAAGTACATCAATTAGTAACCTATATTTGTACGTGAGTGTATTTCAAATAAGTGCTTAAATTGAGTAAATTTTTGTATTATCAAAAAAATGGTGCGATGTTTAACGATTGAGGAAAAAAGTGAGTTGGTTCAGCTGCTGCTGAATTTACCGCACGACATCCTGAGCAGTCCGTTCCTGTTTGGCATAAATTGGTGGCAAACATCATGAATAATTTTAAAAATACAGGAAACGTACGCAAATTAAGACAAAAGAAATATGATTTAGAAAATAGACAATATCCAGACGAAGAACGTATTTTACAATATTTTAGAGAAGACCCAGAATCTAGTGTAAGACAAGCAGCAGTAGATCTTAATGTAAGACCGAGTTTGGCGTTGTTTAAAAAAAAATAGGCAGAGCTTTCAAGCCAAAAATATTACATACTTTAGAGGATGGGATACACAGAGAAGATTAGATTTTTGTTTTTGGGCACAGGGCGAATTTTTAAATAACACGAATTTTTTGAAAAATATAATTTTTACTGATGAGGCTACCTTTACCACAAATGGGGTAGTATCCTCCCAGAATTGTCGCTTTTGGGCTAGCGAAAATCCCAAATGGGTTATCAATACCAAACAGCAATATATTTCCAGTCAATGTTTGGTGTGGCGTATGGAATGACCGGATCATTGGGCCATTCTTCATCCCAAGATTAAATGGGAGGCCTTTTTAAATTTGTTGCAGGATGAAATTGCCCCATTTCTAAACCATCTGCCACAAGATGCCAGAGAAAACGTATACTATCAACTTGATGGTGCTCCAGCTCATAACGTTGGAAGAGTATTTTTAGAAACAAATTTTCCGAGCAGATGGATAGGTCCAATTCAGGAGTTTCCCCGGAGGTCTCCCGATTTCACACCTCTTGACTTCTATTTGTGGGGTCATTTAAAAAATAAAGTTTGCAAGAACAGACCCCGTAGCCAAGAAGAATTAGAAGACAGAGTCAGGCAGGCATGTGCTGAAATCACTCCTGTGAAATTCGGAAAGTTATACATACGACATACAAGAAAAAGAATTGAACAATGTATTCGAAATGACGGTGGTTTTATAGAAATGGAGAGAATTGTTTAAGTTTATTTAGTTCCCTATTATTAATATAATTTTCTTGCATTCTTGTTCTCGATCTTACTTTATTTTTAGATGTAATATTTATATTCGAATTTTTGCATTATTAAAAAAATAGGAAAATTTTTCGTTGAAAAAGTTTTTTTTTGCAGCCTATACCTCAACCACCTTTGAAACTATCATAATGAAATTTGGTAAAAAGGGTTTTTTAAGGTGCTGATTAAGAATATCCAACTAGATTTTTTCTTAAAAAATTGCTAATATAAGTTCTCGAAAAATCACCCCTTACGTAAGCCTCTGTATAGGTACGCCAATGATGATTATCAAATTTTCCTACCTATTTTCTAATTGCGGGCAGTGATCAATCACCAAAATTTCAAAAAAATTGCACGAGCAGTTTCTGAGATATAAGAGTGGCTCCATGAAAGTTGCAACACGCTGTATATAATTATTTCAATGTTACCACCAGTCTCCGTCGCTGCAGTTTGTAGGGCCAACGAATTATGTCATCTCATCCGAATTGTGTGCAGATAATAATAATTTATCTATAAAAAGGAAAAAGAAAAAATACATTACAAGTAAATATACAAAAAATATTTATTTGCATTTATACATAAAACCTAATAAACAAACATGATTATATACAAAAAAAAAATGATAAACAGAAAACAATTTAAAATTGTCTAAAATATGGTAAAAATGTATTTTACAAATTTGTTCACAATTAATGAGAAATATATTTAAATTTGTTAATACCTATTCATCTTCTCCTATCTTTTGATCTTTCTAATTTTTCTTCATCCCTATGCTTAGATTTCTTGTACCTATCTCGATCTTCTCTGGAGTATTTATCATCTCTCTCTTTGTACTTATCTTCCCTTTCATATTTATCCTTCCTATCTTTCTTATCTTCATATCTATCTTTCTCAGAGTACCTATCTCTATCTCTTTCCTCTTTATATCTATCTTTTTCATATTTATCATTTTTATCGTATTTGTCATATTTGTCAATGTAACGATCATTCTTTGATTCTCTGTCATTGCTGTTGGATCTTGATCGCCTTTTTTCTCTACAAGAACAAAATAGAAAAAGGAGTTAATAACCAAACCACAATTAAAATAAGTTTAAACTAAATGTACCCTTACGTTAAAATGGGAATTTTAGGTGCTAATATTTACAAATTTAGTACCGCAACAGCTACTAAAATTTTTCCCGCGTATACAGAACATTAATAAAAATATATGTATACATTTTCAACACGTAAGAAGTAAGAAAACTTTTTTGTTGGAAACGTCCTTAAATTGATAAATTGATGATTTTAAATCTGTAAAAATCAGTTAATTCCACCTTTTCAAAAATGACGGCTCGAGCACCCATTTAAAGCTTGGGACTCTTTAGTTTCTTAAAGTAAATGTATTTCTGAGCATTCATGCCAAATTTGAGAAATTTTGCATTTTCTTCCCTTTATCTTCGCTAATTTTCCTGAACTAAGTTGTCGCTATGTGACCCAGGTACTACTTAATAAATAAACATCACAGAAATTAGACAACCCCTAATTCCAGAAGCCACCAGGGCTTGTGCAGAAGGGGGTTACACATTGAAAAAAACATGGACAGTGCCGGAGCCAGGATTCAAACCCGGTGGTGCAATGTCCGTGTGATTAATCGCGATTGCCACCTCGCGCCTTAACCCACTGGGCTATCGATCACAATATCGGATGATATTGAAAATTTCAGCTTAATATGATAATGTTGTTTTTGAAGCGCGATGTTACCAGTATCATAACATCACCGGGTACGAAAGGATTGCGTTCCCCAGCAACGGTAGTGCACCAAGCTTGAGATTAATGAGTTTTCCGTGTTAAGAAAATATCTAATAGGGTAAACTGTAGACTGAATATTTTAATAGTACCTTTTCCTAGATTTGGAATGAGGAGAATTACTCCTAGACCTGGAATAGCTCTTCCGCTTATGGCCCTTTTTATGATTTCTGCTTGTAGATCTACTTCTGGACCTATGTTTTTTTGATCTTTTTCTATGCTTATTTTCTGGAGAATGAGTTGCTGATCTTGATCTAGACCTTTTATCGCTAACAGGTGGTGCGATGTGGCTTCCAGATCGACTGAAACATAGAAAAACAAATTACATTAGAACCATATAAATTTTAGATACCTTCATTTTATACATTAAGTTTGGTTATCTTTTATACAAATATGATATGGTTCTGTGTTGGCAAACACTCTTACCATTTACTAAGGTCAGAATCAATAACAAAAATCATATGCAATCATAAAACTGAAAAATAAATATTTAAATAGTAATTCTAAAAATTCAAAGCATAACTTTTGTCAAAAATTAATTCAAAATCATTAGTTGTCTTTTTTGTAACAGCATTTTTTTAATAGTTTGTTAAATAAACAAAAACAAGCACTACATTTTAGCGATATTGATAAAATATTAATTAACTAGGCATGAACCAATAAAACGGCACCACTCTCGTTTTTTATCTAGCATTTTAAAGGGTCCAAAATAAATTAAAACTGAAAACTACCCTTAAAAATGACTAATTTACCCCTTTTTCAAGAAAAGGAAGGGTTCCTCCAGCTACTCGAACCGGAAAACTCAGGGTATTCTTAGTTTCACTAAAACAAACTTATTTTTTTATGTCGCGTTGCTCCATGTAAATTTTTCTCTGAAAATCTAATTTTACTCCACTATATCCCAAAATATAGTGGAAAATTTCAAGAAAGTAAAATAACAGATATTTTTACAATAAATATGAATTAACCAAATTTAATAAGTACATTGGTTAATAATAAATAAAAAATAAATAAAGTTAACACATCTGGTATTTGTAATAAAATCATACTTAACAGCTAATGTAGGTTATTTCTTCTATGTTTAATGTTTTTTCAAGAGATTGGCTGGAGTAAATAGCCGGAAAGTTCAAGAAATTAGATGAATCTTAAATATATTTAGGATAACCACTGTAACTTTAGAATTCACCTTGGTATGCTTTTGATAACAGCCTAACAAGCTTATCTGGAATATTATAAATATACTAGTGTAAGCCCGTAGAAATTCGACGACGTGTGTATTGGAAAATGCAAGTGAGTGACGAAGGTTTCATGTTACAGCACCTCCTTAAGTATTACATTGAGAGTGTTGTTCCCTTTTGGAATTAGTTGTACTTTCAAATTGTCGAACGATCACACTCGAGACATTGCCATGCACAACTGGCCATGGCTAAATACAGGTTGGGGTTATTAAATACCAACACGATCAAGAGTTTGCCCTTGCGCTTTGTTTATAGTCATACAAAACGCAAGACGAATAGGAAATTGGGTCTTTTGAAAGAAAATACTTCAAGTAGTATTTTCAATACTCTAATAATGTCAAAGAACTGCTCTTATCTCATCAATAACGCCATAGTTGTAGTGAAAATCTGTTATTATTAAACCTAGACTTGAACTATTGTTATTGCTATTGTACTAAATGTATTATTTCTGCTTATATTATTTATTGTATCTGTATTATTATCTATTGTATCTTAATCTATTTATACTATTTATATTTTATTGTGTGCTAGGTCAAATTATTTTGTAAATGGGATTTTCCTGTCAGATAATAAAGCTTATTATTATTATTTAAAAAAAGGAAGAGTTGTATCTGATGGCATTAAGTCGATTCTAGAAATCAAAACTGTTTGATCTACCCTTTCTCCAGTGATAATTTCCATATCCAAACAATTGTCGTATATATTTCGAACAATTAATCTGGTATCATTTAAGAGTCCCTGGGAAGCATGTAGGTTTCTTAACAGCATGACAATAGCTCCAGTTTTTAATTTAAGGATATGTGGAGGCAAACAACTTAACTCTAAACTATTCAGAAATTCCATAGGAAACTGAAGAATTTCATTCTCATCCCTCCTTATCAAATTATTTACACTAATATATGTTCTAGGCGTTCCGGGTATAAGGTCCTATAACTTTATAATTGATCTCATTGCAGTGGTTATTTTTTGGGACTAAAATGGCAAATTTTGAAAAATTATGACATCACATAAGGATTACATTGATTTATGACAATCTAGTATTTCTAGAATGTCTCCTCTCAAGGAACTGTTTGCAGCAGTTCAAGTATAATTTGATTGGCTTGGGAAAAGTCTAAAATGTATAACTGTCCATAAGAAGCACTCTCCATTTTGAGGGTATAATGACAAAATTTTATGATGTACTACACCAAGAATTTTGAAAGAATATGGACCATATTCGGAAGGTAATTTTATATTTGCCCCGAATGATATGAACGACAAGCATTATTATTCTTGTCGAATATTATCTCGAAAATTTTTCGATGTCTCGTTATTCCCTATAAACAACTCTTTCATTTTATCAGGAATCCGAAATTCCGGTAATTAAAATTAAGCAACAAAGACCAAAGTAGCCAGCTGAATTTTTTTCACATGAAAAGTACCGGGCATAATAACTATATAATATGTTGTTTAAGTTACCTAAGTTGAATGGAGTTACATTTAAAATAGTATCATAAACGACACATACATCTATGCTGAATTGTAAAGCATGTATTTTTTTCATATTTTAGACGCTTTTGTGTGCGTTCACGTCTCCTTTCCCTGAGACTAGTCAACGTCTTTCTTAATTTTTTTGAAATATTATGTTGCGCAATATTGCAGAGTGCGTTTTCCATATCCGCATCATTAGTGACTGGACGAAATTCTAAAACACTATAATGTCCCGTATCAACATTACCAGAAAAAAATAAATTAGAAATAATATTTCCAGTACCATAGTCAAGAGTTTCGTCATTATTGTTATCTCTATACACTGTAAACAAATGATCAGGAAACAGCTGACTAATACAGTGCAACTTGACATGGCCGGAGAACTTGCCATCTAAAGATAATAAATTTTCGTATTCAGCGGAATTTGTAATCGGTAACTGATACGATGACATACGCTAGCATGCATTAGTTTTTGTTTGTTTTTATTTTACATATGAAAATGGTGACTAAAAAATATAAAAATGTGTCATGAACCATCTGAGGGTAGACCTTTCATTGAAAAAAAAAAAAAAATAATCAAAATTGGTGAAACGGTAGCCGCTTGAGGAACTGGAGAAGAAAACCTTTTGAGCTTTTATATATGTATGGTTGATAGTTTTAATGATAAATTTTTTACATTTTACGAAACACTAACGTATCATTATAATTGTGCTTTTCCTATTACCAAAATAAAAATAAAAAATTCAAAAAAAATGGTTTACGCCTCAAATCAAGACTCTCCACAACCAACTGTGTGAGATGAAGAAGCTTAAAAAAGAATTAAATAATCCAGTTTATACTGATAGATACAATTAATTCAGAGTAATATATAAAAATGCAATAAAACAAAAATAAATAATGACCGTATAGCCCAATCAGACAACATTATGCGTGAGAGTTGGAAAATAATTAATGAATATAAGCATAGTTCTAAAACAAATTCCTCTATAACCTTAACTAAGAATGGTGAACGAATTACTGATTCGGTAGACATTGCCAATGAATTTAGCACATTTTTCTGTAGCCTAACAGAATCATGCCATAAACCTATCATCAACAATTGTACAATAGTAAACAATGCAGAAGGTTTGTATCTAACGCCAACAACTCCAAATGAAATCGAAGATATAATAAGCAAAACCACATTAAAGCCTGCAGCAGGGGCTGACGATATTCATGGCAAGGCAATAAAATCAGTAAAAAACCTTATATCGGAACCGTTGTCCTATATTATAAATGAATTGTTCAGCACAGGTATATATCCACACTCGTTAAAAATTCCTAAGTGTATACCACTTTATAAAAATAAGGGCTCTAGAGAAAACATCAGTAATTATAGATCAATACATCTCTTAAGTCAGATCGCAAAGATTATTGAGTCAGCTTACGCAAATCGACTTACAAACTTTGTTGCAAAATATAATTTAATAAATCCCACTCAACACGGTTTCAGAACTGGAAGATCTACTAACACAGTTATTTTTGATCTCTTATACACAATTTGTGAGGCTCTCAATGATAAAAAACATATAATTACCCTATATTATGATCTAAGTCGTGCTTTTGATTCCGCTGATCACCAGTTACTACTGCATAAATTATATGGTATCGGAGTATACGTGGGGTTGCTCATGACTGGGTTGCTTCATACTTACAAAATAGGACTGTGTTTGTAAGTGTTGGAAAAGCTCAGTCAAATATAAAAAATAGTGAACTGGGTGTACCGCAAGGATCTATTTTGGATCCTTTATTTTTTATAATATTCATCAATGATATAACAAATAGTTGCACTACCTCTGATAGAACTATACTTTATGCAGATGACACAAATCTTCTCTTACATCAGAAGAATCTTGATACTATTGTTCAAAACTCCAGTCTTGCATCGCAAGAAATTGCTAACTGGTGTAGTGATAATAGACTAATGTTGAACCAAAATAAAACCTTTTATATGAAATTTTTAACAAAAAATGTTAACCCTAACAATAGTATGTTGATTAAACTTTGTGGCAAATCTATACAAGCGGAAATTAAATTTCTTGGGATGTATATCGACCAAAAACTCACATGGGAGGCACATATAAATAATACCTGCTCAAAGCTTAGTAATATATCTTACATAATTAGAACACTTAGAGAAGCAGTCTCAAATAATATTTTGAAAACATTGTACTATGGGCTTGTGTAATCAACTCTCCAGTATGGTCTACTTTTCTGGGGCTCATCAAGCCACCTAGAAAAAGTATTTATAATGCAAAAAAAGATAGTACGATGTATGGTTGGAGCTCATCCTTCTTCCAGTTGTAAGCCAATTTTTAAAAACCTAGAAATTTTGACATTACCATGTCTATATATTTCTCAACTAATTATGTACATTAGATCTAATGAACAGCAATTCTTAAGTAACAGTGATATCCATCCTCACGATACACGTAATAAACATTTAATATATCATCCATTCTCAACATCGGTAAAAATTTTCCCACGTACATCGGCATAAAATATGCTATAATAAAATAAACTTTTTTGTAATAACTGACAGTATCAATGTTTGTAAACATAAATTAAACCGATTTCTGATAAAAAATGCATTTTATTCTGTGGATGAATTCTTGAATTCTTAAACCATTAAATATTTTAACTTTTATTTTAATTGTATTTATAATAATTCTGTATTGTACCTGTTTTACCCTTTTGGTTATGACTAGTCAGATAAGTGATAATGTAATATTGCCGCTTTATGGGTGAATAAATTATTATTATATTATTATTATTATGGATTACTTTCAAATATCTAAAAAGTCTTTACATAAAATAGAAATGATATTTTAGGTTTATACCTTATAAAGCCGCCCCATGCATTGTGTGCTCCGGTGGTTTTTTGTTGGCTAGGACTAGATGAGTCATTGTTATTTGGTGTATTATTACCAGAGTTCCCTCGTGCTTTGGCTCGAGCATCTTGATATTTTTTACAAAGTTCCTCAACTTTTTTCTCTAAAGATTCAATGTTACCCTGCAAAATAGTATAAATAATGTTCGAATACGAATTACCAAAACTGAAATTAAAATATCAAAATCGTTATTTTTAACAAACCAAATAAGTGATTGCAATCTGTGGAACAGTCAATTGAATATTACATTCTTGAGAATTAATGTTACGTAATGATGTTATATTTTTGTATTTACACCTATTTTTATTTTTTTATCTCTGGGTATGCATTAAATTTGAATTATACTAAGTATATTTAAGTAGGGTACAAACTAATCGACATTCACTTATTCGTTTTGTTACGTGAATTACAGATATGTATTACCTTTGGTCTATTATATAACCTTAATATCCTAATACATATATCACGGATTTCGGTCTCAGTTGCTCCAAAAATTGTATACCAATAAGGATTCTTTGGTAAAGGCAACTTCAGTTTTCTGGCAGTCAAATATATACAGGCACAGGCAACAATTTCAGGTTGGTAACGTACAAAAACATCTGTTCTTAAGGAATCATTCATATAATTCCAAGAGTATTGCATAAGTTTCTGATGATTTTGAAAGCCAAGCACTTGTAAGTACATAACGATAATCTAAAAATTATAACAATCTTATTGCATTTAAATAAATAAAAATCATTAACTCGAAGAAAAAAATACAATCATTTTATAAATAATTTTCAGAATGTTTTAAGTGAAATAAGTAAATGATGTAACGATTATTGCTTTATTCCTAAAAATTATAGTGGATTATGTAGGGAGTCCCAAAGTGGACTTAGAGCAACTACAAGCACATTGATGGACGCATGGAAAGTCCTATGACCCCCTTGTAGACCTACTGAATTGCGCAATGAGTTCCATTCAACTTTTATGATGCTTAGTCCTGTTTAAGGAGACAACCCTACACTGAGTCTAGGTTCTGGCAGTGGGGGTGTTTGCGTATGAGAACTATTTTCGACAAATCGATATTTTTGGTGGCTAAAAATCACTTGCAAAACGCCAAAACATTTGAACACTACACTCGAATACACTACACGACGCGTGTTTCCCCAACCATGTCAATACGGTTAAGGACATGTACATCAAGTAGTGTATTTACCTATTAAATGTTACACAAGTAAAGATCCCCACCCTTCGACAAGGAAGGAGTTCTGCAAAATATTTATTGGGAGCAGCTCATATCCAGACATCGATGATAAGCCTCAGTTACAGAAATTGTTAAAAGAAAATCCAGAGATGAGAAGAAAAAGAGATAATTTTAAGCAATGTGCGTGGGTCATCAAGAGGAAATATTTTTACTTTTTCAAATAATGTTAGATGTTGTAATGTTGTATGTATGCATTAGAATGTATTATAAGGGATCGCTACTAGGCTTAAAGGGAAATCCTATACACTTATGTACATGTGCAATATGTAATGTAAATGTATTTGGAACAGAAGGTGTTGGTAACCGGTCATCAAATAAAGAATTTACGAGTTACCATGTGTTATCCCAAAATATTAATTTGTTGAAATTAATTCAACAAATATCCCGAATATGTCCCGATATCAACTTATTGTAACACTGTCTACTTCTCAAGCCTAGATAAAGCCACAAAATATCGCCTACAAAAAATTCAAAATAGCTGTTGTAGATTTATTTATAGAATTAGGAAGTATGATCATGTTTCACAAAAGATAAAAAATCTCAATTGGCTCACTATGGAAAATCTTTATAAATATAACTTAACAGTATTCACACACAAGGTTCTCGCCACATCTACACCTCATTACCTCCGAGAACAATTTACTTTCAGACATGATATGCACAATTCAAATTTAAGGTTTGCAGACAAATTAGCGCTGCCGCAATATCACACAGCTATGTTTCAGCGGTCCTTCGCTTATAACTCCGTGTCACTATATAACTCTCTTCATAGTCGATTGAAAAATCTACCTGTAAATAGTTTTCATAAAAACACAAAGGCTTATTTTTTGTCTCGTCAGTAGTTACGTTTTCAATTGTGTTTACCACTCGCAATAAAAGTCTGTTTATATGTTTATGTTGGTGTCAGTAAATTATGCTTTTAAATTTTTATATTGTATGTTGTACATATATTCTTTTTTCATCTAATTTATTTTATATAGTTTACTTTTGTTATATTATACAAGTTTTGTAAATTTTAAATGTTACCTTCAAACTTATTATAAAATAGTACAAATTTATCATTTACTGATGTATTGTAAGGGTTGAATTGAGTAGCTTAGGCTAGACTTCGCCCATCTGGAAATAATTGAATTGTTCAATTTTTTTCTAAATAAAGGCATTTATTATTATTATTATTAAATAAACAAAATAATGTTTTGAGTGCAATAATACTTAAATTTCGTAAGGTTACCTGTGGCCAGAGCCCAACGGGCTTTAGTAAATAATTGATAAATCCACAACATCAACAATCACAGCAGCACCAGTGTACGGCCCATTGGATCGTCCTACCCCAATCATACTCCATTAGATGACATTCCCACACATATTGCACATGTACATAAGCGCATTAGTGTATATAGGATTTTCCTATATGCTTAATAGCGATCCCCATACTGTATATGTAAAGAATATATCTTTATATAATAAAAACAATGATTTTCATAACCATAAAACCAACCAGAGTTGCACTAACAACATTAACTATATTATTAATACACTATTTGATGCAAGAATTATTGTAAAATTATAACATATTATTATTTAGAGGTACTTTTTTCAATGGGGATTTTTTGACAGATCAAGCGTGTCACGATATTTTTGTTCAGTATTGTTTGACATTTCATCATGGAAAGACTTAACCCGGCACAGCGTCTACAAATTGTTCAGTTGTATTATGAAAATCATTGTTCTACAAGGAATGTGTTTCGTGCGCTTAGAGCAACTTATGGTCCACATAATCGGCCCACCGAACGCACAATTCGCTGTACCATCGAAAAATTTGAAACCCGATTTTCATTATTGGCTAATACGCGACCAAATAGACCACATCCAGCACGTAGTGAAGAAAATATAGCCGCAGTAACTGAGAGTGTACGTGATGACCATGATGAATCGATTCGGCGCCGTTCTCAACAGCTTGGCTTGTCGTATTCAACAACTTGGCGCATTTTACGCAAGGATCTTGGTTTAGAAGCCTACAAAATTCAACTCGTGCAAGATTTGAAGCTGGCCGATTTTCCGAATCTTCGCCGTTTCAGCCTTTGGACTCTTGAAAAGCTTGAACAAGATCCAATGTTTTCGACCAAAATTTTGTTCAGCGATGAGGCCCATTTCTGGCTTAATGGCTACGTCAATAAGCAAAATTGCCGTATTTGGGCTGAAGAGCAACCCGAAGAGGTTCAAGAGATGCCATTACATCCAGACAAAACAACGGTTTGGTGTGGTTTATGGGCTGGTGGAATCATTGGTCCATATTTCTTAAAAAATGAGGCCGGCCGGAAAGTAACTGTTAATGGCGCCCGTTATCGCGTAATGATAACGGACTATTTGCTGCCCGAAATTGAAGCTCGTAATCTAGACGATATTTGGTTTCAAGATGGCGCTACTTGCCACACAGCCCGTGAAACCATGGCTATATTGCGAGAACAATTTGGTGAACAGTTAATTTCACGCTTCGGACCAGTAAATTGGCCATGTAGATCATGTGATATCACACCTGCAGACTTTTTCCTTTGGGGCTACGTAAAATCCAAAGTCTACATGGATAAGCCAGCTACGATTGAGGAATTGGAAGCCAACATTACTCGTGTCATTGGCCAAATACCACTCGAAATGCTCGACCGCGTCATCGAAAATTGGAACTTCAGAATGGACCATGTTAGCCGCAGTCACAGCCAACACTTGAAAGAAATAATCTTTAAAAAATAAATGTAAAGAATGGTTCTTTTATATAAGAAAGATTACCCAATAAAATTGTTTCTTTTTATTTTTGTTATTTTTGAAAAAAGTACCTCTAAATGAATCACCCGATATATCACCCACATGCAATACCTCCATAAAAAGTCATAATTTAGTGAGAGATCTGATAGTCTTTTAAGTGTTTGTTTGAACTGAGGATCTTCTTATCCTGGTATTCAGCAGAGAACGCCTTATTTATGTTATAGAGCTCTCAAAAAATCAGTAAAACCTCACCCACTCAAATACCATGAAAATCTTCCTTAAAAAAGATCTTCAGGAACTGCAATGAAATTTGATTTACGATTTGTGATCACGAGTGGCGTTTAAAAATACTTTCGACAAATTTTTTGCAGTACAATAAAAATTTACTTTTTCATTTGCCCTTTTCACAACTGCATTAAAAATCAAGTTTTCGTTGCTCCTTTTAGAAACTACAACTAAATTCAAGTTTTGTTAAAAAACATAATGACATTTTCGTGTTTTAGTTATTCTCTTTAAGAACAGCAATGAAAAATATTTTTTTTTATTCTTTTTTAGAAACCTATATGTCATATAGTAATCTAAAATTAATTTTCTTTACAAAGTTGCATATCACTGCCCAGAGTTTATACAAATAATCTGTTACAATGACGGATTTTCAATTCCTGAAAAAAGCATGTGGAGGAAGTTTTGGGTGATTTTATTAGATGTAAAACATTTCAGGGAAAAATGTTTCAAAATTATCGCACTAAAAATCATGTGCATCCTGAAATCCACATATAGAGAGCACACAAGAAGTTATTTGCTTGAACTTAAAATATAATTTGTTGCATTGCAAGCACAACAAACAAAATTATTTATATAAATACAAATAGACAGGCAATTAAGGAGGAGGTGCAAACACATTTTGGATAATAGTTGAAACAATGCTTCATGAACTTCACCACACTCACCATAAGACCAGTGTAATTTGTAACTTTTATATGTTTTTACATTTGAAAAGAATCTGAATATATATATGTATTGAATTTTTGTTTTTTGAGTCTGTGTTTATGTTTTTAAAGAATTTATTTTACGAAAGTAACAGGCCCTTAAGAATATCTCATAAAGTGATATATAATTTTAGTAAAGTGTTAGATCTATTTCTGCATCGAGCTAAAATCGACAGTAAGTATAAATTTTGTAATTTCGTTTGAGCTGAAAAGAACCCAATCTGACTTAATATCTCATCAAGTCTTGTAAAAACGCCTTATCTTCAATTTGTCTATACAAATTCCTCAAACAGGCAGCATCTTTTATATTGTCACCTCCACGGATTTTACTTCTAAAAAGTCTAATTGAACATCTTAACTGTTTAAAAAAGCATTCCATAGGGAAAGAGCATTTCTAGTACTTAATTTAACGATCTATAAATTAAAAATATCTTAATACATGAGAAATAGAGTCAATACATTAAAAACGTTAATTCAAAAATTTACAAGAGAAATTTAAAAAAAAAACAATAAATTACCTTGTGTGGATGTTTTATATGTACACAAAATCCCAGCTCCTTCAAAACTCTCCTCTCTGCTTTAATAATAAGATTTTTCAGATGAATATAATTCTGGTCCAATATAACAGGTTGAATGGGTCTACACATAATTAAAAAAAAAACACTTGAAGGATGTTAAATAATATTAAAATTTGGTTAATTATTTAAAATTTGGAATGGTTTATAAATAAATCCATAAATTAGATAGCTCAATCCAAATTTCACACATTTTAATTTTATGAAAGCACAACATTTTTTTTCAAATAATTATTAGTCAATTAAATTTCCTTAATCTTTTCCATTTATCTCAAAATGAGTCAGATTCAACATTTTTTGGATTCATGAATTACAACAAAAATTAATCACATTATTCCTTAAAAACTAAAATGTAGTTATTTATTATACAAGTTCGTAGAGATTTTTAGCATAAGGCAAAAAAGTTTTTTCTACAAGTGGTGGAATTAAAGAATGCAAGTAATATGAAAAATGGATTCTGATGTTAATGAAATGTCATCTACAGATACCAAGAAATAAAATTAAATTGTGCCTATCTATACCAGAGCTATTCTTAGTGCTTGTCTAAGCACTCTAAGCACTTTTGTGCTCACGAGCACTGCACTTAGGAGCACTTTTTAAAAACGATGCTTAGTGCTTAGTAATCGCATAAAGTGCTCGCGAGCACTTCAAAAAATTCCCGAGCACTTTAGAAGTCTAGGGAGAGAGACATAATTTTTACACTGGACATAGGTATAAACGCTATTAAACTTTAAACTCACATCCAATATAGGATATTAGAAAGAAACTATCTTGAAAAAAGTTGATATTATGACAATACATACATACATAGAAAGTGACTTTGTACTCTTGATAAAGGTGTGAAAAGCCGAAATATTTGTAGAGAATTTTAAACATAGTGTAATTTGATACATCTAAAAGCAGTGTTTACTTAAAAACAATTATTGTCAAGATGTCAACGACAAATTCAGTTCAGTATATTAAATCTCAAATATATATTTTATTTATAAATAATATATATCAGATATCTTAGATTATCTTTATTAGAATCATTGTTGAAGCCTGGTGTAGTTGCTTCAGATTATAAAAATAATTTAGTTTTTGTATACTTATGTATTTTATTTTGCTGTTGTAACCCTTTAAAATGTATGGGAAACATAATCCTTAAGGTGTATATATAGGTGCTAGATATAAAATAAATATACTGTTTTGCGATCAACCCCTGCAAGTGGGTTTGATTTTTGAGAAAGTATTCTTGTATATTACCAGACATTCAGATACAAAGGACGCACTCAATATCAAAACACAGTAGGAACCGGGCAATTCCAGCTTCAGTAGTTCGAGCTTCCGTGTAATTAGAACCAGTCTTAAATTGCTGTCGTATTCACGCTGCTAAAAAACGAGACTCTGTTTTAAAACAAAAGACTCTAGGCAATTAAATTCATATTACTTCTTTTCAACTTAGTAATGTAGCCCATATCTATGACAAGTATACACTGTATTGTTTAACCTTTGTGCTCATTAAACATTTATTTCTGCATTAACCTTTGTTTTGTTTTTGTGCTTGTCTGTATTTCAAGGTAATCTCAGTCCCAATTAACTCGAATTTCCGGGACTCTTCTGGTATCGAGCGCGCCCATTGTATTTGAATGTTTGACCATCTTCTCAAGATTCTCTTTTCGAGGCATTAACACCATTTTAGTTTTTTAAATGTATAGTAGACTTTTTAATAGTAATAATAAAGAAATGTATCAGAAGTATTTTGGCATAAAATCGCCTCTTGTTTACTAGTGAATAATATATATATATATATATATATATATATATATATATATATATATATATATATATATAATAATATATAATTTAATAATTATTAATATATTAATATTAATATAGATACTTATGTATTTGATTCTTTGCGCACATGTAAAGTTGTTCTTTGTCCCTTGCATTTCGTTTTTGGCATGTTGTACTTTGTAAAATTGTCCCATAACTGGAGTATTCTCTTGGGCAATAAATTCTTTATTACTTTTATTAGTTATTGATATTTCCGCTAAATTAAAAAATATATATAGTGCATTCAGCAAATTACATTTTGCCTACATTATTTTTCTGGGCTGCCTTTGTTGGCTTATATCCTTTTTTATAAATAATAACACTGAATTCAATTGAGTTCTAGCCTCAATATATAGATACTATTATATATCATTAAATTTTTTAAAAGTGCTTAGTGCTCCTGAATTTTAAGCATTCTCTTGGAGTGCTTAGTAATCGCGAGCCCTTTACTATTAACAGTGCTTAGTGCTCGAAAAATTAAGCACTTTTTTTCAGTGCTTAGTACTTGTGAGCACTTTTTGTCAGTGCTCAGCACAGCTCTGGTCTATAAACTGTTGATTATACATGGGTGTGAAAATCTAAAATCCTGCGGTATTGCAGACGAGCAATGGGAACAACTTGCAGCGGACAGAACTGAATGGCGAGGGGTTGTGGCTAGCAAGAATGTTGCTGCAAGAAGGCCGAATCCAAGACCTTACCAGGTCTATGTTTGTCCTGACTGCGGTCGACATGTGCTCTCCCGAATTGGCCTCTATAGCCATAGTCGTGTGCACCGTAGATGAATGGGAATAATAGACTACACCTTTTATTTGTTTTTTATTGTACACAATCTATCAACTGTAACATTTTTATACTCGGACTCGAGTAACGGCTAATAATAATAATAATACATGAGTGTTAGAAAAGTTCACTTTATCCACTGATAGCAGGGCACAAAATACTACTTTACATACTGCCATAGAAAAAATATTCATGTATTCTAAATATATCATATAAAAATATAAATACACAACAAACTTAAAACATTTTTTCTTAGCAACTAAGTAAAATTCGATACAAAAAAATGTCCTGAATATTAATTATTTGTCCATTTTTAAATGAAAATTTATTGGAAAATCAATAAATGTTGCAAAATTGTAAATAGAAATTTAAAATTGGATAATTTTTAAAAAATTTCGGAAAATGTTTTTTAAATTTTATATAAAAAATGTTGAGCATATGTACCTATGGCCAAATAAACTCAAAATTTCCCATCAATATGGCAACCCTGCAAAAGCTATCCTTTAATAAGATAGTGTACTGAGAATATGTTGTCACGGTAAGTGTGCTGACGCTTATACAGACTCAAGTTTGTCAATTAACAGAGTTGTTTTACAAAAACCAGTTAATAACCTCATCGTACCAGCATATTTATTTCATAAACCTGATATATTATTTCATTAGTAAACAAGAGGCGATTTTATGCCAAAACACTTCCGATACATTTCTGTATTATTACTATTAAAAAGTCTACTATACATTTAAAAGGGGCGAGCGTAGGTGCGTCTTTGCTATGTACATACTTTGATATGCGATGTAAAGCAACGTCAGGCGCAGTTAGTAGTTGGATGGGTGGCCGTTCCAACGAAGACCGCGTCCTCGCCTCACACATCTTCCAGCAGCTTGTATATCAGTGTATGCGCGGAAGCTATACAACCTTAGACGAGGGTTATATAGGGGATATACCATCCTTCGGAGGGGATGTAAAGCCGTCGATCCCTTGTCTATTAAATGTTAGGCAAGTAAAAGATCCCTACTCTTCTTAAGGGAAGAGGTTCGGCAAAATTCCTGGTTGGGGGTAGCTCGTCTACAGGCATCGGTGATAGGCCTCAGTAGCGGAAATAGGCCGACGTTAAATAAATGTATTAAAAAAAATACATTTAAAAAACTAAAAGGATGTTAATGCCTCAAAAGGAGAATCTGGAGAAGATGACCAAACATTCCAATACAATGGGCACGCTCGATACCAGTAGAGTCCCGGAAATTCGAGTTAATTGGGACTGAGTACCTTGAAATACAGACAAGCACAAATACAAAACAAAGGGTAATGCAGAAATAAATGTTTAATGAGCACAAAGGTTAAACAATACAGTGCATACTTGCCATAGATATGGGCTAACATTACTAAGTTGAAAAGAAATAATATGAATTTAATTGCCTAGAGTCTTTTGTTTTAAAACAGAGTCTCGTTTTTTAGCAGCGTGACTACGACAGCAATTTAAGACTGGTTCTAATTATACGGAATCTCGAACTACTAAAGCTCGAATTGCCCGGTTCATACTGTATTTTGATATCGAGTGCGTCCTTTGTATCTGAAAGTCTGATGGTAATATACAAGAGTACTTTCTCAAAAATCAAACCTACTTGCAGAGATTGATCACAAAACAGTATATTTATTTTATATCTGGCACCTATATCTACAACTTAATGATTATATTTCCAATACATTTTAAAGGGTTACAACAGCAAAATAAAATACATAAGTATACAAAAACTAAATGACTTCCGCAATTATTTTTATAAACTGAAGCAACTACACAGTATTTCTATGTTACAGATACAAGAAGTTAACAATTTATTTTCCTTGCAAAGTACATATGATGATAGCAAAACAAGGCTTGAACAATGATTCTAATAAAGATAATCTAAGATATCTGACTCAGCTCAACACTCACATCACTTGTGTCAAGCAAGTGTATGGTTTAACATCCATTCTGCTTTTTGCTTTAATTATACACCCGAAGTTTGTGTTTGTACTTTAGGCCATTCCATGTGCCGCTCTAATGGCATACTACTTTGTATACCTGCCAACAACAATATCTTCCAGCATACAGTGTGTTCCTGGATGAGGTACCGCACTCGTGTAAACTTTTTATTTTTGATTTGTCGAGCAAGTCATTCTTTATAAAATTGTCTTAGGAAGTTTCTGGCCAAAAGGATATAGTTGTATGTTCTATCTCTTAATAACTTAGGAATAGCTTCTACAAAGGTATTAGCAGTCCATTAGAGCACAGCGGCACATTGAATGGTCTAAGTTTGTACTTGATGAATTGTCATTATTAACTAATCGATGTAAGTTAATTAAAAAGCTAAATTAGAGATTAAAATTAACTATAATTTACAATGGTGTCTTGTAAGTGTTTAAAATTAACAAAAGAAATTAAAACAATTACAAGTTATAATAAAGTAGGTTGATTTTTTTGCTAAAACGAAGTCAAATAAAAATATAAATAAATATATTAATGATGTAGATTTCATGAAAAAGTAACATTCAGACACTTTACCCTGGGCATAAATAGATAATTATTTTTATTTTATTGTCTGGCAATGGATATATCAAAAATAGTGCTTGGTTCTAATTAATATATACAACTAATACAAAAATAAAACATATTAAAATGAGACAAGAACCTACTAGAGTGATAAGTCTAAAATTTATCTCTATGACAATACTTTTTTCAGGTCAAGACTAAAAGGTAAGAAAATAATGAGGCAACTCTATAATAATTTTACTAGTGACATGATTAAACTTTTAAAAATTCATCTACAGAACAGAAATAATTTTCAATTAGATATTCTTTGAGACTTTTTTAATGTGCCTTATTCTATAAAAAATTATCAAATGCACGCATTTGATAATTTTTTGTAGAATAAAGCACCTTGATAGTGTGGGTTGTATTATAGAGCTCAGGAAAGAGTAGAAGTAGCAAAAATTATTAAATGTAATAATTTATTGCAATATGAATACCTACTTCAATATTACAACTGTTTCTTAAAGTGGTTTTTTAATGTTTGCATTAACAAATTAAAAAATCAAAATATTTGTTCTAAGATACTAAGACTTCAGAAATATTTTTAAATTACTTTAAGTACTTATAGTTCAATTTGATAATGGTAATCGAGTCTTCTCTAATATTAATTTTATGGTTGTCTAAATCTATGTAGTCAGAATTTAATTTACACTTTACTGATAAAAACTCCAATTCAATGAACAAACAAAAAATTGCTGCTCAATGTAAAAACTTTATTTAAACAGTTTCAGGTCAAACGTAAACAAGTGCTGAGAGGTTATGATAAGTAGCCAGAACATTATTATTCCCATTAATATAAATGGCATTAAATAATAATCTACTAAAGTATGAAATCACAGTTCTCAGCAATTTCTCAAAATGAAATGTTTAGATGTATTAAAAGCTTTTCATGACAAATTTTTTTTCTTTAAATTTTGGTATCGGAATATGGTTTCCTGAAATTATATAGAAAATCCTTTGTTAAACACCATAAGATCTAGCCGTTTAAAATAAAAAGAAGTGAATGAAAACAGACACAACAGTCATTTTGTTATCCAATATCACAATAATCTAATAGGTCGGGGTTTCTGTAAATTATTCCATTTAGATTTTATTTCACTGACAGTACAACAAAAAATGTCTATACTGTGTTCTATTCTATTAAAATTTCTGTACATTTCGTATAGTGGTGAAAATTTAAATACATTTGTTCGAGGCCTTTTTAAGTATAACAATGACGTAGATCAAGTTGGTGTTGAAGGGAGTTAATTTTTTCTAATAACCTGGAATATATCATCTCATTGTTTAAGTCTAGTGTTTCCTATGAAAGTAAATAAATTCATTGCCACCCATGATGGTGCAAAATGTGCATTTTCAAAATGGTTGAAAATAATGTCTTATAACTTTTTACATTTTTTGGAACATGTTTCCTCATGAAGAATACATTCATCAGCTCTTACTACAGAGAAATCATTATTGTAGAAAACCATGTTTAGTAAGTTGTTATTTATATTTTTACAAAGTTAAATTTGTCTTAAATCAAGATAATTACACGAGAAATTTAATTCGTTAGTTTTCTTTGACATGTGAGCATAAGGTAAAAAGCATTCACATATTTAATACAGTAAATTTAAAATTCATCTTTGGAACAAATCATTGAGTTAATTATTATTTTAAAATAGCTTTATTTTGTCAATTTGAACTCTGAAAAATCCCCATCAGTACTGTGCTGGTGTTACAAGATATTATGGTTTGGCGCATATGAAAAATGCATAGAACTTTTCAGGTAGAGAATATCGAGGTCTACAACTTTTATAATAATTAGATGGACCTCAACTCACAGAAAGGGATATATTCCCAAATGAAATCGATTTTTTTTACTTTTCATCTTTAATATCTTCTAACGCCGGCACTATATTGGTGGGGAGTTTTCAGGTGATGTTCCAAATAATGAAATAACTATGGTCTTTCCCCAAGTCAGGGGGGGCACTTTTTCACCTAAAGTTACTATGTATTAATTCCTGTAAGTATATTAAAATTGCCTATAATACTGATATTACTTTCCTGAATAACACCACAGGTAATTACGACCCCCTTTATCCCGGAAGGCTCTAGAAGAGCCTTGTGTGGGAGGTGGCTATACATTTAGAGACAAGGGACACACACCCAATATCCGTGTATAGTGGAAAAATCCCTCTCACAGTATTTTCCACTGCCACGACCGGGGATCGAACCCGGAACTTTTGGGTGAGAGGCAAGTACGCTCACCTCTCGACCACCAGTCATACGGGATGTTATGTTACATTAAACATATCGATTAGTTTACACAGTTAATACATGTGTCAGTAGCAGTCTTCAGACAATCGATCAAGAAATGATTTTTGTACCAATGGAGACAGAGTATATAGCCCTTACAGAATTTTTATGTGTGATTAAACAATCTACACTTAGAATATCTTATGGAAATTTGTTTCATATTGTAAAGTTGACTAATAGCTCATGTAATGCTCAGAAAATGTACTATCATTTGCATTACCGTACAGTGGTTCGAGTAGCCATGTGAATTATGAGTATATGAGGGAAGCAAATGGTGAACATATCATAGGTGAAATAATATGCCACTTCCAACAATAATGAAAATCCAGCATACTGATATATTGAGTGGCTCAAAGGAGGAAGATTCTCGGATGAATCCGTTAATATAAGATCATCAACTATAGGGACTGTTATATGGTGGAAGAATAGCTCTTATTCCTGAGAGGATACTAGGAGAGGCTACAATAAAGTGCTTAAAGGCCATCTTAATACTTTTCAGAATATCCCAGATTAGTAAAAGGTTACCAGCATGAAATAAAATTAAATTACGAGTTTTTTTTGCATTTTAACTTATACCATTTTTGTCAGGATGAGACCTTAGTTTCGATTATATGATATCACCACAAGGTATATCTATGGACAATATTCGAGTTAAAGCAATTAAATATTTCCTATGAGCTATGAAAGTAGATTTTGTAAAACAGCATTACCGTTAGGGTTACTCAGAAAAGTGTTAGATAGAAGTGGTCTGTGATTTAGCAGACGATATTTTTTTTAAAATTACGAAGGTTGTTACGGTGACGCATCCAGATATTGCTTCTACAAATAATTGATTTTAGACGGTTATTTCTGAAATATGGAATAAGATATTTCTTCTTAATTCAAAAGGCATGACTCAATTTATACATCACTAGAACTGAGCAAAGGTAAAAACAGCCAAACATAACATAAATCTAATAAAACCTCATAATGAAATACCTAGCCAAATTTAATGTTAGTTGTGGAGGTTATAAGACATTATTAAGGCCGGTGATTTAATTAGCATTTTCGGTACTTAAATCCGTCATTAACAACAATTTGTAACATAAATTTAAGTAGGGATGTAATGTAGTGAAAGTGGTTATGTGAGTATAGCGGAGATGAGGTGTTTTGTTTTTATTGTTGATTAAATTATAACCTGCCAAATTGTTAGCAAAAACGAAAAAAATCACTAAAAAGTTTGAAATAATTACCAAGGAAAATTTGTGATGTTTAGTATGAAGAATGATATACAATCAGACTTACAAAATTAAATATTCTTTTAGGGTTTTTCATGCTAAAGTAGACTATTCGGTGAGGCATGTAGAATATCTGCTGTTTATTTTTCTCATCAATTTATCAATATTTTGTTGATTAGGTATTGTTTGCCAGTTATTTATTTGTTACAGATAAAAAAAAATTGCTATATTTTTGTTGGCAATTAATTTTTTTTGTTGCTCATTTAAAAATTTCTCTTTAAAATAATGCAGAAATATATCTTAATTGATATTTCTATAATCTAAAAAAATGTTCAAATCGCTTATAGTGATTTTCTATATTTCCTTTACCATTGCATAAATATTTAGTTATTAGTTGCATAGTCCTTTTACTACAAGGAAAACAATACACACGCTAGCAGGGAGATTTATAAAATTGGCTCTATTTTAAAATCAAAGCTCTGAAGACGATGAAAACTTGTTTAAGAGTGCGTTCTCTATTTTTCAATTAAAGTTACATGTAAAACTGGCAATGAATGTTATTCACGGCAACAAAATTCTGATTTTTGACTGCCTACTGTAATTTTGAAACGTTGAAACTGAATGATGAAAATAGTGAGTTGGCCATGTCTACAAATTTCCTAGGCATTATCATTAATAAGCATCTCAACCGACAGGCATATCCAAGGGCTGGTTATGAAATTAACACTTCACTGCTGTTCACTTTCTGTGTGAATTTTTACCTTTGTCGAGACCTATTTCCTAAAGTTTTCCCGTCTGTCAATTACAATATCATTTTATATGCAAATGACCTCCCTCTTGCTCCGTGCTTTTCTAAAATCAATTATATAAAAAAATATATATCAATCCTAGAGACCGAGTTTCCGTTATGCATGCCAATGTATCGCTATATGTCGAATCAGTCTTCTTGACAGTCAACTGTGATAATAGACTGCGTAACTTGTTTCCAACTAATTGGTTCTGTTCAAAACTGAAGCATGATCGGGTTTTCAGGACACAGTCTCTGTCTCTACTCATATGAATACTTCCAATGAGAAATACATTCGCAACATGTTGAAAATGAAAACAGCACTTAATCACGCAGATAGATATTGTATTTGGGGAGCTAAACGGCATCGGGCATCAGTCTTTAGGACCAATATCATGTCCTAAGACATATTTTCCTCAATCTCACGACAGCGGTGAACGTTTTAAGCTTACAATGTGAAATATGCCCTTTTATAAGTCTTTTTGTATGATTATAATCGAATACATTTATATGTATAAAACTTTATATAATCTTACGTTCATGAATATACAGACCCTAGTCCTTGCATTTTTATTTATCATTTCCATATTCCTTTCTCAAATTTACGGGGTCTCAAAATAATACCATTATTTGTAAAGAAGGTACTGCATAGTAACTCTTACTCCATGTATACTGTAAATAAGCAATTAAGTTTCAATCAACTCCATCTTTATAATATAACAGGGGTGATATGTGAAGTAAAGCAATGTCAGGCGAGTTTAATACTTGGATTGGTAACCACTTCAAGGGAACATGCGTCCTTGCCCCGTATCTTCTAATGGCTTGTATATCAGTAAATGCGCAGAAACTAGGCATCTTAGGCGAGCATTTTCAGAAAAATCATTAAAAAAAAAATTTGTACGTTGATCTGTCTGTTTCCATGTTGGCAGGCAATATTTATTAAAAAATACGATGAATGTTGTGCACTCTTTTTTATTAGAAAAAAATTGCCGAAAGGATTATTATCAAATAAAGTTGGCTTGTATCTCTGGCAATAGACTACACAGCAGTTGATGGCTTTAGTAATGGACAAAAATCTCATTAACATCTTGAGCCCATCATAATCTTTCATGCTGTTATTGTTCACACCCTGAAAATGATACACTAAAACTGCACATTAACAATTATGCAGAATATCAAATTTCCTATAAAATAAGTAATTATTTTTGGAACGGTATTATTTTCGTCAAGTTTGTATGTATGGTTTTTTATAGCAATGTAATACCCAAATGGTTCAATCAATCTTGAAAAAATAAGATGTCATTAGATTCGTCTTGATGTTGCGAGTGAACTGTTTGTAGAATGTGAACTCTTTAACCTTTTTGCTGATGACACTTTAATAACATGTAGTGATGTTAACTTGGAGGCAGCCATCCAAAAAATGAATGCAATTTTAGTTAACATAAACAGATATTTATGTATTAATAAGCTAAAATTAAATGTTGCAAAGACAAAAGCGATGATATTTACCACGAAATATAAATACGGTTTTCTAGATATTGACAATATAAAACTTAAAATTAATGATGAACAAATTGAGATCGTATCTACAGTAAAATATTTGGGATTTCAACTTGATAATTTATTGAGTTTTGATAGTCACTTTGACTACATTTATAAAAAAAAATAGGAAAAAAACTTTATTTCTTCAGCCGAATATCCCAAAATTTATCAATAGAAACTAAAATCATGGTTTATAATTGTATTATTCAGCCTCATTTTGCTTACTGTGCATCTATTTTATTTTTATTTAATCTTAATAAATTAAATCTCTTAATTGGTTTTCTGTGGAAAACAGATTGTACTATTTCACCATGATTTTTGTATTTAAGATTGTAAATTGTATGGTTCCAGATTATTTTCAGCAATATATTACTTTCAACAAAGATGTGCACACGTATAATACTCGGGGTATAAATAATATTTATATTTCAAAAACTCATTATCGCAGCACTATCAATTCATTGATCTTTAAAGATTTCCATAAGTTTAATGAACTACCAGATTCTGTTAAAGAATGTATAACTTTAAATAGTTTCAAAAACAAATTAAAGAAATTTATTAAGAGCAAATAGGATGTGATAAAATATAATCATCTATTTATTATGTAGTTTATTTAATTCTTTAGAGTATTAGAACTAGCACACTTAAGAATGTTTTAAAATTTATGTTTTATACAATTATTGTTTACAATTAATAATGTGATATTAATTGTAATTTAATTTTACATGTAAGTATATTAGGTTTCCTAATTCAATAAAGTTCTATCTATCTATCTATCTATCTAATATATTGAATTTTCAAAAATTAAAAGAAATGTACATCTTTGAAACCTTTTTCGTAGGGTATCAAATTAAAGGTTTCATAATCTATAAACAAAACAGAGTGGTTCAGTCTATTATGGCGAAAACCAATTATTTTAAATAACTGCATGATGCCAAGTGTTTAGAAAAACTAAGCAGACTGCAAGATCTGCCCTCATTTTCCTAGAGAAGTAAAAAGTCTAAAAAAAGATAATTTAAAAAAAATCAAAAATAAAAAAAATGAGCAATGAGTGAAGTAAAATGAACCAAGCAATACTACCTTAATCCATAATTAAACATATAATATAGGCCTCAGATATCTGCCCATCAGCATTACTTTTAGTTGCACATTAATGTGGTTAGCGCCGTGGACGTAATTCGACAATTTCCCCTACATTCCTGAACCGATTCAAAAAAATATTTGATAGGCTTTTAGAGAAAACTCGATAAAATGGTATGTACTATTTGTTCTTGTAAGAAACTAGTACTGCTTTTTTTTTAAATGAAAATCAATTTTTGTTGTTAAGTTTTTAATAGTCCAGTACCATTATATCGAGTGTTCTCTAAATCCTTATCAAATTTTTTTTTTAATCGATCAGGGATGTAGAAGAAATTGTCGAATTACGAAATCATCTTTTTAGAAATGGGCGCTGCCGCCCTTAAGGAAGTCTTGTATAAGTAATTTCACTTTGTATGCAATCAGGTTTTTAAACTTTTATATTTAGTTAGATGGGAAAATGTTATATGCTTGTATCCAAAACATTTCAAAATTTTCCACATTAAATGCTGAAATATTTACATGTATTTACAGCAGTACTATATAAAGCAAATATTTTTAAAATGATTTGTACATTTTTGCCATCCCTTTTGAAAAAAAATTACTATTGAAAAAATACCAAAAAATTTTATCCCTTGTAGTAATTATATATATTGTGCTTTTTGACAAAATGCAATACAATCAAAATGTTGAGAAAAGTTTCAAATTACTACTGACGATAATCATCAAAGGTAGAAGAAAGACCTCAATCAACTGTGCAAAGGACTCCGCAGTCTCTATTCTTTTACGTAGTTTACGTCTATTTTACGTAGAGCGTTCGAAACTATTGACCGGGATATACTTATTGAAAAGTTAAAAGGCTATGGTATTCAAGGTAATGTGTTAAATTGGATTCGGGAATATTTGTCAAATAGAAAGCAAATAGTCAAAGTTAAAGATTCATTTTCTAGTGAATTGTATAGTAAACATGGAGTACCGTAGGGTAGTATCTTGGGTCCACTCTTATTTATTATATATATATAAACGATATTAACTTATTTGTTGATTGTGATCTTATTAATCTGTTCGCAGATGATACATTGTTGGTTTGCAAGGGTCAAAATTTAATGAATACAATGGATAACATGAATATTGTCTTGTCCAACGTGAACGATTATCTTAATATAAATAAACTGAAATTGAATATTGATAAAACAAAAGCAATGATATTAACAAGTAAATTCAAATATAGCAAAATCAATATTAACTACTTCAACTTATCAATAAATGGTGTACCTATCGAGTTTGTAACAGAAATGAAGTACTTAGGATTCAATATAGACAATACATTAACATTCTCCAGACATTTTCATTATATATATAAAAAAATATTTAAAAAAATGTACTTTTTCTCTAGAATCTCACAGCATATAACGACCAACAAAAATTACAGTGTATAACACTATTATTAAACCGCATTTTGAATATTGCTCAACTATTATGTATCTTTTTGATCTTAATAAAATTTCTCAACTACAAAAATTGCAAAATCGGGGTATAAGAATTATCCTTAAATGTAACAGATTCACGCCCATAAATACTATGCTGTTAGCTCTAGAATGGCTAAAAGTGTCTAACAAACTGTACTTAATAAGTGCAATGACCTTTATGTATAAAATTGTGAACAAGCTACAACCCAGTTATTTTAACGAATTTATTGCATTTAATAATGAAATCCATGGGCACTATACAAGGACAAGGGATAATATTCACTTAAGTCAAGTACACAAAAAAAAGTCTATGAATTCGTTATTCTTCAAAGGGATTGACCAATTTAATAAACTTTCTCCTGAAATAAAGAATAGTCCTTCGGTTAAGCTATTCAAATACAAATTGATCGAGCATATTAAACAACGGTGATGCAGTGTCATAGTTGTCAAATCCCTGTCAGGCTTTATATTTCTTTTTCCCATTTGTGCTTTTATGTCTCTTTTTATATTAGTATTTTTATGAATATTTTATTTTTAATTTGATATTTGTATTTTCGATACTTGTATCTTTTTGATTTTATATTTGTGTTTTTAATGCATGTGTATTTTTTTTAGATTTTTAGATGTTATACTTATATTTGTAAATTTTAGCGTAGCTACTTATCAATAATATCCGTATTTGTGATTTTGTACAATGATAGTAGTAAAATAGTGATGCACTTTATATTTATATTTTTATATATATATTTGTATATTAGGTTCTTTCCTATTTAATAAAGATTACCTATTTACTTAAGAAAATCGAGCAGTATTATATAAAATCTATTTATTTTGTTTCCCTGTTCTGTTGCAGTATTAATTACAACAGTTGTCAATATCAACAATTACGTCGTATTTTCTTGTTTTGTTACTTTAGTATTGTATTTAGCTTCTTCAACGTACTTCCTGGTAATTATGACACAGAGGGCAAATAAATTATTTTTTTAATTCTTCAAGCTATTCAAAAAAATGCATTTACGTGACAAAGCTCCAGATAGTACCGACATATTGTAAATGAATTTGATAGGAAAAAATGCAGATTCTTTAAAACTGTCTGCCGAGAGACAAATTTGACTGTTGGGTCGATCTCCTCAATGATTTAGATGAATCATTTTCCATCACATCTCTAAGAATGTCAACTACTTCCTTTGTTTTCTTTCCTTCGTCTTTCAATAGTGTCGAATTCATGACCTAGTGGTAACCTCCATAATGGTTTTAAAGTTCATGGCACAATCAGGGAAACACTCCTTGAATTCCTAGTAACAATTATGGTATGTGAATACTTTTATTCGCCATTCTCACTTTTAGGCCATTTCTAACAAACAATTGTAGTAAAAAATGTTTTTATTTTTCGAAGAAAAGAATTTTGAACCTGATTGATGTTCAAAAAACCAGTAACCAGTTCAACTGAATTTTAGACAGCACCTGACATTTCAATCTGACAATGATTAGACTATTACTACTATAAAGTAATGATAAACTAATTGAAGATATGTAGTTAGATGCTAGGTTCCTATACCTCCTATGCATCAGACCAACATTTAGAGTAGTGCAAATCTTCTACTCATTAGAATTTTGGCGCTTCGAAATTCATGGCTTAATAAGTATAAACTTATAAATGATTTTACATCATGAGAAATGTTATATTGTGGTTTTTGACATACAATATAAATTAATATAACATGATAATAACATATAAAAAAAAACCTGTTTGTTTGACATAATCACAAGATAGAGATGATACAAAACTAGACAATTCTATTAGAATAATTGATTTTTTTTAAGAGATGCATTTGATAAAAAACGGAAATTAATAGAATGACAAAAATAACATTAGACAATTTCGTTGGGGTGCTTGATTTCCATATCGATTTACATTTTGTCATGGTCAAGTAAATTTAAATCCTTTCGTATGTATGTTAAATATTAATTACAAATTAATTAGATTCTCATGATGTCATTAATTTTTTAAATGTCTATTCTTGCTTTTGTCAACTTGGGTTTGGTTTCTTCTTCTTTTCTTCTGATGTCAGTTTTGACAAGTTTGCAAATGGATTAGTTATGAGATTATGCTACTCAAGAGTCAAGTGTGAATGTCCAAAATTAATTTTTAAGCACTGGAAATTATACAGGAGTCACTCAACACCACTGAAATCATTCAAAATACATTAGAAACATATTTTTCACCTAAACATAATATTTTTAGTCGCAAACTCCTCTATAAATCCTTATTTTACTATAAGGAAAGGAACCAGACTGCAACCAAAGTTACAAATCTGGCGCGTTAAGTGTAATAATTGCATATTACCATCAAAACGCTAATGCTTCGATTGCAACAAACACCAGCCGAAAGACTGATCCTACTTAAAGGAGCTCCCTTGCCAGTCGTCACACACCACTTGCAGACTGCAGTTTCGAGCTGTTGGCTCTCGTCAGTGCAAGGTAGGTATGCGACGACCGACATGAGAATCCTTTGACTATAGTACATCCCGGTATTTTCACAATAGCGACATGTAAAACAGCCAGCAGGCGCCATCTAACGGTTCAGTGTCCGTTGCAATCGAAAAATAAATAGCCTGACTTGGCTTAGCATAGTTCAAATGTGCTTTTAGAGGGCGAAATATTAAACATAATATTTTTAGTCGCAAACTCCTCTATAAATCCTTATTTTACTATAAGGAAAGGAACCAGACTGCAACCAAAGTTACAAATCTGGCGCGTTAAGTGTAATAATTGCATATTACCATCAAAACGCGCCAGATTTGTAACTTTGGTTGCAGTCTGGTTACTTTCCTTATAGTAAAATAACGATATTAGCAATTATAATACTCGAATTGGAAACAATCTTTACGTACCAGCACATAGATTAACTCAGGGACATAAAGGCCCTTTTATTACATCAATAAAATTATATAACCACTTGCCTCAAAAACTTAAAGATATAGACAGCTTAAATTGCTTCAAAAGCTCAGTCAGAAAATTTTTAGTGGATAAATGTTTTTATACCGAAAGTGAATTCTATAACGGCTGTGATGATGTGACAAATCTATTTTAATGCGTTTGTTTTTACTGTGTTGATTGCTATGATTGTTACTAGACTAAGTAAAATTAATGTGTAGCTCATGTTATATTTTATATTTTGTATTTATTTTGTGATTATACTGTTCTGTGTTTTTGTTGTGTTGACCAAGTAAAACTAGCGTTTTATTATTATTATTATTTCTGTTTGTACCTACTTATTGTCACTATGCTTTATATTTTTATTGTTTTATATATGCTGTACCTATTTGACTTGTCCAAAACTTGTAATCTGCAGGTCTAATGGAAATAAAGTTATTATTATTATTATTATTATTATTTATAGAGGAGTTTGCGACTAAAAATATTATGTTTAATATTTCGCCCTCTAAAAGCACATTTGAACTATGCTAAGCTAAGTCAGGCTATTTATTTTTTGATTGCAACGGACACTGGACCGTTAGATGGCGCCTGCTGGCTGTTTTACATGTCGCTATTGTGAAAATGCCGGGATGCACTATAGTCAAAGGATTCTCATGTCGGTCGTCGCATACCTACCTTGCACTGACGAGAGCCAACAGCTCGAAACTGCAGTCTGCAAGTGGTGTGTGACGACTGGCAAGGGAGCTCCTTTAAGTAGGATCAGTCTTTCGGCTGGCGTTTGTTGCAATCGAAGCATTAGCGTTTTGATGGTAATATGCAATTATTACACTTAACGCGCCAGATTTGTAACTTTGGTTGCAGTCTGGTTCCTTTCCTTATAGTAAAATAAGGATTTATAGAGGAGTTTGCGACTAAAAATATTATGTTTAATATTTCGCCCTCTAAAAGCACATTTGAAATATTTTTCACCTGTTTATTAGTTACAAAACAGTCATCAATTATCAAAAAATTATTTCCACACCACTATCCATCTCTATTTTACAGATGTGTTGTCATGAAACCATTGGAAAACACTTAGATCCGTTATTAACTTCATTGTTTTTGCCTTCACCATATATCAGAAATATGAAAATTATTCAAAAAAGCCACTGACATCACAGTAAATAATTTTTTTCTAGCTAAAATATCCACAATTTTTAAAAATAAAGAAATATTGGTATAGTTCTCCAGAGATTTAGCCGATGTAAGAAAATTACATTAAAAAAACCTTCATTCGCTTGTTATTAAACAAACATTTTGTACACATACACACACAGGCAATTACGCAACGATTATTCCCTATGATATTGTCATCTGCCGGAGCTGAAACTCGAACTCAGGAGTGGTACAGTGAATAGCCTTGTTACCTCTCACACCCCGTCTAGTCCACTGTTACCAAATCGGTAACATATTAAAAATGCCAATATACATCCATACCCCAGTCAGCATTCAAACCCGTGACTCCTTGATCTCAAGCCTAACATGTAAGCATTGAGATACTGAGCCGGCTTAATCTGTAATTACAATTTCTTTGATCAGAAGGTAATAAAATTAACTACATTTAGTAGTATTTTACATTACAGGCAAGGTAAAGCAGCTTTTACTGATGATAGGAGGATATTGCTGCGAGGCATCAGGAGAGCCTCTGTCACCTCCTAGAACCAGCAAAAATTGTTACCCTCATGTGATATACAATATTTCATCTGGTAATCTTTTATACATATATATATTTTTTTCAATAAAAATTATAACCAAATCCTAACAGTTTCAACGAGTGTGACTTTTCAGTGACAGAAATGTCAAAGACCGACCATTGACACATCTAGCAGCTCTGAATATATAAAGAACAGGCTTCTCCATGTGTTTTTATGACATTCCGTACTATTAGAATAATTCAAGTAGTGTCAAATTTTTATGTAAAAAATAACTTTTGAAAGTTCTTACTGCTTGTGCAAAACTTATCGTTATCAAATTGTGTTGATTACCAATTCTATGATACATATCTTTAATCTATGATGCCAGTTGGCAACACTGTAAAGTTAGTCTGTATCTGTAAGTTGATAAACTGTGTCGTTGTGTGATGTCCGTTTGTCTTTATTACAATAAACTATATATTATCAACTTACTAAGTCTCTTCTTTTATTCTATTTTGTCTGTGCACTCAAACAAATTGTACTGATATGAATGTGCCAGAAATTTTTAGATGAAGCCGGGACCGTAGCTTTAAGTTCATAAAACCATTTTCTAACGTCAACACTATTAACATGTAAAGTTAACAGCTGCCCGTGTAAAAATTTTACACTGTCAGTAGCTATAGTTGAAATCATGAATGTTTTCCAATGTCATCATTCTTTAATTTCTGAAACAAATCAATTCAAAGTCACACAGAATGACACACATGAGCATATCAATATTTGCAAAACAAGTATTCTGTAATGAAAATATATGGAAATAGCATGCGATACAATGAATTTTAACATCCGTTGCCGCATATAATTTTACAATTCACCTCATGAACTTCTTGCATGGGTAAAAGGGAACATCCGTTACGTTTATCCTGATTAAAGTGTTCATTTAATTTAATCACTATGTCTTTGGTTACTGCATTCAGTCTATTATACACTGCACTCTACTGAATTGACAGTGAACTGACAGAATTCTGAATGTTGATTGCGGCTACGACTAACGCTTGGAATATTCATTTGTAAAACGCATTATTACGCTCGGAACTTCTGTCGTAGCCTCAGCAGACGTGATTTGCTGTTATTCACATCCTATGCGATTTGTATTTGCAAAGATGGAAAAATCGCATGTCGTTGATAAGTGCATAAATTGATGACGTGGACGAAAACATTCGTGATTTCAACATACAGTGAATTTCAATGTTTATATATTGTTTTAATAAATATTGTTTTACAAGTGAATTACAAATAAAAGTATATATTGTGATCTTTGGAAAACCAATTGTGCAACAGGGAGAAAATGTTAAAGAAGACAAATGTTAACATCCTTGCCACTACATATGAATATTAAAGATTTGGAAAATCAGCAACTGGAATTTCTTTATCATAACATTTTATTTAATGGGGAAGTATGTAAAAATGATTTGCTAAGAGAAAAGTTCATAAAATTTACTACAAAATATCTGGGTTACCATGTACAAAGAGAAGATTTAATATGTCAATTGTAATATAAAGAAAAGATAGATATAACTATTATACCCTTCACAGATTTATTGAACTTCAGTTGAGAATTGTTTAATATTCTATTTTTTTTTAAATATAAATTTTAATTAAAAATAAATGACCTTTATTGTTCACTTTTAAGGAAAATGCCATTTGACAACATTACTTCGAGGGAAAGAATTTTGGGAGATGGACAGTTATACAGAGTGATTTACCTAAACACGCGGAAAATTATTCAGTGGGCTGTCCCCACCAAAAGGAGTTAAAAAAATTAAGAAATAAAAAAATTTGGAAAAAAATTACCTTATTTTTTTTTTGCAGAAGTGCGCCGCCTATGACTAACTAATCTGACGTAATACAGTGCAATGAAATCACTTCTTTTCTTATGTGGTATGGGTAAAAACGATTCTCACGTATAGGATACTTATTGAAGGGTCTTGTTCTGGTAATTCTAGAAATTCTTCGTCTACTTCAACAGGACGATTTACTACACGTTCTCTGTCACCTGGTAAACAAAACCCGGTGTCACGAACTCGTTGCACTGCACTTAAATTTTTTCTCTCATTAGGTTTGCGCCTATGGGGAAATTTTCTCCCGTATTTTCGTACAGCCCCTGCAAGATTTGATTCATTGCACCATAGGTTAATATCATGTCGCAGTACTCTTGCGACGTGATTTCTGGCATAATCAATATTTGCGAATACAGTTTAAAATTTAACAAAAATGGGAAATGCTCTAAACGGAAGTGGAAGAGTCACTGAACTGAACAGTGAACGCGTGGCGTACTGACCTTAGACAACTAAGACAGCTGATATTATTACCTGCTAAACGAACAAGCGACACGTGTGTGAACGCGTCGAGATAGCATAACTCACCCGTTCAGAAGTGTATCTTTGCAGGTTTTAATGCAAAAAAATATAATAAATTACCTCGGATCGCTTTAAAATTTTACAGAGGCTTTCCCACATAACAGACTTGTATACCATTTTATTTTCTGCATGTTTACAAAAATCACCCTGTATAAAAATATTATCAAAGTTACCTTGATATATATATATATATAATAGAAGGTAACTAGCTGACAGCCTTGCAAAAAAAAGAGCTGAAGCGCCATTTTTCGGACTGGAACCAGTTTGTGGCTTATCCAAGGAACACATAACGGAGGAGATCTAAAAATGGAAAAAGGACAGAAGTCCTACAATACTCCAGGCCAAAGGATAGCGAAAAAATTCATAACTTATTCGGTAAAGAATGACACAGGGCTTCTCGAACTTGAAAAGTTCGAATTAATGCTGATTACATTAATTCTAACAGGCCACTGTCCCTTGAGATATCATCTCAAGAACATGGGCAAGACAATAGATGATAAATGCAAATACTGTGATGCCGCACTGATACTGCAGAATATATACTTTGTGAATGCAAAGTATTAGTTTACATTAGGCCAAAGTGACTGGAACAGGCGAAATTATCTCCTGAAGACATAGAGAAATTAGCTCTCAGGAAAATCAGAAGCTTTGTAAAAAGTCTTAGAATCCCGAACAATAATCAATTGTGGGGTAATTCACTTTCTTTCATCCTTTAGGTCGAAGTGAAGTAAGGCTAACCTAGGGCCAAGCAACTGAAACAATCTACAACCTACCAAACAAGTACAGAATACACCTGAAAAGGACCTAAAATTACTGTTTGCTTTAATACTCTCACATCTGCATAATAAAATAAATAAATTAATAAAATTCCCAGAACAAAACTTTATATGCAATCAAGTTAAAAACAGTCGAGGGACGTTTAACACCTTTAAAGTAGCAGTAGACCGTGATACAAAGGACAGTTTTTTGATGCCTGACATGTGGCCAAATGGAATTGAAATTTCGGAATACTTGCCACGAGGAAAACAGTTTTTTCGGAACAACTATAGTAGGCAACCAAGAGATTACAGAAGCAATAACTATCACCAAAATAAGCCAACTGAAGGACATAGAAACAGCCAAAGAATCTTTTATGGAACTAGGAACTAGAAGGTCTAAGGCGTCTCCAGTTGATGTCCTCGGAGTTGATGATATGCGTATGGAAGAAGCCATCCTAAGACACCAACATAAACTCCATATAGTACATCAAAATGTGCAGTGTCTTAGTAATAAATTGTTAGAACTTGAATTATTCTTAAATAATATTAACTGTGATATTTTTTGTGCCTCGGAGCACTGGGCTAAACCTGAACAAGTGCAATCACTAAAAATCCATGATTATGAGGTTGCTAATATTTATTGCAGGACAGAGTATAAAAATGGCGGCATTGGTATATATGTCAAATATAATTCGAAATATGAAAAGCTCAACTTCTTCAATGAAATATCAATAGAAAAACATTTTGAATGTACAGCGATAAAATATTTTTTGGATGATATTAATTTTGTTATAATATTAGCTGTCTATAGAAGCTCATCAATAAAAATTTTAGATGTTTTTCTTCAGAAACTCTCCATCACATTAGATAAATTAACTAGTCAATATAAAAACCGAAAAATCATTCTGTGTGGTGATTTTAATATAAATTTTTCAGTGGAGGGGAAGAATTTGACTGATCTGATGGATATTTTAAATATGTACTGTTTTACACCTACTATCAAAGAGCCTACTAGGCTTAGAAATTGCATTGACAATATCTGCGTCAACATACATTGCAGTAGCTACGATGGCATAGTCATAAAAAATGCCATATCTGATCATAATGCCCAATTACTGACTATACCAATTAATAATAAGAATAAAATGAAAAATACAAGGAAAATCATTAGAGGAGTAAATAATATACATCAAATTAGGTATTTTTGCTCATTAATAGAGAAGGAACAATGGGTTGAGATATATGACAATGCAATGATAGATGATAAATTTAACAGTTTTCTTAGAACATTTCAATATTATTTTGATTTAGCTTTTCCTGAAAAAATAATTACACTGCATAAAGTTCAGGGTAAAAATTGGTTGACTAGGGGCTTAAGGGT
Organism: Leptura quadrifasciata; assembly: GCA_963675555.1. Classification (NCBI taxonomy): domain Eukaryota; kingdom Metazoa; phylum Arthropoda; class Insecta; order Coleoptera; family Cerambycidae; genus Leptura; species Leptura quadrifasciata. The sequence goes on along the minus strand of OY776680.1, from coordinate 49,651,005 downwards.
TTCCTCCCAAAAGCTAAAGGACTTATACTCTCTAACACTATCTGGAGACAAAAACATTATCAAATTTTATAGAAAATATAAAAGTATTTATAGAAAATGTATACATGCCGCCAAAAAGATGCACAATAATGCATGTATGGCCAGTTCCACAAATAAGTCTAAAACGGCATGGAATATTATCAACAATAACAAAGAAAATAAATCTGATAACAATAATCTAAAGCTGAATATTGATAATGTTTTAAGTACAGATCCAGCTGAATTAAGTAATAAGTTTAATGAACACTTTATTAATGTCCCTAAACTTCTAATAAGTAATATAATGGCAGATAAATCTAATCCAGTGCATAATGTGAACATAAACCCATATAGTTTTGTTTTCGTACCCGTAAGTGAACTTGAAGTAACTGAAATTATTAACAGCCTAAAAAATTCAAATTCCTCTGGGCCAGATAATATTAGTTCAAATCTACTAAAGAAATGTGTGCCGTACCTTATAAAGCCTCTCACTTACTTGATCAATAGCTCTATAATGGAAGGAACTTTTCCCAAAGCTTTAAAATCATCAAAAATAAAACCTCTCTTCAAATCAGGTAATAGACATGACATTAACAATTATAGGCCCATAGCTCTTGTTAGCACATTTTCAAAAATATTTGAAAAGGTTATTTCAAATAAAATAGTTTCTTTCTTTAATAAATATAACCTATTTAACTCTAATCAGTTTGGCTTCCGCAAAGGGTTATCTACTATACATGGCATAAATCAATTTTTAAATCTACTACATTCACATTTAGATGCCAGTGAAAAACCTGTAGGAGTTTTCTTGGATTTAAGCAAAGCCTTTGACCTTGTATGCCATGAAACTCTAATTCTTAAAATGGAAAGATACGGTATAAGAGGCCAAATTTTAAACTGGTTTGAAAGCTACCTAAGAGGAAGGACTCAATTTGTTGATGTAGATAACATAAGATCCTCCCATCTGCAAACCGATGTGGGTGTTCCACAAGGCTCAGTGTTGGGTCCGTTGTTATTCATAATCTATGTAAATGATCTAAAATTCTCGAATCTCATAATGTTTGCCGATGATATGTCAATTCTCAGTACGAGCAAAGATATAAACAGCACAATCGCAAACACAAACAAACAATTATCAGTAGTCCATTCTCTATTCATTTTAATCGTCATGATAATGCTGATAAAAGTTTGTTATTAAAATCGAATAAGGGATCACTAAAACAGGTTACTAGCACAAAATTCTTAGGCATACATATATCTGAAGATTTCAACTGGAAAGTCCACATCGATATGTTATGCAAAAAAACTGCACCAATCTGCTATTGTATAAAACAACTACGGCTTACGGTTAATTCAGAAGTGCTAAAAATGTACTACTATGCACATTTTCATTCAATCGCTTCATATGGAATAATTGCTTGGGGATACTCCAGTGATAGTTCAAGGGTATTTTTACTACAAAAGAAAGCAATCCGATATATGGTTGGAGTAAATGCACGAATGAGTTGTCGGGCTCATTTTAGAAATTTGGGAATTTTAACACTGCCATCTATCCTTATCTTAAATTTATTGTTATATGCTAAGGAACAAAATTTTCCTCTACTAAATCAAGATAATCCTTATAATACACGTAATAATAGCATATTGCACATACCTTACCATAGAACTTCTTTATATGAACGATGTCCTAAATACCTTGCAATTAAAGCCTTTAATAAATTGCCTGACAAATATAAACCTCTTAATGAATTACAGTTTAAGAAAGAGGTAAAAAAATTCCTACAAGATAAATGTTATTACTCCTTTAATGAGTATTTAGACGATAGATTATAATTCACCTTCAGTTTGCCGTATTCTCTTTTTCAATGTTTTTTTAACTTTTTGACATATTTTGTTGGACTTATTATTTTACTGGTTTGTTTCGGTACTTGACTGTCGCTTCTTTTTAAAATAGTTCATCTTTTCTATTTATTGATTATGTTTGACTAGCTACATTATTGTAGTTTTTAAAATTTATTTATGTACTGTTCATATATTGTTTTTATTATTGTATTGTTTTATACATTTATACATTTATTTTTGTACTGTACTGACTTATTCTATATTGTGTAACCACAATCTACAGAATTAATAAATTATTATTATTATTATTATTATGTACTGTTGGCTGCCTGTCAGTTCTAAATAAAACTGGGAATCTTTGTGAGCAAATCCTTTATCATAATATTATCATGTCCGCATATAATATTCATATTTTTGTTCAAACAGGATTTATTTAAGACACAATTTAGCTTAACAAAAAGCTGGTTAAATAAGCAATTGGAATTCTATCAGTTATTTATGTTAGAAATGGGAGAATAGTCACCATTAAAATTAAGAACTTGCATGGTTAAGGCATTTGTAGGTTAGAACTCTTCTAACATAAAAGTATTTTTTTAAACTTTTATATTTAAGAAGAAACTGTTCCTGCCTATCCCGAAATCTCAAAAAATTGTCAACTTATCGACTTAATTTTTAGGATTGTATACCCTTTTTTAATCCAGGAGAGCATCGTTTGAAAGGTATAAATTAAAAATTCCAAAAATGAATATTCCAAACATTTTTAAATTATCCTTTAAAAATATTCATTTTTCCTGTTGCCATGCTTTATTTCTAAAAATGAGCATGAAAGCGCCAATGAAAAGCCTCTGCAGGCCAAGGCACCACCATAATATATTCCCCTAAGCGGAACTAGTATAGTTTCTTGGGGAAACTATAAGGAAAACTATGGAACAATATGATTCCAATAATAGCAGCTATATATTCCAATGCTAAAATCTAGTTTGATAAATTGCATATCGATTATTTCATATACATTGCGTCACAATATTTGGCAATATTTGATTTTAACAATGAAAAATAAAAACCAAAGACGAAGTCTGGTAAGAGCAATATTATTTCCTTTCTATAAGTTTTGCTCTACATGTACAATCAATTATATTATCAAAATCCCCTAAATAAAGTAAGAAAAACGCAAATCCTGAAAGGTTATCAACAGAAAACTTCAATCACTTTTTCATAAATAATGCTGAAATTATTGTACAAAACCTACACACATGAGCCAAATGGTAAACAATTTCATGGATAAAAAAACTACAAAACCAACATTCCATGTTTTTCACACCAGTTACTCCTGCCAATATCAGAATAATAATTTGTAAAATAAAAAATAAAAAAACTGAAGATATAAATGGATTAAATACTTATATCACAAAACAATGTTCCCCCTGTATGACGGAACCTTTCACAGATATTACCAATACGTGTCTAATGCAAGGTTATGTTCCACTCAAATGAAAATGGGGAAGGTCATACCATTACATAAAAAAGGTGATATTACTCAACCATAAAATTACAGAGAAATTTCCATTTTACCGGCATTTTCTAAGATTTTAGAAACTGTAATCTAGTTGAGTATTTGAACTCGCATAAAATACTAAGTCCATATCAATTTGGTTTCAGGAAAGGATTGTCAACAACTGATGCAATAGTATCCTTAACAGCCTTTGAATATAAAAAAAATACTTTAGGGATATTTACAGATTTAACAGCTGCATTTGACTGTGTTGAATACAATATTTTGTTTAACAAACTTGAATTCTATGAAGTAGGTGGCAATTGTTTAGGTCTAATCAAATCCTACTTGGAAACAGTGTTCAACTTGTTGAATGTGGTATGGTTTTTTCTATAGCAGCATTTTTTAATATTCTAACCGTTAAACAAAACTTAGATAAATATCCTACATATGCTGAAGTTCATCAACATGATACCAGAAATAAGAACAGCATAGTAACAACCCAAAACAAACTGCAGATAAGTAATAACATTGGAGTTAGAGTGCTGAATGCTCTGCAATGACATTATGTAACCTACCACTCAATGTATTTAAAAGAGGATTAAAAGAAATTTTAACTGAGAATTGTTGATACAGCATTGAGGAATTTTACCAAGTCATAACCAAAAATGGAAACAGTTTTTTTTAAATACAATATCTTAAAAGAAATTATATATTTATGTGTATAGTTTGTTAATTTAAAAAGTTTGTCCATATTCTATATGTTACTTTTTTCCGCTAAGATATTTTAAATTTAGTTTACAAGTTTTATTTAAAATGGTGTTTAAGTATCCATCTAGACTTATCTATAAAATGTATATTTTTTTAAAGATCAATAAATTTATTATTATTAGTATCATGTGAATAATGGTAATAAAATCCTCCATGTACTGTTATAAATTAAATTTTGAAACTCACCTAGTTGGCTAGTAATTCTACATGTATTAATGAAGAAGCTCCCAATAGCTGCATATATATATCACCTTTACTGTTAACATTTCTATTCGGACCAACATCATTGGACCAAAATTATTTGTGAACTCATGGAAACAAGATAGTAAGGATGTCTGCAATGCAAATACCGCAATTGGTTTTATTCAACTGTCTTCATTTCCACGGCACATTACATGAATAAAATACATTTCACCTCATTTACTATATTGTCTATTCCATAGCTATCTCTTAATAATACAAGAAACAACAAAACTATATAATCTTGGAGCTACCTGCACTTTCACAAAACATAATCCAATGTAATTCAACAGAATCCAACAATTCATTTGATTTATTGGTGTTAGTTTAACGACTGGCACTTTTCTTAACTTTTTTATATATCTATGCAATTCGGAAAAATTACCCAAGGCCGGATCCACATTAACTAACGCATGTATTAACCGCAGGTGGATATGCAATCTTTGTGTTGTTGATTCGTAAAGTAACTTAAGCTAAAACTAAACAATTCCTATCGGGACTCCTACGCAGCCTTTTATACTCGTAGATCATTTTATAATGGAGATATAATAATCTCTAACAGCTGAAATACTCAATATGGAGGATTCTGCCCATGCGGACTATTGTTAAGATGACATGGGCTGAACATATAAAAAATTCAGACAATTTTGCTGAAATTTAATTTGCATAAGTTTATGGCGGGGTTCTTTCACGTTTAATTTAATAAAGACAATTGATTCACTCTGAAAGTTAGTGACTCCTTTTCAAATTTCTATACAAATGATGATAAGCTACACACAGCTGTGTTAATTTTATCAGTCGTGGTAGGGTCAGTTTTCATTACACTATTACAATATTATTGTAGATCTCTACAAAATATGCCAAAATTACTTTTCAGTTGTAAAATTTATTTGCTTTTAAACAATATATTTTCCATTTTTGAAGATACTGTTACTATACTAAAATAATATTTTTTGAAATTCAAATACTTTAAATTCTCAAATCAGTTTCTTAAAAATAATTTTAACCATTTGGAAACACTTAACTTTCAGTAGCCAAATGTCAAATGAAAAATTTCAACAACTGTAAAATTAGTGTAAAAATGCTAAGCGTACTATTAAAGATACACAAATTCAGTTTAATTTCGTTACAAACTTGACTTCATAGAATAAATAAATACATCACTATATTAATTATATAGTAAACTATGTAGTACAGGGCGACTTGCGGGAAACGGATGTTTTTCAACTGTCTAGTACACAGGCGTTAGTGGTGGTTAAGGAGGTGGATGAGGGGTCTTTCACTTTGGAGTGGCCTACCGTTTCAGTTTCAATGGAGCAGTGGACGGTACAGTACCGCATGTTCGCACACATTGCAACACTTCTATGGAAATTGTGAGGAATTTGTTCCCTGCAAACTTCATTTCGCATTTTGGTGATGTGCCGGAGCCCCAAGATCACTGGACTTGTCCTCCTGTGGGGTTACTCGCAAAAATGTATTTACGTTCACAAACCCCATACTTTAATGCAATTGAATGATGCTATTACAGAAGTGCATTTGATTGACCGAGAGCAGCTGACCCGAGTTATGGATGAAATCTGCATTGAAGAGGGTGGCCGCCGCCTGAGTGACATAATTTTTCTAACCTATGTTATATCAAATGGTAGATGTTGTCCTTTCGTTCTGTAAAAATAAAATAATTTTTTGTTGAAAACAAGTACTGTTCATTTGAGAAATGTCCCTTTCACGCAAGTCACCTTATGGAACAGAAAATATTGCCATATTAATGTCTGCAGTTAGCTCAAGAACCACACTGAACCAATGTTGATGTGGATTTTGTTATAGTCTAGCTTAGAAAGGTTTCAGTGTAAAACTTCTATACTGTAGTATTAGAAGGCTAAGCAGTGAAATACAGACAGCGCAAATTAAAAGTCAGGCGAATTTAAAATCCTCAGTAGTATGCTAAATGAATGTGCAAGAAGAAATTGGTATTTTGTTTTATTCTAAAAAAATGTTTATGTTGAAAATTACTTCTTTAATTTCCAAATTATAAAACTTTTCATAAAACAAACATTTAAATATTTTTTAAATCAGCTATTTACGCAATTTATTTGATTTTGCAGAGGGGCAAACATACGCCACAGCTCTTACTAGGCTACTGAAATCTAAAACAACTGCAGATACAGTCATGTATGTGACCTTGTGCAATAGTCTTGCCAGATTAATTTTTTGGAAACAATTGTCATTTTTAAAATCTAGATCTTATTCAGGTTTTGGGAAGTGAAAAAAGCAAATTAACTAGAATATTTAGTTATTTCATTGCCTAGTAAAAGTTTCAAAAATATTAATTTTATTTTAATCAATGAAAGATTCAATTCTACAATGGGGTCATTATAATTTTGTTTATTGGATATTTATTTGTGACACTAGGATTAGGTAGATGCAAATTGCCCGCAATTTTCCTATGATTAAAGAGGCAGTTGCTTTTAGTGTATAAGTACATTAAAACGGAGAAAAATTGCTGGCACTGAAAACTCGATGTGCTGCCCAAACTGTAAAAGATATATCAATACAATGCATGAGAGATATGTTCCTAAAAACCTAAAAAAATCCACGACAATTTATAAACATCATAAGTACCCCACAATAAACATTTTCACAAAAAAAAAATGTTTAGACAGTTTTATCTACCTCTGAGATGTTGCATTAGATCAAACATATCTTTTGTGTTATCTCCTGACAGAAAAAACATCCAATATCGTCTCAAAGAAGTTCTTTAGGCCTGTCACAGAGCTCAAGAGGCAGGCCACTAGTTATTTGAAAAGAAAATTTATGTACCCTTATAATTTTGATATAATCACTATATAATATAAAATGAAATGTCGTTATGTTTATTCTCACAATATTAGTGCAGACTTAGCCATTCTATAAGGTATTTTTTGAGGAAGATTTAAGTGTATATAAATTTACTCTATCTTTAGAGGACTGAGGCAGTGAATACAAGTAATAATTCGGAGAAAAAATTGCTGTTAATGTACAAAAAAAAACTCGATGGAACAACAAATATTCATTCGTCTTACTTGGAAAAAGCGTATTTTTACCTTTCTCACTATGATATGTATCTATGGCGTGTTTATATCTTGATCAAATTTTCAAGTATGCCACAATTAATATTTGGACATCGTGCACAATTTAAAAATATATATGTATTTATGAAGTTTTTATGATATTGCTACAATGGGCAGGTAGACAATTTTTTTATTATTATTTTAATAACAGCTACGCATAAAAACAGTTGACCCGTATTTTTTATTTTATTTTTATAATAATGCCTTATAGTAAAAAAAAATCATGAAGTTTAAACTATGTTTAAATGGTTAGATATTGCCGCAAATGTTCGAGCTATTCTATTGGCTATGACGTAATAGCATAATCAGCAGAGAAACGAGCGCTAGTGGAAAGGCGGAGCCAACAAAGTTGTGCAAAACGTATGTGCGGCGCTGTCGAGGTTATATTAAATGCGCGCATATGTGACGATATTACGTCACGAGAAACCGGCAAACTGCCGTATTTTAAATACGCTCTAATCTTAAGCCTATTCGTCTTACAATAAAACCAATAATAGTCGGTAAAACTACCTTCAAATTATATTTACAACATATTGAAGAGTCATACTATAATGCTATATTATTACTTTTGTCATTTTCGTTATTGTCTACTAGCCCATTATTTTAACTTAGCAAAAATTAGAGGAAAAAGTACTGCTTCTTTTACTTTAATAGACAAGTCATTTTCTCAAGACTGTTGTGGAAAGGAAAAAAGTTGCAGTATATTTTAATCTCTTATACCCTCTACAGAGATCTGCGAATTCTCAATAGTCTACCGATCCCGGATTTCACCGCCATTTTGAAAAAAAAAAGTATAAAAATATATTTTTTATACATTCTTGTTTGTTTGTAAAATAAACGGTCAGGGCCAGTCATAGGCCCAGGCAACTCCCTAGGGCGCCAAGCGCCAGCCAAATCTCGAGTAGACAAAATGCAAAACAAAATGTTTTGTGCATCAAGTAATTAGAAAAAATAAAAATCCGACAACACTGCTGGTATGAATTACAGAAGAAGTTATTTTGTTATTTTAGTTCACTTGAAACATATGTTTTAAAAACAAAATGCTTGACTTGTTTTACTTTCAGTTTTACTCTAATGCCTGTTGAATTAATGTGAACGATAATAATAGTTCATAATAGTGACTCCTGTGTTAGAATTTACTTATGACTATGAGATAAATATCACTTGTTTTGCTCATTTTGCATGAACTAAGAAAAGGATTAACAGGGCAACTTGGACACAATAGTCAAGGTAATATCCTATCTACAGATTCAACAGTGATACGGAAATGATAAATTATTTACTGAGTGATGTTGGAAAACTACATTGAATAAACTGATGCCCATCATCGTACTACAAAACACCGCTGACCAGGAATTGCTAAAAATTATTTCAATAAAACGTTCAGTAACGTATGGCTCATGTTGGGGAAAGCTTGTCTAAATTCTGAAAAGATCAGACATAAGAAAAACCAAGTGAAGGCCTTTGCCTTGACATACAAATAGAAAATTTACATTTCCAAGAAAATACTGATTCATTTGATTTTACGTCTGAATCAGAAGAATACATTCAAGATGCAGATGAGTGTATGGATGAATATGTTTTCCGATAATTATCTATTTTTTTTTTTTAAACGCTTTTTTCCTTTCAAAATTTTTTGTTACAAATAAATTGACATTACTATCTGGGATTCTGACTAAAGTTAAAAGTAAAAATATTTAAAAATGTAGAAACGGAGATATACGAATGTTACTTTATGTTTAATATTTATAAATAAGCAAATTGGTATTTTGAACCAAAATTGCGTTAGGGTACTTTATAGAGTTTGATCTAGTATAAAAATCATTTAAAAAACGTCCGTTATTATATGCATATTCATTTACATGGGACAGCTTACCCTCTGACGCATTACTGGTGGCATAAAGCTGGTGTGAAATTGGCCTATCGGTGTCGTGTGTGAGTTTCCACACCACATTGTGAGTGCGGTGTGGAAACTCGCTCACTCAAACACTTAGCCTGATTGCATACCATCATTATGCCACGGTGACATGAAACATTTGATGAATGAGCCTTTTATTTTATTTTCTTTTATTTATTGAGATACCCAAAAAGGTATTAGAACCGTAATGGGCATGTTAAACGTAATATAAGTACAAAATTAATATACATTAATTATTGTGACATTAAAAATATCTTGCGAATGCAGATTCTGGAAAGAGGAAGAGGAAACCTCAGTTCACGTATTGTGCCACTGTGAAGGCCTGGCGAGACTGAGATTCCAAGTACTCGGAGAAGAAAAGCCAAGCGCGGACAGCTATACAAAAGGGCCTTTATCAAAGCTGTAGAGTCTAGTACAAAGCTAGATGAGGTACTATAAGGAAGCTATTCTGGAAGCATCACAATAGACCTGAAAATAACCAGCTCCTTTGTTAATCTAATCTAATCTTGTGACTATGTAAAAAGTAAGTATCTGAGACCAGTGCTTTCTACAGTAATACACAACTATAAGATTGCGTCCCATTTTTGGCTTTATAATTTGTTATAAGACTCTTAAATAATAACTGATACAATGAAGTTGGTTCGCTATAGAACACAGAAAAAAGGTAAATTCGGGAAGTAAAAAAAAAAACACTTCTAAAAATACTTAAAGAGACAATAGCATCAGAAAGACCAGAGAAGAAGAAATAAAGGTTTATTCTTTTAAATAAAAAAATAATCACCACAGAAATTAGACAACCCCCAATTCCAGAAGCCAGAGGCTTGTGCGGAAGGGAGTTACACATTGAAAAAAACGCGGACATACAACCATTTCCACCGACAGTGCCAGTGCCAGAGCTAGGATTCGAACCCGGTGGCGAAACAGCCATGGGATTAATTACGATTGCCACCTCGCGCCTTAACCCACGCGGCTATCGACCAGACGATGACTAAATTATTATTACTAATTTCAGATCTAGTATTCAAAATTCATTATCTCATGTCTTACCTTTAACCTGTCATAATTCTATGATAGCTTTTGCTAGATTTGATTTTAAACGAGGACAACAGTTTCTTGACAATCCACAAAACTTACAACATAGAAGATCTGATATACCTAATCAACAAGAGGATTTTTTATCCCCGATAAGAAGCCCCTTACATTAAGGCATTTTAATATTCAAGGATTAAATAACAAGTGTGACATGTTAAATATTCATCTGTCGACACATAATGTCGACATATTGTGTTTAACGGAACATTGGTTAAGAAAAAATGAATTAGATTGTACCGCTATTGAGAACTACAACTTAGTGAATCATTACTCCCGTTCAAACTTGCAGAGAGGAGGAGTATGTATCTTTGCAAAAAAGGAAATTGACATATCTCCATGGCAATATCACCACTGCTTAGAAAGACATTTCGAAATCTGTATAGGTATAGTTCAATCTGTAGAACATAAAATCTATGTAATTGTTATTTACGCCTGATAGTGACTTTAAGGAATTCATCCACAGTTTGGAGTTAATGCTATATAAAATTTATAACAAAAGGTATTTATATGTTATATGTGGCGATATAAATATAAATTTTTTTGAAAATAGTATTTATAAACAATGTCTTCTGAATTTACTTGCATCTTATAATATAGTACATCATGTTGAGGAGGCCACAAGAATAACTAAGTATAGTAGTACGTGCATTGATAATATTTTTTCTAATTGTTCAATAATGGATGTCAGTGTCCACGATTCATATTTATCAGACCACACATATCAGGTCTGTATGTTTCTTTTGGCATGGAATCAAAACAGACACCCTCAATACATATATAAGAGGAATTTGAATAGTAGCAATATTCAAACTTTTCAAAGCATTATGTATCAAGAAAATTGGAGGGAAATGTACATGGTTGATAGTTTTCATGATAAATTTTTTACATTTTACGAAACACTAACGTATCATTATAATTGTGCTTTTCCTATTACAAAAATAAAAAATTCAAAAAAATGGTTTACGCCTCAAATCAAGACTCTCCACGACCAACTGTGCGAGATGGAGAAGTTTAAAAAAGAATTAAATAATCCAGTTTATACTGATAGATACAATGAATTCAGAGCAATATATAAAAATGCAATAAAACACTTTAAAACAAAAAATGACCGAATAGCCCGCTCAGACAACATTATGCGTGAGAGTTGGAAAATAATTAATGAATATAAGCATAGTTCTAAAACAAATTCCTCTATAACCCTAACTAAGAATGGTGAACGAATTACTGACTCAGTAGACATTGCCAATGAGTTTAGCACATTTTTCTGTAGCCTAACAGAATCATGCCATAAACCTATCATCAATAATTGTACAATAGTAAACAATGCACACGGTTTTTATCTAACGCCAACAACTCCAAACGAGATCGAAGATATAATAAGCAAAACCACATTAAAACCTGCAGCAGGGGCCGATGATATTCATGGCAAGGCAATAAAATCAGTAAAAAACCTTATACCAGAACCATTGTCCTATATTATAAATGAATCCTTCAGCACAGGTATATATCCAGACTCGTTAAAAATTTCTAAGTGTATACCACTCTATAAAAATAAGGGCTCTAGAGAAAACATCAGTAATTATAGATCTCTTAAATCAGATCGCAAAGATTATTGAGTCAGCTTACGCAAATCGACTTACAAACTTTGTTGCAAAATATAATTTAATAAATCCCACTCAACACGGTTTCAGAACTGGAAGATCTACTAACACAGCTATTTTTGATCTCTTATACACAATCTGTGAGGCTCTCAATGATAAAAAACATATAATTGCCCTATATTATGATCTAAGTCGTGCTTTTGATTCCGTTGATCACCAGTTACTACTGCATAAATTATATGGTATCGGGGTACGTGGAGTTGCTCATGACTGGGTTGCTTTATACTTACAAAATAGGACTGTGTTTGTAAGTGTTGGAAAAGCTCAGTCAGATATAAAAAATAGTGAACTGGGTGTACCGCAAGGATCTATTTTGGGTCCTTTATTTTTTATAATATTTATCAATGATATAACAAATAGTTGCATTACCTCTGATAGAACTATACTTTATGCAGATGACACAAATCTTCTCTTACATCAGAAGAATCTTGATACTATTGTTCAAAACTCAAATCTTGCATCGCAAGAAATTGCTAACTGGTGTAGTAATAATGGACTAATGTTGAACCCAAATAAAACCTTTTATATGAAATTTTTAACAAAAAATATTAACCCCGACAATAGTATGTTGATTAAACTTTGTGGCAAATCTATACAAGCTGTTCAGGAAATTAAATTTCTTGGGATATATATCGACCAAAAATTCACATGGAAGGCACATATAAATAATACCTGCTCAAAGCTTAGTAATATATCTTACATAATTAGAACACTTAGAGAAACAGTCTCAAATAATATTTTGAAAACATTGTACTATGGGCTTGTGCAATCAACTCTCCAATATGGTTTACTTTTCTGGGGCTCATCAAGCCACCTAGAAAAACTATTTATAATGCAAAAAAAGATAGTACGATGTATGGTTGGAGCTCATCCTTTTTCCAGTTGTAAACCTAGAAATTTTGACATTACCATGTCTATATATTTCTCAACTAATTATGTATATTAGATCTAATGAACAGCAATTCTTAAGTAACAGTGATATCCATCCTCACGATACACGTAATAAACATTTAATATATCATCCATTCTCTAGGCTCAACATCGGTAAAAATTTTCCCACGTACATAGGCATAAAATGCTATAATAAAATAAACTTTTTTGTAATAACTGACAGTATCAATGTTTGTAAACATAAATTAAACCGATTTCTGATAGAAAATGCATTTTACTCTGTGGATGAATTCTTGAATTCTTAAACCATTAAATATTTTAATATTTTAACTTATTTTTATTTTTAATCGTAGTTTTTATAATAATTCTGTATTGTACCTGTTTTTCCCTTTTGGTTATGACTAGTCAGATAAGTGATAATGTAATATTGCCGCTTTATGGATGAATAAATTATTATTATTATTATATTATTATTATTATAGTAATACAGTAATTTACTAATAAACTCAAATCATTATCTTTTTTTGAATTTTTTTAGAGGTACCTTTATGTTTAAACACTTATATAAACTTTCCGAAAAATGAGTTATTCCAACCGCAATGAATTAATTGCATATAAAAGTAGAGGGTTCATATACAGTGAATCATTAAATATTCAAAATTTATCTATCTATATCACAAATTTTAGACAAGTAAGACAGGCACCTAAATGACTTAACATTTGAATGTGCCTGGGATTTCCAATTTTGATAAATTATCTAGATTTTTAAACAACATATTTAAAGAGAGAGATAAGTGAAAAATAATTAAGTTAAAATATGACTTAAAACTAAATATGTATATAAAATTTAAATTTAGATAAAGATTCAAATTGATACACCCTAGGGAGATAAAGCAATAATCATAAAATTTTCCAACGTGCATACCGGCTAAACCTAAAAGCCTAAACTATTTGGGACCTACATAATGTTTCAATTTTCTTAAAAAATGCATGTTTGAACTTAGAGAAATTGAATTATAAATTAATCATTTTAATGGCTCTAACCAACACCCGCAGGGACAAACAAAAAATGAAACTAGAAAAATATATGCAAAAAAAAAACCAGGTTAAAATGACAGAATAAAAACATCTGATTCTAATAGAGTTCATCTATTTCTAGTTCTTAGAATTTGTTAACAAACTCCAGAATTTTCTATGGCCTTCATGATTATCCGTTACATGGATAGAACAATAGAAAAAGAAAACTACTCCATTCATATATTTTTTTAACATGCAGAAAATTGATTCATCGAGTATTTCCTCAAACTTGATTAAAATAGTGTTAACCATGTCATAAAAAATACGGCTCTTGCTGTAACCAATGTCGAATATGAATATTTTAAGTGTAGGTAGGCACGGCAACCAATAAGGAAAATTATTGGACTAAAGGATAATGTATACAAATGTGTTAGTTACAGGTTTATACAGTATATGTGGTAACTAAGTGATTGAAGTTATGCTAACGTTCCTGATATACTTATATATGTTAGATCACATTATCTTTAAACATCTACAGGGTGTATTATAGAGGAAGACTAGAGCAGGAAAATTAATAGATTGACACACCAGTAGGAAGGGTCCATCAAGATTTATTGAGCTTGTCTTCTGCAAATAATTGCAAACCCTTACTTCCTAAACCCTAATGTGATTGGACTGCTACAACAATAAAGTGAGTATAAAGAATAAGAGATTACACAACTGCATCTGTCCATTTTCCATCTGACACAAGCTGACAAATTACAATCGATCTTCTTTACATGTAAGTCACCCAATCTATTAATTTTATGACATATTAAGATCTTCATAACACAAAATTTATTACTTTTGTCATGCCCTAAGACATATCTACAATATGTTACTAAATTGCATAAATTATTTCACGTTTATGATTATAGAGATTACAGTCTAGGTAGTTCGTCTTCTTACGGACAACTCTCATACAATTAATGAAATGAAAATATGTATTGTGATATGCACCATTGCATAATAAGGGATCCGGCAGAATGAAGTATCCATTTTTAAAGTTAATTCATGCCATAATATAATGAGATATAAATTCATATCAAGTCATCATACTTTCACGATAAATGGAAATTTAAGAGAGTTGTCAAAGAGTTTGTGAGGAATGTCAGTTTAGCTCTGATGTGAATACGGGTTGGTCAAATAATCAACGTTTTTTTGTGGTTGAAGCTTTTTTAAAAAATAACTATTCTGTTGTAATCACCCAATGTTTATTTCGTCGTCACTTTCATTTAAATCCACGAGATCCAGTTTCTAGTCAAATAACGATTAAAGAGTGGGTACACAACTTTCGCAGTACTGTTTCATGTGCCAGAGAAAAAACAAAAATAAGAACTTGTTCTGTACGCACACTTGGCAATGCTGAAAATGTAAGAGCAGCTGTGCTACTAAGTCCTAAACAGCATGCTCTCCGGATCTCTCAGCTTGTGATTTCTTTTACTAGGGCACTTAAGGTCAACAGTGTTTTCTAATTGACTATAAACTTTGGAACAACTAAAATATAATATTGGGACAGGGATTAACACAATCCTGATTGAAATGTTGGAGCGGGTGATGAAAAACTTTCGTGCTAGGCTTCAAGAGTATCAGCAGAGAGGTCATTTGACTAATATAATATTTAAAAAATTAAATTTTCGTGTTTCCTCAAGAACCTTATTCCGTGTTTAATTTTTAAATAAAAATTTAGCCATTAATAAACACAACTCAATTTAAAAACAATACTTCATTCTGCTGGACCCATTATTTTTAGGAACTAATTAATAAACTCCACTTATATTGTCGCATGTTGTCAATTTCTAGAATACGTTTATGTGCTGGTGTAATTAATAGAAGCAAAGAAGAAGAAAAAAGAAACAGCATTTTAAATGTGCGTGGTTATGTTGTGTTATAAACATATTAGTAGAGGAAATCGTTACTGCTCCAATGTGCAATGTGTTACTGCATTATGTTAAGTTTCGGCAATATATGAAATGCATACCTTTGAAAATTAATGCACTCACCCCCATCGGGTTGGTTGCAGCCCTATTTTACACCCCCAATTTGATAATTCATATTATGGAGGTTTTTTGGAGTCGCTGATTACGAATCCGAAGTAAAAATTGGAAAATTCAAAATGGCGGACCTAAAATTGCTGACTTTGAGAATTAATTCCTAAATTATGCAGTTTCTATTGATTTTACTGAAAAAGATGTGGAGTAAAAAAATGTTTAGAATGCCATTTTGCATAAAAATGCACCATTTTGGTAACCACATTATTTAACCCTTTCGCTGCTTCCCTGTGGAAAATCTCCTACTCCTGACCCTTTCTTTTGCAAAAATTGGGATAAAAACTTTTTAAATTTTTTTAAATTTTAGTTTGATAATATTGGACTAAAAAAGTTGAAGCAACCAAAAAAAAATTAATCCTAATTATTTCAACTATTTACTGGGGGTGAACATAGAGTGAACTACCAAAAAATACGATTTTTTACTACTAATTGATGGGGGAAAATCTTTTCTCTTATGCAAAATCGCATTCTAAATATTTTTTTATTCTAAGCATTTTTCATTAAAATCAATAAAAACAGCGAAAGTCGCGTTTTTATATGAATCCTTAAAAACGAAAAAAGTGATTCAAGACGATAAAACGGAAGGGTTAATTGATGGTAGTTCCAAAATTTAGGATATGATTTAAGTGCACATTAATCCTATACTTTGAGCATTAAAATTATTATTTTGCGGATTAAAATATGACAAACCTCACAATAAATAAACATATCTATTTTAAACATATATGATTTAAATACGCATTATAGTAAGTAGTTGTGCAAAATATATTAAATTCATGCATATTAAAATAAGATTTTTTTATCATTACTATTTGTGCACTAAAATAATGATTAAATCTTATTAAGTATATTATTTGTTTCACTATCTCGTATAGATTAACTATGTAATAAATAAAATATCAAAGCGTACTTTTACCCTAAAAATATGTATTATAGGTGAATAACTAATGGGTCCATAACTAATTAGAGACAAAACCTATGTATCAAAAAAATAAAGGTAATTTATTGAAATAAAAAAATGAAATGATTTATTACATTTTAGCGTTAGCCATTGTACCTGGTTTTGCACGGTTTCAAGAAATTGTTATTAGGTTCGTTTTAGTTGTTGTTAGGATGCAGAAAATTTTGTTAAGGCAGAGAAGTGTTGGAGTTTGCAAAATACTAACAACAACAACTAAAACGAATCTAACCAACAATTTCTTCAAACCGCGCAAAACCAGGTACAACGGCTAATGCTAACCGAGTTGTAACACGTAACATATCCCATGTTCCAAGATTTAAAAAGCTTACACCTTATAGTGCGCATTTTACCTTTTTTAATGCGCATTTATTAATTTTAGAGCCACAATGATATTTCAGTTGCTCATAAAAGTTTTAGCTCAGAACACAAATCAAATATATTAAGGGCAGTGAAATTAAAATATTATGAAAGTAATAATTTTAATACAATTTTATTTAAAATAATATTATTTATTTCTTCTTAAAATAATATTATTTATTTCTTCTTAGTATGCAATAATTTTTTTCATGTAACTGGCATAATGTTAGTTTAATTATCCAACTCTAACGGAGATGTTCGCGTTTTGAAAATGTACTTTTTTACTACTATGGTTAGCTACGAGGACAGAACGAAAGGGTTAATATTTTTAAAATTATGCATTCTTATGCAAAATCGTATTCTAAACATTTT
Source organism: Leptura quadrifasciata (assembly GCA_963675555.1). Classification (NCBI taxonomy): domain Eukaryota; kingdom Metazoa; phylum Arthropoda; class Insecta; order Coleoptera; family Cerambycidae; genus Leptura; species Leptura quadrifasciata. The sequence continues at coordinate 49,633,176 of OY776680.1, read as the reverse complement.
ATTGTTATCATATTTTTGTTAAAAAATAATAGAAACAGCGTAAATATCTTTTCTTCTAAAAAAACGTTTATGAGGACACATTTAACCTTTCCACAAAATTGACTAAAAATGAAATAAAATGTTGAAGATTCTCTGACATGTTCAACAATAATACAGAAATTACATAAAAACCCTACGTACCTAAAAAATAATTTTCACCCCTTTGGCAGCTGACATTTATTTTTTTTTTAAAACGAAATTGTGCGCTTTTCCGCCCGTTAAACACGATTTAAACTATTTTTTAAGGGTGTATATCAATTATTACTGATAATTTGATAAAAATAACACTATTAATAATATTTCCATATTTTCCCCTATCAGTTTGCCATGAACAGTCATTGCCTTACCTTACCTTCTGCACAATCTTTAAAACCAATAATTATTGTGTTTTCTTTTGGATCATATGCCAAGCTTGCTTCTAATGCTATCTTATCAAAAAGCAGCAAACAAATATCTATTCAGTGGGACCATTTTTTCCACAATAGTTTCAATACCCTTCAATATATGTCCATTTAATCTACAGGTAAATAGAACTTTATTTAATGAAGTTAATAAAGTTTTTCTGGAAGGTAAAGCCAATGTGTTGTGGAGTAATCTATAAAATAACTCCCGAGACTTTGCTTCAATAAAGATAAACTGAATAGTTTATCGTGAAACTTCAAGCTCTACTTTTTTTATTTTTAATCGCAATTGAAAATTAATTAACCTCAGTTATGGCAAATTTACTTTTGATTGAAGAAACTCGTGAAATTTTACGTACTCCTTGACAAATTTTATTCTTTTTTTGTGTGCAATACTTTTATTGTATAAACGTCAGTAGTTCGTAAACCATCTGCAATGTGATATAATTTACGAACTTTTGTTCCTAGAAAATCTTATTAAAAAAATTATTTAATTGCAATTATATATGAGCATACCTTTCTTAGGGGGTAGAGTTCTGAACTGTATTTTCAATATTGATATTTATGAATGAATAAATAGGCTTACATTGAAGTCCATTTATGAACCAATTTTAAATATCAAAATTACATTAGAAAGCTGATTTAAGCTCTACCAAAAACAAGTAAAAGAAATGTGCAGGGTACTAGTAAAAAAAAATTGGCAGCTACTGGAAGCGACTGGAACCTCCCCACTCGGTGGATCTTTGAAGCCGAAAAGAGCATTAAATTGTGTGACAAAACGGCACTAAACGTAATCCGAACTCATCCAAAACCTTTTCAGATCTTCTGGGGCACTAAAAAAACCCTCAACTTAATGAATTTACAATCATCTATGCGAGTTATTACCTACATTATCGCTCGTTGAATAATATATAGGTTATTAACAACTTTAACATCACTTGAACGATTAAGAAAGTCTAGTTATCCTAAATACTACAGATTTGTAAAGCAACAATTTGAAAATTGGTAAAGTGATAATCTATAATAAATTCACCAACGAAGGTACAGAAAGCATATGATATTGTTATATCTACCTTTAAAGTTTGTGAGAATCCACTAAAAGTTACAAATATGTCGAAGTTTTATTAACATGACATGACACCAACGTTATCGGATGACAAACGATGACAATGACAATCGTCAAAATTTGCCCATTGCAATCCGATCGCTCGCGGCTGTCTTTGTTAAATGAAACATTAGCATTTCAGTAATTTTACTAGTATCATGCGAAATGTGATCTATACCATATTTGCTTTGTTTTTAATTTTTTTCACGGAAACCAAATCGAAAGGGTGGAAGTGTGATATATCGTTGAAATCAGAATTTTAACTGCTTTTCAATGGCTCCATTGCAAATTGAAAGTAATTATAAATTAAACAACTTGTTGCGTCAAAATGGCACTAAACGTAATCCGATCTCAACCAAAACCTTTTCAGATCTTCTGGGGCACTAAAGAAACGCACACGCAAAGTATGATTCAAATCCGTTCAGTAGTTTCGGCGCTATCGTGCTAACACACATACACACACACAGACATTTTTCAAAAATCACTTTTTTGGGTTCCTAGGACCTCAAAACGTAAAAATTTGATGTTATCTCAATTTTCGTTTTTGTACCAATTTTAGTAACCTCTCACAATTTTATTGTGGAGAGGTTAATACGAGTTTGGTATATTTGTCTTTTACAAAACACTTGATTTTTAAAGTATTAATTAAATTGTTAATAATAGTCACTTTCCTGTTAAACACTGGACTATTTACTAAGTACTTACTATACTATAAATAGAGACCACATCTCGGGTAGTTATTTGCAGAATATAGAGGGTGTAATCGGGCCTAATGAACACATATCAATATTTCCTTGTGTAAAAATAAATACAATGCAAAATAGAGAATATTTTAGATCATATGTTTAACAGTTGATTTTCGTATTATCCAAAAGTGATAGCTGAAAATTTCAGTAAAAAACAACATTGCAATACAATAATTATTTTTGGATCTAGATTAAAATTATATTACTAATTGTTGTGAAAACGACTTTTCCAGGTTTACAGACGGAAAGGTATTTAAGATACTAAATTTCTCAAAAAACCACATTTACGTAAGGTCAGAAAAGGTCCTTTAATGAGATGTTTCAGAATGTTTGATTTTCATGTACACGAGATAACTTTTTTACAGCATTCACAAGTATTTTTATCAAACTCTAGATTCAGGTATTCTCACCGGTTAATGGTATTTCACGAAGTAACATGTGACATTATTTTCGCAATTACACAATAAAATGTCCAACACTACCTCCCAAAATGCAAATGAAAAGTGCTGATCGGTTACAAGCCCATATACAGTTATTTATAGTAGCATAGGATTTATAAGGAACAGCAATAAAACAGTTATAAATCCGGTTGGAATGATGAGCACAAAAACTGTTTAAGGAAAGGCAAACAGGTTGGATGAGACGAGTGTAGGTGCGTCTTTATTATACACACATATTTCGATATGTAATGTAAAGCAACGTTCGGCGCGGTTAGTACTTGGCAGAGTGACCGTTTCAACAAAATAGTATTCGCTCCCCAGTTTTACTGGTTTTTATATCAGTGTATGCGCAGAAGCTATGCAACCCTAAGCAAGGATTGCAAAGCGGATATACCATCCTTCGGAGGGGATATAAAGCTGCCATCCCTTGTCTATTAAATGTTAGGCAAGATCTCTACTCTTGGAAAGAGAAGAGATCCGGCAAAATTCCTAGTCGAGGGTAGTTTGTCTATAGGCATCCGTGAGAGTATAGAGGCCTCAGTAGCGGAAATAGGCCGACGTTACATAAATTCATAAAAGAAAATTTTAATTTTAAGCCTTTCTATTAAATATGTGTATTTTATATAATATTTGTAATTATATTCATATTTTTGCAATACGATTTTTAAGTATAGTTTAAGTGGTATAACCTAGTGGAAGGAGTTTTCTCCTATACATATCTGCTGGTTTATTTGTTTGAACTGACATATAGGCGTTTTCAATTTATAACCCATCTACATTTAATTAGTGCTTCATAATTCATGAGTTTAATTGGACGAATTTCATTGTAAACTTTCCTAATAATTATAATTAAATAAAAAAATTTAACTTCTACATATTAAACGATTATGTTTATAACATAAATATAAATAAATAAATGACAGCACCCACATTTAAAATGTATTTTTGTTTCTTTTCAGCTTAAATTAATTACTTGAGTAAATAAATGTATTACTTGGGAATTAGCAATATTAGTGGGGTAAAAATAAGACTTGAAAAATATGAAATATAAATTATCTGGGCAGGGCAGTTTTTCTATTTTAACGTGTTGGGGGTTCAAGTTGAGTTCACAGTTCAGTTTTGCAATTTCTGCGAGGTCGGTGTATTTTTTATTTAAACATATAAATTTTTCAGATCATGGTTTCCATTGGTTTCTTTAAAATATCTCAAGATCTATAATTTCTACGGGACAAATGAGAAATGTTCATTATGAGTTGTATGAGAAATAAATATAAACTAAAATTTACTCCAATTATTATTTTAAAAAAATGAAATGTAATAATTTATTTGAAAAAAGAAAACGATCAAATTGCAATGAACCTTAGGCAAAATGTAGCGTTTTTCGTGGCTATGTCTCAAGGTACACCGACCAAAAAAATAAAGTATAATAAGTAAGTATTCAACTATAATGCGTAACAATTACATAGATGTGCGATGGGTGGAACATATTTGAAATAAATAAGCACATAGTGTATTCTGGCCAATCCATTAAAAGCTACTAAAATTAAAATAAAAACAGCATTTATCATAAAATACTAATAACTTTTATTTTACGTGCAAAAATATTGAAATAATTCAATCTTCGTCACTATTGTCTTCTACAGTTGTAGTAACATTTGTAACATCAAATATGTGTTAATATTTAAGCGGGCTTAATGATTTTTTATTGATAACGGCCATGTGACAAATAACAAATTATTGATGTTACATATGAGCAAAAAACTATAGTTCTATTTCCATTAGCACAATCACATGTATATCTCTTTACGTCCTTATAGAAAATCCTTATGGAAAATCTGTGTCTGCTGACACCATAATTGATTATATGAGAAAAAATGAAACAGAACAAAATACATTAGGAGACCTAATTGAAGGAAAAAAATGTAATCGCAGCAAAAAGCTTTTTACAACACTATCTTTCACTTCCCTCATAGATTTTCCAGAATTAACTGAAAGCGATCTTAAAATACTCTTTACAGGAACATATTAAATGTCACAAGCGATATGTTATCTCGCTGAGCTGCTGGACGGTGACAACAACAATATTAATATTGAGTACTTAAAGAAGATGGCAATATAATAAGGATGAAACTTCGTTCTCGACACATCACTAGCAAGACAAATCATTGTTTTATTGAATACAAACCAAATATGAACAACTATAAGGCATAAATAAACAAAATCTTTGTTACATTAAGTGCATATAACAAAGAAAAAACAAATAATACAAAGGGGAGTTGTTCGTTATAAACGTTCTTCGACAATCCCTGCAGAAATACATATATACATAGTAAATGTTAAATTTTATCTATAAATGATAACTGTCACAAGGTAAGTTAGGTAGGTTAAGAATACATTGTAATTTAAGACGTATCGCTAATTTGATGAGAAAGTATCGCTTGCCATATTTAGCTTTGAAAGTATTTGGTGTGCAGCGAGTTAATAGATTAAAAAATGCAGGGTTATTTAAATAACTGACGAAGATATAACTAAACGCACATTCAAAATTAGAAGTGTTAAGTTGGTAGATGCTAAATAAGTCATTGTTTCTAAGGTTTAGTTGATGTACATTTCTCCTGAGAATTAATAGCTCGTATAAATACTCAGGAGTCTTATATGGAAATATTTTCATGAGGAATACTCCAAATAAATATTCAATTTTCATATGTTTATGGTCATTATATATGGGTGTTATGTGATCATATTTTTTTGTTGGGTATACAAAACGCATACAAGCATTTTGAGCCATTTGTAATTTCTGTTTACAGTCGGCATCTAAAAAGTTATAATACATTGGCAGACAATGTTTCTAGTAATCTAAAAAATAACTATGGGGTCCCGCAAGGTTCTGTATTGGGACCACTTCTGTTTATTATTTTCATAAATGACCTAAATCAAATAACACATAAATGTAAAATAAAAATGTTCGCTGATGATACTATAATATATTGGCATGATAATGATGTAAAGAAATTGGTAGAGGTGCTAAATGAGGTACTTAAATTGGTGCAGGACTGGTTAAATGAAAATGGATTAAAGCTGAATATAAAAAAAACTAAATCAATGTTAATTAGTAGTGCATTTAATAAAGTTCATATATCAGAATTTAAAATTAATATTGGCAATGAAGATATTGAATGTGTTAAAATGCATAAGTATCTGGGAATGGTTTTGGATGAACATTTAAATTTCAAAGAACATGTGAAATATGTAGTGCGGAAAGTTAATAAAAAAGTTAACTATTTGGGTAGAATTGGGCAGGATTTAACTAAATGGTGTAAGAGAACTATTTATAACTATCATTGAACCTCACCTTACCTATTGTTCGTCATTACTACTGACCCTAAATGAAAGTGAAAAACATAATCTACAAATGGTACAAAACCGAGCGTTAAGAATTATCTTAAGCACGAACAGATACACTAGTGTAAGAAAAATGTTAAGCCACTTAAATATTCTTTCTGTTAAACAAATAATAATGCATAATGTTCTTATATTAATTCATAGAATGACTCTAAAATTAGTTCCTCCGTATTTAACTGATAAGTTATATAAAGTAAAAGACACTCATAAACATTATACTCGATATGGAGAAAACTATGTATTAGAATACAAAAGGACATCAGCAGGGCAAAATACAATTTTTTACAAGGGCCTGAATTGGTATAACCAATTAAATAAAGATACCAAAAATTTAAATCTAAAAAAATTTAAAAAGGAAATGAAAAAAATTGTTATAAATCCACCATTTTAAAGTCAATTATTTTGTATATTATGTTAATCGTTTGTGATTTATATGTTATATGTCATATTATATTAATTGTAGTGTATTGTATTTATATTGTAATTGTAAGATATAGCATTCCTCTTTTTTGCTAATAAAGATTACTTACTTACTTACAATAATCGAACATAGGAAATATTAGAGACTCGACTAACATATATTTTACATTTTCAGGGAGTAAAACTTTAAATGAATATAAAGTTTTTAACTTTATGTAACATGCCTTTAATTTATTTGAGATGTGCTCTTCAAAATTCAAATGGCTGTCAAATGTTACTCCTAAATTTCTAACATATTCTTTGACAAGTACTTCCATGTTGTCTATGTGAATAGTAGAAAAGTTAAATTGAGTGATTTATTTAGAGTTCGTTGATTGCCCACGAACATAACACAGCTTTTATAGTCATTGACAATCATGGCTTGGTCTCGTGACCAATTCAATATTCTATCTAAGTCCTCATTTAGATGTCGTAGAGCGATATTTGTATCAGGTGCAGCAAATGATATAGTCAATTGTACATCGTCTGCATAAAGATGGGCATTGCAGTAGTGCAGTACGTTTGGCAGATCTGAGGTAATAGAGAATATGGGACCTAAAATGCAGTTGCCATATTCACCAATGATCTCCTACCTTCTATATCTACAACTATAGACCTGTTCTTAAGGTAGTCTTCAAACCAGTTGCAAAATAAGGTGTCTAATCCAATGTAGTGTAGTTTAGCCAATGGTATTTCGTGATTTATTAAATCAAACGCCTTACTGTAGTCCAGTAAGACTAAGCAGGGACCATGGTCCATGGCTGTTATTAAATCATCCCTTAGTGAGTGCAAAGCATGTGCTATATTGTGATCTAAAACCAGATTTGGTTTTTGGCAGAATGTTATTATCCTCTATATGATGCAATATCATTTTGCATACTATTTTTTCTGTGAATTAATCTTAGATCGCTGTACCTCACCGGATTTGGTTTTTTAGGCAGTGGCTTTATTACTGAAATTTTCCATAAGAACGGAAATATACCTAGCTGTAAGGAATCATTTATAATATTTGTAATTACACCAGTAACGGACGGTAATATAAACTCGGTCATTATTAAGCTGATATTATCGGCCTCCATTGTTCTGGATCTAATTTCACTAACTGATTTATGAACGTCTTCATCCTGTACTACTGTAAAAGTAAATGGGTGGTTGTCAGAAATTGTGTTATTTTTATAAAATAATAATTGATCATTATTAACTGGCTGTATGTATCGACTCATTGGTTGCCCTGATTAGTTCGTTTGGATCTTTCAAATGATTCGATAAGTCTATATTACCCTTGTTGTGTATGCCCCATTGTCTAAATCTAAGTCACATTTGTTAAGCTTACTTATGTTATTAATTTCAAACTGCATGTATGCTTTTTTTCATTTTTAATTGCAAGTTGATAAGGATGTTGTCTTACTGTCTTTAAAGGAGCATGCTTATAAAGAGATACACCTGTGATTGTGCTAATGGAAATAGAACTATAGGTTGTTGCTCACATGTAGCATCAACAATTATTTATTATTTGTCACATGGCCGTTATCAAACAAAAATCATTAAGCACGCTGAAATATTAACATATATATTTGATGTTGCAAATTTCATATGGAAGCCTGGTGAGAACCTTTCAAGTCAAAAGCTTAATCTGTTTATTAATAAAGTGCTGAAACGCAGAAGTTACAATATCTCAACATATGTGATATAAAAAAAAAATTTCATTTTCTCAAGTTGTTCGTTTTTTCATAAACTTTCAAAGCATGTGAAAATGCTTCATGTGCTTCAAATGCTGCACCTTAAAATTTGTTTATAACCAACCTTTTTGACTCAAATTATTGTCAAAAATTTAAATAATCTTTTTTATCTCTCGTGAACTCAATTTGACCACCTAAACATGTTAAAATAAAAAACTGCCCTGATTAGACAATTCGCATTAAAATACTAATTTGACTCTAGTATAATATACTATAATAGTAATGAATAAAATTCATTAATTCCTAAAAACATCATTCTATTTCATAATAAGTTGGTATTCTTATTTTATCAATTGCCAGTAATGTAGAACTGGAAAAACTACTTGCGTTAATTATAAATTAATTTTCATGGCCACTGAGACATTATATACAATTCCATTATTTAAGATCCCTCAGATATGATTTAAAAAATATGCAGGGTACTAATTAAACTAATAAAATTACTAGTAGGTAGTAGAAGTATAATGTTGAGTCTGGATTGTCAAAAAATATATTTTTATGCCAAATTCCTTGTCCCTAATTTCAAATGGTTACCTTGAAATATAAAAACTGGGGGGTACCTGGCATGCGGGCATCCAGTATAAATGGAAAATATTAAATTTAACTTTCCATCAATACAACAAAGGAGAATGTTAATAAAGGCCAATCCTCCAATGGACAGAGTCTAAAATTTAACTCCCATAGGTAACTATAAACCATATTAGCCTAGCAGATTTGTTAAAGGGCTGAGAAATTGATGACAAAAATGTTTATGCTGATGGCCAAAGTCTGGTAAAATATTTATCCAACAGTTTGTAAAGTGGCTAATTATATTTCAATATCAGGACCCTAAAAATAAAGATGAAACACCCAATATGGTGTATCCGAATCAAGATAGTCAAGTGCAAAACATAAATACCAATACATTTAGGCCTAGTTTTATAATGTTCGATTAATCCTACTTTTACCTTAAGTGCAAACTTAAGATTAAACCATGATTTATACTTTACATTACAAATGCCTCTTTTATAAAAATAAACTTAAATCTATGTGGCACTACTGTTGTCCAGAAATTGCAACTTCTCATAGTTTGTTTATAACCTATTATGACATTTTGACATAACCTTTCAAGTTATTTTTGTAAAATTAGAGGAGCATTGTTAATTATACAATAAACAGTTGACACGTTAAGCATATATGCATAGAACTGTCAGGTAATCCAAAATAAATCTTTACCTTTCTGTCAGATGTAGTAATAAATTTTCAATTAGTTTCGATAAAATAATAACTGACTGCTTAGATAATCTAAATCAATTTATAAAGTTTCTCATTACATTCTTCCATGTAACTATAGGCCTGATTCTAAAATTCTGAGAACATTGAGCTTATTAATAATTTTTTATAATCACAAATTTGGAATACATCCATTAAATATACACCGAATTTTATTAATTCTGAGGTTATGCATAACCTGACATCTGATAATCCAAGGTTTGAAGTTTAGCCTTAGTATGACGTAATTAATCTGTAAACTGAAGATTACTGACTGACATTATAAAACAGACTTGTTTTCAGATCCGTAGTTTAATTGGTACTCTATGGTTTAACTGACATTATAAAACCGGCCCTTAGTGTGGGGTCCATGATCCAATACAGCGAATTACAATTTAGAAACTTATGAGCGACTATATATTTACGTTGAAATACAGAACTCATCATAAACATTTGTTAGGTGTGAAAGTCGTTTGTAACAATTTAGCACTAAAAAATCCAAGATTACACATGCAATGTGACCAATCAGAATATGAAATAATCTGCATTGTTTATTCAGAATGCATTTAATAGCGTGTATTTGAATATGAACATGATAATTGTAACAGTTTGACATACGACAGTAACAATGTCTGACATTGAAACATAATTACCAATCTTACAGAACTATTGTACAAGTATTTAACCGGATGTTATCTTGAATAAACATGTCTTTATTTATGTCACCGGTTCTAGTCGTTCCTGGTTCTAATTGTCTCCGTATCGATGAACGCAGGATTTTCCACGCGTTCCATATGTCTGCTGGAAAAAGGGTCATCACTTTTACGTATGATATGATTCATAAATATGTATGAAAGTCGAATTTTAGGTTCCATCCTTCAACAAAAAATTTATCTTTTTTTAATATCCCCCTTTTGATTTTCACTTAACTTTCCATGGGATACTAAAATCTTAATATAGCAGTAATTTATTTAAATTATATTTGACTGTTTTTATGAGAGGTGGAATCAGTATACAATGTATTAAATATTATTCCATTCTGGATTTGTAAAATTAAATAAAACTTTAAACACAAACGAGTCCAAGGTCCATCTGTGATATAAAAAGAAGCTGTTAATTAAATATCTGGTACAATCAAAACAACAGTTATATTCGATTCTTGTTTGATTTTAACAAAATAAAATATTTAGAAGTGAGTCTTTTAATAGATGAAGTTATATGTTTGGCCTTTTTCAAGGCACCTATTTGCATTTATTTTCAAAATTAAATGAAATTGTTTCATATAACAGCAATACAATTGAAGAAACGTTCTTTTATTGTAAAATGTGCAATGGAGGATTAATTTCAATTTTGAATCGTAAGCCATAAAAACAATTCTTAAAACTGTTACAATTATTGTGACAAAATAGTTAATGATTTTGTAAGTTATGTCACATAATAAAAACATTTTTTTAGAATCATTCTTAAATCAATATATGTAACTTTAATAGGATATTTATAATACTATAAAATCACTAATATATAAATTACATTTTATTTATTTTGCAGGGTAGGAAAAAAATATTTATATATAAGTAGCAATTTAGTTCCACTCAATATTCACAATATTTTTAATGAATAATTTTTTGAAAAACACTGAAACACATCAATATTATTATTAGCTGCAACATCATCAAGCTTTTTTAATTGCAACCCAAAATGAAATTCTTATTGTTTTCTGAGCACAATAGTATTCATTTGTAGAGGGCCTGTTGCACCCAAAATACAGGATGTTTAATAATATTAATAATATAATAATCTTTATTGGAAATCCTAATATACAAAATATTGCAATAGAAAATATTAAACATTAAACATGAAATAAATAAATAAATAGTTTTACATTTACACATATCCACCGATAAATATTAACAAAAAATTTATTTTGAAAATACAGTAATCCAAAACTAAACAAATATCCTACATGAAATTAAAATATTTTCTTGCAAAACATAAAGACAGCTTAGTACCGAGATTCCATTTTTGACATAAAAAAAAACCATTAATATTTAACGAAATTTTTCAAAATGTCCCCCAATAACAATCTAACATTGGCTAGCAAGTGTATAAACACTTTGTAATGAATGTTCAATAATTCTGGACTGATATTTTCCATTTTGATATGAATTCGATGCTTTAGATCATGTAAATTATTTAGTCTATTAAAATAACTCTACAAGAAGAAATCTAATGGGACAAATTTTTGTTCACTGAAAATAAAAGCAAAGTGTCTTAAAAGACCAAAACACCCTGTACCTTGTAAACGATCAATAGGAGACCTCTACTCGGAAAACAGAAAGAATTCATTTTTGTTAATAGGGGGCCAAGGGGATACAATTAAAAAAATATAACGATGTTATCACAGCTCAAAAATAAAATCTGGAAAAAATTTAAGTAAGCCAGTACCTATTTACAGAACGAAGTGACTATTCATCCATGCAGGATGTATGAATAGCATTAGGACTATTTGTACATGCAATATGTGACATATTGATATAGTAAGAAGTATGTAGGTTTCTCATCAGCAGTCCGTGGTGTAGTGGCTAGGTTGCCCGTTTTCACACAAATTGTTCTTAGCCGCCGTCCAGTCTTCCATCTGCCGCAATGACTCACGTCACGATTGATCGACTGGTCTCGGGACTTGAGTTGGCGAGGCCATGCATGTATATGTTAATTAAAAATAAATATGTTTTGATTGATTGATTCTCACACGTGAGGTCGAGGGTTCGAATCAACTTGTTACAAGCTTTTTTTTACTACATTTTGTTCAGAAGTAAAATACGTCTTTGCGAATATTTCTTCAGGTTAGTTCGTTAGGTTAAATATGTTAATATTATTTGATGTAGTATAGTTGCTTATAATAGATAATTTCCCTTGCCCTTAACATTTTGTTATCAACTAAAATACGTAATACGAATATTTCTTTAGGTACCTATATCAGAAAGAAGCACGCAAAATGGCTATCTTCCTTCTTATTCCTCTCACGTATTTTAATTTATGATCGACGATCCTATTTTATTATTTAATACATACTGCATGTACGAGTAGTCCTGACGCTATTCATAGATCCTGCATGTACGAATAGTGACTCCATTTACAGAAATAATAGCGAAATGACACAGTGTTTTAAAAAAAAATAATTTAATAACAATATTCATAATGTGCAGAACTAAATCACCGCATGATAATTTTTTATTTACAATGATATGTAATCTGAGTTCTGTTAATACCCAAATAATTATTAAAATGCAATAATATTTTCAGTTAGTGAAAATTATATATTTTCAGATTTACATAAATATATCATGTAAGAATTAAACAAAAACCGTGTTTATATTTGTAGACAAATTTGGAAGGTACTTAAAAATAAATATCAAGCATATTTTACATAAAATTACACATCCAATAAATAAATTTTTAGCAAAGTTTAACACAAGCAATTTTCCACATTGTTATCGATTTTCTGGCGTTAAATAAAGATTTTCAATTATCTCCTTACACGGTAGCTTAATAACTGTCAAGTTATTGAATTACCCTTAATTATACTAAACTTTCTTGAACAAAAATTCTACATTTAACAAAATTATTGTGGGCACTGAAACTCTACAGGACTCATCTACAGCTTACAGCTCATCCTGCGACTTGCCTATTTGCCTCGATAAATATTACTTTCAGTTCTTGTTACATTAATAACCATTATATTGCAGGACCTCTGGCTTTGATTTAGAAAAGAGAGAAAAGTAATCTTTAATTTGACTCGCATCTTATTACTTCAAATAGTATGGAGGAAAAAGTTTTAGTTTCCCATTAACTCTTCAACTGCCGCAGATAAAATATGTTCGGGAAAATCTTGTAAGCAACTAATGCTCTGGATAAGTATATTCACTTGCCTGCATTGTCACAGGCACATAATAGGAATGTTCCATTATATGCCCGCGATTAAAATAGAGACTAATTTTTTAGTGAATGCTAGATTCCGGTAATGTTACTTACGTAGCTGCGTTGCAATGAAGTTGTAACGTGGTGGGGATGCAACTCTCGCGATCTTTTACCACTTTATAAATTAGTGTTGCAAGATATTATTAGAAAGAAAAGTTTGTACATTTCTAACTGTTAACCTTTGTGAATTGAGTATTTTAGCTAATATGGTTCCTTAATTCCATAATGATGCAGTATATTTAATAAGATTACATGATCAATAAGAAACAATACCTTGGAGGTCCACAGACAAGTTCTTCATTCTCCGAGTTAGTCAGTATTGTTGCCGTATAATCAAATATTGCTGCCTTAATGGATTTTTTAATAAACCCAAGCTGAAATGTGGAAAACAACTTGCAAGAATAACTGTTTTATTGGTCTAAAATTCTCTATCAAATCCTTCTAGTTTTGAGAGCAATCAATGATACCAGTTTGTGCATAGATAATTATAGTTTTTGCCTTAAATCGGGTTGTGCCTGCGATATATTTCTTTTTTAAAAAATGCACAAACCGTATAGGCTGGGGTCGTTACGGGTTTTTAATGCTGAAAAAAAAAAAAAAATTAATAGCAGGCAACGGCCGGCTGGAATATATAGTTGAGGTCATAAACAATGAAAAAAAAAACCTTGGAACTTGAGATGAAGGGAAGTAGTGTGAAATGGGGTGCTATTTAAGGGATGAAAACCGTTTTTCGTGATTTGTGGCGAAACGTGACCTCCTAGAGAAAAGTGTTTCATACAAAAGTTGTAGATAATAAAAAAATCTAAAACTTTTATTTTACATTATTTTTCGACATAACCTCAAAGTTTGCGAGAAAATGACGAAAAACCGATTTTTCTGTTTTTATTTTTTTTCTCGCGTGAAAATTATTTAATTTAAATGAAACTTTGTGAAAGTATGTAATTGTTTGCATATAATAAGCATGAATTTTTTCAATTAGGGGAAATAAATATTTTTCGAGATTATATCATTTTTCCGAAAAAATACCCCTATCTTCGGCGAACAAATTTATTGCTTTTTTTTTGGATTTTGATGTTCTACTAGTGCTCATTTTTTTCGTCGAGATGTCTACTTTCAAATGGTACGTCGATGTTAGTGATTTATTGTCATTTAGCAGCTTAAAATTAAGAAAAACCGAAAAAAAAATTTTTCGAATCTCGAATTTGTCGATTTTTTTCATTATTTTCAATTTTTTAGCATATTTATGTTAATAATTCATAATATTTTAATGAAAAAACTTACTCTGGTATAAAATAACTAAAGTTGAATGAATTTAGTTATTGGAAACCACGCTAAAATTGAAATATGTTAATATATAATTGATACTGTTACATATTCAAACAAAAAAAAAAAAATTTACAAAATTTGAAATTTCTCAGCATACAGGTATTTGAAATGCCCGCCCAAAACGACTGAAGGTTGGGGGTAGAGAGGGGTAGGACAAAGTGATCCTGCACAAGAGCAGCAGAGCTCGTTCTGTTGTAGTAGTAAATCTCCATTCGTCTAGTTGTGTAAAAGTATTTTTTCAGTTTGTGATGCGTCCTTTGTAAACGCACGTGGTGATTGAGTTTTCGATTAAAATTAAACGAATTGTTAATTGACAATAGTTTACTGCCGTTGGATAATAACAAAGTAAATTGAGTATTAATTTGTAGCCTTTAACATTGTCAGTAGCTTTTATAATTTTAATATTATTGTAAATTTATACATGATAATTACAATTGTTAAATGTTACAATAATGTTTTGTTTTGATGTGTACGCTTGAAGCTACAACTATCGTATTTTCAATTACAGCAAAATTGAAGTAACATTTCAGAAAAATATTTATTGTACATCTAAAATTTATTTTAGATTTTGCACGTGTTACAAACGTAAGGTTAGGGATAACTTGGTTGGGTAATTTTGACAACGATCAGGACAACAAAAAAGCAAAGGGCTGGGGCTGGATCGAAAATGTAGGAAGACTCATGCCGGATTACATCTCTGACAGATCCGACTTGATTCCCGGAAAGTTGTTAAAAAGCGATAGCTGTACTTGTGAAAGTGGATGCAATAATCAAAGGTGTGGCTGCCGAAAACACGGCTTAAAATGTACCAATCTATGCAATACATGCACTGAGAACTGTTCAAATAGAGACAGAGAAGTATTTGTTGATTTAAGTGATTCTGAAGATATTGATGAAGAGCCAGCAAAGAATAATGACATCGAAATTGAAGAACCTGAAAATGCCAATGATTTTGAAGATAATATAGAATTTAAGAGTTTGATCGATGAAGAAAACGAACCACAACAAGAAAGTCCTAAAATTGATTAGATTTTAACAATTATTTTATTGATTTTTCTTTTTATAAGCTATACACAACCAATATTAATAAAGTAAAGAATTCGTAGCCAATATAAATAAATTGTATGTTGTATTTTATCATATGTATTTAGAATAATTTAATATGCATATAAAGTTTTCGAAACTTAACTGTAGCTTATGAAAATTAATAAAGTACTATTGATTTCC
The DNA here is from genome assembly GCA_963675555.1 of Leptura quadrifasciata. Classification (NCBI taxonomy): domain Eukaryota; kingdom Metazoa; phylum Arthropoda; class Insecta; order Coleoptera; family Cerambycidae; genus Leptura; species Leptura quadrifasciata. The sequence continues at coordinate 49,617,063 of OY776680.1, read as the reverse complement.
ATATAAATGTTAAGTTTCATGAAGTTTTCCCTACCTTTCCGAGTTGAAATTCATTCAACTTTATTTATTTTATACCAAAGTAAGTTTTTTCATTAAAATATTATGAATTATTAACATAAATATGCTAAAAAATTGAAAATAATGAAAAAAATCGACAAATTCGATATTCGAAAAATATCTCTTTCGGTTTTTCTTAATTTTAAGCTGCTAAATGACAATAAATCACTAAATCAACGTACCATTTGAAAGTAGACATCTCGACGAAAAAAATGAGCACTAATAGAACATCAAAATCCAAAACAAAATCAATAAAGTTGTTCGCCGAAGATTTTTCGGAAAAATGGTAAAATCTCGAAAAATATTTATTTCCCATAATCGAAAAAATCCATGCTTATTATATGCAAACAATTACGTACTTTCACAAAGTTTCATTTAAATTAAATAATTTTCACGCGAAAAAAAATAAAAACAGAAAAATTGGTTTTTCGTCATTTTCTCGCAAACTTATCGAAAATATTCATGCTTATTATATGCAAACAATTACGTACTTTCACAAAGTTTCATTTAAATTAAATAATTTTCACGCGAGAAAAAAAAAATAAAAACAGAAAAACCGGTTTTTCGTCATTTTCTCGCAAACTTTGAGGTTATGTCGAAAAATATATACAATAAAAGTTTTAGATTTTTTTTATTATCTACAACTTTTGTATGAAACACTTTTCTCTAGGAGGTCACGTTTCGCCACAAATCAGGAAAAACGGTTGTCATCCCTTAAATAGCACCCCATTTCACTACTTCCCTTCATCTCAAGTTCCAAATTATTTTTTTCCATTTTTTATGACCTCAACTATATATTCCAGCCGGCCGTTGCCTGCTATTAATTTTTTCATCTCAAAAAGGTAACGGCCCCAGCCTAGTACATGTTTCTAGAATAAAGTCAAATTTATTAATTATTTGGATATTATTCAACTTCAGGATGAAATAAAAATTCGAAAAAATCTCAAATCTTAATAATTTCTTTGATCCTACCCTGCTGCTAGAACCAAGACTATTAATGTGATAATTTGTTTTGAAAATTTGCAACTAGTGTCACGTGTCAAAAAGATACATTAGGATTTTCAAAATCTTAGCAAGAACACCGTACATAATTGTTATGATAGAAAATCAACCTACCTTTTCACAGCAAATATAACTTATTATTTCTTGGCACATTATATACGATTACACAATCTTCTAAAATTTAAATGCTAGAATAATCTGCTAAAATAAAGATGAATTAGATATGCATAGAATAATACATTGATACCTAAGCCTCAATGTTGGCAAGTAAAACAAAAAAAATTAGACTTTAGTATTGTGCTTGAACTTATTATTTTATGTGAAAATTTATAATCCTGGACAATCAGATATATATGAGTTTTAAAGAATTATGTATTTTGTTAAAACTAATATTTAAGCGATATAATTACTTCTATAATAATAATTGGAATGAGTAGAGTATAGGATAGATCTAATTACCGTTAATATAAAAAGTGTAGGAACATTTGCATTATAATGAGTTATATCTAATTTTATCTAATCTGTACAAGTTATTTGAGGGTACTAAAAGTTCTCGATGATTTCTAATCATACCTATCAAACATTATCACTTGTCCTAGCCATGACACAATATGATTTTTAGAGTAATGCTCTGTCTAATGTAAAAATTGATATTCCTTTTGAGTTTTTGGTGGCCCTTTCCATATTATAAAGCATTTTTTTAAATATATTCATTGGAATTAAAATTTGCGAAATTGTTTTTAATTTTATCAAAAAACTTGAAATTTTTTAAATTAAAACCGGCATAAAGTAAAATTTAAAAACAGTGGGACTTCATAAAAAATTGAAGTTGATAAAAACATTTCCTTCCGTTCTGAAAAAAAAAAACAAAAATGCACTGCAGATATTTTACAAACATTTTCCCTCACCCCAAGGTGGGCATTGGTTTTTTTGAAAACAAATTTTGGAAATTTCAATCAAATATTTTTTCCACAAAACATCTTCGTACTCTTCTGTTAAAGTTTGGTGTGGGTCTCATGCTACATTAGTAAATTATAACTTAGCAAAATTTCACGGACTGCTACTGAAAACTACAACTATTTTAAGGTAGATACGGTTGTCTAATCATATTAAAATTTTAAATATTCCTTTCAAACCTTTTTGCAAAAGTCTTTAAAATATTTAACGATTGATTATAAGATTTACATTTTCTATGTAATGCGAAACATTCATAATCTATTTAAAAAATTTAGCATACTTCACCTAGTCCAGGACCATAATAAATAAAAAGTCATAAGCAAAATACCATTTACTAAGTTTTTTTTTTGATGATTCAGTTTCTTTCCGTACTTTACCTGCCTGTGCGATAAAAACCACTGATTTAGGTTTTCTTCATAATAACCCACCTTTTAAGGTTATTCCCATATCATCATCCATTAATAAAAAAACTATTTAAGAATCCAAAAAATGTTGAAGTTAATGTATTACCCTCATCAATAACCGTCATTTAAGGGGGAAGACGGTTTAATTCTAGTAGCATTCATGTCTGGTGGTTTTTTTTAGGTTCCACTCAGCTTCATGAAGGTTTTTCACACAGAGGCCCTTAAGAGCCATTTTTGGGAGCCTCTGTAAATTAACAATAATATTTGAGTATTTTTTAGCTTGGACATAATAAGAAAAACCGAATACGGATTACAAAACAACAGGTTCTCAAATTTTTTTTGTCCATTTTATATATACACACTGGAAACCAACTCAAAAATAAAATTAAAAAATTTGAAAACCTATGAAACAAAAAGAAGTGTAAAAGTAAGTAGATTATAGGGTTGCCAAATTAGGTTATAACAAAAATTTTAACTATAAAATAAAAAATACATTTTACCAATTATAAATTATCAGTTATACTGGGTGTTTAAAGAGCGACTTAGCTAGAAAATTGTATTAAATGCCTTCTATTATTGTAAAAAGAAAAATAAATTAATTCGATAGTGTATCTGCCACAATGTTTAATAAAAATTTATTACATATCACCACAGTTTGCAGAAATTGGAAATATCAATTCAATTCAATAAAATTTGATATAGTATTGAAAAGACAGTTTTAAAAATAAATATTACAATTATATCAGCTGATATTGAAATATGGCAAATATTTCATAAAATTAATAAATACATCCCCAAGATTTATAAAGTCCTAGTGATTTAAAAATAGTGTAAACTATTTGTTCCAAAGGACTTCCACTAATGAGCTAGTAAACAATTTTCTCTAGCCAATCAACCTGGCATCAAAATACCTGAAATGACTTAGAAGACTTTCAAAGGCTCCAATAATTGATGAGGCCGTTAATGTGACAAATACATTGCCGACAGTTCTTTCTATGAAACAGTTTTAATTAATCACACTAACTTATAATGTCACCTTATAACCAGTATCCTTGGGCAAATTTTCTTGCAATGTGATAAGTCTTCTTTAATATTTACACAAACAGCCCTGCCACAAAATAAAAATAAAAGATTCCTGGAGCAAATATTAAATAGGGGTTGGCAACCCTATTAGTGTAATAATAATAAATTAAATGAAGAGCAGTATAAACAATAATTACCTTGAACTAAAAGCTTTTTACATAGAAACTAACCAGAGCTACAATATTTTCAATAAAAAAAATTGGATTACTGAAAAATTAATGATCCTTCATGATTAAATGTACTTTGGAATATTTTTTGTCTTGCAAACGGACTAAACAAATTAGATATTTTCAGAGCATATTTGCACCACCAAAATTCCACACTCTTAATTAGATAATTGATATCAAATTAGAATAAACTTAACAAACGGTCTAGGTGAAAACCTCAAATTTAACACTTTAAAATAAATCAATAAGAAATTTGTAAATTTCAAGCACATTATACTTCTTGAAATTTGTTACTTGAGCTTACATGCTTTTTTATGTGAGATGAATTTGAAATCACCCCTGTTTTTCAGTTATAGGTATAGAAATTATTTGAAAACAACTCAGAAAATCACATTTAGCCACTATGAAATGTTTGACATTGTTAATATATTTTAAGTTTCCCTCAATCATTAATAGGTAATTGATGAATGGAAGATACAAAGGGGATAAGGGCCAAAATTTTCAATCTAGAATTATTGCTGTAAAAAAATGTTATGTCCTGACAAATGTGGTACGTGCCATGCCCAATAAAAATCTTCGTAAAAAATGGAATGGAAATGGAACCACCGTTACCGGTGGTTACATGTGGTCCTTATGGATCACAAGTATTTCTCTACAAAAGTGGCAAGTGCCAGTTTACTGAAAATTGAAAAAGCATCTGTTTTTTCTTGTATGAGATTATTGACAATTTTTTTGAAGTTTTTAATAAAGTGAGTGAGGTCAACATTTAAACACGTAGATGTAGAGGTTTGGACGTTTTGGTGCTGAGTAGACTTCTAAAAGAGACTGGCATGGCATATATAACAAGGAAACTTAAGTCAAAGTTAAGTAAAAGAAAGCATTACCTAGTCAACAGGTTTGTTGACATATCCTAACACAAAATTTACAGTTTTTCTGATGAAAACTTAATTTTTAAGCGGTTTGTAAATGCCAATTCGCTTGCAAAAGTCTTAACTACCTATGGCATACAACTTTGTTTCAAGGATATTACAAAAAAACGCAAAAATGCAAGGTACATATCTAATGGGGCTCATGCAACTGATATCGATTAAAAGAAGTCGACATGGCAGCTATGATACTTCAGAGGAAAGCAAACGGCAAACAACAATAAACCACAGCATTCCAAATGAAAGTGGAAGCTTTGTTCGGGTTTGTAAGAAAACTTTTTTTAATACATTTTCAGTGACAAGAAAAAAATTGGATGTATTCATTGCTGAAAGCTGGCCACACCTTTTATTCTTATAAACGGACAAATAATAAAAAATCAATTTTATAGAGAATGGCTGCGAAGCTCATATTGACTCTATACCAAGAGATGTTGCACATTATACACAAGCAAAATTCCTTATGGAACATTTAAATTCCTATCTTATTTAAATGTCAATAAAATGGCAATATGGATACGCGCCACACCTGTGATCGACTACAGTGTGAAATCCATGCAAACATCGAAACCAGGAGGCAGGCACAAACTCAACTAAACATTCATCACAGAAAAGCTGAAAAAGCTACAAAACTTTTAAAAAAAGGCATGAGTTCTCAAAAACCAGGAAGTGATTATATGTTGTCTGTTCATGGACTTTGAGCAGGTAATGTTTATCCAAATTTAGTACATTCTATACGTGTTATCTCTTACGACTGTCCTGGTTCAACTTGGGTAAAAGATAATTCCACAAAGATTAAAACCAAAACCTCATTTTCTGATTTGCAAACTTGAAGGAAACCAATGTGTTCAAAAAGGATAAAACTGTGAATGCTTTGAGAAAATCTGAACTTCTCAGACTGATGTCTGAAAATAAAGTTTCTGAAAAGAAGGCGAGTCTTCACTCTATATGGTGCCATATCTGAGTAATGTTTTACACCAACAATTTTACAAAAAAATTATAGAAATGTAATAGCATTGTACTTATTCATATTGGCACTTATCACCTTTTTTTTCCAGAAAATATATATTTTTCGTTTTGTTTTGCTTCTGTGTTTATGAAGCAATTATTTTGAAATTTGGAAGATATATATAACTTACTTTCCAATTTCATGACGTTTAGAGTCAAAATGGCCGACTTCCGGTTTCGGCGAAAATATCATCTAATTTAATTTTTGAATGGAACACCCTGTATATTTTATTATTTTTGGAATCTACTAACCGAACTCTATTTAATTATTTTACGAATTTTCCTCAAAAATAATCGTATAATTATTAATTTTATTTTTCACCCAGAGGGCTGTGACGGAGTATTATTGTTCTATTTCCACTCACATACAAACAATTAAACGTTTGCGCAATATTTCATTAGTCAAAAATGCTTCATATAACTCTCTTATTAATATATCCACAAAAAAAAAACTTAAAAATTGAGAAGTGGATAAACTGCCGAATTACCAAATTTTGACAGACAATACCAAAAATGGAAATTTCACTCCAAATAAAAATGCACCAAATGAAAGCGAGTGTAACTGTTTATTTGGCTCACTCATACAGACAATATATTCCTCCGATTTACCTAAATCTAACCTAACCACACATAATATGATCTATATACACCAAACATTCATGATAATTATCAATATGAAAATTTTGAATATTTCTTTCACACGAAACATATCGATACATAGCATATTTAATAATTTGAGGTCTACTATTCAAGATAAAAAGTACACTTACTACGAAATTTATTATTAAATGACCGGAAAGAACGATAAAAAATTGCCAGCAATTTGTATATTTTGAAAAAATTGAATTACTTAACGGTTAGCTGTTAATATAATCAACAAATTTTTGTGCAATAAGTTTCAAGCAAGAGAAGATGGGACAGAAATGTTTATAAATGTAGCGTCCGTGTTGACACAGGGAGAAAATTAAAATATGGAATGAACATTTGCTGTAGTGGAAAATGCGATTTCAGAGTTTTCTTTAGCTCATAAATTACCTGTAGCTGTGACTTCAGAACATAATAAAACACTTGATGCTAGTGTCTCCTTTCCAGTAACTTAATCTTTCCCGATATTAATGTTAATAATGTCGAATAAAGTAGTTATAAAATGACTTAATTTTTTTTCGTAAATAATGAAGAAAAATGTTATGCTTCAGCTGTAAATATAGCAATAAAAATAATAAACAAACTTACTTGTTTGAGTTGACTTGTCGAATGTGGGTAAAGACATTGATTACGTCTCTAACCCTTCTTGGGGCCTCCTCAATCTTAGAAGCCAGACAAACACATGCCATCGCTGTGTGATCGACAGGATGGCGTACAAGACTCTTCGAATAATAAAATCGCTGTAGCAAAACTTGTCCAGTAGCCATTGCGACCTACAAAATATCGGCCGTATTCATTAGTAACAAAACCTCAAATTTAAATTTATAAGTATTAACAAACTTAACATACCTGTGGTAGTTTTAATAATATTCCAGCTGTCTGTATTAATTCACATCCATAAATACGCAAATCAGTTTCTGTGTCAATACCTAAACCATCTATTTGAGATGGCGTTGGAGAGAGCTTTTCATCTGGTAATAACTGATTTTTTAATGTTATAACAACTTTTCCATACGGTTTTCCATTATTTTTAGCACTATTCGATACAGGATCACTTTTTGTAGATCCCATATTTTTAAAATCGCAAAACACCACAATACACACAAAATGTCGGCTCACGACCTTCAGCTCATTTTTTCTTACTGCTAACTGACAACTTGACTTGCGCAGACTAGGCTCTAGTACTGCGAATGCGCTTCGTCAAAACAGAAAATAAGTGTTGCCAGTTTGCAAAGAAGCTGGGTTTCTTTCGCGTTACATTTTAGATTAGGTTCACTTTAATCTCGTTTTTGATTACTAATCAGTAAGACAACTTTCTAAACCAATAAAAAATGAACTAAAATCTTCAACCATTTACTATTAGATGCCACATACAGCATAATGTTACACAGGATATAATGGGGAACAATCCAAATCAGTTCCTAATATATCCAATAGATGACGCCATGCGTACTCGGTTTAATGGTCGCGTTCATCACGCGGTAGCGCTAACTGAGCGATCACGTATCATTCATAGACAAAGAATAATATTATAATTTATATATATATATATATATATTATATATATATATATATATTTTCTATGGTATCATTTTGCAAGAAGCCAATGAGGACAGTGCAAAAAGCATAGTTTAAGGATGTGATCAGTGAGCGCTACCTGATCGCTCACCGTGATGAACGCAACCATTGTCATTCCCAAGCCAGTTCCTAACATATCCAATAGATGACACCATGCGTACTCGGTTTCTCAATTTGTATCATATTTATAATATATGATACAAATTGAGAATGACATTAAACAACAATTTAAAAGTTATATTATAACCTTTAAATTATTAAAATTTCCCGGTTTCTGAGAGCTTCCCAATCTCTTATTCGTGGAAATGAGCCAAATTGACAAAAAGAATGAGGAATATACTCGGTTTAATTTCATTCTCAACTTGTATCATTTCCCAATTTCTTATTCGTAGAAATGAGCCAAATTGATATAAAGGATTACGGTAGTTGGTCATTAAATCGTTTAAAAGCGGAACTGGAACTGAGAAAAACAAGTGCTAGAGTTCATCGAAGAAAAGCTGATTTGGTTGAAAGGTATATAATTTTTTGTTTATAAATCCTTTTTTATTCTAGATTAATCAATCATGACAATATTCTAGTTGTACACTTGAAGTAGAGCACTTTGGAACACAGCAACAAGTTTTCGTTTTACATCCTAATTAACTTTTATTCAAAAACATATTTTTTCGTATTGATATTAACGGACAAACAACCGAGTAGAGCTGGTGCACTCTGGCGGATAAAATAAAAGATAATATTCCCCATATTCGTAGAAATAAGCCAAATTGATAAAAAGAATGAGGAATAATCCAAGCCAGTTCCTAATATATCCAATAGATGACGCCATGCGTACTCGGTTTAATGTATTTCTTAACTTGTATCATATATAACTTTTAAATAGTTTAAATTTCCCGAATTGATAAAAATGATTCGGTAGTTGGTCATTAAATCGTTTAAAACTTTAAAATCGGAGCTGAGAAAAAGAGGTGCTATGGAGTTAATGGAAAAAAAGCTGATTTGGTTGAAAGGTATATAATTACATTTATGAACTTGTTGAATTTTATGTTTATAAATTCTCTTTTATTCTAGATTAAACAATTATGACAATATTTTAGTTAGTACACTTGAAGATGAAGATATATAGATTACAATTTTAAAACACCAGATTTATCATATAGTTGTCGGAAACGGTCGTTTTTAGGACATAAATGTGCTACTGTGTCAGAGCACTTTGGTACACAGCAACAAGTTTTCATTTTACATCCTAATTAACTTTGTTTATTCAAAGACATATTTTTTCGTATTGACTTTGACGGACAAAAAACCGAGTACAACTGGTGCACTCTGGCGGATAAAATATATAACTCTTTAATATATGGATAAGATGAAAGAGAATGTTCCCCATTGAAGCTTAGATGTATAAAGCCCCGTTCAGATAGTTGCGGAATGCGAATTTCCTAAAACAATCTAATTTTCTTGCAGGTGTAGCGAAATGTTCGTAAGACAATTCGTTTACTTTTATCTAGAAGTTAAATCAGCAAATTAAGTTCTTCTGGAAAGCATATGTCGAATTAAAAAAAACCCGCATGCGGAAATTCGCAATCCCCAGTTATGAGAACGAAGCGTAATGCGGAGGACTTTGGACCTTTGAAGTAAGATCTCATATATATAGTTGGATACAGTCCTTGAGAATAGGTTCCCCTCAGAGGCATACCTTCTAGAAGGGGTGTAATTTTAAATAATTGTTGTTGTGTGAATCAGTTCTACCGACCCCAGCTGCGATACTTTTCTAATGTATCAACTTGAATATTGGGTTGGGTTCCCATCATTAATTTTTATTACCGTTTTATTACAACTACATGCACCATGCACGCGACAGATCATTTGAACCAATACGAATGAAGAATTTCGATGATATATTCAAAATTCCTAATTCTAATTCAAAGACTGTTAGTCCTTGATTCGAGCTGGCTTAAACTTAAAAAAAGGTTTGCCGCCGGCGACAGTCGTAGTTGTCAGAAGGCGTCCTAAATAAATATCACACAGTCTAATTTTTGTTAGGAAATGGCATATTTTTTGCACCTATGAAGATAAGTATTGCTTTTACACACGAGTACGCGGTAATGTAAAAAAAAAATTAAAGATAATAACGAGGTATATGTAAAACATATCGAAACAAATTTATCACTATATCGTACTCCTCCTGTACTCCCGTGCCGTGCATTACGCCGACGCCTATGGCCAAGAAACATCAATGTAATAAGTGGTAATAACGCAAAAGTTACTAAATAAGAAACATAACACAGAGGTAGTCTGTGAAACATAACCACAACTCAGATGCAAGAAGTTATTTTATTTGTGTTGACACTGAATATTCTATTTATAATTACGGATGTATGGCAAATCTATTTATAAGTTTAAATCTAATTTGAAATGAATATAGCTCTCCATGCTTGGAAACAGTTTAGTTACAAAACTCTACTGAAAGATATATGTGATTATATTCAACAGTTTATTTCAAATTTATTGCAGTATATCAAAGACACAGTGGAGCATTTAATATTAGCGTTTATATTATACATAATAATATGTATAACACTATACTTCTGTATAACGAAGTGGAAATTTCTTACATTCAATCGAGAAACAAAGAACGCGAAGAGGGTTCTTTTTGTAATTGCACATCCTGATGACGAATGCATGTTTTTTGGCCCTACGATCCTTAATTATGTTAAAAAAAGGGATTGCATAGTATATCTCATGTGTTTATCGACAGGTCAGTCTTTGAATTTCTTTATATCATCAAGTATAACTTAGTCAAAATTAAAAATATAAATGATTGCCAATTATTTGTTTTGTAAAATGTGGTGTATGTGTGTTAGATTAAAAATTGATGGCTGTTGTATCTTTGCCAATAATTACTAATTTAAAAATAATTTAGAATTAGGACAGTTTAGTAATTCATCAATAAACGTTGAGGAAATATTGCCAGTTTTACAATTTTTTAGGACGAAATTATGGAATGGGCTCAATAAGAAAAAATGAGTTGTACAAATCTTGTAAAATATTAGGTATAAATGAAAGTAATATATTTATTCACAGTCATACAAATCTTCCTGATGCTATGGATGTTCGATGGCCTACAGAATTGGTATCCAATCTTGTTTCTAATTACATAGAATCATTAAATATAACAACATTAATTACTTTTGACCGATATGGCGTGTCATACCATGCTAATCATACTAGTATATATTATGCAGTAGCGAATCTTATTATTGAGAGGAAGTTACCAAAATGTAAGTATAGGTACCTAATATTTCTAATTTAATATTTTACTTTCTTTTATCATTTCTATTCAATAATAATTTTTACATTTTAGATATTCCTATTTTTAGGTTGTGGCGTATATGTCCTTGAATCCGTTAATCTTTTAAGGAAATACTGGCTGTTAGTGGATATTCCTTTATCACTTGTTTTATCAAGATTCAGGTGGGTAAATAAAAAAAAAATGAGTGCACAATTTAATTAATAATAATTGAAGCGCTCAGAAGTAAAATATGATCAGTAACATATTTGACTAATGGGTAAATATATCTATATTTGTAATTTTACCTAGATTTCTATAAATTTAGATAACCGAATATATCTTTACCTTTGCTGCACATAGTAGTAAGTATTTCTTATGATGATAAATAATTTCATAAGCATATATATATATATTAGGGTGTCCCTTATTTTTTCGAAGTTGCCTCCCCCCCTCCTAAAAAGTTGTCTCGAGGTCCAAAATAGATGATCCCGTTGAAAATTTGCAAAAAAAAATCAAATTAAACTGTCCTGCACAGACGATCATCACAGACGAAAATTTCATTTTTCCGATATTCTTACATATTTTGCGGCAATGGAATGCATTAAACAAAAAAAATTGTAGGAACAAAATGTGTTTATTTTTTCATAAAGAACACGCTAGTATGTATTTGAAAATTTTGTACAAACATTTTTTTTTTTCGATAAAATTAAATATTAATTGGTAATTAAAATTTTTTTAACTCTCCAGTGGTGAACATTTAAGTTCACATTAACAACCTATTTGACAACTTTCTTACAACTAAAAACTTTAATTTGAATCAATTTTTCATTTACCATGTTCCACTCCTGAACTTTCAGTGTTCAGCTCAATGTACAGTAGACCTATAATTTTATTTTTGCTGATATGATAATTTCGGAAAAAAAATTCCTTTTAGTCCAGGAATGGCATCATCGAAAGGGGGTTATAGTTACTTTAAACAAGGTAGTAGATTTTTTTTTATCTTGCATATATTGTAGAGAGTATGTAGAATCCAAGTTTTAGACATCGAAACCCTTGGCAAATTTTTGTGTGGCTGAAAAATCCACGAATATTGGGCAGTTTTTACCTTACTTAAGTACTTAAAAACAATGCATCCAATTGAAAAGTCATCTAATTATTGTATGTATAGTAAAGGTTCAAGTTATTGCTCTCAAGAAATACACAGAATTCACAGTTTAAAGTGTCCATTTTAATTAAATTTTGTGCTAATGTGCCAATCAAGCAACAAATAATGCATAACTGATAAAGTTTGAAAGCTGATGTTTGAAAATTTGTATTTTTAGGTACTGCATATCAGATTATTAGTGCAACTTTAAATACAAAAACAGTGTCTTTTACTCTAAAACAAAAAATAAAAATAAATAAAAACAAAAAACTGAGCCCTGACCTTTCGGGAAAGTGTTATCTTGATGCCAATGTGTTTATAAAAATGAATAGACAGGACTGGGTTTAAGCGATTTTTCTTAAGAATGTCTTGCTCCAACTGCAAGTCTCCTGATTCCAAAGATGAACCCTTGGTATCTTGTGATAAGTGTAAGAAAAAAATTTGCCACACCTGCGCTAAACTGTCTACCACCGAATATAGAGCTGCTAGTCTAAAGTCAGAGAGAATTCTGTTATATTTATGTCTGGATTGTGGATCATCTATAAACCTAAACCAGCCTGAGAATGAAAAACTCAAGGAAGTTCAGAATGATCTACATAGACTAAATAAAAAATTTACAGAGCTTTCAAAAATTACTACACAACTTATAGAAAAAATAAATGAAAATAATAATAATAAAATATTTAAAACAATTCAAAAGGAAATCCAATTATTAAAAGATGATCTACAAGAAAATATTGAAAAACTAAGCAAGAAGTTGTAAATATAAAGGAAACAAACAAAGACATGATAAAATTACTCTCAAAGTCAGCACCCCTGCCAAAACTATATAGTGAAGTAACCAACCGTGCTACTTCGGTCAATAACCATATCCATCAACCCCCACCAAATAAAGAAACTGCAGTGCCTACAAAAAAATCCTGTTATTCAGAAATTTCAGCAAAAACCAATGCAGCACAATGTCTCGTCCGATTGTTCAAATGAGAGTGAGGATGGATACCAAGAAAATAAAAAAAGGAGGCAAAGGAAAAAAGTGCATCTTGGAACAAATGAAACGACGGAAAATGAGTTTGAAGGCCGGCCAATGACTAGTATTAGGGAAAAAAAATTATGGCTCTTTATTTCAAGAGCGAAAGACGCTGTAAGTTCAGAAAATGTTATGACATACATAAAAAAGAAAACTAATTTGGAAGAAGAAAAAATATCAGTAAAAAGACTAAATACCTGGTACAAAGTGGAAAATAATAAATGTTTCTTAATTGGCGTTGATCCGTCAGTCAAAAATTCAGGACCTATATAGTGCATCTTTCTGGCCTAAGGGGGTGGCTTATGAGAGATTTAACTTTGTTAAGGGACAACGTTCTCTGGACAACCAAAAAGCAACTCGTGAAAATATCCATGAAAACTATGACAAATCAACTACAGAACGAAATGATAGTTTTTTAATGTAAATATAAGAAATCTCACCTTAATGCATTTTAATATACAAGGGCTATTAAATCATAAGAGCGACAGTTTATCCATACATCTTACCCACCACAACGTAGATATATTGTGCTTAAGTGAACATTGACTAAGTGAGGAAGAAATGAAAGTGACAGGGGTTGACAACTACAAATTAGTATCCTATTTCAGCCGTACCAAATAAATGACAGGTGGAGTGTCTATTTATGCAAAAAGTAACCTAAAAATCACATCCGTCCCATCAAAAGAGGATGCAGAAGAAAAACATTTTGAGGTGTGTGTTGCAAAAATGATATCTCCAGATGGGAAAAACTCAATTTATATTATCACAACTTATAGAACACCTGACTGTGATTTTAAAGAATTCATAGAAAGGCTTGATTTACTTTTTCATAGACTCTATAACCCAAAAACTACTATGTTATTTGTGGTGATGTAAATGTAGATTTTTTGCAAACAAGTTCAGAGAAAAATCTGCTGTTAAACTTACTAGCTGAATACAAAGTCATAAATCACATACAGGAACCTACAAGAATAGCAAGCAATAGTTCTACATGTATCGATAATATATTCTCCAACTTAACAGCAAACAGCATAAAAGTCTGTGGGTCTTTCATATCTGATCACACTTTTCAAATTTGTTCATTCCATCTATTTCTACATAATGATAGCAGTCTAAATTACACCTACAGAAGAAATTACAACACCACAAACATTGAAAAATTTCAACATCTAATATTCGTCGAAAACTGGAATGAAATGTATACTGTCTCCACATTTCAACATAAATTCACTGCATTCTATAGTACCTTTACTACACGTTCTCTGTTACCTGGTAAACAAAATGCGTTGTCACGAATTCGTTGCACTGCACTTAAATTTTTTCTCATTAGGTTTGCGCCTATGGGGAAATTTTCCCCCATATTTTCGTACAGCCCCTGCGAAACTTTCATTCATTGCACCATAGGTTAATATCATATCGTAGTACTCTTACGACGTGAACTATGGCATAATCGATATTTGCGAATACAGTTTTTAACAAAAATGGGGAATGTCCGAGTTGGGTATTCATGTAAGGGTTTACGTTTCAGGAACAAAGATTTGTTTCTAAAAATAAGAAGTAGGCATTCTTGTATATAAATGGCCGTGGCAGTTAGCAATTTATTTACTTTAAATTTGTTTCTGCACGATTCTCTGTAATTCAAACTTAAAATCATCCTGAAAGCCCTTTTTTGTATTATAAATACTCTATCAGTGTCCACTGCTTCCATAGAAAATTATACCATATCTTACAATAGACTCAAAGTTTGCAAAGTACACAGTTTTCAATGTTGACAAATTTACATATTGTTACGGACCTCTAGCGTATGCGACCCACCATACGCTTTAGCGTTTTGTGGGCCGCATTATAACAACTGCTACACGTCTGTAACACATTTCGCTATTCTCCATGGGAGGGCGACACATTTGTGACACGTGATCAACGGAAGCAGACATTTTTGGTTGGCTTGGCTTGGCTTGTTGGTTAGTTGTTATTCTGTGAATCTTGATTTTATTCAAGGCATCCGCATGGATTTTAGAATAACCAACTCAAGAAAATTTCCTCAATCCGTTGTTGTTCCGTTTAGCGGAATATTTTGTGTTTGTGAGTAAATTTTATCTGCGGAAGCAGGATATTAAATTACACAAGGTAAGCTAACCTCTTCACGCCATCTTGCCCGTTCTCTACCCACGTGTTTCGCAAATTTGCAGGCTTTCCTGTGGAAATACAGTGTCAACTTTAAAAGGCGACTCAACCCCATTTATCCGACTGTGGCTTCCAGGAGTTTTGGTGGATTGTTCCCTCATCAGTGAGGTAAATTATGTTTCATTTGTAGGTTATGTCAGAATTTCTCACATTAAGCACGCTTCACGTGCATTTCTGACTGTGAATTAAATCGTGATATCTTTAGGGTTCCACGGACGGGGCTTCTACACACGTCAGTGAGAGTTCCACGGACGGGGCATCCACACACAGTGGAAGGTTCCAGGGCTGGTGAGGCTACCATCAACCCCATCCTTGGGTCCATGTCTTGTGTCCCGAAGACATCTACGTAGGGCTTCAGTTCTTCCACCGGACTCGGTATCGTACCACCCTAAATAAGTGTGTGTTTATTATTTTTACTTATCGGGGACCATCTTCAGTGGTTCCGCTGGACATCAATTTATACTTTTTGGCATTTTAACCTGTACATTTTTAAATATTTTATGCATATATTTACATATATTTAAGGAGGTTCTTTAAAGCAAACCTTTGTGGCAGAATTTATGACAATTCATGATAATAGTGTAAACCGATGTGTAGCTACACGAGGCATTTTATGAATGTGTTATAACTTTTTAAGCGTGAAATATTGGCCACAACTGTGAACATCACCAGGTTACATGCTAAAGAACTAATTTTGTAAATTGTTCAATATAGTGCATTTCATTTTTAAAGAAAGTGTCATTATTTCGTCTGCGACCACTACATATGGAAAAACTCAGTGATTTGTTAAGTAAGTAAACTAATAATTTATCATAGTTTGTGTAAGCTTGGGCTTAACGCCCTGAGATAGTCTGAGCTAGAGAAATTTTATCGTAGGCACGTACATCACTTTCCGGGTAAGTCAGTGCCTACGGTATCTGCTACGCCACGGTAGCCCAAGTGATTTCGTTACGTAATTATCTGATAATCATTAAGATCCAACGTATCTATTTGTTTATGTACGTTCAACTCGTAGCAGTGGCGCCCAACTTAAATAGTACAGTTATCTCAAGGCGATAGCAGTGGCGCCTAACTTAAATAGTGAAGTTATCTCAAGGGGATAGTAGTATCGCCCCTAATTAAGTTTTTTTTTGTGATAAATTGAGTGTCCCATTTGTTGGTGGTTTGCATATGAAATAATAGCCAGACACATAGTAACGTTACGTGACACACATCAAAAGGGGGTTACTTTGCCTCAGCGTAATCGCTTCGCTTTTTTTTGGTAGGGGGGTGACTTCGTTTTTTTGTCTTACTATTTCATGAGCGGATTAGTAAACAATAGTTGTTACGTATAAACCATTGGAAAGATTCCTAAGTGTGGCCAACAGTTTTTTTTGTTGTTGATACGTACCGACGCCCAGCGTCGTTTTGCTAATTTACCCGATATTGTCATTTTTACACATTACTAGGTACTTATTAGTGTTAGTAAACTTTTTCTGTGTCCATACAGGTACCGACGCCCAGCGTCGTTTTGCTAATTTTCTAGATTTTGTGGTTTTTAAACATTATTAAGTGCTTATTAGTGTTTGTAAACTTTTTTTACATACCGACGCCCAGCGTCGTTTTGTTAATTTACCTGATTTTATCGTTTTTACACATTACTAAGTACTTGTTAGTGTTGGTAAGTTTTTTTTGTGTCTATATACATACCGACGCCCAGCGTCGTTTTGCTAATTTTCTAAATTTTGTCGTTTTTATACATTATTAAGTACTTATTAGTGTTTGTAAACTTTTTTTACGTACCGACGCCCAGCGTCGTTTTGTTAATTTACCTGATTTTGTCGTTTTTTCGTGTGTTTGATTGAAAATTCAGTATGGCTAGTTCACAAATCAAGTTAGATATTAATAGATTAGTTAGGGAGGAGCTTGTTTATGAACTACAAGTACGTGGCTTAGGAGATGGTAGCGACCTTACTGTGGCAGAGTTGCGCACTGTTTTAAGAGAAGCCATACAGTTAGAGAAAACCACTTTGGCTATTAAAAGTCCTCCATACCCGTACCAATTCACTGTCGATTCTGAAGCTCTAACGGCATCCCTAGCTACTATTCAAAAACTTATTGATGAATTTGTAGGTAGTGAGCACGATAGTAAATATAAGGGGATTGTTTCCAAGATAGCTCATGCGTTGGGTCGTGTTAACAGGTCCATGCCCACTAATGACGAGCAAAAAGGTGTGAAGTCCAGTACTCGGCTCAAATTATTGTTAGCTTTTGATAAACTTAAGGATAAGGCCCGCGGGGATCGTAAGCTTAAAGAGTCAGCCATCCTCGATATGTCGGTGTTGCATAATGCCATGGCTCAGGTTCAGCCTGATGCGCATAGCTCTGCAATAACTACTGATTTTAGTTCAGATGAGGAGGAGGCTGCGAAACCTAAACCCGTACCGGTTAGAGACTGGGGCTTGAAATTTACTGGCCGAAAGGGCGACATGTCTTTTTCAACTTTCTTAGAACGTGTTGAGGAGAAACGGAGGTCTCGTGGTATTTCACGAGCACGGTTATTTAAAGATGCAGTTGATTTATTCGAGGGAGATGCCTACAATTGGTATAATCTGGTGAAAGACTGGGCCACCGATTGGCCATCCTTAGTGGAGGCAATGAGGGAACAGTTTATGCCAGAGTCTTTTGACCGCGATTTGTTTGAGGAGATTAAGCGACGTACTCAAGGTAGTCAGGAAAGTATAGGATTGTACATCGCTAGTATGATTGGGTTGTTCAAGAAGATGCACACTCCAATACCTATGGGAACCCAGCTCGAAATCATTTTGGAGCGCATAGATCCATACTATCATCCTTTTCTTGCTTTTGAGAATATAACTTCCGTCACGCAACTCCTGCAATGTTGTCGTATGCTTGACTCCAAACGGCAATTGGCTAAGTCGTATGTTCCTCCTCCGCCTAAAAGCAAATCTCTTATACCAGAGTTGGCTTATGCATCTACTAGTTCTACTACTTCTCGCTCAACCTCTCGTTCTAGTCTCGTCTTGGATGAAGTCCAACATTCTGGAATCAAATGTTTTAATTGTGGTCAAGTAGGTCATGGGCATCGGGAGTGTCAGGCTCCTAGGAAGAAGTTCTGCTATAAATGTGGTAAAGCAGAGGTTACGATTAGGTCCTGTCCTAAGTGTTCGCGTTCGGAAAACTGTCCAGGGAGACGCTAATTGGTCGAACAGTTTCTCCCGGTGTATGTGAGTCGACCAGCAATATTGTTGACTTAAAACAACAAATTTTTCTCGATTATGTCATTTCTCATGTGGTTGGTGATCAGCGTCCTTACTTACAACTTTCGGTATTAGGTTTTCCTATGATGGGTTTGTTAGATTCAGGTGCTACCAGGACAATGGTAGGATCATCTGGTTTTGAGGTCTTCCAGCAGATTGGTTTAAGTTTGAAGCGTTCTGTCAGTGAGTGCAGAGTGGCTAATGGGCAAATCTGTTCCGTTATAGGTTATGTATCTGTTCCTTTCTGCTTGGGTGACAAGGTCCATGTAATAGATGTCCTAGTAGTTCCGGAAATACCGCATAAGTTAATTCTAGGGATAGATTTTTGGGTGGCGATGAATATTATACCAGATTTACGACAAGATGTTTGGCATTTTTCTGAGCAGGAACCACTCGTTGAGGTTAACAGTGTCCTTGACGAAACTTCTTTAAGTGTATCACAGAAACTAGCTCTGGATAGTTTGGTGGATGAAAACCGGAAACTGATGGGTACATCCCTTGGTCGTACACATCTCGTTTCTCATGAGATCGAGTTACTCCCAGATACCAAACCTATCAAACAGAGATACTATCCTGTTTCGCCTGCCAGACAAAAACTGATTGATGATGGAATTAAGAAAATGCTGGAGTTAAATATCATCGAACCGTGTAAAAGTCCTTGGTCTTCCCCAATATGTTTAGTTCAGAAAAAGGATCAAACTCTGCGTTTTTGTGTAGATTACCGGCGCCTTAACGCCGTTACTAAAAAGGATGCCTATCCTCTGCCGCTGATTTCCTCCATATTAGATCAGTTGAGGGATGCCAAATATTTAAGTTCATTAGATATTAAGAGCGCATATTGGCAAGTTCCTATTGCTGAATCGTCCAAAGATTATACCGCTTTCACTGTACCTAATGGCTTGTATAGGTTTCGAGTTATGCCTTTTGGGTTGTCAAATGCGCCTGCGACTTGGCAGCGTCTTATTGACACCGTGCTTGGAGCTGATTTGCAGCCTTCGGTTTTGGTTTATTTGGATGACATTGTGGTAGTGTCGAAGGATTTCGAATCTCACCTAGAAACGTTGCAGAAGGTTTTTGATCGCTTGCATTCTGCTGGGCTGATAGTTAGTTTTGACAAGTGTCAATTTTGCCGTCCTGAGCTTAAGTACTTGGGATATGTTGTTGATAAGTATGGTTTACGTCCTGACCCAGCGAAAGTAGAGTCGATTTTGAGTGTACCTTCTCCGAAAAACGTTAGGGAAATTCGTAGATTTATAGGCACAGCATCTTGGTATCGAAGGTTTGTACCGCAGTTTTCTACAATAGTGGCTCCTTTGTCGAACCTCACAAAGAAGAATGTTAGTTGGTGTTGGTCGCCTGAGTGCGAGAAATCTTTTAAACTTCTTAAGGAGTGTTTGGTTACCGCACCTATTTTGACCTGCCCTGATTTTGAGCGTACCTTTTATGTGCAGACAGATTCGTCGGCATTCGGTGTCGGTGCCGTGCTCACGCAGCAATTTGATGATGGCGAAAAGGTAATTTGCTATTTGTCCCGTTCTTTGACTAGCCAGGAGCGCAAATATAGCTCGGTCGAAAGAGAATGCATTGGCGTAATTTGGGCAGTGGAGAAGCTACGGCACTATCTGGAAGGTTTCCACTTCAAAATCATAACGGATTGTCATTCTTTGCTATGGTTGCAGCAGCTGAAAGATCCCCAAGGTCGATTGGCCAGATGGGCACTTCGTCTGCAACCTTATGATTTTGAACTGATTCATCGCAAGGGCTCTGAACATACCGTCCCTGATTTTCTGTCTCGTTCAGTACCAGAAACGGTGGAATCCATTGAAGTATTCTCGGTCACGGACCATGCCGATTCTCCCACCGATAAATGGTATTTAAGAATGCTGGATCAAGTCGAACGGTCTCCTATGCGCTATCCCTTATGGCGTATACAGAATGGCCAGTTGTATAAGTATGTACGTTTGCGTTATCCCGAGTTAGCAGATCCTGCCGACACTTGGAGACTGGTTTTACCCAAAGAGAAACGCCTAGAAGTAATTAGGTCGTTGCATTGTGATGCGAGTTGTGGACACGCAGGGGTCCATAAGACTGTGGCTCGAGTGGGAAATAGGTATTATTGGCCAAAATTAAAGGCCGATGTGGCTAAGTTCATTAGGCAATGTGAGATTTGCATAAGTACTAAACCCGAACAGAAGTCACTTATGGGAAATTTGTTGAGTAAGACACCTACTGTTGGAAAACCTTGGCAACTAGTTAGTGCCGATCTGATGGGTCCATTACCCAGGACGGCTAAGGGTTATCAGTTTATTCTTGTCGTGTGTGACAATTTTAGTAAGTTTGCCATGGTGTTTCCGTTGAGGTCAGCTACCGCTAATAGCATATCGCAGGTCATTGAGGATAATGTAATTCTCTTATTTGGCGCTCCGAAGACTATAGTGGTAGACAATGGTCGTCAGTTTCAGAGTAACCGTTTCCAAAATCTTGCAAAAACTTACAACATCGAAATAGCGTACACCGCAAATTACCACCCTCAATGCAACCTGACTGAAAGGGTAAATCGTGTTGTTAAGACTATGTTATCTGCGTATGTAAAGGATAATCATAGGGCTTGGGATCAATTTTTGCCGAAAATAGGTTTCGCCATTAGATCGTCCAAACATGAGGTTACAGGCCTAACGCCTAATTTTGTCAATTTTGGTCGTGAAATTTCGTTAGATGGCAACAGTGATAAGTACGTACCTTCTGAGTCTGAGTATCCAGTTGTAAATCCTGAAAACCGTAAACTTGCCTTCGCTAAGATTTATAAGGATGTTCAGAGTAGAATATTAAAGGCCCATAAATCCAGTAAGAAACATTATAACCTAAGACGCCGACCCGATAAGTTTGTTTTGAAGCAAAAGGTCTGGAGACGTTCTCACGCCCAGTCTGATGCTTCTAAATATTTCACGGCAAAGTTAGCACCTAAATTTGTGGGTCCTTTCACGATTAGAAAAATTCTCTCACCATGGACTTATGAGCTCGAAGGTTCTGACGGTAAACGTTCGGTGTGGCACATAAAAGATCTGAAAGCACACCCTCCCGATGACAACTAGTTGTGGTCCGTTAGTTCCGTTGACGTACTTAGGCATCCGAATAGGCAATGACGAATTCGTTTTTTTTGTGTAGGTTACTTCTTTCGTTAATTTGGTAGTAACATTTCCGTTTCTGGTTCATTGGTCTTGCTCAGGTGGCTGAAACCCACTGAGTAAGTTTTCACCTCTTTCCGCCTCACGGGAGGAAGTGTCTTTGTTGGATCTCTGTGATGGGGGATGCACGAATACCATCACCGTGGTTATACCTGCGAGGGGTAAGAGTCCCCAAAATGGTCTTGTGTGGCGCTTGCGTCTTGAGGGACTCCGTCTCGTTGGGGGCGCTCACATTGCTGGCAGCTGCCTTTAAAGGTATCCGTTGGAGGGGCTCGAGCTTGGGAGGTGCTGCTTGGAGGTAGCCTGGTCTAGGCCTGGTTATCATTACCCGGGTAGGCACTACTGGGCTTCAGACTAACCTCGTTGTCTAGCAAGGGTGGTCGTCGTGGTGTGACGGGGAACACTCCCGTACCTCATTATTTTGCTGGTGGAGTAGCCTTGGGGCGAACTACTTCCTAGCTGTTAAGTCCTTATGCGTTTTTGTTCTTTTTTTTCCCTTCTCTTTTTTTCTCTATGTATTTTTTTTTTGAGTTGTGTTGTTATGCCTGATGATAACTTAGGAGACGAGTTAGTCATCCTCGTGCATTTTAAGTCTCATTATTTTCATTGTTATGCCTGATGGTAACTTGGGAGGCGGGTTAGCCATCCCCGTGCATATTAAGTCTCCCCACCAATTATCCATCCTCTGGTGAGAAGCTAGTAAGAAAAAAAATCTTCGATTTTTTTTTCCTGCGAGTAAAGGGGGAGTTGTTACGGACCTCTAGCGTATGCGACCCACCATACGCTTTAGCGTTTTGTGGGCCGCATTATAACAACTGCTACACGTCTGTAACACATTTCGCTATTCTCCATGGGAGGGTGACACATTTGTGACACGTGATCAACGGAAGCAGACATTTTTGGTTGGCTTGGCTTGGCTTGTTGGTTAGTTGTTATTCTGTGAATCTTGATTTTATTCAAGGCATCCGCATGGATTTTAGAATAACCAACTCAAGAAAATTTCCTCAATCCGTTGTTGTTCCGTTTAGCGGAATATTTTGTGTTTGTGAGTAAATTTTATCTGCGGAAGCAGGATATTAAATTACACAAGGTAAGCTAACCTCTTCACGCCATCTTGCCCGTTCTCTACCCACGTGTTTCGCAAATTTGCAGGCTTTCCTGTGGAAATACAGTGTCAACTTTAAAAGGCGACTCAACCCCATTTATCCGACTGTGGCTTCCAGGAGTTTTGGTGGATTGTTCCCTCATCAGTGAGGTAAATTATGTTTCATTTGTAGGTTATGTCAGAATTTCTCACATTAAGCACGCTTCACGTGCATTTCTGACTGTGAATTAAATCGTGATATCTTTAGGGTTCCACGGACGGGGCTTCTACACACGTCAGTGAGAGTTCCACGGACGGGGCATCCACACACAGTGGAAGGTTCCAGGGCTGGTGAGGCTACCATCAACCCCATCCTTGGGTCCATGTCTTGTGTCCCGAAGACATCTACGTAGGGCTTCAGTTCTTCCACCGGACTCGGTATCGTACCACCCTAAATAAGTGTGTGTTTATTATTTTTACTTATCGGGGACCATCTTCAGTGGTTCCGCTGGACATCAATTTATACTTTTTGGCATTTTAACCTGTACATTTTTAAATATTTTATGCATATATTTACATATATTTAAGGAGGTTCTTTAAATCAAACCTTTGTGGCAGAATTTATGACAATTCATGATAATAGTGTAAACCGATGTGTAGCTACACGAGGCATTTTATGAATGTGTTATAACTTTTTAAGCGTGAAATATTGGCCACAACTGTGAACATCACCAGGTTACATGCTAAAGAACTAATTTTGTAAATTGTTCAATATAGTGCATTTCATTTTTAAAGAAAGTGTCATTATTTCGTCTGCGACCACTACATATGGAAAAACTCAGTGATTTGTTAAGTAAGTAAACTAATAATTTATCATAGTTTGTGTAAGCTTGGGCTTAACGCCCTGAGATAGTCTGAGCTAGAGAAATTTTATCGTAGGCACGTACATCACTTTCCGGGTAAGTCAGTGCCTACGGTATCTGCTACGCCACGGTAGCCCAAGTGATTTCGTTACGTAATTATCTGATAATCATTAAGATCCAACGTATCTATTTGTTTATGTACGTTCAACTCGTAGCAATATTTAGATAGCACTCTTATGCGGTAACATGCTGCATTTAGTTTCTTACAAAGATTATCTATGTGGCCTCGTCAGTTCAACTGCTCGTCAGTATATATCCCTAAAAATTTTATTTCATGAGAAGTGTTGTAGGTGTTATTGTTTATGTTCATTGCTTTTGGTGTATCCCACCTTGAATGGTTAGTCTTAAATAACACTGTATTTGTTTTATTCGTATTTAATATTAGTTTATTTTTTGAGAAATAATTATTTGCTAAATTAAGAACACCATTTGCATTATTTAATAAAAGTGGAAAGTTTTCTGCGTATATGTGAAAATTAGCATCATCACCAAACATGGTTAGTGAGCCAGCCTTGTTGGCAGTGCATATGTTTGATAGATCGTTTACGTAATATGATAAACAATAACTGACCAAAGGTGGTCCCGTGTGGAATACCCATTTTGATTGGGATTTAGTCTCTATCCCTGCTTTTGAAATGAAAACCATCTGTTGTCTGTTTGACAAATATGAGCTAAACCACTGAAGTGCGTTTCCTCATACCCCATACTGATCTAATTTACTCAGCATAATTTTATGATCAAGCATGTCGTAAGCCTTTCACAAATCTAAGAATAATCCTAAAACCAGATTATCATTTTCTAGCGCAGATAAGATGTTTTCCGTGAATTGCAATGTTGCCGTTTGAGTAGACTTTCCTTTTAAATAGGCATGTTGCATTTCGTTTAATAGATTAGTTGTGATCATGTAGTCGGTTAGCTGAATGCAGACCACTGATTCAAATAGTTTAGGTAATGGTGATAGCAGACTTGTGGGTCGATAATTCTCAAAATTTTGTGTCTCCTTTTTTTTTGTAAACTGGTTTAACAACGGCTATTTTCAAGGTTTTAGGAAATATTCCATATTTAAGTGAATTATTTAGAATGTAACATATAGATGCTACTATAAATTGTATGCATATTTTTAATATGCTCATTGGAACCTCGTCCTCTCCGTAGCTATGCTTGGTCTTGAAATTCTTTACAATCCCCATGATCTGCTTACAATCTACAGGCCTTAGAAACATAGTACTTTCTATATAATTAACGTTAGCTGAACAGTGACTGCATTCAATTTGGAGACTAATTGAGGTGCTATATTCACCATATAGTTGTTAAGATCGTTTGCAATGGCGTGTGTATCCCCGTTAATTGTATGTCAGGGTTGTCGTTATTTTTCCCGTTTATTTCGTTAACTACTTTCCAAGTCATCATAATTTTGTTATCCGATTCATTGATACGACTCTGAATTTTTTTTTATCTAGACTGAGTTAGTAGAAGATTGTACCTCTTTTTCATTTCTTTATATTGTTCAGAGTAACGATGATCTGCTCTGCTTGCAACATACAGGATATCAAGTTGTTTTTTACACTCTGCAATCTCAGGATCGTTTGGCATTGTGTATTCTTTATTATGACTTTTTATTGAAATTTTTTTAAGAGGAAAACTTGTATTAAATATGCCCAGACACATATTCATAAATATGTCCCACTGCCTATCAACTTCCACTGTATTTACCGTGTAAACCTTGTCCCAGTTTTGATCCCTCAACTGGTTGAACTCTTTATTATCATCGCTATAGATTCTTTTTAAAATGTGTTGATTATTAATATTTTTTGCTATACAAAAGCTTAATTTTTGTGCAGTGTGATCCGAAATTAGCGAGTGTACGACTTCAATTTGAAATGGCCATTCTATATTAGAAATAATAATAAATACAAGAACTTACTATTAGTTCTCGTTCTAGTATACTCACTAATCATTGCGAACGGATTGAATGAATTGATCAAAGAGAACAGTTCACTTTTGATTGGATTGTCATCATACATTTTTACGTTAAAATCCCCTCAAATTATAATTAATGTATCTTTATGTGAAAAAAACAGCGTCAGGAGTTCCTCTATTTTGTTCATAAATACCCTCACATTACTGTGGGGGGTCTGTAAATTGATGCCACAATTAATTTAATATTATCTAGTATTATCTATGCACAGCTCTACCGCTGCACATTCAAATTCGCAAGATATTGAGATATCCTTCGCTTGTGTAATAACCTTACACGAGTTTCCACATTTCACGTATACCGCATATCCTCTGTGCTTGCTTTCCTCTCTGCAAAAACTTGCCGCTAAATTGAAACCATTTACTCCATAGGCAGTTAATTGCTGATAAGTCTTCCAGTGCTCTGTGATGCATAGAGCCACACATTCTCTGTTTTGCTTTAAGAACATATTCAGTTCATTTATGCTATTACCTATAGATTGAACATTCTGATGGATAGTACTTATTTGTTGAGTATTTGACTTATGATTTGTGTTATTTTTGCTTTTGGCGTTCTTACTTGTTTTTCTGTTTATACTAAAAATCTGCACCGTTATCTGGTAAAAAATCTTTATGTCTGGTGAAACTGAATCTTTTTATGCCAACTCCCCTCGGCCAAAATTCTGGGTTGTACATTTCGTCCTTCCTGGTCAGTGGCGCTGTAACTACGAGAGTTTTTAACCGATTTGGAATTCCAGGGAGTGCTTTCGCATTGATTTGAAGGTCTTTAAAACCTGGCTTCTTTAGTAAAAAACTTTTTACCATATCTGCGTTCACATGCCTCTGTACCCTGTAGATATAGAGCCACACTTTTCTTTCTTCACAAAACCTAGGTTATCCTCGTTTTCACTAACCGCTGCAGTTCCTATTCATTTATTGGATGATTTCCGTAGATGCCGTTGAAATTTAAACCCATCATCTGTATCTCCTGTAGATTTCAGTTCAAAGTTTTTAGGTTGCCCGATGTCATTGGTATTGCCCACGACAAAATTTATAATCTCATTCGTCTATCTACTTGGTAAATTAGCAAGTTCATTGTAAGCTTCATTTTTAGCGACAGTTTTGGTCCTCTGTATTGGATACATTGGAAATTTCAGCATTTGGCCCCTGTTTGAATTTTTGACTGACTACAGCACTGTAAGATTTATTGGTATTTCTGTGTTTATCTTCTTTTGTATGTGACACTTTTTGTAGGGCTTCAATTTTTTCTTCTAGCAGTTGATTATTCTTTATTAACAAAGTATTATTTTTCTTTAACAACTTGTTGTTATCTAACAATAATTCATACTTCACATTTTTTGAGCATCACTTCCAACATTTCTTTTTCTACCCTTATATTGAGATTATATTGTTAAACTCTCTTTTAAATAATATTGTTTAACCGATTTATATCTATATTGGATAGTCATGCTGCGCCTAGGCTGATTGCAATAAGTTGCATAGATGGCTCTCCTTGCAATATGCTTGTACAAGCGTACAATTTCTGACTTAGGGTCTCCAAGCAATGTGATTCAATAATGACAAATTCTGTGGTGATGCTCATCTAATCTGTACTAGCAAGGGCCCAAGATATGCCTTTAGTAATTTTACAGATGATGTAGTTGTACCCTACCATACACAATGGAAATATAGGTATTTCAGCTGGAGGTTTTACTACAATCACTTCTAGATCTTGCTAGTGAGATTCTTAAAATAATAATAATTATTTAAAAATTGCACTTTATGAAAATTACAAGAAATAGCTTTACCATCTTTGGACATTAGGCTAAATTTTCATTAAATATTGGGCCAATATATGATTTCAAATAATAATTTATATTGGAATAAAATATTATATGATATGATTTTTAAATATTTGTTGAATATAGCTTAACCAATATTGAGTCTAATACAAAAATGTTCACATTTTTTATTGATTCAGTGTTGCATTTTTCATATTGAGCCAACGTTTTTGTAATATTAAACCAATATTGGTTCAATATTAGTGTTCTACCTGGGAATCATTGATATTATCATGATCTTTAGTGAATAAATTAAAATTATTATAAAACAAGTTAGCAAAATGAAACATTTTGTTTAGAAAAAATCTGCATGTCCTTTTTCTATTTAAA
This sequence comes from Leptura quadrifasciata, assembly GCA_963675555.1. Lineage (NCBI taxonomy): Eukaryota > Metazoa > Arthropoda > Insecta > Coleoptera > Cerambycidae > Leptura > Leptura quadrifasciata. Next base: position 49,589,016 of record OY776680.1, on the reverse strand, counting down.
AGAGAATCGGTAGTCATCAGCTATTAAAGTGAAATTAATTTTTTTTTTCACGTATTCTTTCTTTTTTAATGATAGTTATATTTACATCTTGAAAATTGAAGTGCCGGCCGACAATGCTACTGACTTTTACTGAGAAAAAAATTACAATTGGTACTTAAAAGTATTGGAAATAATGTAAAAAATACTTTAGCAATAACACATTCTGTCGGCAGGTTATCCAATAACAGCTGTTTGTTCCAAGAAATGCAGAATACACTGCACCATGATACTGGTTATTAGTTATTATTTATTTTATTTTAATTTCCATGTTTAAAAAAGGGGATATTTATTTAAGCTAATCAAATATCATAAGGTATAATGATTAACCTGAAAAGAACAATCAAATGATTACTGTCTAATCATTCAGTGGCCAATGCCGTTATCGAGAGTGTCAAGTAGATATGAGTGGGAAGCCCAAATTAATTCTAAATTATTGGATATTATTGATTTAGTACATTTTTTATGGTTTAAATATTTTACATTTGCTATGAAACTGTTATTTCATGAAAAGGACGATCGATTTGGATATCTGTCTATTATCTTTCAAAATTCAGAAAATAAATAAAATTTCAAGTAAATATGAAAATACTAGAGACATAGATTTGACATTGTCCAGCTCTGGAAAGCATGTCCATATTAGGTTGTGGTCCTAGGACATTCAGACCCAAGTAAGAATCAAAACTGAACGTCCCTGAGATGTTATGTGCTATCTGGGATTCAAGCTGTCCAATCATAAGCTGAAGAATTAAAAACAAAATAAATATGAAAAACATTTGAACCCAAAACATTACTTGTTATTTACAATATCATGTCTTTTGTAGGCCTGTGTGTTTCGTCCTATTTGTGACGACACAGTATAGCATTTTTTTTGTTATTCATTTGAATATGTAAAAAAAGTGTTTTGCAGTGTTATACATATATCTTTTTTATCATGTAGGTGTATGGGCGGGTATGAGGATAGAAAATTATTACAAAAATCTATGAGTGTACATGAATCACAGTTAGTATGGTTTCGCCGTTTGTATATGTATTTTTCAAGATACACCTTAATAAACACCTTACAACAGATGAATTTAGTAGATGTAGAGCTAGACCTAGAAATAGATGATTAATAATGTACAAATTTGTATCTTTAAATAATGAAAAATGAGACGTAATGTAATATCAAATTATCTTATTACGTTGTAAATATATTTATTTCTTTTCCATATTTGTAAAGAGAACTTTATATATTGAAAAAAACGACGTAAAGCATAGCAATTAATTTATATCTGCAAATATATTTGCATAATTTTGATAATTTGGTGAAATTATAAAAAATACATGACATGTTGTAAATATTGTTATAATATAATGATTTTTATCTCATATACTTACTAATTTAAATATATGTTGACATATATGCTTTTCAGGTTTTTGCAGGTGTTAAATGTAGTATTATTGAATTTCTGGGTGTAGACTGGTGTGTGAAAGGCTTCTAGAGGAGCTGCGGTTGGTTAAACAATATTTCAGCAGAATCATATCTGCCATCTTCATTCTCAATCATAGTTGTGTCTTGTTGCTCAAATTGAATTAACTGCCAAAATGTTCTTTCGCCAACCACATGAAATTACACCTAAAAATCTAATATTACTTCATTTATAGTATATAAATATAGCCTTTTGTTAACTTTTGAACAGTTCAATTTAAAACCCTTAAATTTGGACAATATTTTAAGGGCTCCACTAATAATTAAAATGCAACGATTTTTTTTTCTTCACACACATTCACATTATACTAACCTTAATGAGATTTTTTTATAATGGAGGTCACCTATGTAGTACCTAGAGCAGGGCAACAAGGACCCAGGGCAGGGGTATGAATCTTCTGTGTGTACTTGCCTTAGGTGCATAGGAGTTCACCCAACCTCTCCATACTGTTAAATTTTTTCCCAACATTCTGATTTTATAAACATACATTACCATTCACAAAGTATGTCCAGATTTGAGAGTTCTAAGTTGAACCATTCAATAGTAGATATACCTTATATATGTATTTCAAGTCACCTTTTTTCATTTGTGCCAAACTTTTATGCTTTTAGTAAATATCATGTTTTATATGTTTCTAAGGTATAAATAAATATGTACATGATTTGTGTAATTTTTGTTATCAAGAAAAAAAAGTTGAAATACAAAATTATCAAAACCTTATTTAAGTTTTAAATCTGAGTTATATAAAATAAATCAATTAAAATCTAATACCTATAAATATTGTATTTTTGAAAGGTGTTTTGTGTATTTCTTAAAACTCCAGTTTATTATTATTAGCATAAAGATCTATTGTGTTGGATTCTAGGAATCAATTAAAATTCTTGTTTTAAATATATAAGGCAAATTGTGGGGCACTGTTATTTATAGTGAATACTAACTCCGAATAAAAAAAAAATATAAAAACTACAAGGTGTTATTTTAATATTTAAGAATACTTCTTTTATTTTTCCTTTTACAATTATCATAGAAAATTTCACACCTCTACTTTTTAACCAATAAGATACCTTAATTTTGACTAGTTACCATGGCGATTAAAAAAATTTCCGGAAATTTTTTCGAGGCGCCACGAAATTTAAGTGAAAATTTTTTGACAGTTGAAAAGGTAAACATATGATCTACAACCATTAAATAATGTAGATGTACCTGTGAATAATGCAAAATTTCTGAATTAACATTATTATTTATTATTTGCTATAAAGTTTCATTAAACAGAAAACACAAATTTGTTAAATTATTATGCATTAACAATTTATAACAAAAAAAACGTAGGATGTACAAACATAGTAAGATTTAAATGTTGCTTGAATTCTAACCCATCCTCTCTTCTTAATGGTGAATAGGAAGGTGACGAATTAATTAGATGTCTGTGTTTTAAGACATATAAGTAATATTTTGAAACAATTTTGTTCAAATCTCTTACGCAAAAGGCCATATTTACTTGACATCTGCAGCAGACTCTTGGATTTTGTAAACAAACCATTCGACTCTAACGCTTCCTGGTCGCAATCTTCCATTAAATTCGTTAAATATATTAATCTTGGATGACATATTTGCGCTTGACTCAACTCTGCAGTATTTACATAAATTGTACTTTTCAAAGCATTCCATTTTTCTCAAATTGTTTAACGCAAATACTTACAAGAAATGTTTTACATAAAAATATCTTTGTTTGCTGGTTTACTATACAGTAACTTAATGTAATTTACCAATATAAACCTCATCTGTCAAAAGCATGGCCGCCTATATCACGGCCACCTACTGCAACAAACCATGCTAATATTATATTTTTTAAATTAGAAGTGTTACGGATTACTTTAACAAAAAATACATTTCTACCACCTTTAGTAACCTAAAATTATGAAAGGGCGATAGACTGAACTAATACCCATCTGAGTTTTAGCATTTGGTGTAACTAAAATTGGTAATTTTTTTTTATTTAATGAAATATGGTGGATATACCTATATGATTTTTTTAGAATTTATTTCATGTTGAACTAATATCTTCATTGGCAAATCTCTAATGATATCGACTAATAAGCAAAATAATAACGAAATAAATTTAATTATTATAGGTTTTATTAATATTAAAAACACATTTATTATAAATGTTTGTGGGCTGGCTTGAATTGGTGGGTTGAATCTGGGTACTTTCTGTTTTATTTTGCATTATGCTATGATCATGATTAAACTTGCTAGTACTTGATGAAATTCTCCTCATGGATTCAATCATCTGATGATGATGTTCAACGTCCAATTGTAAGTAAGATTTGATTGACTGACTATTACTGTGTCCAGTAATTTTAATGAGCTGTTGTTCACCAACTCCTTCCTTGGCCAATTTCCAAACAGCTGTTGCTCTTGCAGAATGATTAGTTATTTTTACTTTTTTAGTGTCAATTCCTATATCAGAGGCTGCTGATTTAAACCATGAAGATACAATGTTCTTACCAACTGGGCTATTCTTGTACCATCCTTTCGAATTGGGTTGACTCCAGTATGGGTTTTGTGTTAAGAATAATCTGTCAGTCTGAATAAGATTTCCCCTTTTTTCCATCAACTTCTTAAACAAACGAACCGGACACATTTGTGGATTGTCGAAATTTGTAATCAACCATTTACTATCCGACAGTTTTTTAGAACCACCTTGTGTGGTTTTGGAGAATATTGGATTATATTCTATCCGACCTTTTGGGTTTCTGAAATTATCAGTTTCTTCTTTGAAGTGTTGGATACACACAGAATATCCTTCCCCTCCTCTCCATGCCAGCTCATGTGAAACTATGTGAAAAAATTTACGCTGCAATCCATCTGGAGTATTTTCATCCCACATTTCAATAATTTTTTTGTATTCGTCACTGGTTAAGGCTGAAGCATTCACTTTTCTTTTTAATGGGTCTCTCTGTAATTTTTTGCGCTTAGCATCGCGTGCAGCTCTGGCGGTCACAAATTCCACATCAGAAAACGGATTAAATTTTATTTTATATTTTTCGTAATAAATTTCTTGTAACTGCTTAGCAGTAGAGTTCCACATCACTTTGACCACACTTTCCTTATAATCTTCAAAATTTGTCTTTTTCGTATTAAATGCGTAGTCCTCCAATATAGTAGCCACCTGTACTACACTCATGAATATTATACAACTTTTCGTCACAAAATTCAACAAGCTGTTTCCATACACTTGATTTTGATTTTCGGGTGTTATCTGGTGTTATATTTTGAATTTCTTGTCTAATTACTTGTTGATTTTCTTTACCAAGTCGCGACATTTCGCTATACACTTATTAAACTCAACATACAGACCTTTTACTAGTAATTATTAAGCTTTGTGACAGAACCGGTTAAACAAAAATGACAAATCAACATATGTCAAAAACAACAATACCCTGGCCAACTTGACAAGCAGTGAAATTAATTTAAAATGTCAGGTTGGATTAATAATTTTTTTCCAAATTATGGTGTTAAGTGGTGTGAAATTTTCTTACCGAATACCACGCAAGCTTAAATTATTCCTGGAAATTTTCTTTTGGGCACGAATATTTTAAGGAAATTTTCAAAATATTCGTGCCCTCAAGAAAATTTCCGGAAATAATTTAAGTTGTTGTGATATTATAAGTGAAAATTGTTATATTTATTTTGGTTACTTAGCGAATAACAAATATTCATTTATTCTATTTTTCTATACAGAATGTCCATTAAAGAATGGGCTATACCTCAACAGTAGGTCCTTTGAGTAAAAATAAGTTGTTCTAGCTAAACATACCTTGATACCATGTTGCTTTCTTAAAAAGTTATGGAACGTCGCAAATTTTTTTAATTTATTTTTTGTTGTATCTATCACTATTTACTCGATTTTATCCTAATTTGGTATATGAAATTTTTTTGAAATGCTAGAACAGTTGTGTTAATAGTTCAGATAAATAACATAAAGGGCACTAGGGATGCCTAATTTTTGTTTTGCTTTGGTCATTATTTTCTTTGAGGAACAACTTTCTAATAAAGTAATATATTCTTTTAATGCAGTATTCAATTCTATGTAAAAAGGGTCTGTAAAATGCGCCGTTTTCGAGAAACATGTATTTCAGTTTCTTGCCACACAATGTACCCAGTTGTTGTACTTAAATTATTTTAATTTAGTAGGTACATAGCTAAATCAGACAGTTGTAATTTATTATGAAGATTTTACATTTTTTGCACAATGCATAATTTATTTCCAAAAAGTGAAATGGCTGATATGATTGTTATTTATGCTGAAGAAAATTATAATGGACGTGCTAAATCGAGAAAATATGCAAATACATACCCAAATCATAGACAACCTGATCGAAAATTATTTTCAAAACATTTTGCAAGAGGAGTCGGGATCTTTTTGTTCGAGGTTCCTATGGACACCCTGTAGTTCGTAATGTCCAACAAGAGGAAGCAGTATTAAATCTTATTGAAGACGATCCTGAAATAAGTATTTGTCGAATTTCTGCAAATGCTGGATTAACCCGCGGTAGAATATAAAACATATGTGAGCAGCAATTACGCCCATATCATTACACACCAGTACAAAATTTGTTGGTGACTTTCCTCATTGCATATATGTTGCCTTATTCATGAAAAGAACCTTATTTAAAGAAGTTGGACCTCTTCTTTGCTTTCTTAACATAAATTCGCAAGAAAAGAAGCAAAGAAGAGATCCAACTTCTTTAAATAAGGTTCTTTTCACGAATACTTAACTATATATTTTGTTATGTCGAGTTTTCTTAATTTTGTTGAGAAGACGACACTTATTAATAATCAATATTTAGTTTACTTAACAAAATTTTCTTGTGGATATGTGACTCTTGCATTCATTTAGGTTAACTATGAAAATATGTTTTTGTTAATTCAGTTAACTATTATACACCCTTGGCGCCCTATCAGGCCGGCACTTGTATTGCTTGTACCTTCTGCCGGCCCTGAATCCAATTTTGACCCACTTCCGCATGTCCAATCGATTTAAAATTTGGTATACATATATATGTATAGAAATTTTACATATACAGTGCGTCCCCGGATGGGGTACCGCACTCTTGTACAAACTACTTTTTAAAAATTTTTAATGATAATTTTATTTAACAAATTTTTTTCAAACCTTAAATAAGGAGTTCAGTTGAAAAACAAGTAAAAAGCTCTTTAAAAAAAATAACATTTTATCCCACTATGTTGAATACTATTCTACGTGTAGACCTACTAGTACATATTTTTCTGAATTCTCCATACACAGATGAGATTACATATTTATTTATGGGTGCAACAAACAGCATTACATGTAGGATAGTGTTCGACTTAGTTGAATAAAATGTTATTTTTTTATAGAGGTTTTCCTTATTTTGCAACTAAACTCCGATTTCATATTTTCTAGCCATGCTCTATTGAGCATTCCGTTTGCAAGGTACCCTATTGGGTACCTAATGGTATTTTTTTTGTAAAACTATTAGATTTCAAATTATCTGACATTTTATATTTTTAATTTTTCAAAGTATAATTTGGATTAACCCCTGTATCTTTTTTGTTAATTATTTAAATTAGTGGACCTAAGTCTAATTTAATAATGTAAAGTCAAAAGTAGGTTGTCTAGTAATTTATGTTTTGACATTTAGTTTCCTCCTTCATGGATGCATAATATGTTAAACTGTTTAATTAATGCTTCATTCCTAGTTAATTTCAATAAGGTATTTCTATCTACTGTGGCAACACTCACATATATTAGATGTGCCTATAAGGAATCTAATGGAGTTATGACAGGTGATCTTACTGGTCACCTGATAACTCCATTATTTCCTATCCGTCTTCCAGGATATATTCATTGCAAGTATCTAACTACTGTTCTTGATTCATGTGCTGGTGCTCCATCTTGTTGAAGCCATATACTATATGTCCATTGTTCATCATGAGGAACGTTACTTAATGAATTTGGCAGCTCTTGCAGGAATCTCAGATATTTAACACTATTTAAAGTTTCATGAAATAGATAAGGTATGAGTAATGGGACTATGTCTACGTTTAATTGTCCACACCAGGTGTCAAAGCCCATTATTGTGGGAGCAGCTCTCATCGCTCCACAAAACATTTTTCAAATTCAAATTTCCTTCATATTATAATGTTGACAATTTGGCAATAAAATGTATGCCATGCTCAAAATCACCAAGTTCCAAATGATGAACATCATGCACGCACGTCATTTTTCCGTTTGCAAGGATGTTCTATATTAAATATAATTATAATATATGTATGTACGTTTTTTTTAACCAAAAATTGATTTTGGGATAACTTGAGCAAAATTTTGGATGAATGTGGCTCATAATATAGTCTAGTATACTTTAATTTGGCGTGTGTATATATGAGTTAATATTTCTGTACGATTTCATTTTCTCTTGTACACAAAGATCCAGAAATATTGTCGTATTAACTCATACATGCACATACCAAGTTAAAGTATACTAGACTCTACCTACAAATAGCCTGCCGTATTTCAAGGCAAAAGCTCCATTAGTTTGGTTACAATGCCATTTTTTCGAAATTTTATGGAATTTTAAAAACGCTGTAACTTTATGGCTATTTATCGTACGAAAATTTTCTCCACCTCAAAATGTTTTATGTACTTTTGAGAGATCATTCAAAAAATCTTTAATATTAAAATTCGATCCATTTTTGGCATACATGCACTTACGCGCAATGATTTTCTGTTGCACAAGGTACATATAACTATTTGTATAGGTAAATGCAACTCATGTGCCCTATGAAACATCCAATGTGCCCTTTAAAAAAAAGATATGCATTCTTATAAAAATATGATCCAAAATCTCATTCATACTTTATTCAAATATAGGGATTTTTCTCAGTTACTGTTCAGTTTTAAATTATCTTTTTTGAATTTCGCGCTCTCCATGGTAGATAAATCACTAACATATAAGGATATTTGATGAATATGGCGAACTTCTAAAAACAGCAAAATCGGCTTTCTATGATTTTTTCAAGCCGCTATCAGATTCACCAAATTTTACCAGTCCAATTTATGTTATTGATGGTGGGTTCTTGTTACATTGAGTGGTTTGGAACAAAGAACAAAATTTTGAAGAAATTGCTGATTCATATGTCAACTATATTCAACGTCATCATCCTGGGCAATATTGTATTGTTTTTTATGGCTATCCAGTAAATAGCATTAAGAATTCTGAACGCCAAAGAAGGCTCTAGAAAAACTATTGCCCTACAGAGGCAGAACGAACCCACAGCATCGCAGCGAAACTTATTATCCAACTCTCACAATAAAGTAGCTTTTATTGGATTATTTTGCTCCAAATGCGACGAATATTGCATCACATATAAAAAATGCGACGACGATGCTGACCCTGGTATAATTAACTCCGCTTTAACTAAAAGAAAAGACAGCAGAGAAGATAGAGACATCATAATCGTTGGAGAAGATATCGATCTTCTAGTCATTTTAACTCAAAGGTGTCCTGATTTGAAAGACACACTCGCACAAAAAATTTATTTTGAAAAACCAGCACATGGCAAAACGTAAAAAATTATTCACTCAAAAGTCTTTCAAATACGCTGATCTTGCATGTATAATTGGATTTCTCCATGCATTTTCTGGGTAGAACACAACTTCTGCGTTCTCACGGATGGGGAAATCCAAATTAATAAACATATTTGTCAGGGGCAGAGAATAATAGCCGCTCGTTATGGTTGTTCCATCAAAAAAAAGAAAATTTTAGGTTTACAAGGTATGAATGTTTTGGAAAACTGAGCGAAAAAAATGTTGCAATTTACCACTATCTGAAGGTACAGCTGATTATCACAGCTTAAGAAGATTTGATCAAATTCGTTGATGGTATTGTCAAAGAACTAAGGATGAAGTTGATTTCGGCTGGTGTAAAATGGACATACCAAAAACTACAGACAAACCACTCGTTCCAGAAGATTTGTTAAAAATCATTGCCTGTGATTGTAAAGTTGGGTGAAAAACGAAATCTTGTTCATGCAAGAAACTGAATTTAAAATGCTGCAATTTATGCTATTTTGGCCGGAATACAATCTGCCATATTCTGAAGAGGTCAGTGGGTCACCAGTTGATGAACTTACTGATGACATGCCAGATGGGAACATAAGATTTATCGATGATGATGATGATTATAATGCCGATTACGAAAACGAGGACGATGAAGTGAACGATATGATGGGCGAAGCTGAGAGCGATTTATATTACTTTAGCGACAGTGAAACCGACGAAATTTTCAATGCTGTGACGGATCCATAAGCGGGTAGCCCTCATCCAGCATAAGGAGTACAGAAAGGCGACTAATACAAGTAGCATCAAAGTCCATAAAGAAATGAAATCAGCTTAAAATATTTTTACATGTAAATAAATAAATCTAATCTAATATTTTCAGTGTAAATAAAATGTGATTTTGTGTCTTTTACCATTTCTACCATTCCTCCGTTAATTCATTTATACTTTCGTACATTTTGCGAACATTTTCTGGAGCACACAGGTTATATTTACCTATATAAATGGTTATACGTACCTTGTGCCACAGAAAATCACTGCACGCAAGTACATGTATGCCGTAAATGGATCGAATTTTTATATTAAAAGTTTTTTGAGTCATATCACCCAAAAGTACATAAAAAAACCTACATTTTGACTTTATAGTTACAGCGTTTTAAAAATTTCGTAAAATCTTCGAAAAAATGGCATTGTAGCGAAACTAATGGAGCTTTGACTTGAAGTATGGCAAGCTATTTGTAGGTATTATGAGCCACATTCACCCAAAATTTTATCTGATTTGGGCAAATTATCCCAAGATCAATTTTTAGTAAAAAAGAACGTACATACATATAAATTAGAGTGGAGGAGGACGTAACATCACAAAAATTTAACTGGAGGTTCCTTGAGCATTGACAATAAAAGGGCCACATTTTCGTTGCTTAATTTACAGTTTAAGGGGTCCAAAAAAATTTTAAATCGAAAATTGACCCAAAAGAGGATAAATTTACAATTTTTTCGAGTTTAAAACAACGTTCCGACACTTGCAGAAGGTAAGTATTCTAGGAATATCTTATTTTTATGACAACTAACAACTACCCAAATATGTACATATATTATATTATATTAAATTGAAAGTAATAATTTAGAGTATTACTTTTTACACAATGGTGAATAGCTAGTTATTCATCTATATTATATTAGCCCATCTTTTGACTTGTGTTAAAATAGATTTCATTTAAAAACACAAAAATGAACTTAACCGGATAAAACTATTTAACTGATATAACCAGTGCCGGATAAACCCCAAGGCAATGAGGCATTGCTTCGCCTCGGAGCACCCACAAAGGTGGCAATAGGGCCTCCACCCACCAACTTGCCTTGAAAAATTTATTTTATTACAAAAATGAAAGAAATGAATGTTTACTGTGCAGGATTGCTATCCCGCTCGTCAAATAAAAAGTCCTCATGATTTGCACTGCAGAAGCCTCCACCACCACAATTTTACCTACAGATTCCTGTCCATGTTAATCCGGCCCTGGATATAACTTGTATTCAACTATAATTAATTAACAATATGGAAAATATATTTGCAACTACTTTATGGCATACTAACAAACCTTAAAATAAAACTTGTAATTTTCTTTGTAAGTTTTTTTAATTTGTTAATGATCTACAATAATTCCAATTATGTGTGCAAATGATTTGTAACCACTAATAAATAACCAGTATAATTTGATTTACAATATCTCTTTAGTTAAGATGTATCACATTGTTTATTAACTCTAATATATTAAGTAATAAATTCTTTTATAATTTTTAATTTAAGAATTAAAAATTAGATATTAAAAAAAATATCTTATTAAATCAGCTGTACATTAAAAAATACCTATTGATATAGATCACTAATTCAATAAATCATTGTATATAAATAAAATATAAAATTATCAGTACTTTCCTTACTTAGACTTATTTTTACACAAGCTTTGCAGATACATTTTAAAAAATGTAAAAACTTCTTTGATTCAAGCGCAACGTGATTATATATCATTTTTTCTTTCTAAAGCTATCAAGTGTTTGTGCTCAACAAAATGTGTAAAAACATTAAAATGCGTCGATTCAGACACTAACAATTTTTTTGTCTGCTTAAAATATTTGTGTAAATATCTTGCAACCATCAAAATTTAGACAAAATTATTGTATCTTTGAACCCTGCATTATATTTTGGTTATGTAGACATACCACCATTATAGGCATAGTCAGCCTTATTGTGCATTATAAGACAGTCGTCAACGAAGTAAAATGAATCGGATCTTGTTTCAAATGGAGATGTTATCATTTCATTTACTGAAAAAGAAAACATATTATTTACTTTCAAAGAAATTATATATAAAACTTTACCAAGATCTGCCGGTAACGTAGGAAATTCATAAATATGCTCACATGTATTCCTTGAAAATGGTATGCAAAAACCAAACTCAAAATCAAAAGTTTTCAAAAGCTTATCACGGAAAAAATGACGCTCTATCATTCGAAATCTGTTGACAGGTCTGCTTCCAACGGTAAACTCAACCCTAAAGAATTATTTAGAAAGAACAATTCTAAAATTGCTGTGATCACTTACGTGGCACCTACAGTTTTTAACTTCAAAAACTGTGGAGTGAACTGATATCGGACGAATCGCCCAGAGTTAGGATCAATCAGTTCTTCATTTTCAACATTTTTTTCGGTGCTATCATCTATATTTTCTGGTACAGGTTTAGCGATTTCAAAAAGAACTGCTCCGCTTTCCAAGTCACGAATTTTAAACCTCGTAAAGTCGATATCATATATATTGGCGTCTGGATCACATAAATAGGTTTCTGTGATTTTCGACAATTTTAAGACATCTTCAGGTGTTATAACTTTAGATTCTAATTGGGGCAAAGGCTTATTTGTTATATTGTCTCTTTTTTCACGAACCACACTCATTATTATTAATAAAAACTTTAATAAACAAAATTAAATTAGAGACATTTGTCAAAACTTCTCAAATGTCAAATTGCCCTGCGTCTGCGTCTAAGGCAGGGTCGTCACAAAAATTCCTAACCATAGAGAAATAAATTCAGATCACAGAGCACCTCAGATAAACAAAGAGGCTTTAAGCTCCGTTCAGATAGTACGGAATGCGAATTTTTTTGTGCGGATTTTTATAAATTTTGTTCTAAAATAGTCTAATCTTCTTGTAGGTGTAGCGAAATGTTCGTAAGACAATTCGTTCACTTTTAACTAGAAGTTAAATTAGCAAATTAACTTCTGCAGTGGCACTCTGTTCACAATTTATTTCTATCGCTTCCTGACTATAATAGAAATCTACAAGCAGTTCACCAATGGCAAGAGCAGAAATTGGATGACAGAGTACCAAACATACATCTAGTTTGGAGTCGAACTATAGATTATAGAATTCTACAATGAAACAGAGTGCTACTTCTGGAACGCATTTGTCGAATTAAAAAAAATCCGCAAGGGAAAATTCGCATTCCGCGATTATCTGCCATCGCCATCAGTGTTAATCCGTCTGTTACAATTGTACTAGATCTATTTACATTTGACAAATTTCTATTACGCTATTACATTCTTATAAAATCTATTACATTATTTTCTGTTGGTTGAGCTATAACAAAACAAACAATATTCTTATAAAAATAATAGGAAAACAACATAAACAATAATAACAACAAATAAAAAATATAAAATAAACTATACTATACATGTCGATAATACAGCGCTCATTTCTATCTTTAGTATCTTTTGATTTTGTTATTCAAGTAAATCCTTGATTCAAGTAGAAGTCTCTAAAGTTAAAGTAGAGACTTGTTTACAGCGCCATCTATTGACGTGTAGCGCGTAGTCCAGCGAAATGCGAGTCTATTATAGTTTCCTGTAAAACTGTTACATTTTTCTAAGAAATTGTTACAATAAATTTAGTGCCGAGAGCAACACTTCTATGGCAACACTGATCGCCATCAACAGTGAAGGGATTGTGGTGAGCGGTGAGCGTGGTGAATGCATAACCGAATAACGACAAACTAGAGAAACTAGCACATATATTCTTAATTTCTTAATACATAACAATTGAATCATTGTGAACCAAAATGACTTTAAGAACTTATGGAGACAAGCCTATTAGTTTTCAACTGGAAGAAAATGGTGAACATTACTGTGTTGGTTCAGAGGTTAATTTTGTTTTTTTTTTTTAATATCCAATTGATTTAAATAAAACTGTGGGTTTTAGGTGGGTAATTACCTACGTCTCTTTAGGGGTTCATTATACAAAAAATATCCTGGTATGTTCAGGAGGTCTATAACAAATGAGGAACGAAAACGTTTAATAGAACTTGGTTTAAGTCAGCATGTTCTTGCTAGTAGTGTTTCATTGCTTAGGGCCACTGAGGTAGAGGATATCATTGAAGGGAACGATGAGAAGTAAGGACGGATGACTTCTTTACACTATTATTGAAATAAATGAATACATTTTTAGATATAAGGCAGTTTCAGTTCACACCTCGGAACCTCCAGTCCCGAGAGAGGGCAAATCTAAGAAAAATATGCAATGGGTACCTTCATTACCAAATTCTAGCCATTTGGATGCAGTTCCACAAGCAACACCTATAAACAGAAATAGGGTAGCAGCTAAAAAGGTATCTTGTTACTTTATAGTATATACGGGTGATTAGCACATATTGCTTATGAATACTATCTTTATATGACTTAAAGTTAGCAGTATAATTCAAAGTTACTGGTGTTTTTATGCTTATATTCTTGCCTAACTTAATATTTACCATTGGACGAGGTGTGTTGTGGTGGAGGCAAAATAGACCTAAAAAAATGGAAAATGGAACGGTCTTAGATGGGTTTAGTTTTTTATCGCATGTTCAGAATATCAAAATGAGTTTACAGTTAAGTTTTGTAGAATTAGATCTAAGTATTGGGAACTTTTTTTTTTACAAGTTTTTTTTCAATATTTTGTAGATATTTGTGTTTCTATTGGTCGGATCTCAAAATTATAAGAATTAAAAATTGTTTGATATGACCCCCAAAAAAAAACAAATAGATATTTGGAAAGTCAATTAGATTTTTCCACTCCACATATAACATGCTACTTTTTCTTCAAACGTCAAATATGAATTAAATAAATACTGTTATTTTTTCTTCAAATGCTTTTAGTGTCGCTCATGAGCGGCAGTAAAAGGCTTGTAAAAATTTAACTTCTTTTATATTTCATATCATTTTTTCGATAGGTCAGGACATTTCCCCTCTGTTTTGATGACACAGATCCACAGATAAATTTAGAAAATGGTTGCCAAGGAGAGGTGCTAGTTCCTATTAGACTCGATATGGAAATAGAAGGACAAAAATTGAGAGATACTTTTACTTGGAATAAAAATGGTACTAAATCAGAAGGGTTATTTGTCATATATAGTCATACTATTCTTTTTAGAAAGCTTAATTACTCCGGAACAGTTTGCTGAGGTTTTATGTGATGACTTAGACCTTAATCCTTTAACATTTGTCCCAGCTATAGCACAAGCTATAAGACAACAATTAGAGGCATTTCCTGCTGAACCACCAAGTATAATAGAAGAGAGTTGTGACCAAAGAGTCATAATTAAGTTAAATATACATGTAGGAAATACTTCTTTGGTAGATCAGGTAACAAATTTTAACACATATTAGTAGAGAGCAAATCTGAGGTTGTCATTACATAGGTAGATTTATCGATGCGATCTTAAAGTTAGAGAATTAGTAAACACTTCTTTTTTATTCTGTGAAATAAAATTAATTTGTTCTTACTGGCATAATATATGAAGTAACACTATGAAAAACGAAGGCCAGAATATTTTACCTGGTAATAATATGGCGAATTGGCATTGTTGAAATGTCAGGCTACAGTATTGTTAGTGCTCACAATATTCAGTGTACTGAGGATTAGGGATTTCAATCTCGGATTTTCCAAGACCTCTTCCTGCCCAATAAACATTTTTGCGATATTTACATAACAATATTGGAAAAACATATTGACAGTTGCAAAATGTATGTAATAAATGCAATGGGACCAAAAAATATTAGAACTGGACAGGATAATTATGTAATTCCTTTGCTAAATTCACAGTTACCTACAAAAGCACTCAAAACTCCTTCAGAAATATGGAAATATTTTATAACCGATGAAATGTTATTGTCGATTGTGTAGACAATACCAATAAGGTTATTAATTCGGTGAAAGAAAATTTTTCACGCAAAAGAGATGCACGACCTACTGACATTCTAGAGATACCAAGTTTCATAGGACTACTATATTATAGTGGAATTCTAAAGGCTAACCACTTGAATGCAGATGATCTTTGGAAAACTGATGTTGTCTGGTGTTGAAATTTTTCGCTTGACAATGTCGTTACCTCGTTTTCGATTTCTTCTATGATGTATTAGAACTGAAGATAAAATGACTTGTGCAGAACATGTAAAATTAGATAAACTTGCTGCAATAAGAGTTTTTTAAAATAAGTTTGTGGATAGTTATTAAGAAAGGTCTATCTAAATATGTTTCTGTCGATGAGAAGCTTGAGGCATTCAAAGAACACTGCAGTTTGCGGCAGTACATTCCATCGAAGCCTAATAATATTAAGTATGGAATCAAAATCTTTGCTCTGGCAGTTAGGTTAGGTTGAAATGTGAGTGGGTCTATTCCAAACCCTCCACTGTGACCATCCGGTCTATTGTGGCTCACTCCCAGTGTTGCCAACCCTTGTCTTACAGAATTTGGTAGAATTACAACGAAAAATTGGTAGATTTGCTTTTCGATGGAAATTCAAAGCAATTATTACATATGTGATATAGTAATAATTAAAGATTGTTCAAAATAACAAGCTTTATTTATCTCGATGAACGTAAATAACAAAATATACTTAAATATACACCTATATACAGTGCTGTTGTATTTCCGGGTGCTCACCCGGTTAGGCGATCGGCTCCCCTCGGAGCCACATGGTTGTCTAAATGAAGTTTCGACAGAATCTCATCTGGCAGCTTCAGGTTCTCGCTGAAAGCTGTCTACTGCTGCTCTTCGTTGCTCGAACTCGAGTTCGAGTGAAAATTTTCCACTAAGTGAGAAAATAATAATGAGTTTTTTTTGTTAAATTTTTTAAAATATTTAAGCTTCTAAAATTTCGGTAGAAATCAAAATTATTCGGTAGATCGGTAGATTTTATCACAATTCGGTAGAAATACCGAAAAATCGGTAGGGTTGGCACCACTGCTCACTCCTAATTTATTTATATTTCACCCAATAGTTTCAGCTAAAGCTGATAACCTTGTTGGGTGAGAGACGGTCCAGGTCCTCAGGCAAAAGTTGTCTTGCCGTTTCATCTTCCTCCAGACGCAGACGGCATTCGGTGTTTTCCACCAATCCAAATCTGTGCAGGTGATGATTCAATCTGCAGTGCCCAGTGTAAAGGCCAATTAGTGTCCTTAGGTGTAACATATTCAACTCTAGTAGTTTTTTAGCTCTTGATTTCAGAGGATATGTAATGAATTCCTTTGAATGAGCTAATCCTGGTAGTTCCTGCCAGTGGTAGAGAGTCTTGCAATCGGCCCAGTCCAGTCAGTGGTGGCTCGTCAAGGATGGCAGGGTAGGCATTGCCCACCCAATTACATAAACCATAGTTGTAAAGTTATATTTATATTTTTGTCGTTGAATTATCATGCATGCATGGCATGCCAGCCCCATCCCTTCCCTTCCTGTAGTCGTAATATCTCGTCGTGTGGGTCACGGATCACTATGCGCGAACCTCAGAGCTTGGAAATCATTGTTTTGGAATTGGAAAATTTTGGCTATAATGTTTCTATGTTCGCTCAAATTTTTTAATTTATAATCTGTGATCTTTATCGGGATTTTGTAATTGTTTACTTTAGTAGAAAAAAGTGCGATGAGTGGACAAGTGACTAATTATTAATATTAATTATTTTTTTTTATTAGAAAATAGTTTTGCATCCCTAACTACTTACGACGACAAAATTTTTATAACTAAATTAGAGGGCGTAAATGATTATGGCTTTCTGGAAGTGAAATAAAAAATAAACTTTACTGCTGGCCTTGCATGTTATTCAGTTGAAATAGTAAAAATCCGTGGAATTCAAAAGGGATAGATAAGTAATGTAAAAACGTTATACTAAGTGATTGAAAAATAAAATATATTGAAAGATTATACCGTTTCTAGTTTAAAATATAAATTATTCGGCCATCAATATATTCGAACTTCACTGAATACTACCCAGGTAATTTTAAAGAGGCCTTGAAAGTCTATGAAATGAAGTCTCTACTGCTTCGCTGGTGTGATCAATTGAAAAGCTGTTATATTATTGTTCTCTCATTCATATTTTGGATTGTAGATTAGTAGAAACTTCATTTCAAAGACTCATAGATTGTGTGTCAATTAAAATGGGTACGTGGGGCACTTTATTATCACCATATGTTGTAGGAATGAAAAACCGGCATTTTTGTGTATGTACATCTCTATCGCCATTTATTTTGAAACCATTTCGATTTATTGAGCAATAAGTAAAAAATCGAAAATAAACTTAAGAAATTAGAGATTTTTTGCTTATTGATTTTTTACACCCACTAAATTTCTGTGGAAAACTGTAATTACTATTGAATTCTATCCCATCCTGCCCACCCACAGCTAAAAGCCACTGGCTCTGGTTGACACGAGGATGATGTATGTTTCTAATATGAAGGTATGCGTTGGACAACAACCCGCAGGCCCCTTTCACATAAGCAATACTCCACTAGTGTGGGAAAAAGACTATATAATATCTATCTATATAATAACAACTTTAATCTAACAAATTCACTACTTTAAATCACAATTTGTTACGGAATGTACTAGAATCTCATTCTGTAACCTTCTGGAATATGTGCTAAATGGTGGTTCGTCAGTTGGTCCACAGATGGCGCCGCCCTACCGACTGGAGACTATATCTCTCTCCGTTAGAGGGCAGCGCATAACAGTATTATTTCAACAAAAAAAAAAAAAAAAAAAAAATTATACCCAAGTGGTTGAGATATTAGTTAATAAGAGTGAAATAATTCTAGGAAGAGGCTTCAAAAAAATGTACTGATACACATAGCATTCCAAAATTTAAAGATTCTTAACTACCATAGAACTCGAGCTATTTAATTCGGACGCATTATTACTCCACCCTGTATATTGAACCTAATCAATATTCAATTCATGACTGACGTATGGATTCCAGAATTAAGCTTGATTGATAAATGTAGGTCATTTTCTATTTGACTAATTCATTTCTTCAGTTATTTTTACTATTGACAAAATTTGGCTCTTTTGCACTAACAATAAATTACTGATTGTTAAATATAAAATGTCTTTAATGTGTATAAAACTAGTTTATAATTGAAATTTTTAAATTGTCTGCATTATTGATAACTCTTTTTACTAAGTTTTGAGAATTCATAATGTTATTATATTTATTAGGTAGAGTGGGATATGAGTGAAAAGCAGAACAACCCCGAGGATTTCGCTTTAAAACTCTGCGCTGAGCTTGGTCTAGGTGGAGAGTTTGTCACTGCTATTGCGTATTCCATTCGTGGCCAACTTTCATGGCATCAGAGAACTTATGCCTTTAGTGAAGCACCATTACCCACCGTTGAGGTTCCATTTAGGACTCCTAGTGAGTCCGATCAGTGGGCGCCATTTTTGGAGACTCTTACTGATGCTGAAATGGAGAAAAAAATAAGAGATCAAGATAGAAATACACGCAGAATTAGGAGATTGGCTAACACCACTCCAGGATGGTAGAAAAAGTAGATTTTTTTATGTTAATTATTAATTTTATTAAATACTTTTTATTTAAGAAATTAAAACAAGTTAATTACTTGTGTATTTTGTGGATGATTGATTAAAGTGGAAATGCTTTCCTTTTGAAATACTAATGAAATTTCTTTTTTACAAATTCACATTAAGACTAATATATAATAAATCATGCAAATTAATTCATGATTCATACTTCTAGTAAATGGAGGTAATAGTATCTTATTGAAGAACGACAATTTTTAACTAATTAAAATTATGAAATAGAAAGATAATATTTTAAACAGCATAATTTATAACATATAACTTTCCAATTTATATTTCAGTATTCTACATGATTGTGGCTAGTATGGACATAACAGTGATGACGGCTTTTAATTTCTTTTTTTTTTTTCCATAAATATTTTGACCTATTTTTTACAGTACAAGTAAATTTATGAATTTGTGATTTCCTGGAGTTGCACTTGATGCCATAGTATTATATTGCTGAGGCTGTAATAAAGTATCTTCGTGGAAAGTTAAATCTTGTTTATACAGGACAACTCAAATATTTTATTATAACATTTAGATACTGTAATAATGTCACCTAGATTTAAGGAGGAAAAAGGAAGCAACTACAGGAACAGGAAAACAAAAATTTAAATAAACATTGAGTGGAAAAGAGTCCATTCAAAAATTTGAAGGGAACAGAAATTACAAAGAACTAGCCATGAAAACCGCAGACATTTTATTCGATCCGATAAAAATATTTGCGTATTTCCAAAAACAATGTAGGAGAAACTAAAATTGCTCAGGGGTTGTTAGATACTTAAGAAAAAGTAAAAAAACAGTACATAGAGAAGGTGACTCGTTTGATGCATTGCAAAACAAAGTAAAAAAGAGGAAGAAAACTACTTTTGTATAGTTGAAGTAATGAGTAAAAAACGCAACAAGAACTTTACGACCTCATTAAAATACCGGTACTCTTTGTACTGCTGTTCGCAAATTGATCCGCTTACCTTTATAGATTTTTAATGTGCCTCGGGTCGTTTGACGGCAGGCTTGGCGCCATGGACCGCGGATATATTATTATGTCGTAAAGTTTTTCTTGCGTTTTTTGAGTGTAGGAAGTCCTTACTTGGACTATACATAAAAAGAAAAATAGGAAGTTTTTTTTGCAAATTGTCCGAAACAATTTTGTATCTACTTGTATAGTGTGGTGAAATACCTGAGGTATGCCTGATTTGTTATTTCCCATACAATTTGGTGTATTATTTTCTCAAAGAATTTTTGTCTTTTTTAATCGCCTTATTTAGATTAACGTCCTGGTGGAGTTTAACAGCTATTCCACCACTCAGCGAGGACACATACAGACAATTACACAACGATCATTCCCTACAATATGGCCATCTGCCGCAGTTAACGCTCGAACTCAGTGGTATAGCGATTACCTGTATTGCCTCTCACACAACCCCATCTAATATCCACTGCTACTAATTCGGTAATACATTAAAAACACCAGGATTCGAACGGGGGACCCCTTGGTCTCAAGCTTAATGTGTACGCATTGAGCCACTGAAGCATTTTATTATAAGATAGTAAGTATTACATTTTAATCAAAAGTGTATGTCTTACAAAAATATTTTCACTAAAAAGTAATTAATTCTTTGAAAAATGGTCACTTAGCGACTTGGTTATTTATCCAAAATTGTTAGAATCCCTGCCAGAGGTATATATCAATGCCTATATATCATTTTGCTGAAACACTTTTAAAACAGAGCTATGTGACTGATATTCAAAGAAGCATCTGAGGCTTGTGTGCAAAATGACACATTTTGATTTTCGTGGCTTCAGAGTATTGCCACTCATATGTTTGAAATATGCCTATTTAACACTACTTCATTTTCTGTCACTGTAAAATGTTTCTGTCATTTTTTAGATAGTGATAAACCTTCATCAATTATATCAATGCGTTCTGTTGATATTCTAATTGTCATATTATGTATTGTTAACAATAATTTTGTTGGCCACGGTTTTTGCAAGAAAAATTTTGAGTTTTACACAATAGGTATGGTATGTATATTTGTATTGTCCTCTCTTAGGCAATAATTTCAGCATTCAAATGGCCTGGGTATTGGAAGATTGGGTATTATTTCTTGAGGAGACAGTGCTGTTGTCTCAACATTCAAATTCATTTTAGAAAGCTATTGACATTTTCCATTCCTTTTGCTAATTAATGTTTTATTAGCTTAACTCCTAATTGATGTTGAACTGAAATGCCAGTTACACTTTAGAAAACGACCATTGGCTCTCTTTTGAGGGGCTGGAAGATTATCTGTCTTATTCGTATTGTCTCTAAGAATGTTAGTCCACAAACATTTAATGGCTTAGCAAGCACCACATTTGAAAAAGAGTATCTGGGGTAATTCCAAAATTAAGTTGAATACTTTCCACCAGGTCTAGAAGAACCATTTTTCTATGCTGTCTCCGCAGAATATTACTCTCTGCTTGAATAGACCTGAAGATTTATTCATAATCAGTCAACAAAATTTGTATTTAATACCTATAATTATGGGTTCTATGGCTGATTTCTGATTTTGACTTCGTATATATCGTATGAGTTTTTGCAATTCCCAATGAACATTTTGAAAATCTCCCTCATTTTCTTGCTGTGTGCAGCAGGTGAAAACTTTTTGGAAGTTTAATGTTGATGATTTATCTTTTAATCTTTAAAAACATTGTGAAGATAATACACTTTTTTAATATTTCCAAATAAACTGGCATTCATGTTATTTTTGGATTGTTCAACACGTATAGGTAAAAATTTAATCACTTACTAAACAAAATTTAATATATAAATATATAAAAACGCTTATAAAATAAAGCATATACTCATAATTACAAAATATCTGTTAGAACATAAAAAATATGAAAATAAATAAAAAATAAAATCTAAATTCCTCTTCCTACATTTTAAAATACGCTCAATTATATTGTCAATATACATGACCTATCATTTGTATTGTTAATATTTATGAAATTGAACATTTTGCATAATGATTTACGAATATATTTTATCATTTCTTTCAAAATCTACTAATCTACAGCCGGTTATTCAGTGTATTAGTAAAGCCACTCCTGATTATCAATTAAAATAAAATGTTTGCATGATAATTTACTGCTGTACATACTTTGTCTTATTCCTAGTAAGTAGTAGTAAGAGTTGATTTGTTTTTCTGAATTTTTTTTTTTTTTGTTAATTTACAATTTCTAATTTGCTGCCGACAGGGGAAAAGTGTATGTGTATGATTGAGTATGAAGAAAATAAAGTACTTAAGATAGTTTATATTTAATAAAATCAATTGACCGATTTAAAGCATTCAGTTCTGTGGATTATATTGTGCAATTTCTAAAATGAATTTGAATATGTGTATTGATTGTAGATAAATCTATAGGAAAATAATCATTGGAAATTGTAGTCCAAAGATTTTAAAGGAAAAAAGTAATATATAAGATAGGAGATAATGTTTTTTCCATGCCATTTTTCCAATATGTATGATAATAAGCATAACAGACTTTATTTCTTTGTCGATAGCCAAGTGGGTTAAGGCGCGAGGTGGCAATCGCGATTAATCACACGGGCATCGCACCACTGGGTTCGAATCCTGGCCCCGGCTCTAGCACTGCCGGAGGAAATGGTTGTATGTCCGCATTTTTTCAGTGTGTAGCCCCCTTCCGCACAAAGCCCCTGGCTTCTGGAATTGGGGGTTGTCTAATTTCTGTGGTGTTTTATTATTATTATAGCATAACTTATTTATATATCAATAACTATTTTCGTAAGCATTGTGATCTCTATGGACTTAAATTTTTAATTTAGTTAGTTGTTCTGAAAGTATTACATAAGGCATTGAGAATGGCTTCACCGTATTAACATAGTGTATTTTTACGTGACTAATAGTATTAGGTGCAAACATTTGAAATAACAAAAAAATTAAATTAATAAAATAAATTGGTTTAAAGATTGTTTATTTTCTTTTGCCTATTCGTCCTTTTGAACTGTCAATTTGTAATTCTGTAAATTTGATAGATAAGAGATTTGTGCAAAAAAGTAATTTTTTTACAACCGACCAGATAGTATACAGTTTCTGGAGAATGCTTCTGTCAGACAGCACTCATATACAAGAAATTGACTACTTTAGTGTCATTGATGACATTTGCAAGTATTACTCCAAATTAGTGTGAAAATTCTCTCATCAGCTCCAATATTTTACATCTGCTAATCAATTTGTGAATTCAGATCTTGTTTGTACAGATGCCCCGAAATTTATATTAGGTACAAGTGAAGCTTTTATTGTTCCATCCCAAGAAATTGAATTCAAGATTAAGTTAAACTCGCATTGCTTTTATGTTTACTGCAGAAGCCATATCTCCACCAGTCTACCAACCTTTAAAGTATTTCGAAATGTCTACATCCAGTGGTGTTTCAATTTATTATTTTAACAGATCCGCACTCCGTTCTCAAGGGTATTTAAAAAACTTTGCATTTTTGCTACAAAACTAACCCATATTTTTGAGATATTCAATTTTTTTTGTTTTTCTCAAAAAGTAGATCTTAATGTCCTAAAAGTTAATTTTGGAAAATCTATTTGACATTTTAAAATTTTTTTTTACTGGATTACTTGTCCAATATTATAGATATCCGTTTGGAATGAAAAATATCTGGAAACATTTTGATCATGTGAACAGCTGAAATAAAAATTTTTTTTTAAATCAGCTATGAAATTTACCTATTAGGTTTTTTCAAAAAAATATTAACGTAACACGTGTATAAATTATTATAAAAACTGCCTTATTTCAATAGCTATCTAACAAGGTACAAATGTTCAATGTACCCTTAATAGTTCTAAGAAAATACTAGTAAAAATAACACAAGTAGTACGAATTTTATTTTTAGATAAACAGTAAAAAACATTTTAAAAGTACGAGTTTAATTCTTCATTAATTTCAAAGTTGTGCTTTATTTTTTATATGTCTTGCTGAAAATGGGAGCCCCTATTCCATATACAAACACGGCAGCGTCTTCTTATTTCCGTCCTTGTTACTCTGGTTGTCAGATTATGCCTTATGTGTTGGGCAGCATCGACTATCCTTTGTCTAAGGTTTTCTATAGTATTGACTGGTGTGGCATAGACCATCTCCTTCATATGACCCCATACGTAATAATCAAGGGGTGTTAAGTCAGGGCTTCGCGCTGGCCAAGGTATTGGGCCCGCTCTTCCAATCCAACGGTTAGGGAAACATTGATCAACTGTCGTACTGTCAGCCGATAATGTGCTGGACAACCGTCGTTATGAAACATCATTCGCTGTCTGACGGCGAGAGGAACATCTTCTAAAATCACCGCCAGATCATTTCTTAAAAAATTTTCATAGATTTCCCCGTTTAAATTTTGAGGAAGAAAGTGTGGCCCTATTAAATAGTGGCCAATGACTCCCATCCACACATTAATAGAAAACTTCATTTGGAAACTAGTTTCACTTGTTAACTTGGGATTTTCCTCTGCCCAATAATGTAGGTTGTGGAAATTTGTTATACCCTCGCGATTAAATTTCGACTCGTCCGTCCATAAAATACTTGTTAAAAAATTTGCACTTTCTGCATCTGAATTTAACATAAAGCGGCAGAATTCCAATCTCCTTCCAGGATCACCTTCCTCCAAGCCTTGAACAGAGGTAGAGTGGTAAGGATGACATCCAACTCTACGTATCGTAGACCAAACTTTCCATTGTGACGCTCCGGTTAGTCTTGCGACTTTATTAGTTGAAATAGTTGGGTCTTCCCATAGATTTAAACCTCTTTGGGTCTTCCTCAATATTTCTTCCTCACTCATTCTCACTCAATTTTGGCATGATGAATTTTCCTTTTCAAGAAAGTACATTACAACTCTGATACGATTAAAGCTTATCCATGCTTGCTACCCTGCTCACTTTTTTAAAATTGGAGGGGATCTTGACTATGTGTTCTTTGCTTGTACAAAATACAAAGTTACCACAACTATGGTAATACAAAGAATTGTTCAAGATTGTAATACTCTCGCTCCGTTTAATTACTAGAGAAAAATATACAACAGTATTTACTTATTTATTTACGGGAAACCACTTAAAGAACTCACTGATTTACGTCCTATAAGCTTGTTATCAGTTATGTCAAAAATAACAGAAAGACTCATGTATGATCAGATCATTAGTTACGCGACAAAATATAAAACATCAAATAATCCCTAAAAATCAGTCAGGCTTTAGGGTAGGCCACAGTACCACGAGCGCACTCCTCAAAGTATCTGACGACAATAAGAGGCTATGATAAAGGGAAAATGACTACTTTAGTGCTGCTTGACTACTCCAAAGTGTTCGATACTATTAACCATGCATTATTATTATCTAAATTGAAATATTACGGTTTTTCCAAGAATACTTTGAAATTGATAAAATCGTATTTTACTAACTGTAAACAAAAAGTAGTTGTCATGAATACTTCTGTATCTGACTCGAAAGTGCTGGAATCTGGTGTCCCGCAAGGATCTATTTCGGGGCCTTTGTTTTTTTATCCTATATACTGCTGATTTTTTTACTGCTCTCGCAACTTGTAAATCTCATTTTTACGCGGATGATACCCAGATTTATAGCACTTTTTAACCAGTACAAACTGAGCACTCTGTTGAAAATATATATCAGGATATTAATAACCTTGTGAAATATTCTTGTAAGCATTGTTTGCAAATTAATGGAGCTAAGTCTGCTGTTATTGTTTTTGGAAAGGAACGTAATAGACAATATATCACACGTAATACTGAGATCTTTGTGGGAGATCAGAAATTAACATTCAAGGATAAGATAAAACACTTGGGCCTATTCTTTGACCATGACTTGAAATTCCAAGCGCATACTAATACCCTCATGAGAAAATCCTATTCTGCATTAAAAAAATTATACTCCTGTCGTCATTTTCTAAATGAAAAATTAAAAATAATTTCAACAGAATTACTTGTCTTATCATTTTTTAATTACGGTGATATCGTCTGTGGTCCTTGTTTAAATCAAATTAATGCCTACAGGATACAAAATGTTCAAAATATGTGTGTAAGGTTCATTTTTAACTTGAAAAAGACTGATCATGTGTTCCATAAATTAAAAACCCTAAAATGGTTAAACATGGACTCTAGACAAAAGCTACATCTTGCATTCTTCGTACATAAATTAATTTGTACTGAAAATCCGCCATACTTAAAAGAGCTACTGATCCCCAGATCGCTTATTCATGATCGCAACTTAAGGTATACGAAATATCTAACGACTCCTCAACACTCGTCAACATTCTTTAAAAAATCCTTTACATACTCTGCCATAAATCTATATAACACCATCCCTCCTAGCATCAAGAAACTCCCGGTTAACTCTTTTAAAATTAATTATAAAACATTCCTTCTTGGCCAGTGAGCAAAGGTATAGAAATAAAAAATATGCATTTATTTATTTTTTTATTTTATATTGTCAATTGCATACTATTTACATACTGTGTATATATTATATTTATTTGTCATATAATTCCTGTGAAATTTTTGATGGTTGAGTATCTGAAGCAGCCCCTAGGCTGGACTCCGCCATATGTTGTTAAATAAAGACACTTTATCATTATTATAATCCCTATTAGATATTACAAATGGACACAGAAGTAAAGTATGTACATATGTATAGGGCTAATACAAATTTGAGAAGAAAAATAAATTACAAAAAAAAAACACTAAAGCTAATTTCACAATGTAAGTTGTAATAACATCAAGCAAACATTGACACACTAATAAATATAAATGGAAAAACGAAACGAAACGTTTATTTTAGTTGTAAATTTTTTACCAATTTTTAAATGATGAACAAGATGCGTTAAACAATTCCAATCTATTGAAATTTGAATTTGCGTTACGCTGTATCTTATTGATGGGCTCACTGAGACCATAGTTCATATGACAGAATGGTATGTGAAAAATTTCTGAATTCCTAGTTCTTCTAGTATTCACATTAAATTCTACAAGGCTAACAGCAGGGGGGATTGAATCTGACCAATAAGTATTTTATGCAAAAAGCGTATATCTGCCTCTAACTTCTGTGTTGTAGTGCATTAACATTGAGATGACAGCGAATAAGATCAGATGTATAATTATCTGTCTGGTAGCCCAACTTAAATGCACAAAATCTTAAAAACTTTTCCTCCATTTTTAATTTTGTTAATATAGACATTGTAATTTGGTCACCAAATTATACAGTATTATTCTAAAATCGATCGAACTAAAGAGCAGTACAATATTGTTAAACTATTAACAGAGAAATCAGTACCTGTACGCTGAATAAACCCAAGCATTTTTAAAGATTTTGATACTATGTTATCTATATGTGCATTATATGACATTTTACTATATAATATTACCCCGAAGTCTTTTATTTAGTCCACTTCTTCTAGAACTACATTGTTAATTCTATACTGAAAATTCAAAGGCGAGATAACTCTGGCAAATGTTATTTTATAATATTTAAATATAAACAATTAACATTGCACCAGTTATATACATTATTCAAATCATCCTGATGAAGTAAGGCATCACTTGAATTCGTGATAGTTCTAAATAATTTCAGGTTATCGGCAAACATTAAAAATTAACTACGTAAAATTACTGTATTTAAGTCATTAACAAAGAGGTTGAAAACCCATCCCATATGGGATCCTTGAGGGACTTCTGAAGTCACACTAATCGAAGTTGAAATAGTATTACCATATTTAACATATTGCACTCTATCTCTCGGATAGCTGTCAATCCATTTCAAGATATTTCCACTAAAACCGAACCCATTAAGCTTGGCTAGCAGTATCATGGTTGACTCTATCAAAGGCTTTTGAAAAATCTGTGTAGATATAGTCAACCTGAACTTTGCTCTCAAAAGAGTTGATAATGAGTTTACTGTAAATAGTAAGGTAGTACATGTAGATTTATTTTTGGATAACCAGTGTTGTTGATCGACAATAACATTTTTACAATCCCACGATATATACTTTGTTACTAAACACTCAAACAGTTTGGGTATTTCGGATTGCAAACATATTGCTCTACAGTTCTCGGCATTTTCTGTTGTTCCAGATTTATAAATAGGTTGTAGATAGCTTTGTTTCCAAAAACTGGGAAAAGTACCAGTAGTTAATGACAAATTAAAGATTGAATGTAATGGTTCAAATGTGCTTTTAAAGGGCAGAATATTAAAAGGTAATATTTTTTAGTACGTTATGTTATGTTTTAATATTATGTCCTCTAAAAGCACATTTAAACTATGCTAAGCCCAGTCAGGCTATTTATTTTTCGATTGCAACAGATACTGGACCGCTAGATGGCGCCTGCGGATTGTTTTGTTTGTCTGTTATCCTATGGATAACGAGATGTACCAAATAGTCCAAGGATCCTCGTGTCGGTCGTCACATGCCTACCTTGCACTGACGAGAGCAGAAAATGCAGTCTGAAAGTGGGAGAGCTCCTTTAAGTAGGATCAGTCTTTCGGCTGGTGTTTGTTGCAATCGAAGCATTATCATTCTGTTGGTACTATACAATTATTACACTTAACGCTCCAGGCTTGTAACTTGTAATTCAGCGCTCGGCGGGACACATAGCCCGGAGAGTAGCTTTTGGTTGCAGTCCTTATAGTAAAATAAGGATTATATAGAGGACTTTGCGACTAAAAATACTATGTTTTAATTGAATGTATTGGTTTGCTAAAGTAAAGACGCACTGTTTCAGAAAATAAATAGGAATGCCATCTGGTTCATAAGATAATTTCCAAGGAATTTTCATAACCACATCAATACTGTCCTTAATATCAATATAGTAGCTACTGTCATCGGCAGATGAGAGAAAAAACCGCGAAAAATCGGGAACCAAAATTATTTTTTCCACATAAAACTCACTATAACTTCATAACCATTAAAGTACGCGCAGTAACAAATTCATTTTCGGAAACTACAGAAAAAGACCTTTAATTTGACATATCGTACAGCTCGGTACGATAAACACCAAAAAAGATATAGGGCCAAATAGCCCCAACACCTAGCACAAAACAGCCACGCGGCGAGGCCCTGCAGCGCAACAGCTCGCGTCCGGTGAAGCCCGTG
Source organism: Leptura quadrifasciata (assembly GCA_963675555.1). NCBI lineage: Eukaryota > Metazoa > Arthropoda > Insecta > Coleoptera > Cerambycidae > Leptura > Leptura quadrifasciata. The sequence continues at coordinate 49,559,371 of OY776680.1, read as the reverse complement.
CTACGTCACACCGCCGGGAAAGTATAAATATGCGCGCGCCCGCTAGCCCTGCATCAGTCCGTTTGCAGCCATCCTCGAGTACACATCAATCAGTTAGTTCGCGACCATCGTCCCGTACACATCAGCGTCTGCCTTTGACACCGCCTACCTGAAGACAGTTATATTGTATTAAATATCTATTTTATTTCACAACCTGCCTAACTAGTAGTTTGGAGTGCACAGTAGTGGTGAAAAGTGGAGTGGGTGTTGTTTAGTGTACTATAAAAGAAAATCGTAATGAATACCAGGAGTCGATCTAGGCAGGGGGACGGCGTCCCATCTAGCCAGATAGATTCAGAACAAACACAGAGCCGTTCGCCCCAGGTCCCGGACGCTCTCTTTACCAATCAAGAGGATTCAGGTCTGGTAAGGGAAATGGTGAACCCCTTGTCGCCCAACGTCGCGGCCCGTCAATTTCTCACCAGTCAAGAGGATTCAGGTCTGGTAAGGGAAACGGTGGGCCCCTTGTCGCCCAACGTCGCGGCCCGACGATTTTTCACCGGTCAATGGGATTCAGCCCCGGCCAGCCAGGGGGCTGGCCATAACAACAGTACCTATGCAAACCTAGGAAGGGGACAAGAAGCACAGCCCTTCCTCACACCATCCAATAGCCAACGCCCACCTACTGCACCCACGGACTCCACAACCGGAAGCCTTCAAGGAGCGCAGCCACTGCCTTTAACAATGCCTGCTACCCCTGCTCTCACACCAAGTGGGAGGAACCCCAGCCACAGTGACGCATTAACGCAGGCACTCACAGAAGCGGTGCAACGGCTAACGTGCACCACGGAAACGCTCCTGCAGCACCTAGCTCTACAATCGAGGACAAGCCACGACCCCCCGGCTTCGCCCCGGGCCACTTCGGGCCCTATCCAACCAACATCACAACCACTTCCGGAATCGGAATGTCGACACGAAACATCACTAATACAACCACAGCCGGCAACGTACGGGGCAGGAACGGGCCCGGCTCACCAACAAGCCGCGACCACCGCCGTTCGTAGACATGGCTCCCAGCAACGTGGGGCTTCAAGAGCTTCCACACACGCAACGGAAGGATCCCTGGATGGGGATGCTCATGACCCTGAGCACAAATCAAATCTATCGAACAGAATTCTGGGAGAACAAGCCCAGTGGCACCCAACTGAACAACAACAAGATACCACAAACCAACACCAACCAGCAATGCAGCCTGTACAGCAACAGGATACCACAAACCAACATCAACCAGCAATGCAGCCAGTACAACAACAAAACACCACAAACCAACATCAACCAACGGTGCAGCCAGTACAACAGCAAGACACCACAAACCAACAACAACCAACGATGCAGCCAGTCTCGGCCAAGGCTCAAGCAGAGCAAACAACACAACCAGCTCCCCTGATGATGCCAACAGTGGAGTCGGGACCAACAGAACAAACGGTGCTACAACAGGCCATGCACAAGCAACTTATGGAAGTCGTGGCCACAGCAACCAAAGCAGCAGTTCAAGCGGCCACGGAAGCTAGAACTGGGCAGCTAGACGTAAGGACCCTACCCACATTCGCAGGAAGGGAATGGGAAGATCCCGAAAAATTCCTAAACACATTAGAGGAAATAATGGACAGAAATCAAATCCAAGCGAGAGACAGGGTGAGAATCACTCTGGGTCAACTAGAAGGCAATGCCAAAGGGATGTTTGAGGTGTTCCAGCCCCTCAACCTGGACTTCGAAACCCTGAGGCACCGCTTGATCCTCAAATACAACGACCCTTCCCTCTTGGGAAGTTTGAGGTCCCGCCTGCACGGCGAACGACAAAAAGAAGACGAGTTAGCTGCAGTGTTCATTCAACGTAAGATGGGACTGTACAGAAGAGTAGAGCCGTACACTTCTGAAGAACAAATCACATGCGAGGTACGGGAACTGCTTCGACCAGAAATCCGATACGCTACCAGGACCATGACAATCAAAACCTTAGAGGACTTAGGTCGAGCCGCCGACTGGGCCGAGGTTGATTTCCAAGAGCTCCAACGCCACCTGCGACCAATACCAAGGCCAGCACCACCTCTAACTCGACCATCCGTCAATCGTCAATCTGAACTACCCCAGGAGCCACCCAGTCCATGCAGAGGATGCGGTGGATGGCACTTCCACCGTGATTGCCCAGTACTAAAAGAACAAGTAAGGCAACGTCAGCAACAGCAACAGCCATCAAGGCCGCCACAGCAGCAGCATCAAGAACCACAACCTGGGCCCTCCAACGAAGCAGCAAGGAATCAGGGAAACGCGAACAGGGTCGGCGCAAGCCAGGGCGCGCGACCCCAACAATCATAGACGCCACCATCAGCACCACATCCGCCATTGGCCCTTCATCACGAATATGGATGGAAGTCAATGGACGTAGACTACTGGCACTACTGGACAGTGGTGCCACCCATAGCTTCATAAAAAAAGAATATGTGCAATCCGAAGCAATCCAGCCAACCCAGATGCGCGTACGATTAGCTGCCACTGACCACGTTTACTACTCCAGGGGAAGCATCCAAGTTAACCTGGTAGCTGGAGAGTACACCGCAACCACAAAATTTCACCTCCTAGATGCCATCACCGAGGACGCCATTCTAGGACAAGACTGGCTACGTCAACACCAGGCGATCATGGATTTCCAGCGAGGTTGCGTTCATGTGGGCCTGCACCAGAGGCACACACTATTTTGGCTCATGGACCGACAAGCACCAACCCAAGCCAGCGAGTTCGACGTCAGCCCTGATCAGCTACCCACCAGGAAAAATACATTCGCCTGATCCACAACTTCCAGGAGGTCTTCGACGAGGCGCTTCATCAACCCACGACGAAGTTGGCCATGCACGAGATCCGCCTGAAGGAAGACGCTCCTTTCAAGATTCGACGATACCAATACTCCGCCAACAACAAAGCCATCATCACGAAAGAAGTGAAGAAAATGTTAGCCGCTGGGGTCATCCGACGAAGCCACAGCAGGTATTGTTCGCCAATAGTCATCGTCAACAAGAAAAACGGCCAACCAAGGTTCTGCGTGGACTACCGTAAACTGAACTCCCAAACCTATGAGGAAGTGAGTCAGCTGCCGCCCATTCGAGAAACGATAAGGGAACTTGGAGCTGCGGAGATATTCACCTCCCTCGACCTCAAGAGCGGGTACTGGCAGGTACCCATGGCCGAAGCCAGTATACCCCTCACCGCATTCAGCACCCCGGACGGGGCAACGTACGAATTCTTGGTAATGCCATTTGGACTCCGTAACGCACCCTCAACATTTCAGAAGCTAATGACGGAAGTACTCGCCGACTACGTGGATGTGTTCGTCAAGGTATATCTGGATGATATAATTGTCTATTCTGAGACCCATGAAGACCACATCAGACATTTGACGTTAGTCCTGGAGAGGCTCCAGATCCACGAGCTGCATTGTGGAATTCAGAAATGTCGCTTCGGGGCAGAAGAACTGGAATACTTAGGGTACCGAATCACCGCAACAAAGAACACACCCCAAGAAAAGCATGTCATCCAAATCCAGGAATTCCCCACACTCAAGACTAAGAAGGAACTGCAGGCCTCTCTAGGAACTGCAAACTGGCTCCGTGAATTCGTCCCGGAATTCACCGAAATCACAGTACCTATGACAACCCTCACCGGAAAACAGCGCTTCCAGTGGACACCGGAGGCAGAAGCAGCATTCCAGAAGGTGAAGGAAGTCCTCTCCAAACCACTTTCGCTCTTCAGGCCAGAACCAGGGCTCCCCTACGTCCTCCAGACGGACGCCAGCACCATGGGGATGGGCGCAGTCCTGTTCCAGCGTACTCCGCAAGGCGAGAGGAGAATCATCTCGTGCTCCAGTGCCAAATTCACAGGACCAGAAAAACGATATCATGTAAATGAACAAGAGACATTGGCAGTAGTGTGGGCGTGTCGGAGGTACCGCCACTGGCTGGAAGGCCAGACATTCACACTGGTCACCGATAGTCGAGCAATCACCTGGCTTAACCAATTCAAGGATGAACGTGCGAAGCTAACCAGATGGGCGCTCCAACTCCAAGAGTACAACTTCGCTGTGGAACACTGCCCCGGTAAACAAAATCAACTCCCAGACTTCCTGTCAAGACACCCCAGGGAGCCCATGCCAAGCTCCATCGGCGACGATGACCGCCTGCTACCTCCCGAGGACCACCGCGACGTCCCAACCACCATGGCGGAGGCCATCCCCGATGTCAACGGCCGCATGATCCCAGGGAAAGTCAATGCCGCTCGCCGAGAACCCCCCGATGTTCCCGAGGTAATCCTCGATTAGGACGACGAAGAAGACGAGAAGCGATCGTACTCCACCACGGACACCGAAACCAACTCAGAGGAGGACGACGAGGAGGACCTTCCTAATCACAACCCACCTCAGCCCCCAGCTCCGAGGCCAACTGGCGAACACGCTCCGCTGCAGGAAGCAGCGCTGAACCAGGTCGAGGAGCACAACGACGAGGAGGCTAACGACGAGGTCAACGACGAGGAGGACAATGACGATAGGCCAGCAAATCTCTTCCAACAAATCCAGCAGGAACAACTCCGTGACGGAACCATCTCAGCCGCTATCCATTTCTGGCGAGTCTTCCAGCAGCAGGGCCCAGACATACCATTAGAACCATGGGAGAGACGATTGCGAGACGACTTCATCGTAGAAGACGGCCACCTCTGGCACAAAACAACGGACGATCGGAGGCAGCTCGTAGTACCAGAAAACCTATGGGCAAGAGTAATCCACACTTACCACGACTCCGTCTTCGCAGGACACCCAGGTCGTGATGAAACCTTCCGGGCCATTGACAGACTCTACCACTGGACAGGAATTCGCCGCAACGTACGATCCCACGTCCGCCTGTGCATGGTATGCACGGCAACCAAAAGAGGCCCACTCCAAGAAGCCGCCCCACTACGTCCCAGGCCACCAACCAGGCCGTGGCAAGTCCTCAGCATCGACGTCATGGGCCCATATGTGCCTACTGTTACTAAAAATCGCTTTCTTATTGTTGTTACAGATACCTGCTCGAAATGGGTTGAGGCCAAAGCCGTTCCAAATGCCACTGCAACTACCATCCGCAATTTCCTGGAGGAAGTCTGTCAAAGATGGGGATACCCAGAAGCAGTCATTTCGGACAACGCCACCGCCTTCCGCGCCAGAGCATTTTCCAAATTTTTGACCGACCATGGTATCCAGCAGTATACGTCCCCAGTATACCACCAAAGAGCCAACCCGGTCGAACGTCGCTGCCAAGAAATCAAGAAGGCCCTTAGGGAAAAGCTCCGCAACAAAGACGCCAAAAAATGGGACGCAGTCGTCAATCAAATCCTCTTTACCCTCCGGAACAGACAAAATGGAGCCACTGGATACTCGCCAAGCGAAATGTTGTTGGGAACGTCATTACCCAGGCCAGGCGAATGGCAGCATCCTCAGCAACGCCAGCCGTTACCAGAGCCCAAACAAGCAGCCGAGGAAAGAAGGAAGCAAGCCAAACGACGCCAGATAATATTCCAGAGAAACCTCTACCCCAGGCCCAGACAAGCCAAAGTCCATTTCGAAGTAGGAGATATGGTAATCACGAGAGGATTCAAGGATGCTCGGCCAGCATTCGGCCCAACATGGGAAGGTCCATACCCAGTCATAAAAGTGTTGGGAGACAACACTTACGAAGTAGATCGCAACGGAATCCAGGCCCCAATTCATATCGATGACCTCAGGCCGATGCCCAGACCACAGCAACGTGTCCAGGTACCTCCCGAGGTGCAGCAGTTTTTCCAACCCGAGGAAGGAAACGCCGAGTCCGACCAGGACGAGGCGCAACATGATCCTGGGGGGCAACCCCCAGAAGACGGATCTCAACCCAACCCCGAGGGAAAGGGACCCTCAGATGAAAGGCAGCCAGAACCAGGCCCATCCCGGAACCAAGACCTCACTCGCGACATCCTCGCGATTTTGTAAGCGAACTCGCCAAACCCATTTATTTTGTAAGTTGAAATACATTAGTTTAAGTTGAAGTACATTAGTTTAAGTTGAAATATCTTAACCCTATCTCATACTATCTTATACATTATCACTATCTATTGTTCATATCTATGCCTTTTATAAATAAAAGTCACAAATTAGGGGGGTGGTGTCATCGGCAGATGAGAGAAAAAACCGCGAAAAATCGGGAACCAAAATTATTTTTTCCACATAAAACTCACTATAACTTCATAACCATTAAAGTACGCGCAGTAACAAATTCATTTGACATATCGTACAGCTCGGTACGATAAACACCAAAAAAGATATAGGGCCAAATAGCCCCAACACCTAGCACAAAACAGCCACGCGGCGAGGCCCTGCAGCGCAACAGCTCGCGTCCGGCGAAGCCCGTGCTACGTCACACCGCCGGGAAAGTATAAATATGCGCGCGCCCGCTAGCCCTGCATCAGTCCGTTCGCAGCCATCCTCGAGTACACATCAATCAGTTAGTTCGCGACCATCGTCCCGTACACATCAGCGTCTGCCTTTGACACCGCCTACCTGAAGACAGTTATATTGTATTAAATATCTATTTTATTTCACAACCTGCCTAACTAGTAGTTTGGAGTGCACAGTAGTGGTGAAAAGTGGAGTGGGTGTTGTTTAGTGTACTATAAAAGAAAATCGTAATGAATACCAGGAGTCGATCTAGGCAGGGGGACGGCGTCCCATCTAGCCAGATAGATTCAGAACAAACACAGAGCCGTTCGCCCCAGGTCCCGGACGCTCTCTTTACCAATCAAGAGGATTCAGGTCTGGTAAGGGAAATGGTGAACCCCTTGTCGCCCAACGTCGCGGCCCGTCAATTTCTCACCAGTCAAGAGGATTCAGGTCTGGTAAGGGAAACGGTGGACCCCTTGTCCAACGTCGCGGCCCGACGATTTTTCACCGGTCAATGGGATTCAGCCCCGGCCAGCCAGGGGGCTGGCCATAACAACAGTACCTATGCAAACCTAGGAAGGGGACAAGAAGCACAGCCCTTCCTCACACCATCCAATAGCCAACGCCCACCTACTGCACCCACGGACTCCACAACCGGAAGCCTTCAAGGAGCGCAGCCACTGCCTTTAACAATGCCTGCTACCCCTGCTCTCACACCAAGTGGGAGGAACCCCAGCCACAGTGACGCATTAACGCAGGCACTCACAGAAGCGGTGCAACGGCTAACGTGCACCACGGAAACGCTCCTGCAGCACCTAGCTCTACAATCGAGGACAAGCCACGACCCCCCGGCTTCGCCCCGGGCCACTTCGGGCCCTATCCAACCAACCTCACAACCACTTCCGGAATCGGAATGTCGACACGAAACATCACTAATACAACCACAGCCGGCAACGTACGGGGCAGGAACGGGCCCGGCTCACCAACAAGCCGCGACCACCGCCGTTCGTAGACACTACTAATATTTATATGTGAATAATTATATTCAGGAATTTGATTGACATTTACATTAGAATAAACTGTTGATAAGAATTTTGCAAAAAGTTTACTATTTCAGTATTATTGTCACTAAAATCACCGTAATACATTTTAGAGGACAAATTATAAGATTTTATTTTTGCATTGACGTATCCCCAAAATGACCGTGGATTGGAATTGATGTTTGCCTCTGTTTTCATCAAATAATTTTGGTAGCACTCGTCAGTTGTTTACTACGAAGGCGTTGTGAGGCCACATAGTTTATTTTCTTTAACTAACTATAGTTAAATAATAATTGACTATAGTTACATAATAACTGACTATAGTTAAATAATAATCAACTCTAGTTAGGTAATAAGCAACTATAGTTAAATAATAATTGACTATAGTCAGATAATAGGTGACTATAGGTCCGACTGTATTCTATAGTGTTTGCGTATCACATCACATTATACCTCAGTGATTTGTGTATGATATACCTGTGTCGCGTGTGTCCAAAATAATCGAAAACCGAAAATAATGTCTAGGGCAATTACCGAGAATGACCTAATTAAATACTATTTTCTATTAGGTTTGAAACAGTTTGAAATCCTGGCAAGTCTTACGCAACATAATATTTGCATGAGCGATCGTTCCCTAAAACGACGTCTTCGCAAGCTTAATTTGTATCGCAAGAAACACTACACCAATATTAATACCATAGTGCAGTTTATAAAAAATGAATTAAACGGGTCTGGTTCCTTACATGGATACAGATGGATTTTTCTTCATTGTCTTCAAGCCGGATTTGCAGTAAAACAAGAAATTATTCGTATTTTGCTCAAAATTCTGGATCCTCACGGCGTGTCAATTAGAAAACGAAGAAGATTAAGAAGAAGGCAATACCACAGTAATGGACCTAATTTTATTTGGCACATAGATTGTTATGACAAGTTAAAGCCGTATGGAATCGGGATAAATGGTTGCATAGATGGGTTTTCTAGAAAAATTATTTGGGTGAGGGCTTCACCTACCACAAATGATCCAAAAGTTATAGCTGGATTCTATTTAGATACTGTGAAAGAACTAAAAGGTTGTCCTTTAACTGTGCGTTCGGACATGGGAACTGAAAATGGACATATAGAAAATATGTAGATATTCTTACGCCAAAACAATAGATTTATAAATTCGTCCAGACCAGCTTTTTTATATGGAACAAGTACAGCTAATCAAAGAATAGAATGTTGGTGGGCGATTTTAAGGAAACACAATTCTCAATTTTGGATTAATCTTTTTGAAACTATAAAAGATTATGGTTATTTTTCAGGCACTTTTTTGGATAAATTCTTGATTCAGTATTGTTTCCTAAACATTATTCAGGTGAGTTTCTTATTATGTACAAATAATCACAGTTTAGCTTTAGAGTGTTAAGATACATGTGAATCAAGTCTAATACTGTTTTTACAGTATAAATATTGGTTTCCTTACAGGATGAAATTGATCAAGTACAGTGCGAATGGAATGCACATACAATTCGAAAATCAAGAAATAGCAGAGGACCAAATGGGCGTCCATCTGTAATGTATGACCTACCAGAGTTATATGAATCAGAAAATTTTCTAGTTGAAGTAAATTCCTAGAACATAGCATTCTGTGAGGAAGAATGTTTGTTCTTAGCCGAGCCTTGTGATAAAGATGTATTTGATTTATGTAATATCATTACAGAAGACCTTAATCTTGAAAAATGTGAAAATCCTTACAATGCAATTAATTTATATATTAGATTGAGAACTGAAATTATGTCGCTCTTAGAGGCTGTAGAAAATGGGGATATTAGGTAATATTATTGCAATGTTAATGCATAATTTATAATTATTTAAATAATAGTAAATGTAAATAGGCAGTGTAGAAATGAGTTACTAAATGTTTTTAAATGATTGAGCGCATATTTAACTGAACCGATGCCATTTAAAATTATTATGTTATTCATTCATTCCAATAATTTTATACTTATCAATGCAGGGTTAACACTAACTAGAAGGTAATAAGTATACTTCATTTCGCTGGATATTTTCCCTCTAGTTACCGATTTAAACATGCATTGAAAATCGCTTGTGCTTTAAGCTTAATAGTGCTACTAAAATATTATGTTTGGCTAAAGTAGCTATGTATCACATACATGGTTATAAATATTCAAAAAACTTTGTAATAGAAATAAAATGTAAACTTATGAATTAAAAGACGATCTTTAAAAATGCATATTTATTTCAGTATCAAAATAACTAAGGACAACTAAATATAGATAATTCTAAACAAGGAAAACATAAAATACATATATGTGTAGGAAAAGTAAATATGTATATATTTATAACAAAAGATAAACTTCAAATAAAACTACAAATAAACCGTTTTAGCAAATTAAACGATGGCAATAGTCCAGTCAGTATTGTTAAGTATTGAATTGAAATCAGACCGAAATTCTTGGTAATCCTGATATCCTATTGGTAATACTAGAATGCATGAACAGATGTGTGCCTGTGGAATCATGGATAGACCTCCTTTTTTCATTAAAATTTACTGTTATTGTTTTTCCTACAGCAGATGTAATCTGCTTCTGTGCAAAATCTTTTTAGAGTAACCGTTGAACTTTCCCTTATGAACATCCTTAAATAGTTGTACACTGTGTCTTCATCCACCTCCAGACTTGCATGAACATTCGGTGAAATTAATTTTAGGACATTTCTTGAATTAACAAGCTTCACTTTATAAATTTCCAACAATTCTTCTTCAGATATAAAGTTCTTTAGTACTTCATTCCACGCGTTTATTACAAACATAGATTTTTGTATAAGCTCTTTATGAGCTAATTCTTGAAATATTCTTAAAACATTGTCAGTATTTGGACGAGTTTTACATCCTAAATCAGACAAAATATCTAAAAGAGCATCCTGATCAACTTCATTGAATTGCAACATGGCCTCTTCAAGCAGAACTTTATCATCTGCACTCACATATGACAGAATGGATTTATTTAAGTCACTTAACCTTCTACCAAAAATTGCCATTTCCATGAAAACATCCGTAATCTCAATTGGAAAGTAATTTGTTTCCTTGTATCCCTTGTATAAAACTAGAGCAATAGCTTTCCATTTCTCTGCGTTAAAGTCGTGTCGTATATACGGAACTTTTACATTAGCTCCAATAGTGCACCTTTCCATAAAATGAAACCAAAACTCGGACAACGTATCTCGGAATACGCCTCCTGCATCTTCACCAAATTCTTCTTCACCATTGTGTCGTATAATTTTAATTTTAATATGCGGCCCTTCCTTCTTTAAAGTCATAAATATTTGCACAAGATCATCAAAAACTTGTCCTCGTCGAAGAAATAGAACATTATGGATATCAGTATGTTCCAAGTTGGTAGTATTTGAATTTACCGGTAGGGTAATAATAACTGAAGATATTTCACTTTCGAAATTCTGTGATTCATTATCAGCGAGAATATCCGGTACAAAATGTGAATGGAATTGGTTGACGCCATTAGAGTCCAACCATACATCTGAATTAGGTGTATTGGTGTGCTCGATATAAACTGATGAATTTTGAATTAAACTAGTGGCATTTTCTACCATCTCCAAGCGGTTTGCTTCAGCAGACAAAGATGTGCTAATGACCGTTTCTACAATTTCCTTCGTGCCTAAATACACCTTTACTTTGGAATTCGAAAATTTCGTTTTATCGAACATATCTTCAACAGTTATGTGACTCTATAACTTTGCATTGAAAATCCATAAGATTTACTGAAAATCTGTCTAAGTTTCCTTTTGAAGAAACATTATTTAAATGTAGCATAATAATATTTGAGACTATAGCCACATATTATCTGACTATAATCAATTATTATTTAACTATAGTTACTAATTATCTGATTATAGTCAATGATTATTTAACTATAGTCAGTTATTATGTAACCATAGTCAATTAATATTTAACTATAGTCATAAAGAAAATAAACTATGTGGCCCCACAGCGCCTTCGTAGTTTACATTGAGATCATAACTGAGAAAAATAAATGTAATCTGTCCTCTCCCATACAGTTTAAATTTTTTACGACCTGATTTTTTCTCGTAAATTGTATTTTTGAGTTCAGAATTAAACCATATGGGAAAGGAGGACGTTTAAATTTTTTTAAAGGTATGTACAAGTCAATACCCGTATATAAAATATCATAATACAATGCTACAACGTCATCACAATTCATATTATCAAAAAGTGGATTCCAATCAAAACTTTTGCAAAATAATCATTATGTGCCTGATAAGTACCATTCTTAAAATCATAGTAATACTCTTCATATTTTAAATGCGAGACATCTTCATAAATTAATATATCAAAAGTAACATTAGACTGATGAATACTGTTCTCAAATAATAGGTTGGCTGGGGGCCGTACAATAATATTGTTAAAAGTGTGAATATTAGATCAAGAAACACATTTTTGCTATTGGTAATATTATTCATTTGATACATATTAAAATAACTAAAACCATTCACTAAAATATTAGTGGGAGAATTCTCAGGGCACATAACAGTTAATCCAAGATCATCATTACCCCATGTAGCATTAGGTATGTTATAATCACCACAAATTATTATCTTGCATCCAACTAACTGAATAAAAACTTCCTCCACTGTATTACAGTGGTCAACATACATATCTAAACTATATAAAGGCAGAATGTAAACAGCTCCAAAAACAATGATTTTTAGATACAAAAATTTGTTCAACCCTGTTAATTGACACTATCACTTTTTTTTGCTTTCAATTCCCTATTAACATATATTAAAAACTCCTCCCCTTGTTTTAATGCAGTCAACGTTGTCACGATCAAATGTAAATATAACCAGTTAGATATAATTCATTATCCGAGTAATCCCTGTTCAGCCATGTCTCCACTAATATAATGGCTATAATCGCAACAAGAAACTAAATGTTGAAAGTGTGATAATTTAGTTCGCAAACCGCCAATATTTTGATAATACACCGAAATGATAGACTAGGTCAGCTGTTTAAGAAGTATGACCATCATTATAATCATCTCTGGCGGGATACTTGATTATTTTTTTTGATTCTTAACTATTTTGGGAATACCTCTAATATATTTGATGAACATATCCTTTTCACCCTTTTCTTTCCTTTGCTTTAATTCATCCCATAATTTTCTCATGTTCTCTTGCTGTTTAAAGGTCAAATCCTGATTTATATAAATACGTTTATCTCTACCAATCTTATTTCTGTTTATAATAATAATTGTAAGTTTTGTAAATGAAACTAACATTATAAATTATAAGTTAATGCCATAAACTCAGTGTTTTTCTTTGTGTTGTATTATCCTACTTTGCGTGGTCTTCCCTGTGCTGTATGAATTATACAAGTGTCCCGATCGACTCCAGGATGATGAGCGCATGTCTCCATTACCTCCTCCCAATTTGTTTTATTTGGGCTAAATTATAATTGTAATTACTAGTGACTGGCTGCATGGTTCATGACCTAAAGCCCAACAAATTAAAAAGAACTACTAATATTTTTTTGCCATTATTGTCTAGTCATTTTGATTCCCGAAAAACCTTTATCTGTAAGAATTAAAACCTAGCAGGTTAGATTCTAGGAGATTAAAAAATTTACTTTAATTTATTATTGAATATAGCTGAAACATATTAAAATATTTGTTATAATTATCTACCCACTTTTGTCTAAACGTTAATTGTGGTGTTCTGTTCATAATAATTTCTTCTTTTATAGGTTTTTCTACCATTATATCTTCTGATCACAAATTCTACAAAAAAAATTTAAAACTGTGTATTTAATATACACAGCAGATAAAAATTGCAGATATAACTTTGAAAAAGGAAACATATTTAATGTCAGAAACGTCAGATAAATACTATATTATGCTTATTTTTGCTATAATTTGTATTAATGGGTTCTGACTGATCCTTTGACACAAACGTGACAGGTGTAGAGGTTATTTTTCCAATATTACTGATTAATTTTATTTTGTAGAATTTGTGATGAGAAGATGTGGTAGAAAAACCCATAAAAGAAGAAATTCCCACTGTTTTAACAATTTTTAACATTATCAAGAAGGCAAAAAGAAATGTCATAATTTTATTATATGATACAAATTTTGGTGGATTAAAATATGTACATGTAGTAAACGAATATTTTTTATTGAGCTCGTTAAGTCCTATGAGCAGGATTTCGTAACAGTAAGTTGCGAAGAACTGAACTTTGCCTCTTAGGTTAACTGGCGTACTCGTACCCTATATTGTTATGCCATATTTGTAATGCGTTGTAATTGTTGCTAGTTACCTAATAAGGACAATATATTATTATTATTATTATCTTTAAGGGATGACACTCTAAATTTTGCACCAAGCTCGCCTCAACTTTCGACAGAAACTGTGACTTTATTAATTTATAAACAAACACGACAGATTTAATATACAGAATTTTTTATTGGTAGTATTTGATTTTGTCTTAAGTATAATATAAGGCACTCAGTTCATATAAACTATATTGCAATTGTTCAAATGTGCTTTTAGAGGGCGGAATATTAAACATAATATTTTTAGTCGCAAACCCCATCTATAAAATCTTTATTTTACTATAAGGAACGTAACCAGACTGCAACCAACAGCTGCTCTCCGGGCTATGTGCCCCGCCCAGCGCTGAATTACAAGTTACAAGTCTGGCGCGTTAAGTGTAATAATTGCATATTACCATCAAAACGCTAATGCTTCGATTGCAACAAACACCAGCCAAAAGACTGATCCTAACGCGCCAGACTTGTAACTTGAAATTCAGCGCTCGGCGGGGCACATAGCCCGGAAAGTAGCTGTTGGTTGCAGTCTGGTTACGTTCCTTATATTAAAATAAGGATTTTATAGAGGAGTTTGTGACTAAAAATATTATGTTTATATTGCAATCGGCAATTCAATGCCTTCATTTGTTCATGCTGCTATATTTTAATGCAACTATTTAAACTGGATCCGATTCTACACAAAAAACAAGTTAAAATTCAAGTTGATAATAAAAAAGCAGTCAGGGGACACTTGTATTCACTGGCTCTAAGAAAGACAGTTGGCAGTGAAAATAAAAGGATAATGGGAAATAAACAGCTTGAAATTATTATTAGTATTGTCAAATGAGAGTAAAATATTAGTCGCTGATGAAAATAATGCATGCATGGGGAGTGAATTTCCCTTATGAAACATTGATAATTTAATTCTCTTTTATGAAGAATACCTCAAACAATTTATATTCTATATATATAAATTGGTCTATTGATAATTTTGTGTGCCCTACTGCACCAGTGGATAGTCTTATAGCTGCTTTTGGAAGGCTGTACGAGTTTGCAAAGAAGTGCCTAATTACTGGTGTTACAGAATAGTAGTGTTACAGGCGATACTGAAGTTTTCATAATTAACGGATATTGCTGGGAAACACTGAGCCCAATAATAAAACCCTATTGAGCGTTACTTTCTGTATTTTTTACTATTGCCAACTTGTGCCAGATAAAAGACAAAACTTCTGTAACAATATCTGTAATTAGTTTTAATAGTTAAAGTTATTCAATCAGTGTGTTTTTATTGATGGCTATCTGAGTAGTGTTAAAGGACCTACAATCCCTCTGATCCTGTAAGATCTAGATGTATATAATCCACATTAAATTTAATATGGGTCAAAATGTAAAAATTACTTAAATAGAAAAGAAGAACTGAATAAGGCAGATATACATTTGCTTAGAATGTTTGAATTGGCTAAATAAGCCATTAATGCTCAGTCCCAAAAAAATATCTTTCAGTCCTCAGGTTGAGACCTGAGCACCCCATGGTTAAGGTTTAAGGGTTGAATTTTTCCCATTGCTTCGGAGAAGCTGTACCAAGCCTCTACTCTAGATAAGTTAATTGAAAAGAAAACTTTTAACAGTCGCTTGTTTTACAATCTATTCTAATTGAAATACTGACTATTCGTTTCGCTCAGCTCTCGGTATATACCATTGCTTCAGATAAAAATAAGCTGGGTATTAAGTTCAAGTTTCTTTGCTTATTGCCCATATCCCTACTTGATGTAGTGTGATGATACATGACTTTCAATTATTGAATAATGAAGATAAAAATCGATCCAGTATAGTTTTGGAGATTACCCCCTATACAAGCAAATGGCTATAATATAGATTAGAAATTAGGAAAATGATTTTCATTTTTTACATTTTCAAAAAGGAAGCTTTAAATTTATAGTCGCATTTAAAGTAGATTCAGTCTTAACGTTTTCAATGAATAAGTAATACAGTTTCTGACAAAAGTCCGTTTCTTTTAACTTGATCTTAATTTAAAAAATAAAACCTCTTCTACTCAGGGCCCAACCTAGACCACTTTGAGTAGAGGGGTGTCGACAAATGAAATGCCGACTTAGATTGTAAAAATTTTTTGGTAAAAAGTAAAAGTTATCTATACCTATATATTATGTTTGTTTTAAACCGTAATATAATGTAAATTTATCATAATATGTAAAATAAACTTATAACGTTTCAGGATACAGTAATACAGTTAATAAACAAACATAATTAAACAAAAAAATAATAAATAAGAAATCACACATTCTATTTGACAGAAATACGTCGTTCGATATATTCCCGACATACTGCTGGCATAATCGTATAACTGAAATGCTACATTTTTAGGATCAAGTCTGATATTGACCAAAACTTCAGTTATCTTTTGTGTCATTCCTAATCCCGTTTTATCTTTGATTTCGGTAGATTCTAGAACGCGTTCTTTAGGGTTTCCATTGTGATCAACTGCTCTAATACATACGGATAATATATTTTTATGGGTAACATCGGGTGTTGTGTCTGCCATAACTGTGTAAATATTAGCATTTTTTAATTCTTGGACTATCGGTTACTTCACTTTTGAGATCAAGAGCTCAATGAATTCATTTTGGCATTTGGAGCTCAAGTATGTCACGTGATGGGGTCTCAAATGAGTATCATCTATCCACCTTTTCATGGAAAAGCAATGTCTGGAAATGAGATGTTACAATTTGCTCAAAATTACCTTCATTCTTCTTTCCTTGAAAAGCCAAATGTTGTCGAGCTAATGTTCTCGCCACATATATGACGATAGTAATGATCTCTGATCAGTCTGATCTCTCTTTTGCTGTTCTACTTGAACCATTTTCTTGTGATTAGTTTTGTTCAACAAAACATCAATGTGACTTCTGCTTTCTGTTAAGTAGCAGTAATCTTATAGGGGGGCAGCTTTATGAGCTTTTGAAGAAAAACGAAGAGCAAGTTTCCCCTGATTTTTAGCACCCATACTCTTAATTTTGTGCCATTGTCTGAGTCCTTTCTGGATCCAAGTTACACCTGCAAAATTTCTCTGAAGCCCTGTTGGAAAAAGACAACAAACGAAACAAAATACAGCATCACAACTGATACTGTACTTCAAATGAGGATATTCTTTAAACCAACACGCACTAAATGTTCGCTGTTTATTTGACATAATTTGGAAATTAACACGATATTGTGGTAGAATTGGCTGATATGGACCTAGTGCAATTAAATCTTTGATTGTCTGACATATTGTTTTCTCTTTGTTCCGGATCATATTTCACCAACGTATAGGCGAGGCGTGGCGCTTTAATAGTTCATACATATTTTAGTAGTGGCAAGACATATTGTAGAAACGGAAAGGCCAGTTGAGTAAGACAGATCATCGAAAAATTTGCCGATAAACCAGCCAAAGCCGACAAAGACTATAGCTACACTCCTCGCTGTTCGCTTTTTTATTCTACTCTAGGTATTTCGGTATTTCCTAATCTGTAATATGATAGTAATGTACTTTCATTAAATTGGGAATTTATTAAAGATTCATATTGTTAGTTTTTTTTAAATTTTCAGATTATTTTTTTATTATAATTATTATGATTTGGGATTATTAAATATTTCTGGAAGACGTCGATGATTGTGGGAAATATCGAGATTTGCCGAATGATTATTTAAATGAAGGGGTGTGAGGTGTGACACCTCTCCACACCCCCCTTAGGCTGGGCCCTGCTTCTACTATAACTATATGACAATAATGAAACGGCCCCAAACTGTTAACCTTTGCGTTAAATCAAGGAACATGGAATAAGTATGCATACCTATAAATACTCTTAATACTGTTAATGTAAGTACGTAAATATTCTTTGGTAATATCGTAACCACCTTCGCGCGCGCCCATGTGTCATGACGTCACTAAACGTCTGTCAAATTATACACGGACGTTTATTTTCTGACGTAGTGACAACAGTTTTTTGACATTCATGTTGTGTTTTCATGTTTTTGCAGCACGTCACAGTTAGGTCCATTTTTGGTAAGTACATTTACATTTTATTAACGTACCTATTCATTTGGGAAATAAATTTATCTAACGGATGCAACATAACCAACATTTCTGATAATTGATAAATAATCACGTAGTCTTTTACTTGTTTATGATGATTGGGCAATTTTATTATGTGAAATAGGTAGGTACAAGTCTATTTATTTTATATGCTTCAGTTAATAATAATATCATTGAACATTAGGAATTCGTGATCACTTTCATATTTCATAATAACATGCCTTTTCTAGTTGTACTGTTTTATTATTCTTTTTAATTTTTCTAATTCGAAATTTAGCGGAAGTATTTTTAAATTTCTAATTTAATCAGGTAGCTAACTAGGTATAATGATTCTCTCAAAATTCACAAAAATGTGGTTATTATTCTACCAATTTTTAGGTAGGTTTTTATAATTATTATGGTTAATCAATAATTATGCTGATACCTACACAAAAATACTAGAGAATTGTCATAGAGGTAAGTATTTTACGAACGACAAGAAAATATAATAAAAAAGAACAATTATTAAATAGATATCCCTACCTACCTAAGTACATAATATACCTGTATCCAGGTATTTTACATAAAAAAGAAAATAAATAATAATAAGGTTAACAGTATATTTGTACGGAAGAATATTTATGCAATAAGTGTGATAAAAGAAGTAAAAAAAATGATACTTTTTCATGAATGGAAATTTTATTGAAAATTATTTGACAGTTCTAACAACCAATTAAATTTCGTTTTTTCTTGTCATGTGACACAAATCACCCAATCATTTTAACATTACACCGATAACACCATTCAGGGAAATTTTCAATCACTGTGACAACAAAATTATTTAACTGTGACAACTTCATAATAACTTCCAAATAAATTTCAAAATGTCACGTTTTGGTAATGACAATTCTCAATCTATAAACGCTTAATCAAAGAAAAAATTCCAATAAATACCACAAAAAGTCACAAATACACATGGGGAATGTTTATGGAGTTTTGCCATGAACGAAAATATGAATTCATATTCAATTCAAATTCTATAAAACCATACTTGAACATCGACCAAGAACACCACAATAAGATCATAAATACTATGTGTGGTATAGAGCAAGTAGGAATATCCCGAGACATAAAAAAGGCAACAAAAATTTTACGACCTCGTTAAAATGCCGGTACTCTTTGCGTAGTGCTGTTCGCAAATTGACTCGCTTGGCGCCATGGCCCGTGGCGATATAATTATGCCGTGAAGTTTTTGTTGCGTTTTTTATTTACTGGGATCTATTTACTTCAACTAGCGCCTTGGCCCGCGGCGATAATAATTATGTCGTAAAGTTTTTGTTACGTTTTTTATGTATCGGGAACTTATTACTTGAACTATAATAGATCATCTATAGTAGAAAAAAATAACCAATCTAATGCTGCGTTAAATTTTAGTAACTGTACCTTTAACAGCTGTACTTTTATTAAACATAATTGTTTTGTTGTTACAATTTTTGATTTTTTTTCCAAAAAATTTTCTGACTGAATATCCCTCTGATATTGACAACTGCCTTATAATTTTATGACAAATTTCTCAAGCACGTTCGGCGTCGAACTAGTACCAAGCAACGTGCTTTCGATTGTCAATGTCCTAGGGATATTATTGCTGATAATTTTTTGACGAAATAGAAATCCAATAAAATCCGTCTGTTTCTAATCACATGTCAAAATTCATCCAATTATTAAAGGATTACGCTGAAAACATCTCATGGAAGATTATCACTTCTGTCATTATGTTGCTATGCAACGAACAATTTTTGACAGTTTTATAATTTATGTAAAATGTCACATTCACGATTTGACATATTATTAGAATTTCATAAAATTATCTCACCGAATTTACCACGTGCACTGATAAATCCTTATATTTTTTCTAATAATGACCCTCAAGCCTATTGCTTCAATTTCAAAGCAACAAGCTTTCGGTTCATTATTAGAAAAAATTACCGCATGATTACCTTGGTAAATTACAGCTGACAATTTCTTGACCGGAAAATGATATATTATTCAACAAGCATATAATGATGGCTATTATTCACCAGGGTGTCACTTGAGTGAATAGTAGCCATTATATGCGAATAGAATAGGTAGGTATAGTCCAAGTAAGGACTTCCCTACAGTCGAAAAACGCAACAAAAACTTTACGACATAACTATTATCGCCACGGGCCATGGCGGATGCATGTCATCAAACGAACCGACGCACATAAACCTATAAAGCAAAGCGAGTCAATTTGCGAACAGCAGTACAGAGAGTACCGGTATTTTAATGAGGTCGTAAAGTTTTTGTTGCGTTTTTTTCGGGAACTCATTACTTCAACTATACTATACTTTGCTCAAATTTATTGAGTGGGCCATTATGTGTTAAAAGAACGGCTTGTCATAAGTTAGTAAAAAGTTACGAGATTGCTCTCAAATAATTGAAGATGTACGATGTACCTGCTAGCAGTGATTAATGATTAATCACTGCTAGTAGTGAATAATGTATATATAATTATAATTGAAAAACAAGTATATTGGTATAGTTCAAGTAGTAGTAAACTGAGACAAAAAAAAACGAAACAAAACTTAACGGCATAATTATTATCGCCGCGGGCCATGGCGCGAAGTTGAAGTAAATAGATCCCAGTAAATAAAAAATGCAAACAAAAACTTTACAACATAATTATATCGCTGCGGGCCATGGCGCCAAGCCTGACATGAAACATTTCCGATGCACATTAAAAATCTATAAAGGTAAGCGAGTCAATTTGCGAACAGCACAAAAAAGAGTATTTTAAAGAGATCGAAAGTTTTTGTTGGGTTTCTTATGTCTCAGGATTTTCCTACACTATACATTATAAAACAGTCCTGAACAAAGGTAATTTATACACTATAGAGCACTAGCATTGGCATCACAATACGGCCGCCGTAGATCGGTTTTATAGACAAATAGATACGTGTATTTCTCAAAAGAGTACATATTATTACAGTTTATGATCGATTTAGACAGTAGTGGAGTGAAATTTTAATATCAGGGGCGAGCGTGGGTGCGTCTTTACTATGTACATACTTCGATATGCAATGTAAAGCAACGTAAGGCGCGGTTAGTAGTTGGATGGGTGACCCTTCCAACGAAGACCGCGTCCTCGCCTCACACATCTTCCAGCGGCTTGTATATCAGTGTATGCGCGGAAGCTATATAACCTTAGGCGAGGGTTGTATAAGGGATATACCATCCTTCGGAGGGGATGTAAAGCCGTCGGTCCCTTGTCTATTAAATGTTAGACAAGTAAAAGATCCCTACTCTTCTTAAGGGAAGAGGTTCGGCACAAAATTCTTGGTTGGGTGTAGCTCGTCTACAGGCGTCGGTGTTAGGCCTTAGTAGCGGAAATAGGCCGACGTTAAATAAATGTATAGAAAAAATAAAAAATTTAATATCAGATTTATGTCTATGTGGTGACATTTATTGGTGTTTTTTTAGAAGCCTATAACTAGTTTCGAAAAAAAATCCCATACATGTCTCATCAGTGCTAGAATCTGGTTAATTCTTTTAAAAATCGCTATATTTTATTTGGAAAACACAGAGTAATAAACGCTAATTTTAGATGCAAATCCTCTAAAAACACAGGGTCAGAGTGCCCAGAAGTAACTTTAAATATTTCCTTATATTTTATGGTAATCTGTACTTGTAAAGAAATTTAATTGTAAATACTTATACCACTGCAGTTCTTGAGCAAAATTCTATTTGCTTGGGTCGTAAATGATTTACTCACTGATCTATATATTCTGAATATCGCATAGGCCCGAAACGGCTGGGCGCTAATCCCGCCATATTGTTTTGAAGTTTGGTGCCAGTTTTCTGAAATGTCGATAAGTTGGAGTTACTTCATTTACATAATTATAATAATATAGACGGTAAATGAATAAAATAATAACAAAATTAAAGATCTGTCTTAGAAAATGCACTTATATTTAAAAAATAAATAATATTTATCTGTAGCTTTTAAATTTTATAAATTTTGCGCCTCTGTTTTACCGACAATCTGGAATTTTGCCACCAACAGCACTGAACAGCATGGCCGCTTCACAGCACAGCCGAAAGTACGCCGGAGAGAGCCTATACGTTATCCAGTGTATATAGATCAAGTATTAATTTGAGTCAATGAATAACGCCCACTACTTGGCCAATTTGTCCAGTGCGCATATAACTTTCACGCGTCAGGAATTTTTTTTGGACGTGTCGCATTAAAATGTTACACTGCAATATTTTAAGTCGCAGTGCCTGTTAAAAAGTTGCACTGTGAATTATAAAGTTACACTGCGAGTTATGAAGTCGTACTGCGAGTTTTAAAGTCACACTGCGAATTTTAAAAATGCACCTTGAGATTTAAAGCAGCATTAGATTTAAGTTACATCGTGAAGAAAAGTATTGTTTAACATAGCTTTAGAATATGTTATCAGACAAATATCAACAGAAAGGACAAATATACTTATCAACAAATCTATCCAGCTTGTAGAATACGCAGACGATATTAACTTCATGGCTCGCACAATTGCATCCGCCAAAGAAACATACAGATTTGGAAAACAATGCCAAAGACGTGGAACCCGACCAATCCTACGTTATGAGTGTGAAACGTGGACACTCACCCAGAAATCGGCGGACGCAATTAACGCATTTGAACTGAAGATATTAAGGCGGAATACTTGGGCCAGTGATGGCGTATATAATTGGTGAATTGGACGATGTACTCTAACTGGCGAGTCTGACGTCGGGTCTTTTCAGCATGTGTAAAAAGAGCTTGTGATTAGTAAACCAGGTAATAATACGGCCTTCTAATAAATGCCTAAAATGTTTGATTGAAGTATAAAATGATAGCAGTTCTCTGTCAAAAGTGGAATACCGTTTTTGGGTATTATTTAATACGCGGGAAAAGAAAGCTAAAGGGGTAGTTAAATCAGCAGATTTTAGTTCAAGTACAGTGCCCATGGAGACATTAGAACAATCTGCAGATAACGTAAGTGTGACGTTATCATTGTAGTTTGGATGAGACAAAACTATTGCGTTTGTTGGCTAAAAAGATATATCCTTAATTTTATCATGGACTAACATAGTACTAAAAATATGTAATGGAGCTAAAATTTCCGCAAAGTGAGGTATAAAACGATGGTAGTAGTTGACCATTCCTATAAAACGCTGAAGTTGCTTAAGGGTTGACAGTTTAGGAAAATTGTCAATAATGTCAATGTGTTCACTGGTAGGAGAAATGCCATCAGCGGAAATATGATGGCCAAGAAAATCTAAAGATGGCTTGCCTAAAACGCATTTAGATGGTTTAATTAATACCTTAGTCTTCGAGGCGCTTAAAAACAGTACGTAAATGTGATAAATGTTAATTTTGATCTTTACTAGCAATATGTCGTCTAAATAGACAAAAACGAACGATAAGGCTTTAAGAACTTCGTGCATAATCTTTGGAAGATTTGTCCAGCATTTCATGGGAGTTAAAATCATGGATGTGAGGCAACGGATATCGTTCAGGAATAGTGGGTGTATTAATCTGTCGATAGTCACCACAAGGTTGCCAAATCAATCGTCAGATCCTTTCTTGGCAACCATGTACGAAGATGAAGAAGCTGACGATGACGATGGTTCACAAATCCCCAACTCAACCGTCTGTTTGAATTCATGTTTTGCAATGTCAAATTTAATGGGGTCAAGCCTACGCGGGCGACAAAAAAGTAAATGTCCCACCATCACTGTATGATGTTGAACAGAGTGTTTAACAGGCAACAAATAGTTGGGTGAACTAGTGAGGCTTGGGAATTGTAATAATAAATCGGTGAATTGATTTTCCATTGAAAATAATTTAGGAGTGAGCGTGGGAGAATGGTCAATTGCACAGATAATTGATAGAAATGTTGTATCATACACTAAACGTTTATGTTTTAAGTCTAGTATCATACCAAAATGTTTTAAAAAGCCAGCGCCGAGTATAGGAACTAGTATCTTGACTATATGAAAAACGAAAGTAAAATTACGGCGCAACCATCAGTTGACTATTAACAACTTTTTGCCGTAAGTAGAAATTACAGATCCGTTAGCTGCGGTGAGGATTAGATCTGGGTTCTTTTTAAAGTGTAGCACACAGTGTTGTTGGTAGGGTCAAAATGGACACGATTAGGGGAGTGTGTCTGCGACCGAGGTCGATTTTGACAATTTGGGCAATGGTTGGAGGCACTTGATGACGTTGAGGTAGGTGTAAAAGAACGATTATCGTTAATCGAAAAGGAAGTAGAGTTTAGTGCAGATACCTCTGCCTCGAGTGACTGCTGCTTTTGTAAAATCTGGTTTAATATAGCATAGAAATGTATAGCAAAAGTATTAAATTGAGAGAGTGAATCTGACATACTTATTAGGTGAATTATTCATACATGCAGGTAGGTTAAAATTAGATGTACCCTGTCGGGAAGATTTGCTGTAATCGTGGCGTAATGATGTGGAGGCTGTGGTTGTGTATCAACCATAGGCAGAGGCAAGAGCGCGGCTTGGCCGATCATATTACGATGAGCAAATTTTAAAAAATGTGAGAAAACGAGGAAAAAAATGAATAAATAAATAAGCCGAGGCAGAATTTATAAAATAGATTGATTCTTTGGCTTATAATGTATGGCAGGGAGAATATAAATGTCGTACTCCCCTACCAATAATTTTGACAATTAAGAAAATATTTTAAGGGGCCAGACTGAACTGGTTGAGACAGTGGAATAGAGAAGCTCACTCATGGTGGAAAAGGCGGAGTCGATAGGGCAGGATAGTGGAGATATCTGGCTGCTGGGACAGAAAACGGGATTAGATTTTAATTTATGTGGAGCGTCGAAGTCGGGGTCACCAATTAAAATGATATGAGACAATAGCAAATAATTGGGTTTATTTAAACTATCGCATGTCAAGTTTTTCTGATAATTCGATTCTAATAATAATTTTTGTTATTCTTCTTTTTTTTTATAGTCACCCAAATCCAATTACGTAGGCGTGTATGCCACACATTGCCCTTAAAGATGTAAAGTGATTTTGTGGTCTTAAATAGACCTTGGTGACCTCTATTTTTTGAGATCGGTTGATTTAAATCGGACAAAAAACGAAAGAATTATTACGCTGGTACACTCTTATGTGGGACACACTGTATACACATTTACATTTTCTGAATGAAGTCATTCATTTTTCTCCCTTCCGGTTTCACCGGAAATTACCCCAACTTTTAATTTTTAAATGGAACACTCTGTAAATATTATATTTTTGGAATTCTTGAAAAAACGGGGATACTCCATAAGTGACATTTCGACTCCATGAAAAAAATTTGACTCGAATATGTTGGTGCATCTAGAGTGGTATGACCAGAAAAAATCCAAGGCACATTCACGGATTCCTTAGAACATCCGCCATTTTATAATAGTACTCTAACATTATGGTTCCATTTGATTTTTCTAACATCACACCGGTCAATTAGAAGCATTTTTTTCTGGTCATGCCACTCTAGATGCACAAACAAATTTGGAGCCAATTTTTTTTCATGAATAGAAATGTCATTTATAGAGTATCACCGTACTCAGAGTTTTCAAGGATTCCAAAAATATAATAATATGACATCCCGTATATAACATTGAGTTGTCTTTTGCCTTGTTCGTTCCCGGTGAATTTTGTTAGTTTGTTTACGACCCTTGTTATCCACGGTCCCTTTATTGAAAGAAAATCATAAGATGGATGGCAAATAAATTGAATGGAACTATTTAACACGGTTCGATATATTTTTCACATATTTGCTCATCATATTAACCTAAATAAGAATGAAAGATACACTCGTTCCTCATGTCATTTATTTTTTTTGTCGTGCCGTCATTCTGCTATTTAGATCTCCTGTCAGGTAAAAGGTAGTACTATACCTACAATAACTCATGTCAATATTTGAGGATTCCAAGTTGAACCGCTCAAGAGTTGAGAGATTTTTGTTGCGCAGTGTACGAGACTGGCAAATTCAAAAACACGTGGCTTAGAAAAATTACATAATTGTAACACCTAAATACGAGGATAAAAATAGATAACACAAAATAAACAATAAAATCATGTGTTCGGTTAAATAAGTCAATGTTTACTGGTTGCTTGAATAGTTTGATCATTATCAGCACAGCACATTGTATTGTAATATAAAGAAATTTTGCTTAGGCCCTTTTTTTAAATACTCGCAGTTAATTACATTAACAGTTATCTTTCCACCAATAGGATTCTTTTACTTTACTCAAACTTGCAGCTAATTTGCTAATTTTGCCGAGTACTGAAAGAAGCCGATTATAGTTATTAAGGTATCGTTACAAGGATAATAACGCACAGAGGTCGGCAGTGTTTAATGTCCTACAAGGCTGTTATTTCATTCGTTTTCTTTTTATATTTACGATTTATTAATTTGACATCTTTTATGTTCAGAACGATTCGATTTAAAAGAGAGTAAAAATCAAAATTGATTGTAAACGCCGCCGTTTGCCAATAACGCTGTCATCATTTACTTGTTTTGGGTTGTGTTGTAGGTTGTAGTGAAAATGTGAGAAGAAGATAATCTGTCTGAAGAAGTGTTGTTAAAGGCTGTAAAAGCAGCCGAGGCACTTGTACCTCATAAAACCAAAAAGGTATATGAGAAAGAATACTGCCACTTTGAGGAATGGCCGAGAGAAAACTCTTTATAATGCTCTAGAGCGTTATAGATATTCATAACGCCCTAGGGCGTTATTTTTCATTTAATCTATCTCAAAATAGGGTGGTTATTGTAAAATAACAGATATTGACTTAATTAACTTCATTATATAGTATATTGTGTCACAAGGGCAGAAAATGAGCATTAGTAGCCCGCGGATATTAGCTGCCCGAGCGAGCGAAGCGAAGCGAGGGTAGCTGATAGCTAAGGGCTGCTAATGCGTTTTCTGCATGTGTGACACACAACTGTTTTTCGCCTAGCATTAAACAAAACCAAAAAAGGAAAAGTACAACAAAAATCTTTAATTTTATAATTACAAATAGAATTTAATAAGAAAGTTAAGAATAACAATTTGCTAATTTATTTATTATAGTAATTAATATTAATTATCCCTTGAGCACAGTTATGGATAGTAATACCAGAATTTGTAGGCGTTCGGTAAGTGTTTGAAGTGGTAGTAGCATGGTGACTTATTTCTATAGATGAAGTTGATGGTTCATTGGAATTGTCTAGATTGACTGGTATTTCATTTATTTGGTCTGAAATATTTAACACTTCAGTTGTGTTATTTTCTCTAGTACTGGACTGTTGTTTTTGGTTTGTCAGGATTTTTTGAGAAATGCCAATCTTATTTGCTAAGCAGTCATCGATATATCCTTCTGCAACTGCAGAAGAACGCCAACCTCCATGTTTTTTAAGTGTTAGCAAATCACTCCCAGAGTTAGCTAGTAGGGTTGCAGAACTACGGCAGAAGCAATGACCTGTGTATGCATTAGGTTCAGGCAGTTTAAAAAAAGTGGCTATTTTGCTTGGAGTTGTGCTAAATACATTTTTTCCGATTGGTTGTACTGTGCATTTATTATTCTTGTAATAAATAAATAGGCGATTATGAGAAGTGTGGGTAGGTCTAAGGGAAACATATTTGTTGTATATTTTAAGTAGATTCAATCCATCAACTGTTTTGTTTGTGACTGTAAACGTTCTTGTAATATTATTTTTTGTTTCTGGAACTGTAACAATCAATATGTCTCCTCTATTATCTATATGATCAAGTTTCATATTCAACAACTCATTTCGACGACAAGCTCCGTATAGTCCCATAATAAGAGAAACCTACAATGCAATGTCAATAAAAAAACATAATTAATTCATCTTTGTTTATTTGTTTACCTTGATCATAAGATATTCCGAATCATCTGCTTCCTTAAAAAATTCAATGCATTGTTCCTGAGTCAAAATTTTTGACTTTTTGGGCAGGTAATTTACAGAATTTTTTTTTCAAAAATGCTCGAACTTTATGAAAATTATCAAAATTAATATTTTCCTTGACTTTAAAAGTGCTTTTCAACATTGAAAATTCAGACCATAGGGTACCTGCATTTACAATCTTTGATCTTTCCGATAAATAAGCAAGTAGTACATTTTCTGTTACGATTTTTGCTTTTTTATTCTTTTTCCAGTTATTGAATAATTCATAGCACTTCCCGTACCGTTGTCTTGACTTTGTAGGTAACAAATTCAGAGAAACATTGATAGCTTCTTCTTGCAAGTCCGGTGGAGTATTCGTAAATTCTTCGTCACTGTCTGAGTTGTCATTCATTTTAACTTATGCACCACAGAATTACAATTGTTCACAACTTATTGTTATTCTACACTTTTGTTGTTTGTTTTGATTCCAAATTTTGGTTTAAATTCACATTTAATGAAAAATTATGTGAAACGTCAAAGTATGCAAATGCCAACGTGTCTAGATTGTGAAAAACTACAAAATCATGTTATGAGTTTAGAGGCCCAAGGCAAGGAACGATAAACTTTATTTTCGGTCAAATTTTTAGGGTTAATATGATTCATTTTCATATATGCTAGGCGAAAAAATATACAATGTAGCCATACGATACAAGTGGCCGTCGTTACTGTTACTTGTATGGTTTCGGTGAGGCGCTTTAACTTTAGGAAGTAAACACGATCCGCTTTAGGCGTGGGTTGATGATTTTTGGAAATGGGGCATTCAAGACATAAGTTTGAGATAATTTTTAAAATTATTTAGCCCAATTAAAGTGCAGCAAAATAAAATCACTTTTCAAATATATCATAGATTATACAATATTTCCTCTATGAATTAAATTTCCTATGCTATTTTAAGTGTCTTAGGGGTTTATTGGTAAATTAGTATATACCAGGGTGTCCTGGAACATTTTCTGATCAAAAGAGATATTTGAATTCTGTAAAAGGCATTCACTAGAATATGTAAATGATTTTACTTTTGAGTGAAAACCGTCTTTCTCCTCATTGAGATATAGATGGTGCTTAGATTCAAAGGAATTGATCGATCACAGGAACCTTCAAAATAGGTGCATGTGAAAGGACATTCAATTCTAAGAATTTTATATATGAACAATTTTTGAAAAAAAACAATGCTTTTCGAGGTATTTCAATCTTAGTATAACTTGTTTTAATAACAAATATTGCCATAACTTTTTTTGCAAGCCATCCAAAACCAGATAAAAGCAAATACACATTTTCAACACCCCACGCTAAACCGCAGATACATATGCTCTATAATACGCCATATTAGTGGTAAACATCATTGCGGATATATTATCGCGCGTAAATGATCTCTCTTTAATCCAATCTCATTCTACTTTTACCCCTACCTTTATTTCCACTGTAAATTCAAACCGCTTCAATTTACAGCTTTTAAAAGGTGCTCGATCGAACGGTTCCGAACTTTTATTTTTAATTACAGAACAATCCAACCCAAACAGTAAAGTCAAGTGTTCTTTACAGCAACTCACAATTCCTGGTTCCACTGGTAAGATTTGGTGCGACGTGTCTAACTAACTCTAAGTGTCGACCTTTCGTATCAAAATCTGACGTCGTGCAATATTTGACGTTTTTCATA
This sequence comes from Leptura quadrifasciata, assembly GCA_963675555.1. NCBI lineage: Eukaryota > Metazoa > Arthropoda > Insecta > Coleoptera > Cerambycidae > Leptura > Leptura quadrifasciata. The sequence continues at coordinate 49,529,777 of OY776680.1, read as the reverse complement.
ATTTGACTCATCTAGACATTCGCGCCACTAAAAAACTTGTAACCTCTAACTATTTCTGGCCTAAAATGAATTCGGACTGTACCTTATGGACAAAAACATGTTTAAATTGCCAAACTCCTAAAGTTAACAGGCACACCAAGACCCCGTTTTCAGATGTTGATGTTCCCAAGGGGCGCTTCGAGCACATTCACATAGACCTCGTTGGACCGTTGCCACCTTCCAACGGGTGTCGCTACATTCTCACTGTGTTCGAACGATTCACACGCTGGCGCTGGCCGGAAGCGTATCCTTTACAAGACATCTCTGCTGAGCGTTGCCAAAACTTTATTTCAAAATTTTATCTGTCGTTTTGGCGTCCCATTAACTGTCACTACAGATTAAGGTGTCCAGTTCGAATCAAATTTATTTTGCAAATTTTCAAAATTTTTAGGGTTTCATCGGATTCACACGACAACATATCATCCTCAAGTCAACGGTATGGTCGAGAGATTCCATAGAACCCTGAAATCTGCATTGTTAGCCAGGGCTATACCATTCACTGGTATGATGAATTGCCGATTATTTTATTAGGTTACGCGCTATGCCCGAAGAGGACTTGAGTTCATCTGCGAAGCTTATTTACGGACAAACTTTGCGTCTCCCTGGAGATTATTTTATCGGGTCGCATACTGATACTCAGGTCTCACTCTTTATTACAAAATTACAAACCTTTTTCGGCAATTTGCATTTTAGATCCTCTAAGCCAAATTTCACTCGTAAAATTTTCGTCAGTCACTTCTTGTAAGTACGTTTTCATTCGTCAGGACAGAATGAAACCATCTTTCTCCCACTTGTCCTCCAAAATTATCAAGGTCCTTAAACGTGGGGAGCGTTTAACTGTCAGTCTTGATAGAGTTAAGCCAGCGTATTTGTTGGATGATGTTACTGATTCTGCTGTCAAACCCGTCTTGAAAATAGTACGTTTCGCTGTTGATTCTTTGGCCGATTGATTTTTTCTATTGCAGGGGGAATATCTGTGGCGTACACGCTTACCTAACGTGCACTAGCCACTTGAAGGCCAACTCTTTTTGGATTTGGGTAACCATAAAAAAAGAATAACAAAAATTATTATTAGAATCGAATTATCAAAAAACTTGACATGTGATAGTTTAAATAAACCCAGTTATTTGCTATTGTCTCTGTTCACGCACGGTGAACTTGCGGGGAAAAAATAATATTAATTTAACCAAAAAAAGCGGAAACAAAAGAAAGTGAACTGTATAGCGGCGCGAAAGAAAAATTAAGGATCCTACCTTTCAGATTTCTTCCTCTGGGGTCCAGGTTCTCGGAGGTCTCCGGCTGCAGATATTGCACGTAGATCCTAAATTCGTGGTGGTCGTTGCACAATACACACACAAAACAAATTAAGCGGAAATGATTATTAGCGGGTAAGTCACAATAAGAAGCGGGTAGAAAAATATATATAAACGTAAGCTATAGAGTTGGACGAAGAATAATGGCTTCAAGCAGCAGCGATACGATGCGGCGTGGTGTGATCAAAAAAATCTCTTTTGAATCGCGTAAGGATACACGTTGAACCAAGAAAAGGATATATAATAGGGTTTTCCCAGAAAAAAAAGTATTGCTGAAATACTTCTCACGTAAAAAAATGATTTATGGCATATTTATTATATCATTAATTTTACTAATAGTAACAAAAAAAAAAACTTGAAGTTTGAAAAATATTGGGTTCATTTTAAACAGCCATAAATTGGCGCGTTGTGACGTCAACAGCCTGAAATCCAATCACAGAGGTTGTCTCTGTTCAAGATTGTTTATTAATCTTGGTCTCCGTTAACATAACATAACCTCTATTTATTGACAGCTTTCAGCACTTTTCTACTTTAGGTAAAATATCAGCGGCACCTTTAACACATCCCTCTTCCACTTGATTCCATTTTGATTGTAGAATTAATAAAACATAAACCAGAAACTGATAAAATAATATTTTCACTCCAAACAATACAAACATAAAAATATAAATTTGACGTTTTATGTTAGTCATCTGATGTGTAATGTCGGTGAAGGTTAAACCTAACTACAGTACAAAATATTAACGTCCGACGCTTTCACGAATAACTTGTGCGGCATTTATCTGGATTCTGATTGGCCAATATTTACACGTCCACTGCTTTAGACCAATCACAGTACAAGCATTACAAATTGAAATTCTGAAAAGTTTTAGAGGAAAGCTTTCTTTAACACACAGTTAGAATCTATTACAAACTAATTATATCCGTAATCTCATTGGTTTTCCGGCTGGATACGTAATTCTGGCGCGTAAAAATGCCCGTTTTAAAAAGCAGTGAAATTATGAGCAAGTTGTTTTAACGATATTTTCTTAGAAATAATTCTTATTAGAAAAGTAAATTGTTGTAAATTATTAAAATGTTTTATTATATCATTTACACGACACAAATTGTTAAAATAAAATTAGTGGGAAAACCCTATTAAGTGTATATTAATTCTAATTGATATTGCGGTGAATTTAAATTACGTAAAGACAAACAAAATAAACAATAATAGAAAAAGGGAAATTTAGAATAAATAAGGACGTAACAGTCTCATATCTCTTTTTTATATTATAGTTTAACCACTATACAAAACCATCTACGATGCTATATTATATGAAAAAAATAAAAAATCATAGGCATTTTTTAATAAAAAAAATGTATTAACAGAACTTGTTTGAAATCATTCAGAAAACCTGAATTCGAGGTTTAGTTGAATTAAAAAAAAAAAATGAGGTTTTGATATTCTGAACTTTAAGTTCTGGTAAATAATAAAATTCTTGCTTTTGCGTTATCAAAGTGTTGTTCTTCTCCGGAATTTGACTTACTGACTCACTATAGTATCTTAATGATAGTGGTTCATTATTTTTATAGTTTCTGTACTAAACAATTTAGTTTAGCAGTTTTAGTTGGTGATTTCAATATTATATTTTGAGCAATTGGGTATTTTTTTCCAGAATCTACTTATCTAGTTGGGAGAAAAATATATACTGTAGTTCTGACTCTCTGCAGTAGCTCAATGGGAAAGGTTAATTATTTTTATTGCTTCTGCATTGAGTCAATTCTTTTAACAGCTTCAGGAGTTCATTTAAATATTTTAGTTTGATCAGTCTGCATATTTTTGCACCAGAATTTATTTTTCCAGCTGGAAGAGAAAAGACCTCTTTGCAGTTTTTTGAAATAGTCTTAAAACAAAACTTAACATTTTGGGATTCTGGTTTTTCGAATCAATTACCAACCATTTTGTATTTACACATTTTTGGCCCCTTGATGAGTTTTATAACTTTTAAAATACTTGATTATAAGAAATCCTGCCAGCAACAGGGAATTCATTGTTCTTGAACCTTCATGAAAATGGTTCTTACATACATGAATCTTATCTCCTTCAAGCATAGTCTACAGCTATGATGTAATAAAAGTTCTGCAGAAACTGCTGCCAAGTTCACTTCCCGTTTTGACAGGTCGCCTTGCAAGATTTTCCTCCTAACAGTACATGCTCGGGCTGCCCGTGATGGTTTAGAGTGAGCATCAGAAAACCGATCTATAACAATATAAGTCCCCGCGGGAACACCAATAATTTATATTATTTCTTGATTATTTTTAGCGGTTATATTCTATTGCTAAATTTTGAATTATTAGATTAATAAAAAGTGCCACAATGTTTCTTGTTACGATGCACAATTATTGTAAAATTATATTGTCCACCGGATTTTCCAGAATTCCGGAAAGTCGTTAAAATTTGGACATATGTATACCTGACTACATACCATTTTTTAAGAAAAGTGCGCATTAACTCGTTTGTATCAGTTATTTTACGAAACAGCACTGTTAAAATAATCAGACATAGCGTTTTGGTGGTAATATGCAATTATTACACTTAACGCGCCAGACTTGTAACTTGTAATTCAGCGCTCGGCGGGGCACACAGCCCGGAGAGTAGCTGTTGGTTGCAGTCTGGTTACGTTCCTTATAGTAAAATAAGGATTTTATAGAGGAGTTTGCGACTACAAATATTATGTTTTTATATTTAATATTGATAATACCTACATCGATTTTTTTAAAAGGAAACATATTTATAACGGAGTAAATAAATGACAAGTGTACAATGCCCGTTTATTAACTAACTCATAATTAGAACAATACATTTGCTGTGGAGTGTGGATAAGAAAATAGAGAATATAATATAAGATACCAAGGATCGGATTTCTTTAGATAAGCTGATGTCTGGTGTAACTCACGCCCCTGCACATTAAAGCAGGTTGCCGCTGGTTGCTTAAGATAGCCCTTTATTAGTGGTAGTTTATATGCCAAAATGCATATTTCGATTCAAAATGAATCTGAAGAAATTAAATAGCATTTATTTTATGAGCTTCATCTTGAATTTGCGGACCTACGTACATAGGAACTAAATATTTTTCGTACCCAATCGCTCGTTAAAGTATGGCAGCGGAATTTCCGGACACCCATGTCTCCATATTTTCAATATTTTCCAAAATTTTGGAAAAGTCAGTACAATATGTGACTGTTATATTTGTATCTTATAAAGAAAATAATTACTGAAGATTTTAATAGTTCTGTTTTGTAAAACAAGCAGTACACGTTAATACACGATTTTTGATCAAGTGCCGTATATTATTATACTCGGGAATATAGATGTCGAAATTCTCATGATTTTCCAGATTTGTAGAGAAACAAGTGGATAGTATGTCACATTGTGACACTTCTTATTTGCCTGACAATTCAAAAATAGGCAATAAAACTTAATTTTTCCTTAAAAATGCCTAAGGAATAACAAAAATCCAATTATTTATGTGTTCTCAAGAGAGAGACAAAGAAAATTTTTTTAAATTCTTTTCTTATTTTAAAGAACATGTCATATAGGTACCATCTTTTTACGCAAAAGGTTCGCATTCGGAAAAAAGTGTTTCCTCTGGCGATTTCCGCTAATTATCCTGTACTGTCACATGATATCTGTTTCTTACCAGAAATCATCGGTAAACTGTTTCCACACACAGCTAATGTGCCGCCACTACTTACTTAGTACTTCATGTAATGGTATATTGTTTTTGATATTATTATCGATTTCTGATAAAAGGTATTGCAACCAAAATATGATTATCTAATAAATCACTTTTTGTTTTGTTTTCCATCATTAATTTATTATAACTGAACGTCATTGCAGTTTCGACACTAAGAGTGTCATTTTCGTACGTTTCACATTTCACAACTGATCAACTTTACGCAATAGCAAGTTCTAGCAACTGGCCACAGAACAAAAATATTGCATCAAAAATTTTGCTGAAAATATTATAACATTAGACAAAGTACACGATATTGGTTGTTCCTTTCTTCCGGAAATGCCATACTAAGTTTATGTTCGATTTAAAATACACAGTACAGCACACAATGGACCTTCATACTAATTTTGTTAAAGTACGCCATAGAAAATAAATGTAAATTAAGCTACTATACTATTATATGGTATACACAAACATGTTGAAAATATCATATGACAACTTTTTGACTTCATTCGTGACAGAACGTAAATTGAGGTTACAATAACATTGATGCCAAGAGCCGTAACATTTGTTTCTTTTAGGGACATATCATTTGGATATTATTAAAATGATCCTCGAAACTCTATCATCTCAATTCTTTTTCATTTTCAATCTATAAATCTGTAAAATAGTACCGTTGAAGCTGCGAATTTATTCAAATTCCATTTCATTTGGTGAATGTCAACGACTGCCAAAAGTTTTCGCTAATGTAATGTCAGGGTTCATTAGAGCTTAGCGGCACAGGGCACGCACTCACGCACATTGAATGGTCTAACCGTAGCTCACATAGTTGCAAGTGCGTGCGGAATTCCCGTAAATTTGATTGTAAAATATCCCGATCTGAAAACGCTTCCAAAAAGAGTAACATAGATTTCAGATTTATTACGCGCTGCAAAATAACCCCAGAAGCAGTTTCGGATTCATAAATAAAGTTATTGGATATTTCCCGCGAAAGAAGAATTATTTGATATTCTACTAATTAGGTCAGAGGAATAGGTCTCAGATACCGTTTTGATGGCGGTCTCTTTAACATAGGGCGCTTTAGAGCTTTCACGAAGACACGCACACCATTCATTTGTGATCTCCAGTATGCGGATGACTGTGCACTTTTAGCCTCTACGCCGGAAGAGCTTCAAGAACTTTTAGATGTGTATGCCCAGAGCTATGTTCCTTGGGACTTAAAATCAACATTGGAAAGACTAAGATTATGTCAACTCCTCATCAAGTGAACCAAATAGACATTACACTTAACGGAAATTCTCTTGAAGTGGTGGATCAGTTCAATTACTTAGGCAACGTTGTTAATGACAAAGCAAACATGGACAGCGAGATTCGCAATAGAATTAACGCTGCATCTAGAGCACTCTGGGGACTTAGAGAGAGAGTATTTGACAACCACGACCTTGCTTTGTCAACGAAAATGGCTGTCTACAAAGCAGTTGTCATTCCAACACTGCTATATGGATGTGAAAGCTGGGTCACTTACCGTCGTCATGTGAAAGAATTAGAACGTTTTCAGCAAAGACACCTCAGAAGTATGATGAAAATCCGTTGGTTCCATCACATATCAAACGTGGAAGTACTCAGGAGAGCAAACAGCCTTCCAATTGAGGTGCTTATTTCAAGAGCACGCCTAAGATGGGCAGGTCACGTTCATCGTATGCATGATAACCGCCTTCCTAAATGTACACTTTATGGTGAGCTAAGCGGTAGAAGAAGGCGTGGCGGTCAACGAAAGAGGTTCAAAGACGTTCTCCATGAAAATCTAAAATCCTGCGGTATTCCAGATATTCCAGACGAGCAATGGGAACAACTTGCAGCGGACAGAACCAAATGGCGAGGGGTTGTTGCCAGCTATCAAGGAAATGTTGCTGCAAGAAGGCCGAATCCAAGACCTAACCAGGTCTATGTTTGTCCTGACTGCGGTCGACATGTGCTCTCCCGAATTGGCCTCTATAGCCATAGTCGTGTGCACCGTAGATGAATGGGAATTACAATAGACTACACCTTTTACTTGTTTTTTATTGTACACGATCTATCGACTGTAACATTTTTATACTCGGACTCGAGTAACGGCTAATAATAATAATAATAATAATACTAATTAGGTGTGAGTATAATGGCGCGAAAATTCTGTATTCTCTAAAATTGCACACGGAGAGGCACCGGCTCAGTGGCTTAACGCTAACGTGTTAAGTTGGCAACCAAGGAGCCCCGGGTTCGAGTCCTGGCTAGGGTATGTTAATATTAAGCAATGTTTACCTACAGTCCTGAAGCAAGACAAAAAAGTAATTAACAGGGATGAGGCTGCTGATTCATTCAATGATTATTTCATTGAGTCTGTCAGATCTCTCTTCAAATCTAGTAAGAATAATACAAAACGAACCCCTTCTAATATTCAGAACAATTTGCGTTCTATGTTCTTAACTCCTGTTACCACTAGCGAACTATATAACTTAATAACATCATGTGGAAATAAGCATTCTAGTGGTCCAGACGAATTTCCCTACTTTATGTTAAAGTCAGTTGCTGATTATATTGTAAATCCTTTAACACATTTAATTAATGCATCTCTTGTACACGGCTATTTTCCGGAGCAACTGAAAATTGCAATGATTGTCCCGATTTATAAAAAGGGAGACTCATCAAATCTAGAATACTACAGACCTGTGGCCCTCTTGTCTATCTTTTCTAAAATCCTAGAAAAGGCATTCTTTACTAAATTGTCTTCTTTTTTTGACAGTTGTAATCTTTTATCTAATAGGCAGGACGGTTTCACAAAAAATCGCTCAACACAAGATGCGATATTATCACTTTATGATAAACTACTTAACCATTTGGACAGCAAATTACTTTCTGGTGGTATTTTTTATGACCTATCTCATAAGAACAAGTTTTATTATTCAAAAAACTTACTTGTTAGCACTAGGGTTCCACAGGGAAGTGTTTTGGGACCCTTCTTGTTCAACATTTTCATTAATGATATAGCCTCTTCGATGGAATCATGTTTCCTTACATTATTTGCTGATGATACATCCGCCTCATAACATCTGATACAGTCTCAAGACTAAGCACAGTTGCCAACTCCTGTGTTCAGAGTATGTCATCTTGATGTCAATCAAATGATCTTATATTAAATAGTTCTAAAACAAACTTCTTGCTATTTAAACCAGTTGGTACTAACATCGATTACAGTGTTTTAGTAAAATCAGAAAATGGAAGTATAAAACAATAACACAAAATGAAATTTTTAAGGTTGTGGATGGATAGTCACCTATCTTAGGAAGTTCAGGTTAATTATCTCTCAAAGACACTGGCTAGTAAAAACTATTTAATTAGGCAACTTAGATCGAGTGTAAGTACCTCCACATTAAAAACATTCTATTTTGGGACAGTTCAGTCAATACTGTCATATGGTCTTGTATGCTGGGGTAATTGCTCTGGTATTTCTAAAATATTTGTCTTACAAAAAAGAATTATCCGCTCTATGTTTAATATACCCTCCTTGAGCTCATGCCATCCTATTTTTAAAAACAACAGAATACTAACCATACATTGTGTATATATATACCAGTGTTTATGCTATGTAAAAAAAATGTAAATCAATTTGTTAAATGTAAGGATGTCAATAATTACCGTACGCGGCAGGGCAACGATATTTACCTTCCTCCTTACAGACTGTCACAGGTGGGTAATGGACCACTAATTACCGCTGGTAGGATCTATAATCACTTTCCAAATAAATTCAGGGCGTTAACTAGCTTCAATCAATTTAAGATTCTAGTTAAAAATTTTCTAATAGAACAGACTTTTTATTCTCTGGAGGAATATTTTGAATATAAATAACGTAAGATAAATTTATTTATCTGTGATGTTTGTTGTTTGCTATTATGTTATGTCTATATACTCTTATATGTTTTATTTTGTATCCACTTGTATATTTATCTATGTACCCATTTGTCTGACGAAACTTTTAAATATTGTATTATAAAGCTAATTGTTTTTTTTTCTAAATATTTTTGACATTATCCAAACACTTGTAGGAGTCTATATGGAAATAAATTATTATTATTATTATTAATATAATATTCAAACTAACAACTAAAGCCTTTTCTTGGCATAAAATATGAAGAAAATATGAATATGAAACACAGATTTTTAATTCAAAAATTTATTTTGTCTGTATAAAAGGTTAAGGATACTCACCAAATTACTCATTTACTGTGTTAAGTTTCAAATTGTAGTTATAATAATAGTTGTTAATAAAAAAAATCAACTCAGAACTTTCAGAGAGTAACGGCGTAGAACAAATTATATGATGTTCTGGTTTTGCTTTCATCCCACATGGTCTTGAATTATTGACATAAATTACTGGGACACCCTGTATATTCCTCCTTTGGTTACGCTCCAAAAAACCCGATTATAATATATAGTCTTTGCTATGTGTAATCAGAGAATATCACGGATGCGCTATATCAAAATGTCTGCTCTTGGTTATCTATTATCTGTTGTATGAAGTAGTATAAATACCTCGGGCATAGTGAAAAATCAAAATATGTGTATTTTTTGAAAAAAATGTGATAATTCTGTCCAACTTTCAAGTAATTGAATAAAACTGAAATATCAAAGTGTCAAAAATATTCATTCGTGAACTATGGATTTTGACCTAATTTCTTTGGTTTATCTAGTTGAGAGATCCTCAAATAGCTATGATCTGAATTTTGTGTATTTTTTGAATAATTTATTAAATAATGGAAACGTATCTTTTCTGAATCAAATAATAACTTAAGTTTATTGCATCGGAATCAGATTTAGTACATCTTTTTGCCTTTTAAAAATTGTTCGTACAATAGCTCCATCAAAATTTATGAATAATTAAAGGTGAAATTATATGCAAGAGACTTTTACCTAGATTTATTAATTTGTTTGTGACAAAATTTTTTATAATAAATAGCTTTTATTGTTAGAGAAATCTAATCTTTTGCAAATGTATTGTATGTGATGTGACCTATCAATTAAAGTAAAAAAAGTTGAACCATATGACATTACGGTAGCGGGGCCCAAAGATGTGGCTATCTTTTGAATCAGGAATCGTACAAAAAAATTATGTGTGTTCTTATCAATATTTATTAGGCTTTAATATTACTTAAACGTTAATTATTACGGTGTTCTGTTTAACTCGTTTGAGCCTTTTATGGGTTTTTCTACCACATGCATCTTATTCTGATCACAAATTACATGAAAGTTACAAAATTTAACCGTATATTGGAAAAAGAACCTCTGACTGTTCGTTTGACGTAAACGTCACAGGCGTAGAGGCAATTTTTCCATTATACTGATTAATTTTATTATTTTCATAGAATTTGTGATCAGAAGATACATTAGGTTTAGAAAACCCATAAAAAGAAGAAATGGATATTTACTAAGTTCGGTGCCGATGCAATTAAATCTTGAAAATTTATCTTCAAAAACCAAGTTTTCAATTGCATTTACAAATACCAAAAATCAGATTATTACTATCTAGAAGACATTGGAAAAGTTTTCCCATTAACTGAAAAAAAAAATGTTAATAAAATAACCGACAAACCCATAAACACTTGGTTCAACAAGGAAACATCTACACGTGCTATCTGAACCAAATCAAAATCCTCTGACCCTCACGTTAGCCAACAATCGAAAGATTTTAGAAACGTTTATAAGAGACGAATCAAAGTGGCTAAAATAAATTATTGTTCAGATTATATTAACAAAAAAGGAAATTGCCCAAAAACATATTGGGACATCATAAATCATCACAGACCAAATAAAAAAGTAAATCTTGATTTAGAAATTGATCTTGATGTGATGAACAACTTTTTTGTAAATATCGCTAATACAATGACTGAAACATTTCCATTAACAAAGTAAATAGTAAATGGCACAGTCATAAACAATATATAGCACTCAAACTCTATTCTTCATTTCAGAAATATCAGCTTCAGTGATCTCCGATCGGTAAAACATAATTTAAAAAATAAAAACAGTCTGGATCCTTATGATATTGTGGTGAAAATTATAAAAAAGATGAAAATATAATACCTCTCGTTAAAATAATTTAATATAGCAATATCAAGTGCATATAAGTATCCTGATTTACTAAAAATCCGTATTTATCCGTCCCCATCCTCAAAGGTGGATCGTTGGCGGACTTAAATAACTTTAGGCCAATTTCTTTGGTGCCAGTTATTTTTAAACCGTTGAAAACTGTTTTAAAAGTACAAATAGTAATCGATCTTGAGGACAACAACTTATTTTATTACAATCAAGATGGATTCCGTAGCAAATTTGAGTACGAATGAAGCATATATGCATTTACTTCGTACAATTATTGAAGGTCAAGAAAGTGGCGACTATGTTGGGGTTACATTCTGTGACTTACAGAAAGCTTTCGACTGTATGTCACATTCTGTCTTTCTAGAGAAACTTAATGCCTTAAATTTTGATCATGTAAGTTGCAATATGATCTAATCATTTCTATCAAATAGACAACAATTTATTTAAGTTAAAAAAAAACTTCACAGCCAAGTGAAATTAATTCTGGAGTCCCACAAGGCTCGATATTAGGTGCAATTTTGTTCCTGATCTATGTTAATGATCTTAATATGACGGTATACAGTGCCGAACTTCTATTCGCAGATGATACCACACTTTTAACACAAACAAAAATATAAAGGTAATTCAACAGTCTACGAACGATTCGTGCAACCAAGCTATAGATTGGTTCATATGGTTCATAACAAATAGGCCATCACTTAATCCCACAAAAACAGTCAACATGATCGGTCAAAGATTTCACAAATTCAAATTCAACATTGAATGGGGGTTACCACGTTCAACTCGTAGCAAAGAAAATGTCAAAAAACACATTTGTTATTAGGAAACTAGTTAACTTGCAGATGTATTGCTAACGGCCTATTACTAAAGAGTAATATTGAGTAAGAGCATTAGATATATCTATCAAAGGATAGATATATCTAATGCTCTGATAAACTGTAGTGCAAAACGAATTTTTGGTTTACAATGAAGGATAATGAGAATAATAACCAATTTGGGCCATAGAGAAGATGTCAAACATAAGTTCATTGAACTCAATATTATGTGCGGCCTTAGCGTTTTATGGACCGCATAATAACAACCGCTACGTCCGTAGCAGAGTTTCGCTATTGTCCACGAGAGGCGCGAGATACTTCCAGTTGGTGAAAAGGAGAGATGGTGGTATATGGTTGATAATCCTACAAAACTCGGTTTATTCAAGGCATCCTGGTGGATTTGGGGATTATCAACACGGGAAAATTTTCTCCATCTGTTGTTGTTCCGTTTAGCGGAATATTTTGTTGTTGTGAGTAAATTTTAACTGCGGAAGCAGGACATTTAAGTATACAAGGCTTTCCTTTGGAAGTATCATGTCGACTTGAAAGGCGGACTTGACCCCATTCATCCAACCGTGGCTTTCTAGGAACATTGGCGGATTGTTCCCTCATCAGTTAGGGTTCCACGGACGGGGCTTCTACACACATCAGCGAAGTTCCACGGATGGGGCATCCACACACAGTAGAAAGTTCCAGGGCTGGAGAGACTATAATCAACTCCCATCCTCGAGTCAATTTTTTTCGTCCCGAAGACACCACCGTAGGGCTACAGTTTCTTCAACGTCGAAGTCGGTATCGTACCACCCTAGATAAGTGTGTTGTTTTTATTTACCGGGGACCACCTTCAGTGGTTCTGCGCGTTATATCCATTCATACTTACTTTTGTATTTTAACTTGTACATAATAATATTTAAAGATTTTATGCATTTATATTTATTTAAGGAGGTTCTCTAAATCAGACCCATTGTGGCCGAATTTATTACCATTTATCCTCACGTTGTAAACTGATGTGTAGCTACACGAGGCATTTTATTAATGTTGTAACTTATTAATCAAGAAATTTGCCACACGTTTTGAACATTGCCAGGTTACATGCTAGAGAACCAATATTTGTAAATTCTGCAATATAGTGCATTTCATGTTTAAAGAAAGTGTCATTATTTCGTCCGCGACCACTACGTATGGAACCCTCAGTGATTTGTGTAAGTAAGTAGACTAATAATTTGTCATAGTTTATGTAAACTTGGGCTTAACGCCCTGAGATAGTCTGAGCTAGAGAAATTTTATCGTGGGCACGTTACATCACTTATCCGGGTTAAGTTGTGCCTGCGATATCTGCTACGCTACAGTAGCCCAAGTGAGTTTCTTTATGTAATATCTTATAACCATTAATATCCAACGTATTTATTTGTTTATGTACGTGTAAATCGTAGCAATTATATTAACATTTCCCTCATTATACACATATATCTGTCTCAAATTCACATATGAAAATATTCATCTATTTAATACTCAAGAAAGCTTTCATTCTCATAATATTAGACACAATCACAATAACTTAAGAATTGATTTTACTAGACTATGCTCAAGTAAAAACGGATTCAATTTTTTAGATCAAGATTCTTTAATAAACTGCCTATACATTTCAGAAGTCTCCCGAAGAATGTTTTCAATAACGGTATAAGAACTTTCTTAACAAAGAAAGCCTTTTACGATACATGCGAATACTTGAATTGCAACCTTGACAGTGAACCTATTTAATTCAAGCATTTTACTCGAGCAGTAGATTCTTCACAATGTGACATATTACTAAGTGTTGTGTTTCTTTTTCGTGCTTTCCTACATAATATATATATATATATATATATATATATATATATACATATTAATTACATAACTAAATTATACAATAGTGTAGGTACTGATTTGTGTAAAACATGTATTATGTCAATGCAAAATAAAATTCATCGATTGATTAGTTTATTAATCGACAAAGAAATTAGATCCAAATGCGTAGTTTACGAGATTTTCCTCCAGTGATTGTGAAATAAGAAATTCGATTAATTCCATATGAGAACTTGGGTTATTGTAGATGTATCCAGGGCGACAGAAGAACAAACGAGAACTACGTTCTACAACTGAAATAAATTCAATAATATCATACCAAGTGTTCCGTTTTTCGCGTTACATATTGTCAACTTCAAACCGCGAAAACTTGTTTAGGTCAAATGGAACACCCTGTATTTTTTTACGTCAAGTTGTGTAAAATTGAATTCCCTTTTTTCTGATATTAGCATTGTGGGGGTTAAAGTTAGAACTTTTTGAAATATTTGCGATCTTATTAGAAATTCATGAATTGTTGTAATCATTTCATCAAAATAGCCATGATTAGAAACAATCAGTCATTATCTTATGTCAAAAAATGCCAGTACGTTGAAATTATACCAACGAAAACTTTTTAAATTTGTTTATTATTTATGGAAAATGTGATAAAGTAATATCAAGAACTTGCAGCACACTTGCTACTCGATATCCACAAAACACAAAATACCACAACACTGTAACATGCATATTAATCGAATTGAAGATATGGCATGAACTAAAATAGCAGAGATAAGATCAATTTAAAATATGATTTCAGTTTAATTTCTCGACACATTTTTCGCACCTTCGGATTAGTTCCTCATCTAATTGAATCCTGTGATATGTTTTGAAATGCATTTCTTACTCTTTGCATACAATCTTCAATGGTTGTTAATGGGCTCTCATAAACTTTATTTTTAATATTTCCCCAAATGAAATAATCCAGAACTGATAAATCGGGCGAGCGAGGAGGCCATAAGAAAGGTCCATTATTGGCAATCCATTGATCATAAAAAGTTTCTTGTAAATAATTATTAATTAAATATGCGTTATGTGGGGGAGCACCGTCATGCTGATAAAAAATGTTTCTATGTTCGGCGAGAGGCAAATTTTCTAAAATAGTTATTATTCAAATTTTGTAAGATATTCAGATATCTTTCACCTAAAAAAAAAAAAAAAAATTTACCTATACATATAGCAGAAGAGAAAATTTAAGTTACCGTTTAAATTTTCCTGATAAAATTGTAATGCCACCACTCTATCGTTTCTTATGGCACAGTAAACATTGAACTACCAATTTTCCTGAAAGTTTCGCTCTCTGAACATATGAGGATATGAGTCACTCCAATAATGCGAATTGTGTCTATTTAAAAAGTTAATTTTTAGTAAATTTTGCTTCATCTGTCCATATAATATTTCCCAAATAAGAATCGTGACCCTCAGACCTTATTAGAATAAACTCACAAAAATTCTGTCTTCTTAGGAAATCTGTTTCTTTTAATCCTTGAACCATATGGAATGAAAACGGGTGAAACTTATGTTTTAATAAGATTCTGTAAATTGAATCCTTGCATAGTCCCGATTCCAGAGCAGCTTGTCTTAATGACATCCTTGAAAATATCCTAGAATGACTATTTCAATGTTTTCGTCATCAACAATAGGCTTTCTTCTTTGCATTTTTGCCTTGACAGAGCCATAATTTTTAAAATTTTCCAGTATGCGTTTTACAGTGTTTGGTGACGATTTCCGTTTTTTTTGGATATCGAGTAGCAAATGTGCTGCAAGTTCTTGATATTACTTTATCACATTCTCCATAAATAATAAACAAATTTAAAAGTCTTCGTGGGTGTAATTTAAACGTGCTGGCATTTTTTGACATAAGATAATGACTGATTGTTAATCATGGCTATTTTGATGAAATGATTACAACAATTCATGAATTTCTAATACAATCGCAAATATTTCAAAAAGTTGTAACTTAAACCCCCACAATGCTAATATCAGGAAAAAGGGAATTCAATTTTACACAACTTGACGTAAAAAAATACAGGGTATTCCATTTGACCTAAACAAGTTTTCGCGGTTTGAAGTTGACAAAATGTAACGCGAAAAACGGAACACTTGGTATGATATTATTGAATTTATTTCAGTTGTAGAACGTAGTTCTCCTTGTGTTCTTTTTATGTGACAAGAAGAAAATGAGGATATTTTACGGGTAGAAAGTTATAACGGTTCTTGCAAACCGTTGCACCTGTCAAATTTTCTATAAAATGTCAAATATCTCTGAAACGGCGAGGTATAAGTATAGGATATGCTACCTATTTTCGACGCAGAATTTTATGCTCTTTTCGAAAACCCTAAAATATATAGAGTGTTCCATTTGAAATAAGCAAGTTGGTATCGACTTCCGGTATAAGCGGAAGTGCCAGCTGCTTGTAATTATTTGTAATTTATGGCCACACCGACATTAGTAATTATCTTAATTTTCAAAATTTTCTGATGCGTACTTTTCTCTATATCGATCGATTCAGTTCCCGGTGAGACACCCTGTATACCTTTTCTGATCCAAATAAATTGATAGCCCATTGCAGGGCTTAATATAGGTAGGTACCTGTGTATCCCAGTCCTGTTATTGAGCTATTATAATTTATTTGAATAATTTAATTAGTCAGTGAAATAATACACTTACTATGTGGGTCAGCCTTTACATATTTAATGAACTTCATTAATACGCATCCGTGACTAGTATTTATGTTAACTTATCTGTACTTAAATACTGTGGAGTCGCACGATGTGTGTAAGAAACAATTTTGATATGAAATTAAGTAATCATTGAGTTGTTACAGTTGCATATGCTAGTTATAAAATTCCGTCTTTTTAACCTTGATTATCCTCCAGTATCAAATTGTGGTCATTTGAAAATTTTATTCGTGACTTTCACTACAGAACTTTATTACATAAATCAGTTTGTGGTAGTTGGGGAATAACGTGTAAAAATTGCCGTAAGATTATTTATTTATTAAAATAGTATATTATGCATGTTACAAAGTGATTAATGATGCATATAGAACCTATTTATGAATGATTATAGTCTATAGACTATTATTATTTAAAAAAATAATTTATACAATATCAGATAATATTAGTTTGCTAAATATGTATCTAACAAAATCGTAGATTGTTCATTCTAAAATTTTCCAATAATTTTCAATTTTTGTAAATGTGTCATGGTTATGGGGTACCTGGTTTATCCAGATTATTAAAGAAAGTACTGGTAATTATGTCACCAGTATATTAATTACTATTTATTTATCTGAAGAATAAACAAATAAGATTGGCCATTTGCGTGATCGTCTAGTTTTGTTAGTGTAGGACCCAAATTTCGTTGTGTGTGTAGTAAACCTTTTTAATTACCTCAAGTTCTTTTATATAAAATTTAATATTACTTGTTTCTGTCTGATACTATATAACTTTGAAAATTAATCACTCTGTTAATTGAAATACCTGGTAAACTTGAACACACTGCCTATTAATTGAGAAACCTAGTTAATTATATATGTTATTTATGTAGTATCTTATTACTCAAGATTGCACTGTACATTTATAGTTGAGGTTTGTTTTCTATTTTGCTTTGAAACAAAACATTTATTTAGTTTATTCCTTATATAACGAAAAGGTAAAGGTGAAAGAATAAGACAATATTTGATGGGAAAAAATGGTTAAAAAACCCATTTTATTTTATATAAATTGATGCAACAATAGTTGAACATGAAATCAAAAGTAATCCAAATATTTTAGACAATAGGGCTTTCCCAATTTACTTTTCTAATAAGAATTATTTCTAAGAAAATATCTTTAAAACAACTTGCTGATAATTTCACTGCTTTTTAAAACGGGCATTTTTAGGGGCCAGAATTACGTATCTACCCGGAAAACCAATGAGATTATGGATAAAATTAGTTTGTAATAGATTCTAACTGTGTGTTAAAGAAAGCTTTCCTCTAAAACTTCTCAGAATTTCAATTTGTAATGCTTGTATTGTGATTGGTCTAAAGCAGTGGACTTGTAAATATTGGCCAATCAGAATCCAGATAAATGCCGCACAAGTTACTCGTGAAAGCGTCGGACGTTAATATTTTGTACTGTAGTTTAGGTTTAACCTTCACCTACATTTTACATTACACATCAGATGACTAACCTAAAACGTTAAATTTATATTTTATGTTTGTATTGTTTGGAGTGAAAATATTATTTTATCAGTTTCTGGTTTATGTTTTATTAATTCTACAATCAAAATGGAATCAAGTGGAAGAGGGATATGTTAAAGGTGCCGCTGATAATTTACCTAAGTAGAAAAGTGCTGAGTGCTGTCAATAAATAGAGGTTATGTTATGTTAACAAAGACCAAGATTAATAAACAATCTTGAACAGAGACAACCTCTGTGATGTTAATTCTGTGATTAGATTTCAGGGTGTTGACGTCACAACGCGCCAATTTATGGCAGTTTAAAATGAACCCAATATTTTTCAAACTTCAAGTTTTTTTTTTGTTACTATTACTTAGTAAAATTAATAAGATAATAAATATGCCATAAATCATTTTTTTACGTGAGTTAAGTATTTCAGCAATATTTTTTTTTCTGGGAAAACCCTATTGTCTAAATATTATAATAGGAAAACATGCGTCGTTATAGTAATGACCATACTATAGATATACTGAGTGTTTTGATCCAATAACAAGAACTTGTACAAAAGTATGCTGTGTTATTTTAATAGTAATTAGAGTTGTGGCAATAGCCTGATAATGATAATCCATAATTAGAGCTGTTAGCAATTGCTAGGTAATAATGTTTTATAACTTAAATAAAGTTATTAGCAATCGCTAGATAATAATCATTTATAATTAAAGTTGTTAGCAATAGCCAAATAATGAATCGAATGCAAAACAAAGGACAAGAATCATGTCATGTTTATACATTATCAAAATTAAGTTGAGAAATGAGCATTAAATATTCGTGTAACATCATAGAGTGTTGAGGAAATATCCTTTAATTATACATAGTTTAGTGATTGAAATTAGAGTAGGAAAAATAATTTTTCGGCGTTATGCTTTAATTTTATAACGGACTGCATGACGGTAGAGGTTAATCTCTAACAAAAAAGGGTTTAACGTTGGTCTATTTTCGTGCCTGTTTAAAAAAAAATATGATATAAGTATTCGTTTTAACCTCTTGTAAACCATGTACAATTTATAATACTGCAAATTTGTATGATTTACATTTGTACAATCAATGTCATAAACATTGTTTTTACCTTATAACTAAATTATAATTATCACCAAGTAAAATTATTTTGGTTTTTGTATTGTAATATGATTAATTCTTTGCAGGCACTGCCAGAGTGTAAAAAATGAACTCTCCCAATCCCAAAATTTTCGTATATCCATTTAAGAGACCATGGTTGAGAGAAAACGGTGCTGCGGCTCCTGCAGCCGGTAACATTGGAATTAAAGGGGTTATTGCTGGTAAGAATATAAATTTTTTAAATTCTTTACGTTATATAATTTCTTTTTGTTTTTAGGTGGTGTTACTGGAGGAATTGAAATATGTATAACTTATCCTACAGAATATGTCAAAACGCAACTACAACTTGATGAAAAAGGTGGGGGGAAAAAGTATGACGGTATATTCGATTGTGTGAAAAAAACTGTTAAAGGACATGGCTTTTTTGGATTATATAGGGGTCTAAGTGTCCTTTTATACGGATCAATTCCAAAGAGTGCTGTAAGGTAACAGTTTGTACCTAATATCAATTTAACGGGCTCTGATTGGCGTTGTATACCTCACCAGATATTAAGAGGCATGGATTTGTTGTAAATGAAAACTATTTGAGTAAATGTCCTTAATAATGTTTTACTGTTGCTCACGAGCGGCACTAAAAGTATTTGAAGAAAAGATAATAGTATTACCGTGTTTGAAGAAAAAAATAGATTGTGTTATATTGAGTTGAGTAAAATAATTTTTTATGCCACTTTTACTGCATATAAAACAATATGCCATATTAATCTTTATTTTTTAAATCCTTTTATAAAGTTATATATATTTTTTGTTAAATGCAAAACCATAACACATTTTAATTGTGATTTAATCCAAATGTTCAAGCGCCCAACTTTTCTTCATGGCATTGTATGGACAGTGCGTCATGTAAATGATAATAGGGGACAGTTTTTTCTTTATGACTTTTATATTCTTACAAAGTCTATAAGGTAAACTAGTGCAATTTTTGGTCAAAGCAAGTTTTTGTTTATAAAAAATGAAATTGTGAAAAGTTAACTTACCTACATATCTACATTTCAAATGATTATTTTTTGGCTTTTTTTAAATTGTAGGTCAGAAAGCACTATTAAATCATATTTTTGCTTTTAATTTTTGTTAAAAAGCCGAAAATTTATCACAAAAAAAATAGAATAGAATAGAACAGAAGAAATAAATTTTTATTTACAACTGCATTATAAAGTAGGTACTATTTATGACATGGTTTTTTGGCATTAAATCACCACCATAAAGTATGGAAGTACGTAAAGCATGGGAATGTTCTGAAAAACATACATCCTGGAAAATCGAAGATTTGCAGGACGTCCATATTAGGTTCAGTGGAACTAATGATGATATCCAATGAACGTCTGTGTTACAAATCAAGACGTCCATAAAATTTACATTTTATGCCCATTTCAGTTACTAAAAAAAAGTTTATGGATCTATTTAAGGCCACCTCTAGAACTTCCATATGCACAACATTTTCTTTTCAAAAAATAACTCCTGTAATTTTTAAACTTATACTATATGTATTGATTTGATGTATCAGCGTACAGTGGGCATTACTACCACCGCTGGAAAACACACTGCCAATGCCGGGTTAGTTACATCTACACGGGTTTGGACTGAGATCATGCTTGTTGCTAGCAGCGAGAGCCATATACTGCATGGGGCAGAAGTGGGGGATAGGAAGTGTAGGCGTTTGTGAAATGCGTTGCCACATTGCGTTGTGATATGAAGTGTTCATGCTCCGCTTTCTGTGTTGGATTGTTCTTTTGAGGCTTCTGTTTTATTCATTTCTGAGTCTGGCACCACATATCACTGTGATTTCATCCCCTGCTTTTTTGCTGTTCGTATCCAGTGTGCTTGGTCCTTTCCTATTTTATTCATGATTGTTGGTATGTAGATATAGCAAGTCTCCCTAGATCTACTTTGTTGCTGTTCAGTACACAGAATTTTTAACTTGTTGCAGTATTTCATTGAGTACGTTTGTAGTGCTTTACAATAGTTTTCACTCCTATCAATATTAACGTTTACTTTCTCTGATTTAGCCTTATTTGTTTTTTGAGTAGTTGAAGTAAGTTACTAAATATCTAAGCTATTGACGTTAACTTTTTCTGTATGCTAACATACCACGGGACAATTATACAAAACACAAACTTATCGCGATCTAGACAAACGAAATTAATGCAGATCGTCAGAATGGTGCATATTTTATTTGAAATAAAAACTACTATTATACAATACAATAATACAATACAATAATCTTTATTTCCTTTTTGACTCATACAGAGTATAGGTATTGTCAATACAGTAAATAAATAACATTACAAATAATAAATATATCACATGACACATTTAAGATAATGGACAAACAGACATATACTAATATAATAAATAACAAGCCTTAAATTCTATTATTAAAATATTCGTCAGTAGAATAATAGGCATGATTGGTGAAATACAGCTTTAATTCTTTTTTAAATTTTATTTGGTTTTGAATTCCATGCAGATGTGAGGGAAGGTGGTTGAATGTTTTTATTGCCATATAGTGAGGGCCCTTTTCGAATAAGGCAGTTCGATGTCTAGGCACACTCAAACGATTTACGTACCTCGTTGCTGTGATGTCGTTAAACTCTCCATTTGTTAAAAAATATTGATTATTCATTTTTACAAAGAGTGCAAGATTGTATAGATACAAGGAGTAAACTGTCATTATTCCCAGCTTTTTGAATAATGGTG
Source organism: Leptura quadrifasciata (assembly GCA_963675555.1). NCBI lineage: Eukaryota > Metazoa > Arthropoda > Insecta > Coleoptera > Cerambycidae > Leptura > Leptura quadrifasciata. The sequence goes on along the minus strand of OY776680.1, from coordinate 49,507,842 downwards.
AACAATGTTCTAGATATTTAGCATCAGTTATTAATCTTACAATTCTTTTTTGAAGGATAAATAATCGGTTTGTTTCGCTTGAAGAACCCCATGCAATTATAGCATAATTTAAATGACTGTGTACACTCGCATAGTAGTACAGAAGAACAGAATGTAAGTTTAACGAGTTCTTTAACATAGAAATTGCATAGTGAGCACATTTAAGTTTACCTGCTACATAGTTTATGTGGTGATTCCAGGTAAGATGGTTGTCGACCTCCACTCCAAGAAATCTTGTATGCTCGGCAACAGAGATGGTTCTATTTTGTAATCTCACTAAGAGACCTGATAGGTTTGCCCTACTGTATGTATTTGTAAATTGTACTATTACAGTTTTTTTTTGATTTAGTAGTAGCCCATTTTGCACACACCACTCCCACATTCTATTTGTCACCTTGTTGGACAGAGTCGCCAATGTATTTTCGTTGCTGCCTCTGACAATAAAGGAGGTATCATCAGCAAACTGACATACGTCAACACCTGTTAAGGACTGGAAGTGGTTATTAAGATCATTACTGAATAAGAGAAAGAGAAGAGGTGAGAGTATGCCTCCCTGTGGTACTCCATGTTTGTTTTTTAGGATATCAGATTTAACTTTACTATTATGCACATTTCCTACTTTACCTGTCAGTTGAACATATTGATAGCGACCCGTTAAATATGATTTAATCCACTGAAGTGCTACACCTCTGATCCCATAGTTATGTAGTTTTTTTAGCAGGATATCATGATTTATAATATCAAAGGCTTTTGACAGGTCGAAATAAATGCCAATAGTCTGCGATTGTTTATCAATAGCATTAATTATTGAAGATAATGTGTCAAATAGCGCAGTAGTGGTAGATTTTCCCTGTCTAAAACCATGCTGTGAATTAGATATAAGTTTAAACTTATTGATGTAGGAAGTTAGTCTATTAAACATGGCCCTTTCAAATATTTTGGAAAACACAGATTGGAGACATAGGGGACGATAGTTGTCTAAATTATCTTTGGGCCCTTTTTTATGCAGTGGAATGCATTTTCCCTCTTTTAGTTTATCAGGAAACACACCTTCCAAGAATGACTGGTTGATGATATGTGCAAGTGGTTCAACTATTAAATTGGCGACGTAGCCTATTACCGTACAGGGTATTCCATCAGGACCCTCCGATTGTTTCTTAGTACAACTTTTTATCAGCTCCACTAGTTCAATTGTATCCACTGGCATAAGAAATAAATTATGGTTAGTGATTTTTTCTAATTTAGTTACATAGGGAACAACTGCTGGTATATTTTTTTCAACTGATTCAATGAAGAACTGGTTGAATTGCTGACTTATTATTTTAAGATCATTAATTTCAACACCATTCGTATTTATTATAAACTCGTTTTTACAGTTGTTGGTTGTTTCTTTTTTTATAAGATTCCACGTACTTCTACTAACATTATGGGAGTTTGCCAATATGTTTTGGTTATGAGATTTTTTTGCTTCTACGATAGTTTTTTTATGATCTTTTTTAAGTATGGAGTACTTTTGTTTTATTTCTTCATTACCTGTTAAGGAGTAGAGCCAATTAATTTCTTTTAGTCTTTCCGATTCATTTATAATTTCAGGAGTTACCCATGATTTGTTACCCTTATTTTTAAGTTTTATTTTTTTCAACGGAAATGCTAATTCAAAAGAAGCTGAAATGATTTTGAAAAATTCATTGTATTTGTTATTTGCAGTGGTTGCTATGTACACATTTCTCCAATCACTATTGCTTAGTAGCTCATAGAATTTTATTTTATTTTCATCTGAGTACATGCGTTTAATTATAAATTTAGCCTCTTTTCCTGAGTGCTTATTGGGTAGTAATAATACAATGGCTAAATGGTCTGATATGTCAATGACTTGTAAAACTGATATAGGTTCACTAGTAGAATTTGTGAATATATTATCTATCAGCGTTGCCGAGCCAGCAAAAATTCTTGTGGGTTCATCTACTGTTTGAGTGAGGTTATATGACTCAAGGAGATCTAAAAGTTGTTTAGAGGTTGCATCATTTTTTAGTAGGTCTACATTAAAATCACCCCCTAAATAGATACAATCATACTTAATAATAGCTTGTTTCAATAATAGTTCTAGTTGTGTTAAAAATATTTTTATATTACCACATGGTGAGCGGTAAATTGATATGTATAGAGTTTTCTTACCTTGGATTGTGGTAGTGGCGCAGGTATACTCAAAATCCTTCACTATGCAAGATAATTTAAAGTTTACAGGTCTCATTGAGATTCCTGTTTTTGCAAAAATTGCAACACCACCTCCCCTAATATCCTTTCTACAGAAGGAATTTACTAATACATAATTGTCTAAAGTGAAATTTTGTATTTCATCATCCATAAGCCAATGTTCACAGAGACTGACTAGATTGGGTTGAGCTTGCAACAGAAGTAAGTTCAATTCATTTTTTTTGTTTCTCTATTATAAAACAATCTGAAAAAAACAACCTGACATTGACATTACAATATTTTTTTTTGACAGAGGTGTAAAGACGCAAGCAAATAGTTTAATAATAAGTCCCGTAGCTCCATCTGCTATTCAGAAATTACATCTTTTATTTCCGCCGTAACAATTATTGAACATGTTTTTTGGGTTTATTTATTTATTTATAAAGAAGGTCACCCAACACAATAACAAATTCCAATAACAGGGCAACGCATTTACATAAATTAATGTGTACACTTGTTTAAAATAAAAATAAAATTGAAAAATTGTCCAAACTACGAGCTAAGTAAAATCTGACGAAAGAAAAAAGATAGGGAAGAAGCTGAAATGGTATCTAATCAGATATTATCATCATCATTATCATCAGCCTTTACTCGAGTCCGAGTATAAAAAAATGTTACAGTCGATAGATTGTGTGTAATAAAAAACAAGTAAAAGGTGTAGTCTATTGTAATTCCCATTCATCTATGGTGCACACGACTATGGCTATAGAGGCCAATTCGGGAGAGCACATGTCGACCGCAGTCAGGACAAACATAGACCTGGTTATGTCTTGGATTCGGCCTTCTTGCAGCAACATTTCCTTGATAGCTGGCCACAACCCCTCGCCATTCGGTTCTGTCCGCTGCAAGTTGTTCCCATTGCTCGTCTGGAATACCGCAGGATTTTAGATTTTCATGGAGAACGTCTTTGAACCTCTTTCGTTGACCGCCACGCCTTCTTCTACCGCTTAGCAATTCACCATAAAGTGTACATTTAGGAAGGCGGTTATCATGTATACGATGAACGTGACCTGCCCATCTTAGGCGTGCTCTTGAAATAAGCACCTCAATTGGAAGGCTGTTTGCTCTCCTGAGTACTTCCACGTTTGATATGTGATGGAACCAACGGATTTTCATCATACTTCTGAGGTGTCTTTGCTGAAAACGTTCTAATTCTTTCACATGACGACGGTAAGTGACCCAGCTTTCACATCCATATAGCAGTGTTGGAATGACAACTGCTCTGTAGACAGCCATTTTCGTTGACAAAGCAAGGTCGTGGTTGTCAAATACTCTCTCTCTAAGTCCCCAGAGTGCTCTAGATGCAGCGTTAATTCTATTGCGAATCTCGCTGTCCATGTTTGCTTTGTCATTAACAACGTTGCCTAAGTAATTCAACTGATCCACCACTTCAAGAGAATTTCCGTTAAGTGTAATGTCTATTTGGTTCACTTGATGAGGAGTTGACATAATCTTAGTCTTTCCAATGTTGATTTTAAGTCCCAAGGAATCATACCTCTGGGCATACACATCTAAAAGTTCTTGAAGCTCTTCCGGCGTAGAGGCTAAAAGTGCACAGTCATCCGCATACTGGAGATCACAAATGAATCGTGTGCGTGTCTTCGTGAAAGCTCTAAAGCGCCCTATGTTAAAGAGACCGCCATCAGAACGGTATCTGAGACCTATTCCTCTGACTGTCAGTTTGTTGTCAACAATAATTGTTAGAGCAGTGGTAAACAAATTAAAAAGTAGGGGTGCCAGGACACATCCCTGCCTAACTCCAGTGAGGGTTTGGAAAGGTTCGGTTGCCTCATTATTATACATAACCTGGGCATTGTTGTTTGTATGTAGACTGCGACATACTTCCACATCAGATATTAACTATTAACTATACACCATAATAGCTTCACGCCTGATATGATACAATGATTTGCAAAGTATATCAATATGGCTAAAATATCCATTATAATTTTTTTGAAGCAGAAAAATAGGCGAGTTATTGGCATAATTGTTTGAGTGTGATTTTAAATAAAATAGATTATTTGTATGAGTGACACATTGCTTTACATTAACATATTATTAAAAACTTTAAATAGGAAGAGAATATATGCTATGGTCCTTCTAGAAGCCAGTTTTAATATTTCTAGCAGATAATTATCGTTCGTTTAAAATCTAATATGAAACTTCACTACATATATACTGTTAATCTAATTCTGATAGCTTATTATTGACTTCTTGTAGGGGAGATTGTCTTTACTTATATAATTTCTTTTTTCATTTACAATCAATTTTTTAAGTTGTTTCATCGCTTTTTTGTACTCTGCTTTCATTTCTTTAGTTCTATAGCTGTCGATATAACCAGTACGTATTTTTTTAGGCTATCTCTACTCTGTAAGATCTTATCTCTGACATCCATGGGATTCTTTTTAGACCATTACTTGATTTTAATATTACTCCTTAGACCGTTCAATGTGCCGCTTATATAGCATAGCGGCACACTGAATGGTCTAAGTATTACTCTAGACTATAACATAACAGTTTTGGATAGTTGTAATTACTGTGAAGAAGCTTTCATCGAATGCAAGCCAGCTAAAATCCCATTTGTAATTTCGCAATGATTGTTGCAGGCGACTGAGACCTCCTGGATTAGTTTTATAGTATAACTTGATGTTTGGCAGTATCCATTAGCTCTTAGAGGTAACTTTGAATATTTGTGTTGTATGATGTGATATGTGTGGATCAAAAACTTGTCACGAGCATTCAGCTGTATCAATATTTGTGTTTATAAAATCCATGTCTGTACTGGATATTTTCCCATTCTCATTCGTAAAGATGCGCATTGGAATGTTATTCGATATTTAAGATTATATGAGTTAAAAAGGTCATGTATTTTAGTGTTTATTTAGATCACCATATATAATAATTTTATTAAACTTACATGAAAAATAGTTTAAAATATTATTAGTTGTTGAAAAATATGTCCACATTTAGGTAAAGGCACTTGACCTAAAATTGACACCCTGTGGATTTTTGAACGTACAGGATCTATATTTTTCAAACTTTTATAGAATGAGTTTGTGCTATCTGGGCACCTACTCCACATTATAGCGTGACTTACTGTGCAGTGGCTGTTTGTGCATCTGCCTTTTATATGGATTGTTCATCATTCAAGTTACAAGAATAATATATTTGTTGTCGAGAAAGTCACTGTTGCTTCATTAATATTGAATATTGAAATACATGCTTATTGTTATTTGATATTATTGCTGACTAGTTCCTAAGTTAGAAATATTTTTTATTTTTCTTCGCCCTTTTAGATTTGGTTCATTTGAAACTTTTAAGAATCAAATGGTTGATCCTGATGGTAAATTAAATATAGGAAGTAGATTAATTTGTGGGTTGGGTGCAGGAGTTATGGAAGCTATTTTTGCTGTTACACCAATGGAGACTGTCAAAGTAAAATTTATTAATGACCAACGAAGTGCCAGTCCTAGGTTTAGAGGGTTCTTTCATGGTGTAGGCATTATTGTAAGGGAACAAGGTAATTTTTATGTTTTTAAATAATTTATAATTCTTCCTAACAATTCAATTGATCTTTTTAATGTTAGTATATTAAAAATTGAATAGTAGCAGTAAATACTCAAAAGAATACGTCCTACACTATAGAATTAAGTAATACCATGAAAACTTTATAAGATGTAGAATATATTTTTACATTTGAACTTCAGTATTATTGTTGCTTACGATGTTTTGTTAAGACCCATCCATATATACATTCTGTGGATAAGTATGTCTACTTAATAGGGCAAATACTTCTAATGGAGATATAATAGATATAAAATTAACATATATAAATACAAGCTGATGATCAGCTGTCATTGCATTTATTGTTTTTTTCAGTTTGAGTTAGAGAACTGTGGCAACCCAGGCAGAACATTACCATTGAAACAATATTGGTTTAATATTACAAAGACGTTAACTCAATGTAAAAAACAACATTGAAAATATAAAAAAATCATATATACAGTATGTCCGCGGATGGGGTTAACAATAGGTGTAATGGCTAAAATTTTTCACATTTTGAGAAAATGTTAATTGTTTATAAAAGTTTTTGCTTGATAAAAAATACTAATGACGTTGAGAAAAATTATATTTTTTATACAGGTTGTTTAAAAATTACAAAAACTTTAATTTCCGCAAGAGTAAACTAGTTCTATTTTTTATTGTTGAACAAAACGTGAAATAAAAAAAGTTCTTTCAAATTATATAGTCTATCCAATTCCAAAATTTCATTTGCATATTGCAATATTTCCGAAATAAGTGATTTTTTAGTAAAATAGTTATAGTTTTTGCTACATTTTCTATTTAGTTAATTGCATTCGAACAAGGCGAATACATATCAGATAGACAATTCTGAATTCATTAAAATAAATGCATATTTGAAGGTTCTGAATATTCCCAGAAAAATGAAACTACCACGATTATTAGTGTATAATGTACTATTTCTGACTATTAAATATTACAATTCAAAAATTCCAAATTGAACACATGTTTCCAATCTTTTCCGAATGTTGTGGAAACTACTTCTAACTTCCTCAATGGAAATTAATTGCACAGCTGCCGAAATGTGCTGCTTTAGAATGTCAACGTCGTTGTCTATGGGTTGTCGGTAGGTAATTTGTTTTAGACGCTCCCAGAGAAATGTATCCGCGATTGTCAAATCTAGACTTCTTGGGGGCCACAAAACTGGACCATTTCAACCAAACCATCGTCGTCTAAATTTTCTATTAAGCCAATTACGTATGACGCAGGCATGATGTGCTGGACATCCATCCTGTTGAAAAAACATTCTATTGCGATATTCCAATGGCAAGTCTTCCAGCTGATCAGAAAAGAAGGTATTAAGCATATGCAAATATGAATTAGGTACTATTGCACGTATTTTCAAAAAAGTATGGCCCTATTAATAATAATAATAATATTTATTAACCATCTTAGATACAAGCTGTATATATGGTAAGTCAAATGTAAAAAAGAGAAATATATATACATGTATATAAACATACATATAAGACACATATAAGTTAAAATATACAATAAAAATATATAATAAATAAATAAAACAGTAAATTTACATTTGATAAAATTACAATATATAAAAACATATAAAGAATACACAATACAGACATTTGCAGATAATATGTACGTACAAGATAACAGCATGAACAAACAACGAATGAATAAAATAATAATTTCATGTTTTTACAAATATTGAAATGTAAGTAAAGTAAAGCCTTAAGGTTCTCTATTTAAAAAGTCTTGAACGCTATAAAAACCACCTTCCAGCAAAATATCTTTAACTGTGGTTTTATATTTTCCATAATTTTGTATATTTCGAATATCAGCTGGTAGACTATTAAAAAGTACAACACAGTTATAATATGGTGAGTGTTTATAATTTGTTGTATGATGGGTGGGTATACTAAGTAGGTCACCATCTCTTGTACTGTATGCATGACAATTGTTTCTCTGATTAAACAAATTAATATTTTTCTTAGCGTACGTCAAACACTTTAACATAAATATACATGGAGTAGTTAATATTTTTTTAGTTTTGAATATATTCTTACAGATCTCGTTATAATTCATGTGAAATATGAGCCTAACTAGTATTTTTTGACTAATAAACACTCTATCCTTATCTCTTGCACATCTCCAGGCAATAACATTGTATGAAATATGCGAATAAGCAAGAGCATAATATATACTCAATAACCCGGCTTCATCCAGCGCACTTTGCATTTGCAATATGGCGAAATAGGCCTTATTTAGCATTGAACATACATGTTCAATGTGATTGTCCCACAACAGCTTATTGTCAAGGTAAGTACCGAGCAGTTTCGTGCTATGAGACAATGCAATATTGTCGTGCAGCACCACATTGTGAGGCAATTGTCTTTGTAAACAAAAGTTTATAATAACTGTTTTATTCTTATTCATGATTAGTTTGTCTCTTTGCGCCCAGGTAGAGACCTCTTGGAATGTTTGGTCAATCAGCGAATGAAACTGCTCAATTGTATCTGTTGATAGTGTTACTGCTATGTCATCAGCAAACATCGTTAAGTGTCCAGTGGTTAAACAATTTGGGAGATTATTCAAGTACAACATAAACAATAGTGGTCCTAAAACAGAGCCTTGAGGCCATGATATGAAATGGCACACCAGATATTAATTTTGTTTATATATTGCCTTCCGGTGGAAATTCTAAATTCGGGGTTAGTCTCACTCCAATATCGAACATGTTGTGAAGCTACAGTCGCATTTGTTGAAAAGGTTGATTTGTCGGAGAACATGATAAATTTATAAAAATTCGTGTTGCCACTTAAAATTTCATTTCCAACCCATAAACAGAAATCCAGTCGTTTTGCTTCATGTCTCCCTTCTAAGGTATGGTTAAAATGTGGTTTGTATGGAAATATTTTATTTTCTTTCAAAATTTTTTGGATGCAAGTTTTCTTAACCACCTCCAAATGTCGGACTCGATTTCATAATGAAAGTTGTAGATTCTCAGCAACAGATGCTAACACTAATGTTGTGGCAGCGTCATTTTGGTCATATGTTTTTTTCTTTTTCTTTATGTCTAGCACTGAACCAGTTTTTTTAAATTTTTTCACCAATTTATGAACTGCCGTTCTCGAAACATACACATTGGGATATTTCTCACTAAATTTTTCAAGAACGTAATGGTATGAACTTTCACCGTTTCCATAACACTCTACTAAAAAAATTCTTTGTCGACAGTTAACATTTGTTCCACAATAAAAAGTAGAACTAGTTTACTCTTGCTGAATTTTAAGTTTTTGTAATTTTTAAACAACCTGTATAAAAAATATAATTTTTCTCAACGTCATTACTATTTTTTTATCAACAAAAACTTTTATAAAGAATAACATTTTCTCGAAATGTGAAAAATTTTAGCCATTACACCTACTGTTAACCCCATCCGCGGACATACTGTATATAATATTTTATTCCAATATAAATTATTATTTGAAAACATGTATTGGCCCAATATGTAATGAAAATTTAGCCTAATGCCGAAGGATGGTAAAGCTACATATCTTTTAGTTTTCATAAAGTGCAATTGAATAATGATATTAGTTTAAAATCCTTATCCTCAATAACAAAATCTAGAAGCGATTGCAGTAAAACCTCGGCGGAAATATTTAACCTGTATGACAGATACACTAACACCATCTGTAATTACTAATGTCATCTTGGCCTATGTTAGTACAAACTAGGTGAGTGTCACCACAGTGAATTTCTCCATTGTCATTATTGAATTGAACTGCTCAAACAACTAGCTGGAATCCGTAAACTAGAGATTGTGGATTTGTACAAGCATATTGCAAGGAGAGCCGTCTAATGCAACTTATTGCAATCAGCTTTGGCGCAACATGTCTCGCCAATATAGATACAAATAGATTAAATAACATAATTTAAAAGGGAGTTTAGCAATATAATCTGAATATAAATATCCCGATATTTTAAAATTAATATTTATCATTATCAGTCGATGTTTATTGTGCAATATTGTAAAATCAGTATTAAAACATAATATATTTAGTCGCAAACTCCTCTAAAAAATCCTTATTTTACTATAAGGAACGTAATCAGACTGCAACCAACAGCTACTCTCCGGACTATGTGCCCCGCCGAGCGCTGAATTACAAGTTGCAAGCCCGGCGCGTTAAGTGCAATAATTGTCTATTACCAACAGAACGCTAATGCTTCGATTGCAACAAACACTAGACGAAAGACTGATCCTACTTAAAGGAGCTCTCGTGCCAGTCATCCCACGCCACTTGCAGACTGCAGTTTCGAGCTGTTGGCTCTCGTCAGTGCTTGGTAGGCATGTGATGACCGACACGAGGATCCTTGGACTATTTGGTACATCTCGGTATCTTTATGATAGTGACATGTAAAATAGTAAGCAGGCGCCATCTAGCGGTCCAGTGTCTGTTGCAATCGAAAAATAAATAGTCTGACTGGGCTTAGCATAGTTCAAAAGTGCTTTTAGAGGGCAGAATATTAAAACATAATATTTTTAGTCGCAAACTCCTCTATAAGATTCTTATTTTACTATAAGGAACGTAACCAGACTGCAACCAACAGCTATTCTCCGGGCTATGTGCCTCGCCGAGCGCTGAATTCCAAGTTGCAAGCTTGGCGCGTTAAGTGTAATAATTGTCTACTACCAACAGAACGCTAATGCTTCAATTGCAACAAATACCAGACGAAAGACTGATCCTACTTAAAGGAGCTCTCGTGCCAGTCATCCCACACCACTTGCAGACCGCAGTTTCGAGCTGTTGGCTCTCGTCAGTGCTTGGTAGGCATGTGACGACCGACACGAGGATCCTTGGACTATTTGGTACATCTCGTATCTTTACGATAGTGACATGTAAAATAGTAAGCAGGTGCCATCTAGCGGTCCAGTGTCTGTTGCAATCGAAAAATAAATAGTCTGACTGGGCTTAGCATAGTTCAAAAGTGCTTTTAGAGGGCAGAATATTAAAACAGAATATTTTTAGTTGCAAACTCCTCTATAAGATTCTTATTTTACTATAAGGAACGTAACCAGACTGCAACCAACAGCTACTCTCCGGGCTATGAATGACAAAAACAGGCGTTCGAGTCAGTTACCATACGTATTTCTGGTATTAATAAGTGCAATCCATATTTTTCTATATGTTTAACACTTTGATGTGTTCATTTTGGATATAATTAGAAAAATTGTGTTTATATTGTGGCCGTATGCTTATGTAAAGTTGTTGGAAGGCGCACAATTACGGCTGTACTGCTGAATTTGAGGGCATTTGTAACCCCTAGTTGACACGTGGCAATCAACCAAGCTCTTGCCTATAGCTTTGGTCACTTCAAGCCACCCTCCACCTACATAAGTTATTAAATTTTCCTTCTTTTAAATGACTGGTTAATAGTAATTTCGTAAATCCTTGTTATAGGGCTTTTCTGGTTTTTTCTGGCTTTCACTTTTCGGTGCAGTAATTTTGGTAATTTAATTTGGGATATTTCTGATATCAAATTAGAGTTAGAAGATCTATTGAGGTTCCTGCGTTCCAGTTCGTTATTTTGTAATTTATGTGATAAGACTCAGTATACCAGCTGTCCTGGACGATTGACCGTTGGAGCTGCCATTTGCAGTAATCTCGCGCGACGACGACATTAAGCAGATAAGCTGTATTTTCTTTTTAGTATTTTGCATTTATTCATATTCATTTGTGTACCAAATAATCTATCACATATTAGTAATAGTAATTCATTTTTATTCTATTCACTAAATGGCCCTCTTTTAGGCCTTTGCGCTAAATTTCAGAGACTGATTCATTCGTCTTGACAAAATTTTGACCTATATTTATTTAATTTTAGTAGTCACTATTATTTTGCAGATATAATTATTACGTAATATACAGGCTGTCCATTTTATCAGGGCACTCGAGAATATCTCACTTAATATCGGTCGTACAAAAAAAAAAATATTTTTACTAAAATTGTGCCGATTTATATAACCTACAAAATGGTTTAAAGACATTTGAAATTCATGGTCTACTTTAAGACTTATGGCGGAAAATATCGAAAATGCGGATAACGTCTAGGCCAAATATCTCCGTTATTTGAAGAGATATGAGAAAAATTCCAAGGCGAAAATTTTTTGCAAAACAAAGTGTTCAACGAGGTTTTATCTATTTTTTTCAAAACCTCTGTATTTTGAGATTTACTCTTCAGGCTGTTCAAAAAATTAGAGTATTTTCCTCCTTTTTCAACGATATATCACATGCCATATTTATTCATTGGTACTATGTTAGTAATTATAATAACATTTTTTAAAAACCAGTAAATTTTGTTTTAACAAGCATTATACTTGCCGTAGAGAAATATGATTAAATAAAAATAATTCAGTACGTTGTTCAAATCTTTGCTATAATAAAACATTAACACAATTAAGAAGAATAAAGTAAATTCAGGTAACAAAAACAAAATAATAATCAAGAAAGCAACATGGAGCAATTATGGAAAGAGTGTTCGCAGTTATGCCAATGTATAGAGGTCCTCCATAAAAGCGCCACTCCTTGTTCAGAAAGTTAAAATATCTTTACCAATTATTTTAAAATAGTTGGCTATGAACAAACTTGACAATTTAATTTTTTGACAGATCATCTCAGTTAATACTTAAACTCTCACTCAATCACACTTATTTAAGAATTTAGAATTTTCAAAAATGATTTTCACTCACATTGATTGTTATAATATGTTCGTTACATATTGCCAATGCAATTTTAACTCTGGATTAGCTCAAGTAGAATATAGAAACAGATTTCCACAAGCACTACAGCCGAATAAAACTGATAATGTAAATAAGGTAAACCGAGTTATTAATTATGTAAGAAATAAAAATACAGAAAAGCTGGAAACATCATTAAGAGAAATTCAAATTGCTTGCCATACAAATAAAACAAGTGCTAGAAAATTTTTAAAGAAAAATTGTTACCGGTGTTATAAAGCCAAAAAGTTCACGATTTACAAGAGGAAGACAAACCAAGGAGGACGACTTTTTGTAGGTGGCTGTTGGAAAAGAAGTGTGCCGATCCATTAATATGTAGTAAAATACTTTGGTCCGATGAGGAAAATTTTTCCAATAATGGATTTTTTAATCGCAATATTCACTACAAATGGACTTCTGAAAATACACACTGGCATAGACCGACTGGGTTTCAAAATCGTTTTTCAATAAATGTGTAGATAAGTATTTTAGGCACCAATTTAATAGGTCCTTATTTTTATGATGGTCACCTCAGTGGTCAAAGGTACCTCTAAACTTTTTAAGAAATGAATTTAATGAATTGTTAGATGACCTACCTTTAGGGAATCGACACAACTTTCAATATTTTCAACAAGATGGAGCTCCTCCCCACAATTCTCAGATTTACCTAGGCCTAGATTATTTAGACGAAATTTTGCCTCAACATTGGATAGGTAATTTATTCGATGGCCCCCTCGTTCTCCAGATATAACCCCAACGGATTTTTTTCTATGGGGGGTATATTAAAGATAAGGTATTTTCGACGACACCGGAAAATGTAGAGGACCTAAAAGCTCGAATTCAACAGGCATGTATTACAGTTACCCCTGAAATGCTGAGTAATGTTGTAAATGCAATGCCTCACCGCGCTCGATTGTTCATAAGAAATCGCCGCACTTTGAACACTTAATATGATATCTTAAAAATTATTTTGAGGATTAGATAAATATTAATGTTCTGTGTGCTATATTGTTTTTATTATTAATTTGTTTTTGTTACCTGAATTTACTTTATTCTTCTTAATTGTGCTAATGTTTTATTATACCAAAGATTTGAACAACTTATTGAATTATTTTATCAATCATACTTCCCCACGGCAAGTACAGAGCTTTCAATAATGATCACAGGACACGTGACCGCAAAAATATAGACAACCAACTATACACGATGGTATTGCACTAAACAGAAATACCCTAAATCCATTGGCGTTCTAGTTAAAGGTAAAAAATTTATAATTCATTTATTCATCAAATTTAAGAGTTTTTTAATATTAAAAGCAAATTTAAATGGGATGCCTTTTATAGTCTAGTATACTTTAACTTGGCGTGTGTATGTATGAGTTAATATTTCCGTACGATTTCATTTTCTCTTGTACACAAAGATCCAGAAATATTGTCCACGTAGACAATGTTTCTGGACTATTGCTTTAACTTTGTGTACAATATGGGAGAAAATGAAATCGTACGGAAATATTAACTCATACATACACACGCCAAGTTAAAGTATAGTAGACTATATCTGAATTAAAAAAATGTTCGCAAGAAATAAATTGTTACACCTAATTCAAAATAATCTTTATTTCCACAGACAACATGAATATAAACATTCGAATCAAACAATCCACAGTAAATAAAAGAAATTACATAATAAAAACTTTTGTTACATGAGATTTAAATTAGAAGATGAATGAATACATTTTAATACGAAATGCCAAGAAATTATAACAAATGCTCAAAATGGCTGCCTTGAGTTTCTAAACACACATGGACTCTTCGTTTCATATTTTCGAATACGTTCTATAACTGATCAACACTAATATTGCGGATTTCTCTTTCTATTGCCTCTTGTAATTCGTCAATGGTATGTAATCTATTTTTAAAAACATTGTTCTTCATGTGTCCAAATAAGAAATAATCACAGGGCGTTAGATCTGGAGACCATGCAGGCCATAGTCCCTGGCTGACTAATCGGTCATCGTAAAACTCCCGTAAAAAATCAAGTGAAGCTCTTGCTGTATGGGCAGTAGCGCCGTCTTGCTGGAAATATCCATCTTGCAGTTCATCATCATGCAACTGCGCCCGAAATGGCTCTAAAATAAGAGTTTGATACCTTTGGGCATTAATTGTTTCACGAAAAAACATAGGGCCTATAATTCGCCTTCTGGATATTGCCACCCATACACCAACTTTTAAGGGGTGTAAACTTGTTTCTACGTAAGTGTGAGGGTTTTCTGTAGCCCATGTCCTGTAGTTCTGGCTATTGATATAACCTGTTAAGTGGAACCATGCTTCATCAGTAAAATAGGTTAAATCCAATACATCATTGTTATTTAAATTTCCGTTGAACCAACGACAATATCTTACTCGACTTTCAAAATCAGGGGGTAATAGTTCTTGAACAACGGTTACCTTGTATGGATGCAAATGGAGTTTTTTGAGTGCTTTATGGGTTGTTCCAACTGAAAGACCTAAAAAAAATAAATTTCGTTGAATTGTTGTTTAGGTATATTAAGACATCTGAAGAGAACCGATTCCCAGTTTTATATATTTTTTTATTTGCATTCAGGTTTTATATATAAACAAGAATTTTAGTAGGTATCGTTATTAGTTGTTGATAATAATTTTCACCAAAGAAATTCATATTGTATATTTTCAAGAAACTAAATTTAAATGGTATGTAACGTATTCAGTAATTAAAAAATTTAGTGTAAAAGTACCTACCTGTTTGAGCGGACAACTTTGGTATGGATTTTGTCGGGCTTTGATTCATTCTTTCTCGAACGTCGTTCATAACCACTTCAGTTAAAACAGTTGGCCTACCAGTGGATTTTCCCTTGCAAAGGCAGTGTGTCTTTGCAACGAGTACATATTTACGACTTGAAAATGTGTCATATGGAATATTTGCGTCAGGAAATTTTTCCATAAATTGTTCGATGCATGATTGCAATGAATACTTCCATGATCCATCTTCGTTGCGAGTTCCACTTCTAAAATGAACCATCAAAATGAAGGCATCTTGCTCTGGCGTAAAAACCATGGCAAGACAGGACTAGGATAAAATTTAAAAAACATTACTTAGCCTAACATTCTTTTTCTCTTTATCATTACTCACCAGAAGATAACTGATGTAAATTATGTAGCTCTGAAAAGAACTGATTAGTACTCAAATAATAATTAAAACAATTCAAAACCCGTGAAAAAGAACTAATAATTATGCAATATCCACCAAAACACTACTACTACGTCTATGATATGACATTTCAGATTAAAATAAATAGTTAAATGTTAGGATATGCCTACAAGAAGACTGTACGGCGCTAAATATTCTGCGTAGACAAACCGTTGCCTTATTGGTTCCGCTGGGCGTGTTCAGCTTCAGAGCCAATTAAACTGTGCGTTGCGTCGAGATTTCCTGAAACGTCGAAAAAAAAACCGTCAGCAAAGATACTTGAAAACGCACCCTTAGATACATACGAATTAAAATATCCCTAGTATGGAAGGTTCTGACATGGCTAAAACATGACAAGCCTAAAAGATGAACTAAAAAATCACGTGTCCTGTGATCATTGTTGAAAGCTCTGTATAATGCTTGTTAAAAAAAAATTATTGATTTAAAAAAAATGTTAGGTTACTGGCGCCCTGAGCTGCTCAATTGCAACTATATTGAGTAGTTCTAAATAACCTCACGGCTAGCTCCGGCTGTAAGATAGCTAACGTTTCTCTCAACAACTTGGAGAGTATGGTCTCGCTTGTGACTGTAGGGGTCGTTTTCATTGTACCTGTAATACAGAGCCATTGGGATGCTGCTGTTTTTGCTTTATTCTGGGCCACCAGACAATGGTTACATAGTGTGGCGTACACGCCTACCTAACGTGTACTGGCCACTAGATGGGCAACTAAAAATTATATTCAGATTTCGGTAACTAAGGGATGAAAAGGAAGAAAAATAATAATTAGAATTGAATTATAAATCACAGCTTAATTTAATAACATTATCTTAGTCTATACAGATTACTATTACAATGTTAAAAAATACAAAACACGAACATGATCATATCATGAACAAGGGAAATAGAAATTCAAATGAGAAACAATATTACTCGGTATTTTTGTATAAAATTATATTATAAATAAGAGCTGTGCCGATTGAGTTTTTTCACTATTGCACGTCCGTCAGTAACTGGTGGTCCTAAATTATGTACATAATTTATATATACATGAACATTCAAGAATTACGGCTGATATATTGAATTTAATATATGATAGATTGAATAAATCCTACTTATTGTCTCTCTCATCTTTTATTTTGTAGTTCAACAACTACAATTGGTGATCCCGACTTCGAACTTCGACGCTCCATAGATTGTGGTTACAATCGGTGACCCCGACTTCGAACAACATTCTACATAAATTAGAGCCGAGTCCCGTTTCCTGTCCCAGCAGCCAAATTTCTCCACTATCCTGCCCTGTCGATCCCACCTCGTCCATCCTGAGTGTGCTGCCCCATTCCACTGTCCCAACCAGTCCAGTCTGGCCCCTTCAAACCTATTTTTATTTATCAAAATTATTGGTAGGTGAGTACGACATTTATATTCTCCCTGCCATACATCATAAGCCAAAGAATCAATTTATTTTCTAAATTCCCCCTCGGCTTATTTATTTATCAATTTTTTAAATTTGCTCATCGTAATATGTTGGAACAGCCCCAGTCTTGCCTCTCTCTTGCCAGTCTTACCTACAGTAAAGCTTCCCCTGTTCTGGACCGCGAGGGCTGAGATCTTGGTCTCAACTCAATCATCCGTCACAGGATTCATCTAATTTTAACTTACCTGCATGTATGAATAATTCACTTAATAGTCAGATTTACTCTCTTAATTCAATGCTTTTGCTATGAATTTCCAGGTTACTTTAAACCAAGTTTAATAAAAGTAACAGCCACTCGAGGACTCGAGGCGCAGGTATCTGCACTAAACTCTACTTCCTTTTTGATTAAAGATAATCGTTCTTTTACACCTACCTCAACTTCATCAAGTACCTCCAAACATTGTCCAAATGGTCAAAATCGACCTTGGTCGCAAACACGCTCCTCTAATCGTGTCCATTTTGACCCTACCAACAGCACTGTGTGCTACTATCACCAGTTGTACAAAGTTAGAGCACATAAGTGTGGCGGCACTTGGTGTATTTTTAATTCAAATTTTAATCAAAAATCTGAAACGTCAAAAACACTTGTCATCACTAGTGTCCTCCCACCAGATACTAGTGCACTAAGCAATAAATCTCGCCTTTTTTATTTATGATTATACGAACAAATGACGGTTTTTGGTGGATACCGGTGCCGACTTATCAGTCATTGCTAGGAATCATCTGACAAATTTTAAAAAGAACCCAGACCTAATCCTCACCGCAGCTAACGGATCTGTAATTTCTACCTATGGCAAAAAGTTGTTAACAGTCAACTCAGGACTACGCCGTAATTTTACTTTCGTTTTTAATATAGCCGATATACATGTTCCTATACTTGGCGCTTATTTTTTAAAACATTTTGGTTTCATAGTAGACTTAAAACATAAAAATCAATTCACGGATTTATTGTTACAATTCCCAAGTCTAATTAGTTCACCCAACTATTTGTTGTCTGTTAAGAACTCTGTTAAGCACCATATATATTTTATTGTAACTTTTATTAGGTGCGGGGAGGGTTGAAAATCAACTTTGTTGAACCCTTACCTTTTGTGTAACTTTCAACACAATAAATTTTTATTCTATTCTATTCTATAGTGACAGAGGGACATTTACCTTTTTGTCGGCCGCGTAGGCCCGACCCTATTAAATTTGACATTGTAAAAAATGGATTGAATGAAGTTGGGAATTTGTGAACCATCGTCATCGTCAGTTTCTTCACCTTTGTACATGGTTGCCAAGAAAAAATCTGACGATTGGCGACCTTGTGACGACTATCGACAGCTTAATACAGTCATTATCCCTGATCGATATCCGTTGCCTCACATCCATGATTTTAACTCCCATTTACATGGCACAACCATATTTTCAAAAATCGATCTGGTCCGTGCTTATCATGAGATCCCAATTGCAAAAGAGGATGTTTATAAAACAGCAATAGCTACCCCTTTCGGTCTTTTTAATCTCCTTAGAATGCCCTTTGGAGTCCAAAATGCTGGACAAACCTTCCAAAGATTTATGAACGAAGTTCTTAAAGATTTACCGTTCATTTTTGTCTATATAGAAGACATATTAATTGCTAGTAAAGATCAAAATGAACATTTATCACATTTACGTACTGTTTTTAAATGTCTAAAAGACTATGGTATAAACATTAAACCATCTAAATGTGTTTTTGGGATACCATCTTAAGATTTTCTTGGCCATTATATTTACGCCGACGGCATTTCTCCTACCAGTGAACGCATTGACATTATTGACAATTTTCCCAAACCGTCAACCCTTAAACAACTTCAGTGTTTTATTGGAATGATCAACTATTACCATCGCTTTATGCCTCACTTTGCGGATATTAGCTCCTTTACATGTTTCTAGTACTATGATGGTCCATGGTAAAATTAAAGACATACGTTTTTGGTTAACAGACTGCACTGATAGAAAACGCGACAGTTTTGTCTCATCCAAACTAAAATGATAACGTCACACTTGCGTTATCTGTAGACTGCTCGAGTATCTCCATGGGCGCTGTCCATGAGCAGTAGTCTGCTAATTTAACTACCCCTTTAGCTTTCTTTTCCCGCAAATTAAATGATACCCAAAACAGTATTCCGCTTTTGACAGAATTGCTGTCACTTTATACTTCAATCAAACATTTTAGGCATTTATTAGAAGGCCGCATTTTTACCTGTTTTACTGATCACAAGCCATTGGTTAGGGCTCTTTTTACACATGCTGAAAACGTCAGATTTCATTTAGAGTACATCGCCCAATTCACCAATGATATACGCCATATTAGTGGTAAAGAAAGCATCATTGCGGATACATTATCGTGAGTAAATGATCTTTCTTTAATCTAATCTCATTCTACTTTTATCCCTACCTTAATTTCATCAAGTGCCTCACATAGCAAAGCCAATGCTTATTATGGTAGTATTCAACCACAGGGAGATTCTAGGTGAAAAGCCCCAGGACTTGCCAACTCTTTCTTTTACTTAGTAATTGATTTGCTGATGATAGCTCTTTTATTACCGGATGCGATAAAAATACCTTAGCAACTCTGTCCACTAAAGGGACAAATGCGATGTTGAACTGGTATGTACAAGATGGGCCAAATAAACTATAATTGTCCAATTTACACAGTAAGACCAATCTCTCAAGTCCCCTAACTAGACTACAAAATATGAGTATTTGTATTGCGAGCATACAAGATTTCTTGGAGTTGAGGTTGGCAACCATTTTCTCTGAAACCACCGTATAACAAAGTAGCAAGCAAACTTAAAAGTACTCACTGTGCAATATCCATATTGAAGAACTAATTAACTAACATTCAATTCTCCTGCCCTCTGCAAGTACACACAGCTAATAGCTAATGCTAATTATCTAGAACATTGTTTACTATTGTTCAAAAAATTGGAGATAATGATAGTACACGCTAATGCTTCGATTGCAACAAACACCAGCCGACAGACAGATCCTACTTAAAGGAGCTCTCGTGCCAGTCGTCGATTTTATAGATGCAGATTACATTTTTAAGTAGCTTATATTGTCATATCTATCATATTTTATATATTTTTTATTTATATTGTCATGTGCAATTATATCTTGCTATGATTTACACGTACATAAACAAATAAATACGTTCGATATTAATGGTTATAAGATATTACATAAAGAAATCACTTGGGCTACTGTAGCGTAGCAGATATCGCAGACACAACTTAACCCGGATAAGTGATGTAACGTGCCCACGATAAAATTTCTCTAGCTCAGACTATCTCAGGGCTTTAAGCCCAAGTTTACATAAACTATGACAAATTATTAGTTTACTTACACAAATCACTGAGGGTTTCATACGTAGTGGTCGCAGACGAAATAATGACACTTTCTTTAAACATGAAATGCACTATATTACGGAATTTACAAATATTGGTTCTGTAGCATGTAACCTGGCGATGTTCAAAAGGTGTGGCAAATTTCTTGATTAATAAGTTACAACATTAATAAATTGCATCGTGTAGTTACACATTGGTTTACAACGTGAGGATAAATAGTAATAAATTCGGCTGCAATGGGTCTGATTTAGAGAACCTCCTTAAATAAATATAAATGCATAAATTCTTTAAATATGTACAAGTTAAAATACAAAAGTCAGTATCAATGGAATATAACCGTGCAGAACCACTGAAGGTGGTCCCAGGTAAATAAAAACAACACACTTATCTAGAGTAGTACGATACCGACTTCGATGTTGAAGAACCTGTAGCCCTACGGTGGTGTCTTCGGGACGAAAGAAATTGACCTGAGGATGGGGTTGATTATAGCCTCTCCAGCCCTGGAACTTTCTACTGTGTGTGGAAGCCCCGTCCGTGGAACCCTAAAGATATCCCGATTTAATTTGCATGGTCGGAAATGCACATGAAGCGTGTCTAATGAGAGCAATTTAAATCTGACATAACATACAAAAAGAAATATAATTTACCTCACTGATGAGGGAACAATCCACCAATGTTCCTAGAAAGCCACAGTTGGATGAATGGGGTCGAGTCCGCCTTTCAAGTCGACACGATACTTCCAAAGGAAAGCCTGTAAATTTGTGGAACACGTAGGTAGAGAACGGGTAAGATGGCGTGAAGAGGTTAGCTTACCTTGTATACTTAAATATCCTGCTTCCGCAGTTAAAATTTACTCACAACAAAATATTCCGCTAAATGGAACAACAACAGATGGAGAAAATTTTCCTGTATTGACAATCCCAAAATCCGCCAGGATGCCTCGGATAAAACGAGTTTTGTGAGATTATCAACCATATACGTCAACAAAAATGTCTCTCTACTTTTCACAAGCCGGAAGAATATCGCCCTCCCGTGGACAATAGCGAAACTCTGCTACGGACGTAGCGGTTGTTATTATGTGGCCCACAAAACGCTAAGGCGTATGGTGGGTCGCATACGCTAGAGGTCCGCAACAATCTATGTTAGTTCCTTAGTATTTTATTATATATTTGTCTTTTTACTCTACTACAAATCACTTTTAACGCAGATATCTGTGCACTATTTTTTGTATAAACAATACTAAAATATTAGTGGAAAATCTGATTTTAGAGACGAAATATCTGCGTATTATTGCAAAATTTTGAAATTTTGTATTTGTCTGTCAAAAATGACATTGTGCCCAGAAACGAGACAATCACAAGAAAATCTCACTTGAACTAAGATAATGGAAATTTTGTTTGTCTCTAGGACTTTGTTTATATACCGAGAACACGGAGAACATGTGACACTATGTAACTTTACTATTTAAAAAGTAAAAATTTTGAATTTTGGGAGAGTTGTATATTACATAATTGTTCTTGTTTTAAGCCTATCAAACATTCTTCAACTTTCGGTTTAAGCGGAAGTGTGGACCATGTATATATTTTTTAACTATCTGATTCGTCTTTAAATTCTCTTTTCAACCATGTATCGCAACATGGTATTTGTTTTTAAAATAACAGTTAAGCCATTTTATTGTATTAAGTCTAGGTAGCCACGATATGAACCTCACAAAATAAAAAGTCAGTTTTAAGACATATCATAAATAATTACTATAGTTTATATGGTGAAATAGTAGTTTATTTTTCTTTTACATTTTAGGTATTGGTGGAGTATATAAAGGCCTTGTACCAACAATAATGAAACAAGGTTCCAATCAGGCTATTAGATTCTTTGTAATGGAAACACTTAAAGATCTTTATAAAGGTAAAGATAAGGATAAGAAAGTCCCCAAATATGTTGTAGGAACGTTTGGTTTTATTGCAGGTAATTATAAATTGTATATTTATATCTTATTATTTTATGAATAGGAAGGAACCTACCTTTTTTTTATTTAATAGTATTGGTGTCTATTAAAAATATCATGATCCTACCTTTAAGCTTCTGCAAACAAAGCTCTAACCCTATGAATGTAGATGTAGGAGTATTCTAGGGAAGGGAATAAGGAATCTTGCACTACATTTCAAAATATCTATCGGAATACAAAAAAAAACAGTATATGTTAGATTAGATTAGCAAAGGAGCTGGTTGTTTAGCCTTTACCACCGCGACCTTTTCAGGTCTATTGTGATGCTCCCAGAATATCTTCCTTATAGTACCTCATCCAGCTTTGTCCTTTGTACTCTAGTACAGAGAGTCCATAGCTTTGATAAAGGCCCTTTTATATAGCTGTCCGCCCTTGGTTTTTCTTCTCCGAGTACTTGGAATCTCGGCCTCGCCAGGCCTTCACAGTGACACAATACGTGAACTGAGGTTTCCTCTTGGCAGAATCTGCATGTCGCGTCCTCTGCCAGGCCCATTAGACTCATGTGTCTATTGAGCCGGCAGTGGCCAGTTAGAAGGCCTACTATTACTCTGATGGCCTTCCTATTCTGGCTTAGTAGGTCTTCCGTAAATTTGGCCGAACGTTCTTTAATGAACTCCTTGGCCTGTCTCTGTCTTGGGAGATTTCTCCACCATTCCAGAGATTTATTTTGCACCCATTCCTTAATGGCTGCTCGTATGCATGGCTTTGCCACGCCACAAAAGGGCTTGGGTCCTATTGGGGCTTCAAGTGCGCCTTCCTTGGCCAGTTGGTCAGCCTTTTCGTTTCCTCTGTGTCCCTTGTGTCCTGGTAACCATGCTAGGGTCACTCTGTTCTGACTTCCCAGCTCTGTAAGGGCTGTCAAGCAGTCCCACACCAATCTTGAGTTGATTTGCATGGAACTGATTACTTTTATTGCCGCTTGGCTATCAGAGAAAATGGCAATCGACTGGTTAACAGTACCTTTGTCCTATTATCTCCTTTGCGCAACAGTGTATGGCGATCACTTCAGC
Organism: Leptura quadrifasciata; assembly: GCA_963675555.1. Lineage (NCBI taxonomy): Eukaryota > Metazoa > Arthropoda > Insecta > Coleoptera > Cerambycidae > Leptura > Leptura quadrifasciata. Next base: position 49,484,161 of record OY776680.1, on the reverse strand, counting down.
CTGAAACACCGTTGCGTATTTCCCTAGACTTATCGGGATATTGGCTTTTGGCCTTGTCCCGTAAATCCCGGCTCCGACTCCTTGTTCTGTCTTGGAGCCGTCAGTGTACCAGACTGTTTGTGCTGTTATGGGAGGAACGTTTTTCCAATCCTCCTTGTCTGGTATAACAGTCTGAAAGTTCTTATTGAAGTTATACCTGGGGACCATTACATCCGTGGGCATGCATATGTTGATGATGTATCTGTATTAATTTTCTATTTTTTGTGTTTGTCCTGCAGGACTTATAGATCTGAAGCTATTTTTAAATACACAGACCTCGTTGAAACTGCAAAACTGAACTGTGAACTAAACTTGACCCCCTGAACACATTGAAATAAAAAACTGCCATGACCAGACAATTCTCATTTGAATCCTACTTTGACTAAAGTATTTTTATGTGATTAACTTACAATAAGACATAGATGAGCTAAACAATAATGTTAAAAATTAGAATTACATACTTATTGGGATTTTCTTATGAGATACGTTTTATTATCAGAATTTAATATCATTCCCACTTAATATCCTCTTATAAATTATTTTAATAAATAAATTCCTTATTTAGGTGCCGCTTCTGTGTTTGGAAACACTCCCATAGATGTGGTGAAGACACGGATGCAAGGTTTAGAGGCCGCAAAATATAAAAGTACAGTAGACTGTTTTTTGAAAATTTGGAAGAATGAAGGTCCGTTTGCTTTCTACAAGGGCACTGTACCCAGACTTGGTAGAGTCTGTTTAGACGTGGCCATTACCTTCATGATTTATGATAGTTTTATGGAACTATTTAACAAATTTTGGCCATAATTTTATTTTCTATATTAGAAATTATTTGACATGTCTTTGCTAGAACTTATATTTTATTAAGTTATAATTTTGATACACAATGCAGAGTTGATGTAATTCTTGTTACATTTTATATACAAATATTATAAAAGTTATTCCTGTACAAATTTTAATTTTATATGGTTTCTATAGTGAATTATATTTACCACATTCCCTTTTAGCATTTTTGAAAATGTTCATGATATTTATCCAAAATATTCTAGTCTTCTACTGAATGACTGCCAATTTAGTCTTATCATAACTCGTCTATTTTATATATTTTATAAATATACACCCCTTGGAATATTTTGGGTATCTTTTTTATTTATACATTCCAACTTCTTACTAATAATTATTTTACGTACTAATGTTTGAATTTTTTAAAAGTTCCTTTTGTTAATGTTAATATTTTATATATTTTAGCCAAATTTATTTTTTGTTTTGTTATTATGTTTTAAAAATATTTTCTTTGTATAATTTATAGGTGTTTTGTTTGTGTAATTGTGTAATTTTATTTATATTATTGAAAAATATAATGTTATTCAATTGTTAAATTTGTTTTAATAAATAGAGGAAGATTTTGTACCGTTTATGAAATTTTGTTCCTGAAATGATGTAAAATGTGTTTAAAGTCCTTTATTCACCATTACATGACAGTTCATATATTCACTTTCTATAATAAAATTATCAAATTGTTAATTTAATAGAGAAACAATAAAAATGCTTTTTCCAACTGCGGGATTGTATGAATCTACCCCTCTGGGATACCTACGTGCATGTGGGGCGGATTCAGATGGAGATAGTTAAAATAATAAATAAAACAATGCAATTGTAAAATTAGAGAAACAAATGAATTTTCCAAACTTCTGGATAAAAGCATATTTTCACGTAACAACTAAGTTTCGTGGTGCAAGGTGAGTGGTACACACAAACCCCTAAGTACTAAGCTCCAGATAAAATGGAATAACTTCCAATATTTTTTTATAGACTTGTATATGGACTTCATTAACTCCAGATATAAAGCCTTCCTGGAAAAGACCTAAGTCAATTCTGCAATTACTTAAGGCAAGCAAGGCCTCATCTCCCAACATGTACAGTCTAACTTCGAAGTTCTCGTTGATGTATATAAAGGAGGAGTACGATTTGTTCCTATCCCTAGAAGAGGTATTTGTGTTGTAGCCTCTACATGGTATGCAGGCATGTTTCTTGACCGTACCTTTTATATGTCAGTGACCTACAGATTGCAGTCCTCAATGCCATCTCCACCGCATATAGGTTCAGAAGAGGGATACAGAATATTAGTCTAAAAAACTCTCATATCAGAATTAATTTAATTTGTAATTCCGACAATAAAGTAAAAGCCAGTTGGAATATAATAAATTTTGAGAGGAACAAAGGGGTAAAACAGCAAAGTGCACCAACGTTATCCGAAAATGACTTTGACTCATTTTTTACCAGCATTGCTGATAATATCAGGAGTTCACTTATACCTGCTGATAACATATCTATCGATGACACAATGACTAATATCCCCTCACCTTCATGCTCTTTCTTTTTAAAACCGGTCACTGAAGCGGAAGTACTCGAAGCTGTCAAATCCCTAAAAAATTCTCCATGCACAGATGTTTTTGACCTTAATTCTAAGATTATCAAAGAAACAATCGATATAATACTTCCCTTATTGACTATTTTAATTAATACTTGTTTTAGTCACGGTGTTTTTCCAGACTGCTTTAAGCTGGCAAAAGTTATACCTCTATTTAAAAAAGGTGATCCAAATATGGCGGATAATTATCGGCCCATTTCAATTATTCCAATTCTTGGTAAAATCATTGAAATAATATTGAAAAAAAGATTGTATAAATATCTTGAGTCAAATTCTATACTATGCAAATGTCAATTTGGCTTTAGAGTAGGTTGTTCTACAGCTGGGGCAGTACACAAAGTCGTGCAGGAGGTTGTGGAGGGTTTTGAGGTGGGAGAACATACAGCTGTTGCTCTTAGTGACCTTACAAATAAGGCCTTTGACTGCGTTCCACACGACATTATTAAGAAAGTTAACGGTTTAAGCTTTCAAAAATAAACTCTTTAAATGTGAATTTGTATAATGAAATACCACTTAGAATCAGACAATAGAATAGAATAGTTTATTAACCTCAAATTAACGTAACATAAGTTACAAAAGCAAGTCATAACTAACAGTACATAAAATTACAGAAAAAAATATAAATAGTAATACATAGTAAAATTCTATTAAAATAATCACTAATAAAAATACATAGTTATATTATAAAGTGAGAAATGAGTGACAGATTATGTAAACCCAAATTACAGGCCTTATCTCCCTACTGGAAACAAAAATTCCTTAAGAGAGTAGAAAGCGTTTAATTCTAAAAATGACTACACTTTTTCTGAAAGTAGTATAGCTCCCTAATAATTTGATACCATCAGGTAATGCATTATAGAGGATGATACAGTTGTAGCGTGGAGATTTACGAAACATAGTTGTTCTGTATATAGGTAATCGGAGGTTTGTAGTTCTTGTATTGTAGTTGTGGATATCGGATTGATGTACAAAATCCATTAGATGTCTTTTGGTAAACATAACACATTTCAGAATGTATATAGATGGCACGGTAAAAATTGCATACTTTTTAAAGACTTGACGACAACTTGCCCGATAGTCCAAATTAAACATTAATCTTAATATTCTCTTTTGTGAAATCAAAACTCTACTGAGATCAGTGGCAGAGCCCCAAGACAAGATGTTATAGGAAAGATGGCAGTAAGCAAAAGCATAATAAAGGTTTATTGTACACTCTACAGTTAAGAACGATTTCATCTGTAGAATCGCGTAAAAGGCCTTGTTTAACCTTCCACATACGTGTGTGATTTGATTGCAGAAACTCATATCAGAATCGAGCCAGATGCCTAATAGTTTAGCATGTGTTACAAAGGTATAATGAAAGTCCTTTATAAAGGTAACAGGAATAGTTTTCTGAAGATGAAAATCTATGCATATTGTTTTTTGCTTGTTCAGAATTAAAGAATTTTTGTGGCACCAGGAATCCATTTCGCTAAATGTTTCTGCGATTTTTATTTGAATTTTCTCAAGGGATTCGTCAGCTACCGTTATTGTGGTATCGTCTGCAAACATAATGACTCTACCCTTACTAATAAAGTGAGGTAAGTCGTTAACAAAAAGTAGAAACATCAACGGACCCAAAACCGAACCTTGCGGAACCCCTAGTGAAACTGGAAATCTGTCTGATAATTCATTATTTATTCTTACTATTAATTCTTGGTGTTCTAAGTAAGATTCGATCCAGTATAATAAATTTCCTCTAATGCCTAAGGTGTATAATTTTTTCAAGATAAAATGCCTATTTAGACTATCAAAGGCCTTAGATAAGTCAAATATGATTGATACAACGTAACTGCCTTTGTCAAGTTCCCCATAAACATAATTTAATAGCTGATTTGTTGCAGTTTCTGTGGATTTCTCTTTACAGAATCCATGCTGGCCAGTTGTTAAGATTAAATATTTGTCATTGAAATCAGTTATTATATTATACACGCACCTTTCTAGTATTTTTGAAATTTCGGATAGCAAAGATATTTGTCTGTAATTATCAATATTTGTGACATCGCCCTTTTTGTACAGCGGAAACACAATAGCTAATTTAAATAAATCAGGAAATTTACCCTTTTCTAATGAGAGGTTTATTAAGTGTACTAAAGTAGGTATAATCAATTTTGAGACAGATTTTATTAGTTTGGGAGAAAGTTCATCAAAACCTGATGACTTTTTGTTTTTAATATTAATTAGTATATTGGTAACATCAATTTCAGTTATGTAAGGAACAAAAATAGTATTTTGTATGTGTCGTGCAACAGTACAGGAAACTGATGAGTTAGTATGAAAATTACTTGCAATTAAATCAATACCGGTTTAAATCAGCAGTAAGAAAGCATTTGGCTAATAATTGTTTTTATTCGGTGCAAGATTTTCTTAAAACACCCTTTGTATAAGTTGTCGCACAGTATTGTAATTTGTAATGTTTTTATGTGCTTTTATATCTCTCTTTTTTATTGTACTTTGATTATGACACATTATTGTTATGTAGTGTATATTATTGTTAGTTATCATTGTATTATAAGCTTATTAATTATTTATTTATTGACTTACATAAACATGACTCTTTAGCATGGTTAAAATAAACTATCTATCTATCTATTATCCACATGCTGTAGGCACCATTTTCATTGCACCCGTAACACATAGGCATGCCAGCTTCTGAACATCATCTAGTTGGGATGTTGCTGTTCTTTGCCTTACTTTAGGCTACTAGAATATGGCTGCATAGCATACCATGGGTCTTATTATGGCTATGTACAACCACAGGGAGATTCTGGGTGAAAAGTCCCAAGATCTACCTCCTTCTTTGTGATATTGCCAGACACGGTGTGGCGATGTAAGAGACTTTCGGCAACAACAACCCACAATAGGGGTGGCAGGATGCCTCCTTATGGGCAGCCTCTTTCGGTGGTGCCCCTGGTCTCTATGTTCTTCAAATTAGTTCAGACACCCCATTTAAGAATGTTCGTTATTTATTTATTACTGAGGCTGTCGGGAACACCATAAATTTAGAGAGTGTTGCCTATAAAGGTTGTTTTGTCAAACGCACCTTCAATATTAATGAACGCTTCCAGGATGGACATTTTCAGGTCCATTAATTTTTAGATCCAAGACAGTGACACTACAGAGAGATTGTGCATCTACCTGGGATTGAGATAGATATGATTTGGACAGTGGGTGTGATAATAGTACTGCATCCTTAATTTTTCGGTCGCATAGTCTTCGCAACCTTTTCAGTAGAAAGGAGGTAGGTAAAGACTAATCTGTCGATTTTGGTAAAAAATAATCTGTACGTCCTGGTTTGGATATATATTACCTGAACTTCCCTTCAACTTATCGAGCGTACTTGAAGGCAATTAAATGGCTGGTAAATACATACTGTACTGTTTTTATTCCTGACAATTTAAATGGCGAAAGATCTGTTAGAAAATCACATCGACCCAATGATTATCCAAATTATCGAAGAAGACGATAATATTTTAGAGGGCGAACTGTTTTTTCAACAGGATGGGGCACCCCCACATTTTGCTATATCAGTCCGTCAATTTTTGGATAATCGGTTTCTTGAGCGATAGATTGGAAGAAGAGGTCCAGTGGAGTGGCCCGTTAGGTCACCCGATGATTTAACTCCTTTGGATTTCTTGCTACGTCAAATTTTAAAACTACAATCTGACGTAACTAGTTGGTCGTCGTCTGTTGACTAACGGTATTTGCCGGCCGACTAACAGTGGAGATGGTCGGGGTTCTAAATTACTTTGATGTATCAGGGCGCCAAGTAAATTTCTTTTTCACTCCAAATACCAGCTCAAGTACAAGTAACCTTAAATTTACTAAATAAATTACTTAGCGAGACGATAATGAAAAATTCAAATTCAGTTTTATTTTTTTTAATAACGAAGTAGGTTAACTTTATAACATTCAAAAGTACAATAACGTAGAGTATGGTATGACAGACAAATTCAACACTAAAAAAAAATGTATCTAAATGTATCTAACTGGGTATATGCGTCTTACGTAAGTGCTTAAACCCCCCCAACAAATATCATAGATGTTTTAATTAGTTAACAGATTATTTTCATATGATGTTTAGCAAAATTTAAAAAAATATATATATATATATATGGGTATAGTGGTGAAATTTTTTAAGCAAAATATACAATATATTTAAAAAAAAAATCAATATATATATGGTACAAGAAGGATACAACTTGCAGGCAGCAGGGCTTCAGCTTCGGCTCAAATTTCAGGAATGGCAACTTCCAGCCTACCAATTAACCCAGAAAATGGATGGCTCCTCCACAAAAAAGAAATTCCAGTCCAGCAAGGAGAAGTAACATAAGTACGTGTAGACCAGTGGAAAAAAGTTATTCGTTCGTATCAGGGGAGACAAAAAAATCGTATGAAAAACTACGAAATACTAGGCGAAACCGTAGGTGAAAAAAAAGAACCCTCGTTTCGGAGGATTTTCCTAGAGAAATGTTGTTGACCTTGGATGTCCTTGGCCTCGTGTAAATTTGGCAAAAATGGCTTTTACGTATAGATCCTTCCAATGAAGACAATCGATTTCCAATACCATAAAAATATGCACTCGTCCAAACATAAATGGAAAACCGAAAAATGTAACGTTGCGAATATATCCCAAAATGGTGAAATTACTTGTTTCAAAAATCGCAACGAGCACGTAAAAATACCACTTAATAAATTGCCAAGCGTTCGAGCGAATTACACGTGAAAAGTGACAGACTACCGGAAGACAAAAACTATTGCGAAGAAATAAATCTGTGTTACCGATCGCCAATAGGTTATAGGAATCTACCTATAAACTAATTAAAAGTTATTGGTTGCCTAGCTTAAGAATTACAGAAATAGAAGAGCTTAAGTATATGCAACACGCTACACAACAAAATGTATAATGTCATGTCTACACCTGCAACAGATTCCTTAGAAATGCGGATTCATATAGACAACTAAATAATAAATATTACGCGTGACGACGGATAACACGAATTCGTTAGACATTAAATGTAAGAGATAAAGTAATGATTTAGAGATTATTTTTAGTAACGTATAAGTGTTAAATTGAACTGTAACAACCACCCCCCTTCACAAAGGAATTTCTCCAAAAAGAAAAAAAAATAATAGAAGACGCACACAATAAATTTATATGCACAACCATATATACCTTAATACTATGAGGCTTAAAATGCTTGGGGTTACCTCACCTCACAGCCAACCCACTTGCAACCAAAACTTGCGGGAGTGTTCTCCTATCTGCCACAGCGGCCACCCTTCCACCAGCAACTAGATGACAGTCACGTCAGAGCACTGCACTGAGGGACTTGACATAGTGTTGACCGACCTCGGCCAAGCCAACCAAAACGAAGACCCATGGCAAGCTGATCCCCAGCTCAATGACTGACCCCCTGGCATCCGGTTTGCCATTTAAGACAGCCAGTGAAATGTCACCGCTCCCAGCAAGATTGGAGTCCCTCTAAGTATTTAAAACAAAAAAAACTAAGTGGCCGTTCAGGGAACTTTTACCCCACATAGGACAATCCCATGGTGGTAGAATTCTTTTTACAACCCCCCTCACCACAGAGGTTAAAAAAAATGACACCTTACTTAGTGGGTTCCAGCCAGCTAAGTAAGTTATAATAAATCCTGAAATCAAGAAAGAAAACCTAACTAGTCATATACTATAGCTCCTGACACTCTACAGATAGACAGGCACATTAAAATCCAGTAACAGGTAAACAAAATGTTATAATAAATTTAATTACTAGATGAAATTACTGACTAGTAGATTAATGACCAAAAGGACGTGAAATTAAATAACTTATGGCCATATACGACCTGCGACACACAAAAAATATTTCACTGTTAGTAGAGACTAAGCGAAAATCCCTTACTAACCCACTACTATGGCAATAACATTCATACTCAAGACAAACAAGAGATCAAGATCTGACCAACCAAGGTAACATATTATAACTATTATACTGGATCTATAATAATTTGCAGCATCTGATTGTGCATACTTTCGTTTCCAAACTAAGTCACCAATCTTAAATTCAACTTCTCTACGCCGTAAATTATATTTTTCTCGAGATTTATCGTAAGCTTTCTCTAATCGTTCCGCAACTGAGGTACGCATTTTCACAAGAGCAGCAAATCTTTCTGACACAGAGGGTGAATTATCATTGTCGTTATCGATATTATTATGTTTATATTCTGAACCATGAATACACATTTCTTTGTCAAAATTTATGAAATATGGTGTTTGACCCGTAACTTCATGACGTGCAGTGCGTAATGCGCAACCTAGTGCACTTAAATTTACGTCCCAATCTCTTTGATGTTTTTTAATGTAAGCGGACATCATAGTTTTCATTACTCGATTATATCTTTCAGTGGTATTCGGAGCAGGATGATAATTTGGGTTAAAAAGAATTTTTATATCGTATTTTTCAGCAAGATTAGCAAAGTCTTTGCTCGTGAATTGTACTCCGTTATCACAACGAATGATTTGTGGTACACCGAATATATGAAATACTTGTTCTTCTAGTAAAGGAATGAGTTTATTAGCTAAAGCTCGTTTTATCGGGAAAAATAAATTAAATTTACTGAAGTTGTCAGTTACTACGAAAATATGCATATTACCTTTCTTACTTTTGGGTAATGGGCCAAATAAATCCATACTAATAACTTGCCAACAACGGTCAGCTATTACCCTTTTACCCATCAATCCAGCAGGTCGTTTTTGTTCCGGTTTTATTCTCTGGCAAATCTCACACGATCTTACATAATTACTAACGTCAGCTTTCATTCGTGGCCAATAATATAACCGAGCCATACGACTAAAACTTTTGAATATTCCGAGATGTCCTGCTGTCTCTAAATCATGGTTATTATGCATAATTTCGCGCCGTTTTTCTTTAGGAACAACTAATTTCCAGAAATCATTGTTACTGCGTAGTTCAGGGAAGTCAAGTTCAGTATATTTATACAATTTATTGTCTAATATTCGCCATTTAGGAAATTTTAAAGGATTCTTTTTGACATTCTCTAACATTTTAAGATACCATTTATCCTGTATTACCTCGACCTTCATGTTATTCACCACAATATCGACATTATCTTTATTTACTATTAAACGTGACAAAGCGTCTGGCACTACATTGTCTTTGCCTTTACGATGAACTACTGTATAGTCAAACTGTTGCAATCTAAGTGCCCATCTGCCTAATCTACCCTGTGGATTTTGCAGATTATCCAACCATTGTAAACTATAACAATCTGTTACTACCGAAAACTTAGCTCCTTCTAAGAAGCAACGCAGCTTTTCTATACTCCACAGCACCGACAATAACTCTCGACCGCTGAGTACTTACGCTCTTGTTTGGTTAAAGTACGCGATAAATAACAAATAACATGCTCGCTATCTCCGATTTTTTGTGTGAGAACCGAGCCTAATGCAAATGAAGATGCGTCTGTTTGCAATATAAAAGGATACTCAAAGTTTGGACACGTTAATATAGGAGCTGATACTAAAGCATTTTTAATATTTCTAAAAGAATTTTCACAACTTTTATCCCAAATAAATTTAGAGCCTTTCTTTAATAAATTAGTTAGCGGAGCTATCAAGTCAGAAAATGCTGGTATGAAACGTCGATACCATGAAATCATACCGATGATTCGACGAACTTCGGTAACTGAGGTAGGAGCAGGCATATTTGAAATGCAGCTAACTTTTTCGGGGTCAACATGTAGACCATCACGATTGACTACGTAACCTAAATATTTTAATTCTGGCCTACAGAAAAAGCATTTATCACGATTAAGCGTTAATCCAGCTTCATATAGACGTTTAAAAACCTCTGACAAAATTTCAGTATGCTTATCAAAATCTGGGGCTATAACGATAATGTCATCTAAGTAGCAAAAAACGAAAGGTTCGAGTTCAGGACCTAATACAGTGTCAATTAGTCTTTGGAATGTAGCAGGTGAATTATGCAATCCAAAAGGAAGGCGAGTAAATTGATACAGCCCTCTACCAGGTACTGTAAATGCCGTATATTGTTTACTGTCTTCACTTAAAGAAATTTGCCAAAAAGCGCTTTCAATATCTAAACTGGTTAGATATTTTGCAGAGCTTAATTTTGATAAAATTGAATTTATATACGGTAATGGATAAGCGTCTCTTTCTGTTACTGCATTTAGTTTCCTAAAATCAACGCAGAAACGTTGGCTACCATCTTTCTTTGGTACCAATTAAACCAATTAAAATAATTTTATTTTTGTTATCTATTTTACATTATATTTCATTTATGTCATTTGCCCTAGTTTACTATATTACAACAACACAGGAGAAGACCAACCTGATTTACTATGTTCAACAATACCTTGCTTTAACATTTTATCTAGTTCTTCGTCGATAATTTTCTGTTTGAAAGGTGAAACCGGGTAATATCTTTGTTTAATTGGTGGACTAGAAGTAATAATTTTGTGTTTTACCAGGACGGTACAACCTTTTTTGTCGCCAATTTTAGAAAAATAATCATTCACGACTTTATCCAAGTCTGCTTGTTGTTTATCGCTTAAATTAAATTCAATGGAATTAACTACAGGTACTTCCAAATTTTCGGACGAAAAATACCATTCACCACGTCTCATATCAGGTACTATACCCATATTAACCCAAAAATTTATACCCAAAATTAAACTGTGCTTTAGCGCTGGTACAACATATAAATCCATAACCTTTACAATATCACGTAATCTAATCGGAATGGTAACCACTCCTATACATTCACATAAATCATTATTAGCTATTGAGCACGAAATATTACAACTATTTAATTTAACACCTAAAGACTGTAGAATTTTCCATCCTGAACTACCTAAAAATGATTTGTTCGCTCCCGAATCCAATAAACCAAAGAAATCTTGATTTCAAATATTTACTTTTAAATATGGACATTCATTGTCACCAACATGTGCTAAAATGTAATCAAGTACAGGAGATAATTTATTTTCAATACCAATGGCCTGGGCATCCGTAGAAGGCAGAATTTGGCCTAGTTCTGTCTTCTTGATCCGTTTCCCGAATTACAGTCAGGGCAAGTGTTCTTAGTAAAGCCTGGTTTATTACATCTAAAACACTTAATGACTAATCTCGTTCTACAATTACGCGCTATATGATTTGGTTTACCACAACGAAAGCAATTTTTAGGTTCTATCTTTTGTACTTGTATTTCATGTACAACTGGTTTATTACTTTGTGGTTTACTAAGTACTGGTAGTTTATAATCTAAGTCAGATTCACAAGTAAGACTACCTGGAATTGGAGGTATAAATTCATCAATATTCTCTTTAATTTTCTCTATTTTCCTGCACAATTTAACTAACTCATAAGAAGATTCTATATTATCAATGTTAGTGCTTAAATGTTCTTGATAAAAAGGTGCTATATTTTTGCGTAATATTTCCATACGTTTATGCTCTGGTACAGCGTAAGGTATTCTATCAAACAAATTAGACATCGTGGCAATATAAATACCAATAGGTTCATCCCCTTGGGTACGTTTTTCGATTTGACGCCAGAGTTTTTCTGACGACGGTGTAAATTGCTCCCTCATTAACTGAACTAACTCATCCCAATTAGAAGCGTTTTTCCCAACAAAATGATAAAACTTTAAGGCATCACCATCAAATAATTGAGAAGCATTATAATATAATTGTTGCTTATTTAAATTATAGGCTTTACTGCTATCGTCTACACGCTGTAAAAATGCATTAAAACTAAGAAGTCCTTGATCTCCGGAGAATTTTAGACCCCATTTGTGCACAGGTACAGTGTTAAAGTAATTTGGAATTTGTAAAACTCCCGAATTGATATCCGTATTGCTACCCGTTGCACTATTATTGGCAAGCGTAACATCTTCCGATTTAGGATCAGATTCAAAACCTTTTGATTTTGAGGTATAATTTGAAACTAGTTCAGTCACATGAGTGAGTGCTCTACAACGTCTTGCAGTTAATGCTTCATCTTTACTCGATATGCGTTCAACTCTTTTTAAGACATGCGTTAACTTGGATTCAATTTTTTAAATTTGAGTAGGTGAACCAGAAAATGAATTAATATCTTCCTCAATATCAAGCAATTTTTTCTCACATTCACTCAACTCTTTCTCAGCTTCTAACTTTATTGGACTACGTATGACCGTCCCAGCTTTTTCTAAAATCAAAGCACCACGCAAACATTTTCTTAACGTCTCAACATTACCTATTTCAGAAAATCCTCTTTTACGTAACTCATACTCTAATTCATCTTTCACTAGTCTATCTACGTCAAGCTTAAACCTACCTGCCATTTTAAAATTTTTTTTTTTAAACAAAATCAAATTTATACCAATATATGTCTATGTAAAAGAATATTTTGCTTGTTAATACTATTTTTCTCTCTGCCAACTCAACCCTACGTCATGTATTCTTGAATTTCAAGACAAATAAATGTAATATAACTAAACCACGTTGGGCGCCAAAACTGCTACGTCAAATTTTAAAACTACAATCTGACGTAACTAGTTGGTCGTCGTCTGTTGACTAACGGTATTTGCCGGCCGACTAACAGTGGAGATGGTCGGGGTTCTAAATTACTTTGATGTATCAGGGCGCCAAGTAAATTTTTTTTTCACTCCAAATACCAGCTCAAGTACAATGTAACCTTAAATTTACTAAATAAATTACTTAGCGAGACGATAATGAAAAATTCAAATTCAGTTTTAGTTTTTTTAATAACAATAAACGAAGTAGGTTAACTTTATAACATTCAAAAGTACAATAACGTAGAGTATGGTATGACAGACAAATTCAACACTAAAAAAAAATGTATCTAAATGTATCTAACTGGGTATATGCGTCTTACGTAAGTGCTTAAACCTCCCCAACAAATATCATAGATGTTTTAATTAGTTAACAGATTATTTTCATATGATGTTTAGCAAAATTTAAAAAAAAAAAAAATATATATATATATATATATATATAGGTACAGTGGTGAAATTTTTTAAGCAAAATATACAATATATTTAAAAAAAAAAAATCAATATATATATGATACAAGAAGGATACAACTTGCAGGCAGCAGGGCTTCAGCTTCGGCTCAAATTTCAGGAATGGCAACTGCTTCCAGCCTATCAATTAACCCAGAAAATGGATGGCTCCTCCACAAAAAAGAAATTCCAGTCCAGCGAGAAGTAACATAAGTACGTGTAGACCAGTGGAAAAAAGTTATTCGTTCGTATCAGGGGAGACAAAAAAAATCGTATGAAAAACTACGAAATACTAGGCGAAACCGTGGGTGAAAAAAAAAGAACCCTCGTTTCGGAGGGTTTTCCTAGAGAAATGTTGTTGACCTTGGATGTCCTTGGCCTCGTGTAAATTTGGCAAAAATGGCTTTTACGTATAAATCCTTCCAATGAAGACAATCGATTTCCAATACCATAAAAATATGCACTCGTCCAAACATAAATGGAAAACCGAAAAATGTAACGTTGCGAATATATCCCAAAATGGTGAAATTACTTGTTTCAAAAATCGCAACGAGCACGTAAAAATACCACTTAATAAATTGCCAAGCGTTCGAGCGAATTACACGTGAAAAGTGACAGACTACCGGAAGACAAAAACTATTGCGAAGAAATAAATCTGTGTTACCGATCGCCAATAGGTTATAGGAATCTACCTATAAACTAATTAAAAGTTATTGGTTGCCTAGCTTAAGAATTACAGAAATAGAAGAGCTTAAGTATATGCAACACGCTACACAACAAAATGTATAATGTCATGTCTACACCTGCAACAGATTCCTTAGAAATGCGGATTCATATAGACAACTAAATAATAAATATTACGCGTGACGACGGATAACACGAATTCGTTAGACATTAAATGTAAGAGATAAAGTAATGATTTAGAGATTATTTTTAGTAACGTATAAGTGTTAAATTGAACTGTAACATTCTTTCTGTGGGAACATTTGAAATCGAAGGTATTTGCAACAAAAGGTACTTTCGTTCGTCTTGAACAAACTGAGCACAATCACTAAACAGCCAATTGAGTTGAGATATTTTTCAAATTCTTGATTTCTATTGGTTGCTTACTAATCACAATCACTTTGTTCAAGACGAACGAAAGCAGCTAAAACCTGCATCTCTGGAAGAGTTACGTGAAAGAATTGTTCGAGAATGCCGTTTATTGACTCCAGATGTGTACAGAAATGTTCGTACAGAATTTCAAAACAGATTATTCTACTGTATGGAAGTCGGTGGGGGTCATTTTGCACAATACATACGATAATAATTTAAACTGCTTCTTTTATTTTTCTGGTTTCAAGATAACAACATCAATGTTCTTAACTGGCCCAGTCATAGTCCAGATCTTAACCCTGTGAAAGAAGTATGGGGATTACTCGTAAGAAGTATCCAAAAACGAAATGTGAGACCACGGAATGCCGAAGAATTACTGGAAACAGTAAATAATGCATAGGAAAATATTATTATTAATGATTATTGTATAAGGTTATTTAATTCTATGCCAAACAGACTTATAGGAGTTATAAATAGAAATGGTGCAATAACGAAATATTAATAGTTAGTTTCTCCTTCCTTCCTTTGTCCTTTGATCCAGGATTTCTACTAATCCTACCGTTTATTCTCTACTTTCTTAAAATGTTACACACCGAATTTTTGTCAATATTATAACGCAGTGCAGGGGCGTAGCCAGGATTTTTTTTGGGGGGTGCTTTAGGTAAATCGTACAATATGCGCCGCAGGCGAAAATTTTTGATTTTTCAAGGTCAAACGTTCTAAAATTGAAAGTTACAATTTTGAATTAAAAATGGAGAACTGTAAAAAATGGGTTTCGTAATTCGTTAAAATCAGTTTTTATTTTTGTTGATATTTCACAGGCAAGTACAGCATTTTACATAACTGAAGAGTATGTTTAAATATAACTTGTACGGTGCAAATACTAACGACAAATTCTGGGGCAATGATGGATTTCAAAAATTGATTCGCTTTCGATGATGTTTCCATATCTGATACCGTTGATAGCTCTTCTAAAGCTTCCACAATAGGTACAATGATTTCCTTAAATCTTAGAAGACCATCATGATTTTGAACCCATCTTGTCTCACACATAGAAATCAATTTATTCCATCGTACTTCTGGTAAACATTTTTTTATTTTTTCTTTCAAAATGTGGGTCCTTTTGGCAGATATATTCATAAATGCACTTACAGATTTTATGGTTCCAAAACAATTTCGTATATGTTGAACATGGCTAGCATGACATATCGCAAGATTTAGGGAATGGGAGCTGCAATGAACATAAAGAGCACCTGGATGCTTTTTACCAATAACGGCCTGAACACCTTTAAAACGCCCGCTCATAGAATTTGCACTATCATATCCCTGTCCAAACATGTAGGAGAAATTAATATTTAAAATATTTAATGTTTCTAATATTTTATTTGCTATACTTTCCCCCGTGGTTTCTACTAGAGGTACATATCCTAGAAAATCCTCACGTAATACAAAATTATTTACCTCTTGTTCAATATAACGTATGCAGTGTCACCTGTTCTACTCCTGAAATATCGGTCGTTTCATCAGCTAATACCGAAAAACATTTGGCAGCATTTATTTTTTCACACAGACCATTTTGAATTATTTTTCCACAAATGTTTATTAGTTCATTTTCTATGGGAGGACTTGTGTACATAGCATTTTTCGGCGCACTACTGAAAAGGCGTTTTAAATTCTCCTCAGCACTCAAAACACGCATTCTCAACAAAGCACGAAAATTTCCATCATTTGTAAGTGGCCCTGGAGCATCAAACTGTAGTGGTCCCGAATCTGAATGCCCTCGTAATGCCAACTTTTGTCGTCCGCATAGTTTGATTACATCAGTTACAGCCATAAGTCTTAGTCTGTTTTCCGTGGCGATTTTGTGTCTAGAACCGTCCAGAGTATTTCTTATATCAGGAAGTTCTTTTTTATATGCATGAATAAAATAATCACCTTTCAGAACATTACTAATATGATATTGAGTGGTGGAATGACCTTTATATTTTTCTATGGCTTCACGCCATTTGTTAAACGGCACAGCGACAAACGGCAGTAACATCGGATTTTGACCTTTAGCTACAGAGTCACAATTACTTGAAAAAACCACACACAACTTACATGACGCACCGCCACCCGCACATTGTGTATACACTAGCCACGGGAACCGTTGTAACCAGTTAACTTGAAATTTTAAACTTCTTTTCTCGCTTACAGGAAACGTAAAATTGGCCTCGGGAATCCATGGAGATGTTAAAATTCTATATTTAATATCATCTTGCAAAGACTTATTAATGTAAACGCCAACATCGTAAATGTTAACTTGTCTGTCGGTGTCAGTCACGACAGTCACAGGAATCTGCTGAAATTTTGAACTGGTAGGAATATCAGTATCCTCTTCGACTTCTTCCCTCGTGTTACTTTCATTCTCATTTTTTGACTTCTTCGGTTGAAAGAAATTCGATAACAGAGTTTGCCTTTTAGCCATTATTTCATTTAATCTAGTTTTGTACTTCAATGTAGTGCAAGTTAGGTTAGGTTGAAACTGAATAAACCTCTAAACTCTGGTTGTAGTGGTTGTTATGTCTACTACGTTTTAACCGCCGCGGGAGGCGGGAGTTCATACTTGCTAAATGATAAATAGATAAATCAAGATCTTACTGGTTCAAGCAGCCTCAGGCACGTATCACATCACATTTTCTGCTTCTGTGCTCCTGTTAGGTTGTTGTTAGATTTTGCTATTACAATTTACTACGTAAATCGAAAATATGCCGGCCCACCTCAAGTAACATCAAAACTTGCTGGGGTATAATAGTTTTCGACTTTGGCTTTGTATTGAGATCCACTCAAATTTTCGGTCATCACTTTTTAAAATTAAAATTTTAAATATTAAATAACTTTCCAGTTTTTACGGACACAAGAAAAATTCCGTGAAGGATAATTATAGGGGGTGTTTGAACACCCATATCACCCCCCCTGTATACGCCCTTGACGCAGTGTGCAATTTGTCTCATTGACTATCCATCTTCTGCTTTAGCAATAACTCCAGATTTAACTAAATCGCTTATATGAGGCATATTAGTCTTTTGCACACTTGCAATAAATTATAACAACTAACTGACATATGTCACAAAAATTAAAGTTAGATGTACACAACTAGATTTTAGCAAAATACCGTTATAAGACGTCCTATTTTTTTTTCACGACCGTACTTAATAATATAATTGTTTACTTCAGAAAAGTAAAAGATAGAACTTGATTCTATTTTGGATAATACTAAAGGAGAACGGAAACCTCGAATTTTTGCGTGATTTTTTCAGGATACCCTATCTTGGGGTCGTAGAACACGAATCTGAAATTAGTTTTGCGTGCATAGGAACCGTTTCTCAAAAAAAAATTTTTGAAAATTTTTCTTACGACGCACTTTTTCATGCACTATGTCCTTTATAGAACAATAAACCCTTCACTTATGGCAGAAAACTCACTTTCTTTTGTATAAAAATCAGAATTTTATTCACAGAAACTGTATTAGATGAACCTCCATCTGTCATTTGATTACATATATTCACAGAACACGGGCCCACATATATTCGCATGCGTTGTTTGCGCATGTGTAAGGTTTGGTGTCTAAAGGCACCTTATTAAATCTGGGGCAGACGGCGCTAAGTACACACATTATCGCCTTGAAGGGCAAGGGATATGTATGTTTATAAATAATACTTAACGCCGTCTGCCCCAGATTTAATAAGATGCTATGTACTATTATATATCCCTTGCCCTTCAAGACACTTTCGAATCGTCGACCGGTCGCGAATATGTCTTTATTTATGTTTATAAATAATGCTTTAACGCCATCTACTCCAGATTTAATAAGGTGCTAAATTACTATTATATATCCCTTGCCCTTCAAGACACGTTCGCGCCCGTCGACGCTTCGAAAGTGTCTTGAAGGGCAAGGGATATAATAGTACTTAGCATCTTATTAAATCTGAGGCAGACGGCGTTAAGTATTATTTATAAACATACATATCCCTTGCCCTTTAAGGCGCCAATGTGTGTACTTAGCGCCGTCTGCCCCAGATTTAATAAGGTGCCAAGTATTATTATATATCCCTTGCCCTTCAAGACATTTTCGAAGCGTCGACGGGCGCGAACGTGTCTTGAAGGGCAAGGGATATGTATGTTTATAAATAATATTTAGCACCGTCTGCCCTAGTTTTAATAGGGTGCTAAGTACTATTATATATCCCTTGCCCTTCAAGACACGTTCGCGCCCGTCGACGCTTCGAAAGTGTCTTGAAGGGCAAGGGATATATAATAGTACTTAGCATCTTATTAAATCTGAGGCAGACGGCGTTAAGTATTATTTATAAACATACATATCCCTTGCCCTTTAGACACCAAACCTTACACATGCGCAAACAACGCATGCGAATATATGTAATCAAATGACAGATGGAGGTTTATCCAATACAGTTTCTGTGAATAAAATTCTGATTTTTATACAAAAGAAAGTGAGTTTTCTGCCATAAGTGAAAGGTTTATTGTTCTATAAAGGACATAGTGTGATCTTAATAAGGAAAAATACGATATACAAGTGCTGTTGGTGTATAAATTAGTGCATGAAAAAGTGCGTCATAAGAAAAATTTTCAAAATTTTTTTTTTTGAGAAACGGTTCGTATGCACGCAAAACTAATTTCAGATTCGTGTTCTACGACCCCAAAATAGGGTATCCTGAAAAAAGCACGCAAAAATTCGAGGTTTCCGTTCTCCTTTAGTATTACCCTATTTTGAGTTTGTCGTTTAGAATATTATTCAAAATTGAAGTGTAAATCTTAGTAGTATGAGATAGATCATAGACAAAGAATAATATTATATATATATTACAAATAAAAAATAAATATCACATACAAAATATGGTTATGTTAGTAATTATAAGTTGGTGGAAAACTGTTGGATACATATAAAGAAGAGGAAGAAGACATTTGAAGGTTAGAAATATAAAGAGGAAGAAGACATTCGAAAGTTAAAAATATAAAGAGGAAGAAGATATTTGAAGATAGAAATAGAAAGAGGAAGAAGATATTTTGATGGTTAGGAATAATTTAAGAAAGATTTGGAGGTTAGAAAAGTTTATGTTGACACAAGGATCCTTGATGTTGACAGGAGTTTAAAAAAGAAATATGGCGGAGGAAAGGTTGCGAGGGAACGAAATAATTAAAAATTCTATGACATGAACATAAAGAAAATATCTTAAAGAGTTTAGAAAGATTAATAGTAAAGTACAAGAAAAAATATTAAATTAATTTGAGCAAAGGATAAAAGAAGCTGACGAGTCAAGGAAACGATAACAACATAACAAGTAATAAGTGAATAATCATTATTTATTTTAAAGTTAGAGGCGAAACTCAGAGAGACGTCATCGAGGCGTAGGTAAAGAGAATGTCATATACAATCCAAGTGAAGGAAGAAAGAAGCGATTTAAGAAGTCATCGATCAAGGTAGCAGATCTAAGGAATAAAGAAGTGTGAACACAGGAAGAAACGGACTAAAGGTTTTTTAATGTGCATTATCTCATTCATTGTTTTTATATTAGTTAAGTTATTTTAGTAAGGAATTTAGGGTTTTATAACAAAATTTGATTTGTCAAAATAAACATTGTTCTTGTTGTTGAATTTTATTTTTGATTTGTGTTTTAATTATAAACAACCAAAGTGAACCGACTATTGAGTCCTGAGTTGTCCCGAAAAATATGTTTTCAATAAAATTTTATTTTCATTTCAAAATAAAAGTGAATGGTAATGTTTGTAGAGAGATTACTTTTCGGCAGAATCTCATCTTCCATCTTCAGGTTCTCACTGAAAGCTGCCTACTGCTGATCCTCGCTGATCGAACTGAACTGACGTTCCCCGCGTTGTGCGGCGAGGAGCAGCAGTAGGCAGCTTTCAGTGAGAACCTGAAGATGGCAGATGAGATTCTGCCGAAATGTCGTTTAGAAAACCTTGACTGCTGGAGAAGTCGACCATCGCCGCGAGGGAGCACCCGGAAATACAATAACACTTCATATATATGGCATACTGATGAGATAAGTTCGAAACCGGCCTATGTCTGGTCAAGGAGTTGACAAATGGCATTGACTACCAAATGATTTGTAAGGTATAATTCAATGCAGGTCGGGGTATTTGTCAGCTGAGTAACTGTCTCCTGCAAATCATATATAATAATATATATATTTTAAATTTGTTTTTCAAATTGTTTTGCAAGTTATAAACACTGAAATTCAAAAATTAAAACTAGGTAGCGGTCTATTAATAAGTCCTATCAACATATATTTCTGCAAGAAATAAATTGTCCAGAAGCTGGAATTTTCACGGCGAATTTGCTGAACCCCTATAAATTTAGGAAATTTCGAAAAATCTGAGAAATAAAAAATTTAAATCCGCTCTCATTCGGTTGAATATGAAAATTATGAAAAGTTATTTGATACCTACATACACAAAACAATAACCTAGGTTTCTACCGAATTATATGACTGTTTCGTTTTTATTCTATTTTTTTTTACTTTGCATATATGTTATATAAACACCAAAATTCAAAAAGTAATTCCAGAAACTTTGATTATTGTTCTGTTTATCGTGGAACTAAAAAGATTTTCTTAATTTTCATAAACAGTCGGATGAGAACGGATTTAAAATTTTTAGATTTCCCAATCCTGTAGAGGCTCAGGAAATTCGCTGTGGAAATTACATTTTTCGGGAAATTAATTTTCTGTAGAAATATGTTTCAGTAAAATTCATTAATAGACCTCCAATTCGTTTTACTTTTTGATTTGTTTATACTACTACTATTACTAACGTAATTTTAAAAAGAAATTAAAAAAGGGAACATAAATCTATAGATACTTACATAGGTTGTTGATTTCTTTATCTTCGTACAAAATACTTTTTCTTAATATGTATAAACAGAAAAGTAAGAGAGGATGTGATAGGATTTAGACGACCGTTGGGTTGTTAACTCGTTATTTATAATCTTAGGTGCCCCCACCCCCTTAGAGTTGGCGTTCCTAGATTCGCGCCTATGAGGTCTAGACAGAAAACGGAACCCAGTCTATCATTATATTACGTTAACTTGTGAGGTATATCCTAAGTCAACGCTTCCCTGCAAATAAAAAATGCAACAAAAACTTTACGACCTCATTAAAATACTGTTACTGTCTGTAACAGTCTGCCGGTAAATTGAATTACTCACTTACTTTAGTTTTTAATGTACGTCGGCTTGTTTGATGATGCCATACCGACTGGTCCGCCGTCGTTAATAATGAGTTCGTGAAGTTTTTGGTAGCATTTTTTATTTGCAGGGAAGCCTTGGCTTGGACAAAGTTTATCCACTTATTATCGACAAACTCGAAAAAGGTTACACATTATCAGCACCAAATTTTAATCGTAAGTTGGATATTGGATATAAAATTTTGACCAGTAAAGAAAGACATTGCACTCAAAATTCAAAGCATCGAAATTTGTATACTCAATTTTATATCCTGTATCTTGCAATTAAACGTTGAGTTTGTATTCCCAAAAAAAAAAAACACGTTTTAATTGCTTAAATTATGGTAAGTACAGTCCACGTTTACAAATATGAAATTTCAGACTACCTGTATAATTCAGGGCTCTCTTGTCAGTAGAAGATAAAATAAAAAACCGCTGCCCAAGGAATCACTACTTCCACATTCAAATTTTGTATCCAAATATACTAAACTAAATTCCAATGTCACATTTTACTCCCTTTAATAATAGGGTGGGGGTGGTAGAGGGGGTGGCTAATGTCAAAATAAATTTTAAAGGCCCTTGGTTCTTGTACACACACTAAATCCTAATTTAATTTTTTACTCCCTTTAATAATAGGATGGGGGTGGCAGAGGTAGTGGCTAATGCCAAAAAAATTTTAGCGGTCCTTGGTTCTCTTATACATACCAAATCCCAATTTAATTTTTTACTCCTTTTAATAATAGGGTGGGGGTGGTAGAAGGGGTGGCTAATGCCAAAAAAAATTGGAGACCTTGACCTTTCGTATATGCCTTATATTGCAATTGTATGGACTCTTACCTGCTTGCTTTGCCTATTTACCCTTATTTACCCCATTTACCCCCGGAATTAGATCAAAATCAACGGAATTAGATGAAAATATAATCTAGTTCCAGATCTCATTATAATACATAAGTGTATGTGAATGCTATTCAGGTTCTTAGACCACCTGAATAGCATTCACGACAAGATCAAATTTACCATGGAGGTAGAAACAGAAGGCAAGCTTCCATTTTTGGACGTATTAGTGAAAAAGAAACAAGATAGGACACTAGGTCACACAGTATACAGAAAACCCACTCACACGGATAGATATCTAAATGCGGCATCACATCACCATCCAGCACAATTAAATTTAGTATTAAAGACCCTAGTGACACGTTCTCAGAGGTTGGCAGACGTCGACCATATCAACGAAGAGATGTCTTCACTTCAGAAAGTACTAATGAAAAATGAATTTTCGAGGTACACAATACAAAAGTCGCTAGGGCCATACAGACAAAAACCCAGGAGGAAACCGAGAAACCAGTAGCAGTAGCATATCTACCTTACGTGAAAGGGACGACAGATAAAATTGGCAAACTGCTACGTAAGCGTAACATAGAAACAATGTTTAAAACAGATCGAAAAATCAGTGCAGTCCTCCGTAATCCAAAATCAAAAACTACCTTAGATAATCAAGGAGTATACGAAATCCCGTGCCAAAATTGCAACAAATCATACATAGGACAGACCAACAGACGTATTAGTGTAAGAAAGGAAGAACATATGAATGCAGTACGAAAAGAGGAGAAAACATCGTCCCTAGCACAGCATGTAAAATCCACAGGACACAAAATAGACTTCGACAACACCAGAACAGTAGCTAATATCGAGCATTATAGGTCAAGGATTACCAGAGAGGCCATAGAGATCGAAAAAAGACCACAAAATCTTAATAAACGGGATGATACGCAGAGATTGCCCAGTTCCTGGAAGCCCGCTCTTGTGGGAAAATACGTCAGTACGTCAATCGTAGATACAAAGGAATTCCCTAGCCTAATTAAGCTAAAATGAGCATTTGTGAACTTTAATGTCACAAAACTGCTTGCTTTCCATCAGAAGCAATAGAGTAATTGATTCGCAGAGATGTCGTCTTTTAGTATTTTTTATTTGTCTAATTAGATGGAATATTGTTGTTGCAAATTAATTTTAAGGAGAAAGTTAATGGTTTTTCATCGAAATATTTTTGTGGCTAATATGCATTGATATATTTTTTTACGGGCATTATACGATTATTTACGTAAAAAACTATTTTCTCATTTGTATTTAACACATGTTTTAAATATATTATATATATGACTGATGTAGAAAATAATTGCTGATAATTGACAAGTATATATTTTATCCACTGTGTAAATATATATTGACTTATATAATTATATGAAATTGAATAATTGAATAGAACTAATGAATACAGGAAACATAATTTATGGATTTTATTTTTCTCCGATCGCATGATACAAAAGACCTAGTCTGTTGTGAACGATTTCTGTATAAAATATTATCTTCTAAGTTCAATAAAATGAACCCGTAGTGCCATCTGTCTCTAACAAACGAAAATGCGAATCTGAAAATCCCTCCAGGAAACCTGAAAACGCTCGTTTCAGTCAGTTGGGGTGGAAATTTTGCGCGTAGAACAGTGCGTTAAATTGTTTCAAGAGTCTTCTAAAATTATCCCCGAAACGATGCATAATTTTATAACTTTTTTGTGATAATAAAGTGGTTTTTATTTATTATGGATAACAATAATTATTTTAAAGGCAAGTTAATAGAATTTTTAAGTGTTTCCTCAACTTTAAATTGAATTTTAGTTTAAAATAGTAACATCGGATGTAGATGTATATTGTTAAAATGAGAAAATTACATTTAGTCCTTATATACACAGATGTGAAGGTTCTGTATTTAAAAAAAACGTTTATACATCTCTACAGGAATAAAAATTTTAAAATTGTACAAGGTACACAGCTTTTGCGTGCTTCTTAAATTTTTGAATATAAAAAACAGTGCAATACAATTACATTGAATTAATGTTTGTGTAATGAAGACAATTAAATAACGTATATGATCTCTAAAATGTTCGGTAAGTGTCTTATTGAACTAGGAAAATTAAAGCTAAATAAGATAAGGGCTAATTGGACTTTTTTAATTGTGAGTTACTTATATTTACGTAGGTACTTCCCTCAGAAAATAGAATTATTCTCTAGTAACAAATGTTTGTCATTTATATTTGTAAAATATTTAGATTGAAATAATACTGTAAAATTGATAACCAGTATACAGAATAAGCAGGAATAAACTGCAGGTGTAAATATTTATTCGATTATAAAATGTAGGAATATAAAAATACACCTTTTTGCAATAGCTAATTATGAACGGAAACCGTTTTTCCATTATTAGAATCAAAGTTTATCATCATGCTATATTATTATATATGTATTTAGAATTAAAATAGTATCTGCGTTATTTTTTAAATTGACGTCAGTCATTCTCCCGATGAATTCACTTAGAAGTAAATACCTTATGAGATATTACTTTTTACACTTAATATGCATGTTGTGTTTACTCTGCAATAAATTGCGTATGAAAAATTATCGTTTGTAATTCACACAGGTTTAATATGAAAGTTATTTTATGACTTAGTCACATATATGGATTCTAAAAAATATGTAACACTGAAATATAAATAAAACTTACACGTACGGTTTCTTGCAGTTAAGTTGACCTTATTAAATATGCATAAAAAATAAATACATATTTTTAGGTTGTACTATTATTATTATTAATATTTCTTTCTTATATTTTGACTACCTTATTATTTCCTTAGAAAAATCCGTATAGTGCGCCGTATTTTAAATATGATCTTTAATTTTGTGTTATTCCTACTTATAAATAATATAATTCTGTACAGTATTTGTTCAATCTACTCAGGTAACAAATAATGGGTATTAATGGAAAATAATTCTCGGACAGGATTTTTGTTTGGTGGTTGTGGTCGTAAAAGTAATCTGAATTGACAAAATATTATCGCTGGATTCATACATTGTTTAACTATGAAAGCTTCAATTTTACAGTGTTTCAGTTATAAACTATAGGGACCACTCAATATAAGTGATCAGGGTTTCACGCTTGACTTGATATTCAAGCTAATAATTGAGCTTGAATTGGCTTGAAATTAGGCGCAGTTCAAGTCAAGTAATAGTATCCGAATGTCAAGTCAAGTCGAGTAGTTATGTGTCAAGTACTTAAAAAATCAAGTCGTTTTTCAAGACTACTTGAATTTTCAAAAATTAGCAGGATTTATTAGTATGTTTTCATAATTTGATTTGTGTTATATAGGTAGGAGTCGTAGTGTAAAACTTTTAAAATTACGTTACAGTTTTCTATAGAATCTAATTGCAGAAGATATTAATATTAATATGCATTAATAACTGCGGCGCCTCCGGCAAAATGTAGACAATAGATTAGTCATTATTTTTATTTTATTCTGATGATCCTGGTGAGGACAGGAAATATATTTTATATGAAAAAAATTATAGTTTAAAAAACCAAAAAACAAGCTTTAATAGCAAACCGAACTAAAAAGTAAAAAATAATATTTAAAAAATTCATTTTATTGTAAAAAGCGTGGGGTGCTTGATATCAATTATTGTTATAAATATATAGTAAAAACACCCCACGCTCTTTACAATAAAATGAATTTTTTAAACATTATTTTTTACTTTTTAGTTCGGTTTGTTATTAAAAGTGTTTTTTAGTTTTTTTAAACTATAATTTTTCTAATTTATCTGGAAGCATGTTTATACCAATTATCACCATAGGAAGCGTACAATATGCATCACCTTGCAAAATTGTGGAAATAGTATTAAAACTCTTAAGGTATTGAAAAACTCTCTATTAACGACCATTCCATGTCTGTTAGCTCCAAAGCTTTAAGATCATCTGTATTATCACAGAGGATGTTCAAAGACCTTTTTTTAAAACTCCATCATAGCATTTCAAATGTTGAGTTCCACATTGTTATAATATCAAGTTTTGGCATAATCATTTTCAAGTTTGCAGTATTGCAATATTTTTCAAAATCTTTGCGTAAATGTTCAGAATGTTTTAACTTCTTCGCTACATTATGGATTTTTTTACTGGAGAATTTAATTCTCTAATGGATAGATTGAAAAGGAGTAATTTGCACGTTTTCATACATACATAATCGGTTATCAAGTAATGGCTTGAAATTGTTTGATATCAACTCAAATAATGGCTATAGAAAAACAAGTCAAGTAAAATAGTAAATATTTTAAAGCTTGAATTTCAAGACAAGTCAAGTAATTCCTGAAAACATCAAGTTACTTGTAGTACAGTCATTCAACGTTAAAAAGGGGCCAAATCTCCGAAATCTGAAGTACTGCTCCGATCTTCTTGGAAATTTAGTAAGTTCATCTTACCTTCCTCTTCAAACCTGACTTGGTCGCAAAGTGTGCTTTTTATTTTTAAGGGGTGAAAACTACCCCTTTCCAATAAATTGAAAACTAATAAATTAACGCAGTGATGGGCTATAATTATGTTCAAATATGTTAAATATCAATTGTTTTTAATCATGGATCTAATATTTCAATATTTTACTATTTCACTACCCTTGAAAACAACCTCTCACACGAAAATTAATAAAAAAATGTGTTTAAAAAGCATGAAACCTTTTTATTTTGGATCGTAATAGGAGAATTTTTCCCTTTAAGCATAAGAAATCTGATGTTTCATTTTTTTAATGACGCAACCCCCAAAAGCCACCCCTAATAATAAAACTTAGGAAAACTAATAGATGGAAGCAGTGATAGGTTATCATTATGTTCAAATATGTTAAATATTTGTTGTTTTTTATAATAATAGTAAATAAAAAATAGGTACACCACAGGTAATGACGACACATTTAGAGACAAGGGACACACACCCAATATCCGTGTATAGTGGCAAAATCCCTCTCACAGTATTTTCCACTGCCACGACCGGGGATCGAACCCGGAATTTTTGGGTGAGAGGCAAGTGCGCTCACCTCTCGACCATCAGTCATACATAATGTAACTAATATTTCGATATTTTACTATGTAACTACCCTTAAAAACTACCCCTCACACAATTACTAAACAAACGGTTTAAAAAACATAAAATCTTTTTATTTTAGATCTTGAATATAAAAAATTTATTCTTTAAGTTTAAACGACCTTATACATCATTTTTCAATATGATTCAACCCCTAAGAACCCTCCCTTGCAATAAAAATTAGGGATAAAATCCTTTTGAAAGCTCCAAGTAGTGGAATGCGTAAAAAAATCAAAATAAATTGCTGCTTACGATATAATGAAATTTTTCAAAAATTTTCATCCCTTAAAAACATCCCTTTTAGGGAAACTAAACTCTTAAAACTTCACATTGTAATTATAATAAAAATATTTATTTTACAATATTAAGATGATTTTTAAAGTGAATTCGCCTAGAGAAGCGCACCTTTCCTTTTCTATCTTTTACTCATATTATCTATACCTATAACATATTTTTATGCATGTGCTTACCAGATATGTATGTATCAAGAAGACACAGCATGTATAAAAGAATAAATGCTCCAAAACGTTCAAAATTTAGGCGCTCCGTAATTTTCCTACGTTATCTCTAGAAAAATGTGTTTAGTTTTTTAACGATAACTCGGCTTCCTTTTAAGCTTCTTGCATTCACCCACACATCATTTTGTAGGGAATTTCATAAGCTATAAAGTCATGATGATTGCAATATTTCTACACCCTTTCGTTCAGAGAATTTTAAGGTTGAAGGGCTGTCGGCTTGGTAGTGGGATGAACAGTGGCGCGTTCTTCCACCCAGACGGCCCGGGTTCAAAACCGGGTCACAGCAAGTCGATGAGATATACTGGATGAGCGGATCTGCTCGCGTCACCATCTTTCGAAAGAGATGTAAAACTGTGGGTTCCGTGTATCTACGATGTGAACACGTTAAAAATCCCTACCTCACGACAAACTGTGGGGGTTCGGCAAAATTTCCAGGTTAGGGGTCCCAGTGCCTACACAGACACTGATGAGCTTATCCCCTGGCGTCGGTGATTGGCCTTGGTAGCGGAAATAGGCCGACGTTAAATAAATGATTAAAAAAAAAAGGTTGAAGGGCTAATAAGAGGTTTCCTTCGCATAGAAATCAAAGCTTCAAATGCCCATCTCGCTTAATTTTTAAGCTACATGAATTTTTAAAAAAAGCAAAATTTTCAGTAAAAAGAAAGCTAAATTTTTGTTAAGAAAACTTTTTTTCGTAAAACCATTATTTTTTGAATTATTTTGAAAAAACAACGTATTTTTTGAAAAATTGAAAAACAAAATGTACTTAAAACAACTTTTTTCAAAATGTACATTCTCTCAACCATTCAAACTTTTGGAACGTGTTATTGGGACATAAATAAAGTTAATTTTTCATGGGCTACGATTAATTTTAATTTTGCCGCTCATGGCGCCAATTTTATTGTCAATTTTTTTTCAAAAATTCCAGAGTCTTAATTTATTTTCGTCATAACTTCCTTAATTTTCATGCTAGAGGCTTTTATAAAAGCTTATTTTAAAGGTCTAATAAAGCACTTTAAAAAGGTTATCAACATTTTCTCTGAAAAATTACTCACTTTTCCGTTATTTGAGTTTAAATCTTTAGATAAAATTACAACAAACAAAAATTCGTCTTCAATGACTCATAAGTCGCTTAATATGACCTAAAACTTTGTTTTTATATAAGCTTCAATTTTGATAAGAATAGTTTTTTCCAGAAAACGTTTAATTTTCGAGTTATTCACGAAAAACTGTTGAAAAACGTGTTTTTTATTGGAATTTTCAATCGCGAATAACTCAGAAATTATTAGGTTGTAGAAAAAACTTTATACTACATTTTCTTCTTAAAATTCCTCTATCGATTCTCGGTGTCATTTTGAATTTTTAAATTTCCACCCCCGAGAAAGGGTGGCATTCACCCCCGGGGTGGAAGCATATATCGGCATTAAGTCAGGTTTGTTATTTGCATCATTTTTGAGCTACTATCAAAATTTCAAACGAATCGGTTGAGTTGATCAGATTTCGGAGGTGAATCGGTTCATTGATTGTACTATTGTCTTGACGAAACCCTGTAAGTGATTCTAAACACTTTTGTACTGTACTAAATCCTATGTAAAACTGATTTTTCCTCATTTCTCTACGAGCAGTAGAAGTCAACACGTAGCTGGTTAAATTGAAGTAAAAACGTCCCTAAATCTCTAAAAATATACTTTTTACGCATGCACAGAGAACACCTTTGCACTTGCTGAAAGATAAGATTCATATACTTAATTTAAGTAGACTATATTAATGAGAACAACTGATTGAACAGTCTTATGACAAACGTTTTTAAGTAAGAGGGAACTGAGACATCTTAATTTCGCACGTTGTATACCATTTGAGGACCTAAAAGAACTGAACATTGGAACACCTTTGCACTTGCTGAAAGATAAGATTCATATACTTAATTTAAGTAGACTATATTAATGAGAACAACTGATTGAACAGTCTTATGACAAACGTTTTTAAGTAAGAGGGAACTGAGACATCTTAATTTCGCACGTTGTATACCATTTGAGGACCTAAAAGAACTGAACATTGGAACTGATGTAAAATGACTTGCTGTATCCGAATTTTTAGGTTGAAAATTAATTTTGGAATTACGGATAGTTTTCGAATTTATTGTAAGATTTCCGATTTGTACATATTTGTTAATTTGCCGTATCTTTTTTATTAGTAATTGTATTAATCTTAAATTTTAAACAAGTAATACTCAGATACTCCAAGTCGCACAGATAAACAAAGTTAAAAAAAATTAAAAAATCAATGGCTTTATTAATAAAAGAAAACAGAAGTATCGCAATTTTATGAAATTTGCAGCACAAAATATAGTCTGCTGCTAACTTTATTATTATTAAAGATAGCAAGCTAGTTACTATTAGTTACAAAGTTGTAGACAACAATATAAAGGTTCTTTTATTAAGGCCTTTTTTAAAAAAAATGCTTAGTCTTCAAAACAATTGTTAAAGTATCTGCATTATTTACACGCTGATGTATTGCATAATTTGATATTTTTATTGAAAATAATCAAAATATTAGTATTTCATCATTATATTGTTAGTAATTATATGCTAATGTGGGCTTAGTATTATTTATATATAAAACAAAATTTGATGAAAACGGTATAACAACACCAGCGATACTAAAAATCATTCGGGGAAAAATATGTTCGTAGGGATAATTAGATAAACTATAGTCCCATTTCATTTCTTTCTCTGAAACAATCAGATAAATAGGTACATATTTTGAAGTAAATGAAATGTTCAGTCCAAGTAAGTATGGATTCAGAAGCAATCTATCTGCATCTTCAGCTATAAACAGTCTCAGCCTTTTTTCTTTGATTTAACTAAACCTTCTTATTGTGTGTTTCACCATGTTTTACTGAAAAAACTGACAGTTAATATCTTCGGTAAAAATAGTATTGAGCTAATAAATAGAGTCTTGCCTTACAGAAAAATATTAATATGTTTATTATGATCAAAATCCGCCAATTCAACAACTTTACAAATATTAGGTAAATCAACTGCTGAGTCCAACCCTTTTATAAATCTATATAAACAATCTGTCAAATATCAAAATGGATATTCCCTCTTATCAGACGACACCACAACTATCACTCAAGATAAAATAACAAAGGCATATCGAAGTAGCGAACACACAGTCAAAGATAACTACTTGGTTTCTTCCAAACACATTGATTAAACATAATATTTTTAGTCGCAAACTCCTCTATGAAATCCTTATTTTACTATAAGGAACGTAACCAGACTGTAACCAACAGCTACTTTCCGGGCTATGTGCCCCGCCGAGCGCTGAATTACAAGTTACCAGTCTGGCGCGTTAAGTGTAATAATTGCATATTACCATCAAAACGCTAATTGCTTCGATTGCAACAAACACCAGCCGAAAGACTGATCCTACTTAAAGGAGCTCTCTTGCCAGCCCTCACACACCACTTGCAGACTGCAGTTTCGAGCTGTTGGCTCTCGTCAGTGTAAGGTAGGCATGTGACGACCGGCACGAGGATCCTTTGACTATTTTACATCCCGGTATTTTTACAATAGCGACATGTAAAACAGTCAGTAGGCGCCATCTAGCGGTCCAGTGTCAGTGAACTAAATTGAGGGGAAATAGCATAATGGAACTTAATGATGTGTATAAAATCAACCTATTTTCAATTGGAAAACGATTTATATCAACAGGATTTTGGTATGGCAATCACCAATCTTAAGCAACATTTTTATGAAAGATTTTGGAAATGTTCAAAATTGTACACACAAACCGGTTGTCTGGTTGAGATATGTTGACGACATTTTTGCAATTGTGTTAGTTAGAAAATATAAATATAAATAGCATGGGAACTTCTACTAAATTTAGTTTAGAAGTAGAAAATATGAATAAACTGCTATTTATAGATGTTTTAATTAAAAAAATAAGTATGTAATACTATTGAAACAAGTGTTTATAGAAAACCAACCCATAAAAACATATTTAAATTTCAACTCAAATCAGTCAATAAATGTTAAAAGAGGCGTTACAAAATGTTTAGATAGTAGAGCCCAAATAATTTCATCTAATAATGAAATATTAAATAATGAAAAACAATTTATCAAAGAGGTTACAATAAATAACCTATTGGTTATTTATTATAACCAGGATATTCCTGAAGTCTTTGTTGATAAAACTTTCATAAATATTGAAAATAGAAATAATCAAGTACGGCAAACACATAAATGTTACAGGTTACACAATATTAATTCCGTATGTATACGGAATATCGTTAAAATACGAAGGCGTAGAAGGGCTACTGAATTTTTTTTTCACTCCGACTTTATCTCGGAATTCCGGCTTTAATCTCGGAATTCCGACATTAATCTCAGAATTCCGACTTTAATTTCGGAACTCCCACTTTAATCTCGGAATTTCTACTTTAATCTCCGAATTTCTACATTAATCTCGGAATTCCGACTTAATCTCGGATTTCCATATATACCAAACAGGGTGTCCACTTTTTCAATGGGATTGTATTGGTAACTTCTAAACTGTACGAGATGCAAGGTCTGTTAAATTAGATAAAGTTGAGCATTTTAAAGCTCGTTAAGATGTAGTTTTCAGATTTGAAAAATTTTCAGTAGTTTCAGCGATATCCTGAAAAGAGTGAAATTCACCATATTTTCATTGTGCTAATAAATCGCCAATGATAGAGTTTAGAAGAAAAAACATTTAATAAAAGTTGAATGGTGTTCGGTTTCCTATTTAAAATTATCAAAGTTGTATTTTTATCAGATCGACGCCCAACTTTTAATTTACTTATGGTCGCCTGTAAGTTTCAACGGTAAATTTTCCCCTTGTACAAGGTGAGGTTTGTTTGTTGCATAGAAATTTTTCCCGTATTTTTCCTATTATAAGAAAAATAAAAGTTGGGCGCCGATCTGATAAAAATACAATTTTGATAATTTTAAATAGGAAACCGAACACCATTCAACTTTTCTTAATGTTCTATCCTTCGTGATTTATTAGCAAAATGAAAATATGGCGAATTCCACTCTTTTCAGGATATCACTGAAATTGCTGAACATTTTTCAAATCTGAAAACTACATCTTAACGGGCTTTAAAATGCTCAACTATTAACTAATTTAGCAGACATTATATCTCTTACGGTTTAGAAGTTACCAATTATTAATATTATTATTACATATAAATATTAGTTTTATTGATTAATGACAATGACACAAAATGAATATTAATTATCAAAGAAATAAAAATGGCAAATTCTGGTTAATAAAGGTATTGATAATTAACTCACATTTAATGTTGTAGGACAAAATGAAATACTTCCTAAATTATGGCAGCCTTGAAGGCATAGAAACAACACTTACAAGAAATGATCAGATTCAGTGAACCTTAACCGGAATTACAAGATCTATGTAATTAAATTAGGAAGTTTGGGCATATTTGATGAAACTCTAACTAATACTCAACTATATAAAGCCTAATCCCACCCAAGAAAAAATATATAAGCACTAGCTTTCAGTAGTAATTAAGTCTGGTTAAGTGATTGATTAGATATACGATTTATTGAACCGGATTCTTTTTGTGTGAACGTTAATGGAGAATGGAGTGCTTATAATGAATTGACACAAGTATCAAGATAAACAGAAGGAATTTACATTTTCTTAAGTCACTATCTATTAAAAAATATATTTCAATTTAGGTAGCTGTTTAGGAGAACATGCGTGTGGAAAAGCATGTACCATTGTGGTTGAAAAAAAGTAATTGAATTTATATCAAGTAGTATGTTTTTCGTAAAAACTTGTATTGTAAATGGGGAGTTTCATGTCAGTTACGTATATTATATTATTTTGACAGGAAATTATTGGTGAGGTAGTATTTAATTTAAATCTCAAAGTTAAAAGTTGGGAGTCATTAAAAGAAGTACAATTCTAGAAACACAAATAAACAATAAAACAAATTCAAATCAAACTGAACAGTGTATTGCGAGAACAATATTCGATTCAAATAAAAGATAAAATTCCCTATCTAACTAAATAAAATAAATAAATAAATGCCACAGAAATTAGAAAACCCGAATACCAGAAGCGAGAGGCTTGTGCGGAGGGGTTACACATTGAAAAGACGCGGACATACAACCATTTTCTCCGACAGTGTCGGAGCCGGGATTCGAACCCGGTGGCGCGATACCCGTGGGATTTTGCGATTGCCACCTCGCACCTTAACCAACACGGCTTTCGGTCGATATTAAAATAAAATAATTTAGAGATGTTTAAGTTTAAAATACAATTTGAGAATGAAAGCGAAATAAATTGTAAAAATTTGTAATTTAACATATCTCAATTATTTTCAAAATATGAACAACAAAACAACCTTTTAGTCCACGTAGCTCAATATAACTTCCAGTCGCACAGTATCATTTATTTGCGATGTTAATGCCTTCTCCAAACTCCTTCACCATTCAAACGGTATATCGTTTCCACCAGGGATCGTTTTCTGGAAATTATGATTATGCTTCTTTCTCCTAAAGTATATACGACCGGAGTTGAAACCGTATAAAAACTAAAAGCCGGCAAAAACAGTCGGTATCTCTTTATTGTACATGGGCGGAGGTAAATAGAAATGATTGTCATAATAAAATGTTAAAATTATATTAATTATTATTATTTTTTGTTTATTAGGTTCATTTTGCCAATAACATATTTTTGAGGTATTATATCAGTTCTAGATATAAAGTCTAAATATTTAAATTTATTGGTTTTAGTTTTAAAGTTAACCCATATTATATTGAAGTATGTTATTGCTCAGCAAGGACCAACGAGAAGGTATGAACATATCTTACCAAGAGGGGATGGGACAGGTTAGATTAACGAGGGGCAACGATTTTAGTCAAAAATAAAATAAAAATGTAAGTTTCTTCTAAAATAAAAACATAAGTTTCTTGAACAATGCAAAGAATTATTATATGAAAACACAAATAAATATTTGTATACTTATATAAAACATGAATAAAAACAAAATTAAAATATTTCTCTAGAATGAAGTAAAAAAAAAAGTATAAATTAAAATTTCTTGTCAACTAAATAAAATATAGTCCACGAAATGTAACAACAAAAAAGTGAATGAAAAAATGAAGAAAAGTTAAATGTTAATTGACGCGTCTGAATCTTCACTTTTTTCTTCTTCTCCAATTACATGCCTAACGCAATTTTTCCATAAATCAGTATTATTGTCAATGTCATTTATTACTTCTCTTATATGATCAACTACTATCGCGCTTAACGTTGGAGAGTTATTACATTTTCGTAAACGTACTTTTAGTGTTCCCCAAACCATCTCGATAGGATTAAATATGCAATAGCATGGAGGTAACCGCAAAAGTGTATGACCGTGTATATTGGATAAGTTATCAATAACATATTCCTTTTTGAAATTCTGTTCTTTTATTCTTTTCAGTAATTCGCGTTTTATTGGATCTTTTACAGGAATTTCCATATTTGTTTTTCTCATGAATTTTAAAATGTCTTCCTTTTTTGTGCTGTTATTTGGTATTTTATTTAATATACGCGAGTGATAAGAAGCATTATCTAATACAATTACCGAATTTGGCGGAATATTTGGTAGAAGCTGTTGAGAAAACCATTTTTCGAATAGATCGGCTGTCATGTCTTCGTGATTGTCTGCAGAAGACTGCGATATTTTTTTGGCCGACAAGAGCAACACATTGGGTATAAACCCATTTTCGCTTCCGTCATGAAGTATGGTAACGGGTTTTCCTCTAGAACACGGAGTATTTAAAACACAATTGTGCGAACTATCTACCCAACCATACTGAACAACATCATGCGTGTCAAACCACGTCTCGTCTAGATACACTATATGCCTGTTTAGTTTACGATATTCTCTAATTTTTTCCAAATAATGTACTCGAAGTGAAACTATACGTCGCGATTCCATAATTACCATACGACTGTCAAGTTTATTATGTTTAAAACCGCATTCTAATAAGACATTTCGTAGTGTATCTAAAGACCTATAATTATAATTAGGATAATTGCTCAATTTTTCTTGAATCGCCGTATTACATCTCTAGTAGCATCATCAATATTTTTTAATTTCGTATTTTTCCGTTTCCTCTTTGCGTGGTGATCTATAACATCGCCTTCTTGAATTACGCGATAAATTGTTGATTTTGATATTTTAGTTAATTCGTTAATACGTCGTATTATTTCTTTCTCACATTGTTCAGGATTTTCGCTTTTCAAACATTCATGTATATTTAAAATAATACGTTGACTTTGTACATGTAAATTTTGGTTTTTAAACTCTAAATTTATTTCGGCTTTTTCGACAATAACCGGTTCAACTATTTCGGGATTTTCGGGCGTTATTATATTATCCTCTGTTTCAAATGGTCTCCAGAAAGCCATGGTAAACAATTAAAATATTTTGCCTTTTATACAGTAGTAAATATTTATAAACAGTAACTAACTAAACTCCTACGCTTGATATTATAATAGGTATTTATGCACTGCACTGGCACATAGACAGCACGTTGTTAGACTTCCACGTTGACTGATAAGAAACGATTTACGAGTTTTTTTGTGCTAGTAGGCCTGTCCGTTTTATTACCTTTAAACCAGTGCAGTCGTAGATGGTTTATTCAGGCTGATTACATTGCCAGTCTCGGACTCGCCTGCACAGTTTCAACTACCGTTCGAATATCGACACCATTGCCAAATATATATGACAAAATATCAAGTTCAGTGCGCACGGTCCTGTGGTTTACACCTGACCAGTTTCAATTTTGGCTGTATTTACTATACTTGTCAACATCTTGAAAAACTCGATTTTTTATTTCCTTCTTCCAAATTCTTAAAGTAGTTGTCTTCCTTCGTTTCACTTATCTTCAATTAAACCAACTTTAATCTATTTTATCTATTTTACTCCAATCTTCTACTTTCTCGAAAATTTTACACCCCTTCAATTTTTCCACAATCTCCTTTATATTTTCCACAAATAAATAAAATCGCAGATACCAACTTGAATCTTTCATGACATTAAGTTAACAAAACGAATTGGTTCTCATCATGTGATATTGAGCCTTTTTTGTTTTATCACTTTTCCGCACATATTAATTAAAAATTTTATATCTACATGAACATATAAAATGCGTAAGCAGTTCGGAATGTTTCAAACATTACGATAATTCGTACAATAATAATTATAAATAAATAACACCACAGAAATTAGACAACCCCCAATTCCAGAAGTCAGGGCTTGTGCGGAAGGGGGTTACACATTGAAA
The DNA here is from genome assembly GCA_963675555.1 of Leptura quadrifasciata. NCBI lineage: Eukaryota > Metazoa > Arthropoda > Insecta > Coleoptera > Cerambycidae > Leptura > Leptura quadrifasciata. The sequence continues at coordinate 49,446,462 of OY776680.1, read as the reverse complement.
AAACGCGGACATACAAGTCCGAGTACATTTAAATAAAATAACTGTTATTATGTTATAAACATCTCTATCTGTTTTTAACGGCTTAAATATAAAAGTTGCATGTATTTGTAAAAAATATCTGTTTTCTGTAAAATTGTCTGTATTTTGTCAAACAGATCAAATAAAACAGATAAAAAGGATGTTAACACGGGAGACGAATTATTAACAAGGAAAACTCATGCAATCCCGCAAAGAAAAAAGTGTAAACCGGAGACACGTGTTTCGGACTTTTTGGTCCTCATCAGTACGGTGTAGCTAAGTTGAAAGAATGGGCTCAACTTAGGAATCAAACGACACAAATGTATCACAGGCAGGAAGCCAGCTGCTCATTTGTAGCGCCGCTGGAAGACCCTGCATTCCAGAGCAACAACACAACTTGGCCATGAATTTTCCTTGTTTATATATAGCTGATTGGATTAATGGGTGTCCAACTTATTTTGGCCGAAGTGCTGGCTAAACGTTGATTTTTGCAGAAAATGATTGGTTGTTGAAGTGACGTTACACATCCTCCATGATTCCTCGATTAAGGATTTCTGAAAAGCCCACATCAAAGAGAATGTGAACTTTTGTTAAAGAAAACTAGAGACAAAATAATTATTCTTCGGATTATGATTAAACTAATCCACTGAACGTCGCACAGTGGGGTATTTGCCTCGAAAACCTGGCCAAAACTCGATTTTCTCAAAATTGCCATACCCCCACCAACTTTTTATTAGAGGGTGTTAGAAGCGTGGGGAATAATGGGCGGTCATTTATTCGTTCATTATAATAATCATAAGGTGGTCAGATCAGTTCAAAATTAGCCTTTGTGAAGTGTACATTTATCGTTTCATATCGCTGTGTGATATATCTTTCTATTTAGTGTTAAGTTTGCATTTTAAAGGCACCGTATAAAGTAAATATAGCATGGACACTTCTGAACAAGGTATGTAGACAATGCTTTTAAACATATCTTACTTTTATATTATTTTTATTAATAATTATTGTGTTTTTTAATATTGTGGAGTTTCGCAAAGCCCTTCGTTATGTTTCCAGGTGAGTCCGAGTCGTTTTCTTTGGATAACTATTAACTGTGAGGCTTTACGTTTCTGATGAAAAAAAAAAAATGGTTGCGGAACCGCGTGAATAGTATTTTTTTTAAGTTGTTTCCATTTTGATTACTATTTGTATATTTTTTATTAACTACTAAGTCATATTTTTATTTCAGGAGTCAAACTGATGACTCGAATGCAATTGTATGACATTATGCAACAACGATCAGATTGCAGCATTAATGAAAAATTGGAGCATTTGAAACAATTTTTGCTTGGTAAAGAAAATTACTCCGAGGAACAACGAAAAGAATTTAAACATAGAATTTCATACATAAAAACGGAATTTAAGCAGAGGTGGGTGAATGCGCATAGGAAAAATGAAATATTTATAAAAAATAATAAAGTTCGGCTACAAGGAATTTTTGAGATACCCTCGAGCGGGGGGGGGGGGGGGGGGGCGCGTCTATCAAAATCGTTTAGTACTGCAAGTGAACGAAGTAAACAAAGAAAAACTGAAAGTCTTTGGAAGGTAGTAGAGACGGACAAACTCATTTTTGCCACCCACATGCACCTGAGAGCTTCTGGAAGAACTGAAGCATCCAAAGTTCTGCAAGAAATTATGGAATCTCCTAAACGCGCAACAAAGTACAGAAAAGCATATTTTAGTAGTCTACAGGGAACACAAAGGCAATTACCAGTTTTACAAGCATTATGCATATTTGTTGAAGCAGGTAAGGTTTTAAAAACCTTTTAATTTAAATTATACTGAATGGGTTCGGAATCCATTAGCATCTTACTCATTGCTTTATTTATTTTTAGGTTTATCACGAAGACAATATGATATCATTAGAAGCAGTGATGAAAACCGTTACCCCTGTTATACATTGCTACAGAAAGCCAAAAAGGATTGTTACCCTGTTCCAGAATCCTACAGATTAACACAAAATTACGCTGAAATTAATTTGCAAGATTTATTGGACCATACCACTGCTCGATTGTTACTCTATTTAGAAGATGTAGTTCAAACTTTAAATGAAAGTGAATGTAGCACGTTGCAACTAATAACCAAGTGGGGATGCGATGGATCACAACAGGCGCAGTTTAAACAGACATTTGAAAACAATTCCGATTCAGATGCCAATATATTTCAAAGCTCCCTAGTACCATTACGATTAGTTTGCGGTAAAGATAACAATAAAGTTATATGGCAAAATCCCACACCTGCTTCTCCTCGATATTGTGGACCAATGAGGATAAGATTTGTGAAAGAGACCTCGGACATAACAAGAGAAGAAATAAATTATATGCATACAAAAATCAGTGGCTTAAAAGAAACACAAATTGAAGGAATTAAAAATGTGACTGTAAAGCACGAGATGGCATTAACAATGATCGATGCCAAGGTATGTAATGCTGCTACGAGTACTACATCAACAATGAAGTGTTATATCTGTGGAGCCACCTCGAAAGAGTTAGTTTAATGACTTATCAAAAACGAGAAATCAGAGAGATCAAAGCTCATTTCAATTTTTTTTGTCAATTTTGCACGCTAGAATAAGGTTATTAGAAAGCTTGTTGCATTTGCATATAAGCTACCCATAAAAAAATGGCAATTGAGGACTGAAAGTGACAAAAACCTAGCTAAACAAAGAAAAATGGAAATTCAAGACGAGTTTAAAAGCAGGGTAGGTATTATTGTAGATGTTCCTAAGCCTGGATTCGGAAACAGCACTGATGGAAATACCAGTAGAAGATTTTTTATGGATCCCGAATTATCGGCGGAAATTACAGGAGTGGACGCACAATTGATTTATCGGTTGAAGGTTGTTTTAGAAGCAATATCAAGCGGACACAGAATTGACACCCAAAAGTTTGGCGATTATTGTATGGATACAGCTAAACTATATGTGCAACTATACTCTTGGTATCCAATGACGCCCACACTGCACAAAATCTTAATTCATGGCCCAACTGTAGTAGAAAAAGTTCTTTTGCCAATAGGACAAATGACTGAAGAAGCAGCGGAAGCGAGGAATAAGCACTTCCGTTCCTACCGCCTAAATTACGCTAGAAAATTTTCGAGAAGTGCATGCAACCAGGATGTTATTAACAGGCTCTTACTAACCTCAGATCCTTTGCTATCAAGCATACGACAAATCCCAAGAAAAAAAACTAAAGCATTTTTAAAAGAAACAATAGAAATGCTTCTTCCTTCATTAGAAGCAAGTTTCGAGGAACAAAGTGAAGAATCCTCGGAAGTATCTTTAGATGAAGAATCTTTCGATGAAGGGTCTTGGGAAGAATCTGAATAACAAACTGTACAATAACTCTGCACACAACTGTAAAATATTTATCACATAATAGTTACTTCTTGAAACCCCCTGTAGCAATTATTTTGTGTTTTAATTTTTCCTTCTCATTGTCTATAAACTAAGGGCCGATTTTACAATTGTTATTGATGAATAGACCTAATTTAAAGTTATTTGCCATGGTAACATATTGTTACGTGTTTACAGTTTTCAGTAAACACTTTGTGGATTCAAATAACTTGCAACAAGAATCTTCACAAACCACCGATTTATTTAATCACTAAAATTACACCAGTAAATACTTAAAAATCACACAACTAATAATAACTTACTCTAATATGAATTCACTACTTTTAATACACTATGTACTTTACTTTTCTTCCTAAATTTGTCAACTCTTGTCTAACCTAAAAACTCTCTGTCTGTTTACTTCACAGAACTGAACTCTTCTAACCTACAAACTGACTGTGTAACCAGAACTACAGACTACCCAGAACTGTACTGGATACTAAACTGAACTGTTCCTTATACTTCACTAAACTGTACTGTTCCCCCATCTGCTGGATTCACCTCCTTATATACACCCATGGAAATGTAACCAGAACAGTATTCCACAATATTCTGGAATCCTACAGAGTTTTCTACCATGTGATAGATGACCGTTCGTCAATTGGCTCATATACGGCGCCAACCTACTAGTCAGGGAGTAACAGAATAACAGGTTTCCTTTCACCTTGAACAGGGACTTAATCACATCTTTCCTCGTTAGGGGGCAGCACATAACAATATCATAAGAACCTCAAATTAGTTTTTAATTAAAAGATAATTATCTATTGTAAAATTGGGCCTTAATCATATTAACTAATAACTAATCAATAGTTATGGTTCTTAAGTAATAATTAAATGGGTTATTTAAATTTATAGTACTTGAATGACCATTATAAAATAATTATTATAAGGCAGTTGCAACAATTACGGGAAATTATCTATTAGCTGCCTTCTTAGAAGTGCTCTTGACTATTGAGAATTACTATATTGGTAAAGCAAGTGTTAACTATCCCTCAAGGTAACTTAATACCCTTTTTACATTGCAAGGCAATAAATAATCTTAATTTGTATCAAAATAGTTTTGGCCAGGTTTTCGAGGCAAATACCCCACTGTGCGTCGGTCGGTGTGAGTGATGCATAGTATTTAGTTGTTGTTTATTACCAGTTTGTTGTTTCGTTATTATTTATTGTTACATAATTATTGATTATAATTCAGTTATTTTAGTTAAATAATTAAAACTATATTGACTGAATTATTTGGCCATTCATTATTTTATGAATAAAGTACAATGTAAAATTATGATATTACTTCATTCGATAGGAAGTTGGAAACTTTGATGTGGTATTATTAAAAATATAAGAAAATGAATATACCGCCACAAGTATGTTTATCAGAACATTTTTTTAAGCAGTTCAGAAATTAATAGTTTTGTAATCAGTGGTTATCACATTGCTTCATATTATTGCAGATCTAAAACTATACATGGTGGTGTGTTAATTTTATCTAAACCAAATTCTTCTTTTATTGCACGGGATGATATTTTTAGTTTATCTGTTGAGATTCACTGTCAAATAGCCGCAGTTGAATCAGTTAAATATAATCAAATTCTTTTAACAATTTATCGATCTCCACTAGGTGATTTTGACTATTTTATATATACAATTAATAGTGTGTTACATAAGTTAAAGAATTGTACCCGTAAAATTATCATTAACGGTGATTTTAATCTTAAATTTAATTCATTTGACAAAAAATTTCTGGACTTTCAAGACTTAATCTGTTCATACGATTTTCATGTTACTATAAATGAAAGTACAAGACTAAATAATTGTATAGATAATATATTGGTAAATTTTCAAACAGGCTACCGTACAAGTGTATTTGACCCTGGCTTGTCGGATCATAAGGCTGTTCAGATTAAAATAGAAGAAAGTAGTAATATGCGGGTTACTAAAAAAACTATTAAAACTATGGTAATCAACGATGTAGGTTTGTTTTTGCTCCATCAGAAGTTAATGTCAGTTGATTGGGGCTTAGTTGACGCCTCGGACACAGATATAAATGTAAAATTTTCGCAATTTATGGACATATTGAGTACTCACATTGAATCTCTTTTTCCGTTGGTCGAACGAACCATTAATATAGATAAAAAGCCAATAAATAAATTGTTCACGATAGAGCTAAAACAGATGAGAGAGCACCTACCTCTATTATCTGAAATGTATCAAAATTTTCCTAACCCCATGTTAAAAAGCGATATACGTAGTTATAAAAATAGGTATAGTCAAGAATTAATAAAGGCTAAAAGTAAATATTATAATGACTACATATCAAAAAAGGGAAATACACCTAAAACATATTGGGATCTAATAAACAAACATAGGAATACTAATCACCATCAGTGCAACGAGATACATCTCGAAATTCTGAACGATAATTTTGTTGGTGCAGCTGAAAATGTTATCAATAATTTACCTGCTCCTAATGCTTGTTTCACTAATTTTTATTCTGATAATACTGATTATCCGGATTTTAAATTCGAACATGTCACTCCTAATGAATTAAGAGATATAATTGATAAAATCAAACTTAAAAGTAGTTTCGATCATTTTGGTATGTCAATTAGTATAATAAAATATATAAAACATATTATTTTAAAACCGTTAACTAAATTTATAAATGAATGTATTGACAATGGTGTTTTCCCTGATATTTTGAAAATTTCTAAAGTTATACCTATTCATAAAGGTGGACCTATAACATCAAATAATTTCAGACCCATATCATTAACACCTTATTATATCGAAGATATTGGAAACGGTATTAAAAATTCAAATTACCAAGCATTTTGAAAATAATAATTTATTCTATTGCTATCAGTTTGGGTTCAGATCACATAAATCCACAAATGACGCCATTATTCACCTTATCAATAATATAATTGATAAACAAGAAATTGGAGAGTATGCCGGAGTAACTTTTTGTGATTTACAAAACGTGTTTGACTGTGTGTCGCATTATATTCTACTGGATAAATTTAAGTATTACAAATTTAATAATACCAGTTGTCAACTAATATCTTCATATCTTTCCAGCAGACAACAATATACATTTAAGGATGGAATCTGTTCTAACTTACGTAATGTTAAACATGGTGTCCCTCAAGGGTCGGTCCTGGGACCTATCCTTTTCTTGGCCTATATAAATGACCTTAGAAAGAGTGTTCCCAGTGCTGAGCTTATAACGTTTGCCGATGACACCACACTATTAACAGGGCACAAGGAGTTGAGCAAGGTTAGAGAGCTCATGTCTGTTACACAATCTGCTGCCCAGAACTGGTTCATTGCTAACAGCCTAAATTTAAATGGTAGTAAAACTTTTCATGTATTTTTCTCACATAGATCCACTTATGAGATTAGTAATCCGATTACTGTCAAGTTTTTAGGTGTTATGTTAGATCCGAAGTTGAATTGGGGACAGCATATTGAATTTTTAACCAAAAAGTTGTCAAAGAATATATTTATAATAAGGAGTCTCTCGAAATTAGTTCTCAGACAGGTACTACTAACTGCCTATCATAGTTTGATAGTGTCTCAGATCTTATGGTCTGATAAGTTGGGGTCATGCCCCTTGTACCTGTAGAATTTTTGGTCTCCAACGAAGGGTCATCCGTATTATTACCAATATGGATTATCAAGCAGATGTTAGACAGACATTAGTCGACCTACAATTATTTACTTTTCCTTGTTTGTATATATACACCTGTCTCATACATGTAAAAAAGTCCATGAACAATATATTACTCAAAAATCGCTACACCGCCATAATAATCGTAACGGAAATGGTATTAGAATGAGCTATTTAAGATTAAAATCTAGTAGGTATGGTCCTAATTATTATGGCCCCAAGTTCTTCAATAAATTACCTAATTCAATTAGATCTCTACCAGTTAATGTTTTTAAGAACTGTATTAAAAAATTCTTATTATCACAAGCCTTCTACACTATTAATGAATTTTTAGACTGCAATGTACCTGATACCATTTAACTTTAATATTGTAATATGTTTTTATTTATTGTATGTCTTGTTTTATATTTATATTTAGTTTTAATTGTACATTATTCCGATAGAATGTATATTATTATTTACATTGTATATCTGACGTGTGTAAAACATTCTTGTTACAAGCACCAATAAATTATCTATCTATCTATCTATTTTATTTCGAAGAATGATAAAAAATATATGCGGAAAAGGCTAATTTAGTATAGCTATAATTCATACACTTTTTAATTAACTATGTAAAAGGCACTACAAGAACAAAAAGAATTCTGAACGGCAGCGGTTCATATTTAAGTAGGTAGGTCTTTTATTCTCATTTACAATTATAAATTCTGGAATTTCAGACCGAAATGAACGTCACATTCTAGTTTTACCTTTGATGTTGGGATTTACTCCTTTTAAATAAAAAGGAAAGCCTCTAAAATTACACTTAAACGTGTGTGTTTTTATGTACAGATGGAGATTTATTCCAGTATATAGGTTGTATACAGCCGTCGTAACAAAGAGTACCGCATCTGCGAAGTCGTAGATTTGAGAAAATTTTTGTTGTTACAGATGGATTGTGTCTGTATTAAATTTCTTTTAAACGTTTTTTGACTTGGAAAATTCAGCGTTAATAGTTTTACTGTCTAGTACAAAATTACTCTATGGTAGGAAGTACCAAGCCTGCTAGTAGCACCATCTCTATGCTGACTGGCGAACTGGCTCTATTACTATTAATAGAGAAGCTATCTTCTCTCTAGTAAGGGGGCCTACCTACAGATACCTCTGTCTGTAAGGGAGTATACATATTTTTATTATTAGCCGTTACTCGAGTCCGAGTATAAAAATGTTACAGTCGATAAATTGTGTACAATAAAAAACAAGTAAAAGGTGTAGTCTATTGTAATTCCCATTCATCTATGGTGCACACGACTATGGCTATAGAGGCCAATTCGGGAGAGCACATGTCGACCGCAGTCAGGACAAACATAGACCTGGTTAGGTCTTGGATTCGGCCTTCTTGCAGCAACATTTCCTTGATAGCTGGCCACAACCCCTCGCCATTCGGTTCTGTCCGCTGCAAGTTGTTCCCATTGCTCGTCTGGAATACCACAGGATTTTAGATTTTCATGGAGAACGTCTTTGAACCTCTTTCGTTGACCGCCACGCCTTCTTCTACCGCTTAGCAATTCACCATAAAGTGTACATTTAGGAAGGCTGTTATCATGCATACGATGAACGTGACCTGCCCATCTTAGGCGTGCTCTTGAAATAAGCACCTCAATTGGAAGGCTATTTGCTCTCCTGAGTACTTCCACGTTTGATATGTGATGGAACCAACGGATTTTCATCATACTTCTGAGGTGTCTTTGCTGAAAACGTTCTAATTCTTTCACATGACGACGGCAAGTGACCCAGCTTTCACATCCATATAGCAGTGTTGGAATGACAACTGCTCTGTAGACAGCCATTTTCGTTGACAAAGCAAGGTCGTGGTTGTCAAATAGTCTCTCTCTCTAAGTCCCCAGAGTGCTCTAGGTGCAGCATTAATTCTATTGCGAATCTCGCTGTCCATGTTTGCTTTGTCATTAACAACGTTGCCTAAGTAATTGAACTGATCCACCACTTCAAGAGAATTTCCGTTAAGTGTAATGTCTATTTGGTTCACTTGATGAGGAGTTGACATAATCTTAGTTTTTCCAATGTTGATTTTAAGTCCCAAGGAATCATAGCTCTGGGCATACACATCTAAAAGTTCTTGAAGCTCTTCCGGCGTAGAAGCTAAAAGTGCACAGTCATCCGCATACTGGAGATCACAAATGAATCGTGTGCGTGTCTTCGTGAAAGCTCTAAAGCGCCCTATGTTAAAAAGACCGCCATCAAAACGGTATCTGAGACCTATTCCTCTGACTGTCAGTTTGTTGTCAACAATAATTGTTAGAGCAGTGGTAAACAAATTAAAGAGTAGGGGTGCCAGGACACATCCCTGCGTAACTCCAATGAGGGTTTGGAAAGGTTCGGTTGCCTCATTATTATACATAACTTGGGCGTTGTTGTTTGTATGTAGACTGCGACATACTTCCACAAATTTTCCATGGATACCTAAGCGGAACATAATTTTCCAGAGCACTTCCCTGTCCACCGAGTCAAACGCCTTGGTTAAATCAATGCAGGCCATGTGAATTTCTCCTTGATGTTCGAGTGCTTTTTCTTGAAGCTGTTTAAGTGTGAACATTAAATCCGATGTGCCTCGGTTTGGTCTAAAGCCACTCTGTGTTTCAGGAAGTAACTTTTCCATAACAGGTGTTAACCTATTTGCCATCGCTTTAGTGAGTATCTTCCCTCCAACAGCCAGGAGAGCTATACCCCTGTAATTTCCACAGTCCGCAGCGCTCCCTTTGTTTTTGAAGAGGTTAATTAAAAGTGTATCACGAAACTCCTGCGGAGCTTGACCACTTTCCCACACGACATCAAACAGTTTTTTGAGGTAGGGTATGAGCTCTGACGACACAGCTTTAAAGATACATATTACAGTATATACTGTGTCCCAAATTGGGGTTGCATGCATTGTTATGTCTGTTATTATTAGAGATAGAGAAACGGTTAAACGAGGACTTTTTTGAAGAATTTTGTGACCGTTTCGATGCCGTTTTTGAATTTGGCTTAGCTATCTTCGTTTCCGAAATATTTTCAAATAACTGATAAGTTGCATTTTAAAAAACTTCCCGTATCTGCCTAATTTGATGAATGGTGATATTTTAATAAGTACGTTGTTAGGACACTTTAAAGGTGCTTTCTTTGACGTTACCAAAAAATTATCGGTTAATGCTACTAACTTTGTTTTTCTTATGGACGCCATATTGGATTTTTTGTATGTTCAATAGTGCTCTTAATTCCCCTTTCAATGATGTGTCACAATGTCAGGAGAAAATTATTTACTGGTGTAAAATATGAAAAAATTAAGTTTTGTAAGTAGGCTATGAAGAAAATTTATTTTAAAATAATCCGATTTTATTAGCTTCAACTTAAAATTAAAACAAATTAATTAAAAACTTAAACAAATTGTTCAATATGTCGTCCTTGTTCTTTAATGCACTTTTTGACATTTTTTTGGCTAAATATGTGAGAGTTCTGGATACTCCAGTAGTGTGTGTTATGTCTATTAAAAACACCGCAATTAGTGAATCTAGTCTCGCCTGTCCATAATACTTTTAAATGAAAGTCTGGGTTCTGTAGATATTTTTGTACAAACCAATCACAGTATGTTACGCTTGTCATAGTCATTTTCTTGAACGATGGTTGGTTTATATGGGTGATAATGTGCACAGTTGTTTTGGGAACATTTACCTGATTTGAAATTTGTCTTACAGATGCTGTAGCATTATCAATGTATTCTAATACAACGTTATTTTGCTCTTCGTTATCTATCTCATAAGTATCGTTTCTTTTTCCATTAAACTGTCTATAATTTAATAAATTAATAACAAGAGTCCTAAAATACCTTTGATTAGGTTGCACACGTTAGAATGTTACCCTCATAAATTCTTGATGCCTCATCAATATTTTTATTTGATTTAAAATAAAACTCTAGCATATCTAACTTTTCTTCGTTTGTATTTCTCAAATCCATTATAAATCAGGCAAGAGTAAGGAATGCTTTTGAAAGATTATCTCCAGGTTCTATTAGAGCGGCCACCCATGACGAACTAATCAAGAGGTGCGAAAAATGTTTGGAAGATCAGGGTGGACACTTTGAACACTTATTAAAATAAAATATTTTCCTGAGTATAAGTAGTTATACTGTTAGTATTTTATGTAAGAACCTTTTGTATCTAAGTTACATTTGTTTAATTATTCAATGAACTGTTGCAGTGCCAAATTTTTTGAAATTCTCCATTATTCATACTGTTCGGAAACGGTTTTTGTTTCTCTGGATATCTATTAGCAAATATTTCACATGTTTTTGATAAAACTTTGTAACATTCTCAATAGATTATAAACAAATTTAAGTAATCCTCGTGCGTATAATTTAAATGCCCCGGCATGATAATTGATACTTGTCAAATGGTAAGTGACAGCTACATACATTTGTTTAGCACTCAGCGCCGTCATAGCCAACTAAGAGTAATTTAACTTAATATCCATAACAAAATACCCATATAGAAATATTGAATTGGGAATATCTCGAAAACTAAAAATTTTCGGAATAGGCATCCATACTTACCCTTATTTTTAATGGCGAATAAGATAAGATTATAAAAATTGGGGGTTTCCATTTGATAAAATTGATTTTTGACAGTTTTCTCAATTTCATCTTTATTCTTATTTTCTGAACACTCTGTATTAATACTTAACAAAATATTATAAAAACTCTATTAAAGTAGGTCTAGAATTTTGCGTACAATCCAAAAATGTAATAATATATAGGGTGTCCCATTTAAAATAAGCAAGATGGTATTCGACTTCCGGTATAACCGGAAGTGCCACCATCTTGAAAATATTTTAGCCAAGTTGCCCCCATCGACATTAGTTTACTACAACATTTTCAAAATATTCTGATGTCCACTTTTCGAGATATCGATCGCCGCAGTTCGTCGTGGGACACCCTGTACATAAAGAATCACAGATTGCAGCATCGTTGACGGTAACGCATTTCCAAACGCGCAAAGATTGCATATTCGCGTTAGTTTGTAGCGTATCGTGTACTATACTTCTATTGTTTTATTTAATTGCTGTCTTGCTAATACTAATATAAGTAGTTTTATAATTTAATAATTAGATAATTCGTTGAAAAAATAATGTCATCTGTTCATAGCAGTCAGAGTGCCAAGAAACTCGACTAAATTGGTGATTGTTACGTCTGCTTATATGGCGGTTTTCATAAACATTACGCAGAATGTTTTAAATCTAATAGGCATTAATTAGCTAAAATAAGAATTTATTCCAATGAAACAAACTTAAAAATAGATACAGTATCACATAAATCATATATTTTATCTTAAGACTAAAATACTTCACGTAGGAAAAATTGAGTGCAAAGGCTTCTGATTTTTGGTTAGATGACTTTCACCTATAGTTTAGATGCTGAAGGGGGTTTCGCTTGCCTTAAGACACCTAAGAGGTTTCATAAACGTTTTGATGATTTTTTTTTCCGTTAAATTTATTAGCGTAGTGCCTAGATCCCAAAAGTGATCGAAATTCGAGTTATGTACGAGAAAGTGTCAAAAATGGTGTTTTCCGAATTCTCTATAGATGTATACAGAAAATTGATAATGTTATATATTTACAGCTTCTAGTAAACACCAAACATCCCAAGCATAGGTTCAAGTGTCAGTAGCCACTAATTTACTTAACACTAAATTAATAATTAGTCCTTATAATTACACACTAATTACTATTTTAAACCACTACTATAATTCCCAACTTGTCACTGATTACTGTTCTTTCGCTCGATATGAACTCTTTACTCTCTGAATTAAACTGTTCCAGTGCGTTGGTTCCGTTTCTTATATACTTCATCGTGTTTATTCTAGATACATCTATTTCATTCTAGTCTATACTCTAGACGTTTTCAGAGTCAGAACTAGAGTTCATAACAATTGTACAAAATTAAATTCCCCGACTATCTAGCTCTTCTATGACCGTTGTAAGTTTACTCAAAGATAAATGTCAGTATCAGTTGCGGGAAAATTGAATAAAATTCATGATTCGACTGCACAGTGGACAAAATGACCGACCCAGGAGAACAAAAAATTGATGAAATTCGCTAAAACAATTAAAATAATTGTAGTTCATGTAATTGCAAAAAACAAATATCACAAATAAGAAAGTATGGCGAGATATATTTTTTCTATACATGGAATGAAAAATACCATTAGAGTTTTAGAAATTTTCAGGGAGAGCGCCAAGGTCCAAGGTCCTTTGTACTCCTTGATGTGACTGGATAGTTTTCATTCAGGCTATTTATTTTTCGATTGCAACAGACACTGGACCGCTAGATGGCGCCTGATGACTATTTTACATGTCGCTATCCCAAAGATACCGAAATGTACTAAATGGTCAAGCGATCCTCGTGTCGGTCGTCACATGCCTACCTTGCACTGACGAGAGCCAACAGCTCGAAACTGCAGTTTGCAAGTGGTGTGTGACGACTGGCACGAGAGCTCCTTTAAGTAGGATCAGTCTTTCGGCTGGTGTTTGTTGCAATCGAACCATTAGCGTTTTGATGGTAATATGCAATTATTACACTTAACGCGCCAGGCTTGTAACTTGTAATTCAGCGCTCGGCGGGGCACATAACCCGGAGAGTAGCTGTTGGTTACAGTCTGGCTACGTTCCTTATAGTAAAATAAGGATATTATAGAGGAGTTTGCGACTAAAATTATTATCTGTCAGTCCTGAGCATATTAATGGAGTCCTTAATTGAACACGTTCTGAATTTGAGTTGACGTGAAATCAGACTTGTAAAAATGATTTCATGGGAAAATGATCTGAAACGGTTGCTGGCAAGCTTCTGTTTATTTTGAGAGCAACAAACACAGTAAGTTTTAAATATATCTTAGTATGAAGTATAAGGTAAATTCAGCTCGTATAGGTATATTAGTTTTAATAAATACAAGAAATATGTTATGAAATGGTGGAAAATATCGAATAATATGTTATGTTTAGCATAAGTTAAAATAGAATAAAAAATAATAATATATTCAAATTATACAAAACGACGCTCTTCCGAGCTACTACTAGTAGTAGTGTACTAGTAAATAATTCATGTTTTAAGAAGATTTAGTCGGTAATACTAATATAAATAAATATTCAATAAAGTTCGACAAGGCCAGTTCAAGAACTTTTAAGTTGATAGTTCACAAAATCACTGCTTAATATAAGATGTTAATATGTTCGTTTATCTACCTGCCTGTCTGTATGAACCTGCTAAAGTCGAGGCAAGAATTCAAGCGATGCATGTCACGAGTGATCTCATTAAAGAAATTTTAATACTAACATAATTTTTAACCGTTTATTACGTTAAAAAGAGTAATTCATGGCACCCAGTTATTAAGCTTTTTTCAGAAATAGGCACAGTTTAATGGGGCTTCATGATTCTTAGCAGTATTGCCTTATTTATAGAATCGATCTGTGACGTGCATCGCTTGAATTCTTGCCTCGACTATAGCCTGAATCGATGTCGATATAAATTTGTTTTGGTGTATAATAATTTATGCTGCTTTTAGGAGCCTGAGCAATGAACAAACGTGCAGTAAGTTGGAAAAAAATTACTATTGATGCAGTGCCGGAGCAAGAGTATTTTGTGCCCAGGCCTTAAATAAAATTCATTTCACGCTCTACAATGTCGTTCTCTATTTTGCCACATTTTGTTTAGTAACGGATATCTCGAGAGTAGATGAACTTCGACAACACTTCCTCATTACCCCGTACCTTTAACGTATTTTTAAAATTCTAAAATTTCACTCATGAGAAATTTGCAAAACATTTTTTGAAATAAATTTTCATGCTAAACAATTTTCATTTAAAACATTCTTTTTTAATACAAAATTGTAAAATTGCGGGACTTTAGTGTATAAGAATATAAGACGATTGATCAAAATTGGAACAAAAATTCACTAAAATGTTACAAAGAAATCTTTCATAATCATAATGGTAACTTAATTAGTTCAGACTGGGCCTCAAAATCCGTGGTATATATGTTTAATAGAAATAGTTTCCTCATCTACTTAGCGAACATTTTGTACAGTGAAAACAATTATTTAGGTTGTATTGGTCAGAAAGTATAATAATATAAATTAACATCGTATATCGGTTCAGTGGCTCAATGCTTACGAAGATATATTGTAAATATTTAAAATGATTTAATAAATGTTTTCCTGGCTAGGATATGGATATTTAGTAGTGTTTTTCATGTGTTAGGTAGCAGTGGACTGAACGTGGTTGTGTGAGACACAACACGGCTAGTTGCTGTAACCACTCCTGAGTTCGAGTATCAGCTGCGGCGGATGGCAATGTAGTAGGGAATGATCGTTATATAATTCTCTATGTGTATGTGTTCTGGTTGAGTGGTGGAATAGCTAATGTTAAACCCCACCAGGACGTTCATCTAAATAAGATGTTAAAAAAAACATATTGTTCAGTTTCCAAAATATGTATTTATATTAAATCAAATAACATAGTAATATTTTGGATTACGATCTCTTGATATCGCTTAATAAATGCCCCAGAAACTTCATATAGGCTGCAACAAATTCGTACTAGATATTCGGTGAAAGAACAAGATTGATTAATCATACCACCTCATTAATTTCTGGAATATATTCAAAGTGTAAATGGCTGTGACGTGTTATAAATTGCCATTAGATAAGGCCCATTAATGGTTCTGCAATACGCCTTTCATAATCATCAATATTTATTACTTCAGCCATTTTCATAGAAGAACTTTATTAAGATCTCTAGATTTTCTATTTCTATACTTTGCTGAAATAAAATCATGTACAGTTGCATGCAAGTAAATATTGAAATCGTTGACACATAAATAGTAGGTATACTGGCTTTCTTGTTGTGAGTGGTGTATTATTTCTGTTTTCGTCAAATTTTTTTTACCTGTATACATAGACTTACAATACGTTTAATACAAAAAGTGTTCATTGGGCGTTATACTTTAGAAAGTAGGTGACGATTGAAAGTTACAGTTATATTTGAAATAAAAATATACATTTGTATGGCCGATAGCCGCGTTAGTTAAGCAATCGCGATTAATCACACGGGTAAAGGATTCGAATCCCGGCTTCGGCACTGTCAAAGGAAATGGTTGTATGTCCGCATTTTTTCAATGTGTAACCCCCTTCCGCACAAGTCTAATTGGAAATGCAAGACAGACAATATTTATTACACTAGAACAGTTAGAATTGAAGATAGTTATCAAAAGTAACAAAAAAATATATCAGTGACTATCTAAAAAATGTCAAAATCGTACATATCAAGTATTTTATAGTGAACAGGACACAATCCAGGGATGCCAAATCTGTTGATGTAGATAGCAGACCGGAACCGAGTCTAGATGAATATGAGGTCTAGATGAAGTTTGTGGCGCTAGTCTGGAGGATTTCCAAACGAATAGAAGTCGAGGATCCGCCATCGCTTTCGTCTAGATAATTGGGACTTTTTTGATATTAATTGCTTCTAGGATATTTCGCGTTCTCGGGAAATTTTGAGGGTGTTATGGTTTTTGGTGTTGAAGAATATATTATGATTATTATAAATTGTATTTTCTAACTGCAAGACGATATTCATATATTCTGTTAATCCATCTTTTGGATTGTCTAAAGTAAATTTGGGTACAGTTTGAACAAGCTATTTTGTATACACCGTTGGAATCTTTAGGAATTTGGTCTTTTGAAGTTCTAATTAAATTGGAAATAGTTTTTTGTGTTGTGAATATTGTTTTCATGTTATAGGACTTCAGGACTTTCTAGGTTTTATCTGTGACACCTTTGATGTAGGATAGGAATTTCTTTTACTAATCACGAGTTTCTATGTGTTGTATTTGAGAAAGATTTTGTGTTTTGTGTATGAAACGTGTTGTCGTTTGTTGTAACCGCTTGAAGGAGTGCTTCGTTCTAATGTTTGTAGTTCGGATTGTCTGTTAGTTTGAGGGATTTGGTTACAAGAGTGCTGACAACGGAATTTATTTGTGATGGATAGTGATATTATTTTGAATTGAAGTAACGGTTCGTGTGGGTAGGTTTACTATACACACAGTAGGAGAATCGATTTTCGTTTTGTTTCGTATTTATAACGTCTAGGAAAAAGAAGGACCAATTGCTTTCGATATCTATAATGAACTGAATCTGGGGGTGCATATGATTAATGTGAAACAGGAAGCTATTTAGAGAATCTCTGCCATGTGGTTAGATAACGAAGATGTCACCCAACAGGTAGGTTTTAGTTCGGCTAGGACGGGGTGGGATAATCTCATTGGAGTTGTTCTCACTAGTTTGTAATAATTATATTAGCTAAATTAAGTGATGCACAGACAATGTTCTAGAAGGGTTAGAGTGCTGAGAGAAATATTGTGCTTAATTTTGGGCTTCAGTGAGTGGGATGTTGGTGAATAGTGACACAATCGAAACTAGCTAGAATTTTGTTCTGAGAAATAGAACAATTTCGAAGATCAATGAAATAGATGAAGCTTCTGATAAGAAGGGGCTTGTTCGACCGGGAACGTTTACATCACCGACATGATCGTTCACATTCCTGATGCTCTGAAATCGGTATTCTCGAATACTGGTGATGTATCCCGTTATGTGAGCAATTCATGCAATGTTGCTAGATGACATTTGGGAATTTATCAAACATGTAATTTTCAAATGGTTATTACGTATGAGCGGCAGTAGCTAACCGATTGAATGGTACCGCGATGGAGAAAGAAATAATGGTATTTTATGCGCATCACGGATTACACACGCAATACGATTCTACCTAAAAAGAGGATCTCCATTAATCTCATGAGAACACTCTTCCCCGAATTCGAGAATTAAATCCCGAGTGTCGTTGGTTCCCATTCCCATTCTCAGCCCACGAAACGGAAAGGACACCGCAGGAAACCTTTTTCATAAGGTTTCCTGCGGGGTCCTTTGTATAAAAACAGCAATAATACAAGTTTGAAATGACTTCTCAACCGATATAGGCTGAGGATATCTCCTGCCTATTTACCGTGACAATTGGTTTCAGCAATATAATAATAATAATAAACAGCTTTATTAAACAAAATATACTGCAAAATAACAATTTCAATTTCCCATTTTGGGAAAATTATTAAAGTAATTATGCAGCGCAAAAATTTAAAAGGCGCAAGTTCTGTTGCAATTAACTGTGAGTAGAGAATGAAGCAATGAATAATGAACAAAATATTATGGTTCTTACAAAAATATTACTTATACAAATAATTTGGGGATACATAATACAATATATTATTAGACACACAAGCAAACACAGAAACATCTTAATGCGGCTTTTCTTGCATTTTGAATAACCTATTTAAAATAAAAATACGAAACTTTTTTTCTGACAGAGATTTACACTCACTTGGCAATTTATTTAAATGTAATGCTATATTGTAAATAAAAGATCTTTGGAACAGTGAGGATTTATGTTGAGGAATAGTTAATAAATCTTTACGCCTAATATTTATATTGTGAATATCTGTTCTGTATTTTATTTTATTATGCAGATATGCCGGGGTATGGCTAATTGAGATTTTATAATATAGGACATTTGCATGTAATTTTCTACGGTTGGCCATGTTCAGCCAATGTGCATTAGACAGGGTATGTGAAATTCTATCGTATTTACGTATACCATATATAAATCTTAGGCACGAATTTTGTAATACTTGTACTCTTCTAGCATCTCTTGAAGTAAGGCATGGTCCATAATCATAATCACAGTAATTGCACTGAGAGAGTACAAGAGAATCACACAAAATTATTTTAGATTTTTTGTTTAAGGTATGTCTATTAGGATACATCATTCTCAGTTTACCATACGATTTTCTTAGTATGTAAGAAACATGATCCGTAAACCTAAGTTGGTTATCAATAAGCACACCCAGATTTTTTGCTCTGGATGCCACCTCTATCTTCTCTCCTTCTACCTGAATTACCATATATTTTTCAGAGATATCACCAAATAATATAACAGAAGATTTTGCGGAGTTAATTTTAAGATTATGTTGTTTGAAAAGACTTACTAAGGCTTTCAAATCATTATTGATATTTTGACATTCAACTGCAATGTTATTGCGGTCAAAAAAGTGATACAATTGTGTGTCGTCTGCATACATATGGTAACTACAGGTATTAAGAGTAGTGGGGAAGTTGCAAGTATAAATTGTGAATAAGAGTGGTCCCAAGATTGACCCTTGAGCAACCCCTCTGACGGCATTATAATTTTCCGAAGTTTCCCCAGATAACACAACTGTTTGTGTCCTATTATTTAAGTAATTTTTGAACAACAGTATAGCACTTTGACTTAAACCTATAAAGTGGAGTATTGCTAGTAATATGTCATGGTTGATCATGTCGAATGCTTTGGTGTAATCAAGTAGTACTAGGGCTCCAACGTTTTCTTTGTCTAGTTGCTTAATAATGTCATCTGTTATATTCAGAAGTGCTGTTCCACAACTATGTCCAGGACGAAAACCTGATTGATTTTGAGGTAACAAATCAAACTTAATTAAATGGTTACGTAATTGCCCTTCAGTTATCCTTTCTATCACCTTAGATAACGCAGGTAAGACAGTGATTGGACGGAGGTCTTTTATCTCCTTAGGGGAATCAATCTTTGGAATAGGGGTGACTCGGCCCTCTTTCCATTGTTTCGGAAACATTGAGTGCTCAAAACAAAAGTTTACTATGTGCGTTATGTAAGGCAACAAAAATGGACAAGAAAGTTCAATCATTACTATATTTATACCATCCATCCCATAGGCTTTAGATTTGATACCACTAATGACTTTTAAAACTTCAATTTCTGTGACCCCGGTTAATTCAAACAGTTCCAGATTATTAGATTTTTGGTTGTTATTGTAAAAGTTTATTAAGTTATTGTTTGGTTCTTCTCTAGTGGAACATACATTTGAAAAATATTCTTTAATTTCGTTAATGTTAAAGTGTGAAATTTGTTGGTTTTTGTTATTGCTATTAATATCAAATTGTTTAACTAAATTCCATAACTGCTTATTATTAGAGTTTAGTAATTTATGTTCCATATAGCGTTTTTTTTCGGTTCTAATTGCAAAGGTGGTATAATTTCTAAGTTCTTTGTAGTAATTCCAATGGCTTACATTTTGCGTTTTTTTGTATTTACTTAATGCCTTATCCCGTAGAGTAATCATTAGTTTTATGTTGTCTGTAATCCAAGGGAATGGAGGTTTTGTAAACCTTCCAGTTTTAATAGGAGCATGTAGATTCATTAACACACTTAAATTATCATTTAGGAACCTTACCTTGTCATCTATTTCCGTCAGGTCCTACATTTGATGCCATGGAATTTTTCGTAAATCATTTTCGTAACTATCTAAATTAAATCTTTTGAAATCTCTATAACTTCTTACGATTGGATATAATTTATTAACAACTACTTCCATGTCGCACATAACTGCAAAATGATCCGATATATTTGGAATGTTCTTAACAATGCAATTTCCATAACTTAAAGATTTATCAACAATTATAAGGTCTAACAACGAGGTAGTATTTTGTGTTATGCGAGTAGGTTCGTTAACAATTTGTTTTAGGCCAATTCCATTTAGCAAGTTATCAAACTGTACGGCATTACTACTATGTGTGTCTAATAAATTAATATTAAAGTCTCCGATGCAAATCAAGTTGTCACACTGTATATAAACATTGGCTAAAGTTTCTAAAAATGATTGCAACTGTGAATTAGGCGGCCTGTAAATAATACCGATTCCTAAAATATTTTTATTAATTTTAACACGAATCCAGCCCTGTTCCAAACAGTCCCTAATATTTTGTACAAAGTCTATTTTATTGTAATTTAGGTTATTTTGAATATAGAAGCAGACCCCACCTCCTCGACTTTCCCTATCATATCTTACTAGCGAATACCCGTCAATGTAAATCATATTGTCAGTAAAAGCAGACGTGAGCCATGTCCCGGTTACACCTATAATTGAAATATTGTTAGTCGTTAGAAAATGCTTGAATTCATTAAATTTTGGAATTATAGATCTGGCATTTACCTGTGCTATTTTAAATGTTTTACTAGACATTTTCAATATCTAAAAGTACAGTTTTTATTATATTTTTTTCCTTTTATTTTTACTTGTAAGAAATATATTGTTACAGTTAAATTTAACATTTATACGTTATTAAAAAAAATCTGTAAATCATTACTTTATCTCTTAGATTTAATGTCTAACGAATTCGTGTTATCCGTCATCACGCGTAATATTTATTATTTAGTTGTCTATATGAATCCGCAATTGTAAGGAATCTGTTGCAATTAAGTGTAGGCATGACATTATACATTTTGTTGTGTAGCGTGTTGCATATACTTAGGCTCTCTATTTCTGTAATTCTTAAGCTAGGCAACCAATAACTTTTAATTAGTTTATAGGTAGATTCCTATAACTGTATTGGCGATCGGTAACACAGATTTATTTCTTCACAATAGTTTTTGTCTTCCGGTAGTCTGTCACTATTCACGTGTAGTTCGCTCGAACGCTTGACAATTTATTAAGTGGTATTTTTACGTGCTCGTTGCGATTTTTGAAACAAGTAATTTCACCATTTTGGGATATATTCGCAACGTTATATTTTCGACTTTCCATTTATGTTTGGACGAGTGCATATTTTTATGGTATTGGAAATCGATTGTCTTCATTGGAAGGATCTATACGTAAAAGTCATTTTTGCCAAATTTACACGAGGCCAAGTACATCCAAGGTCAACAACATTTTTCTAAGAAAACCCTCCGAAACGAGGTAATTACTTTATTTTTATATTCAAACTAGCAAAATATCACTTGTAGTAAATTGTTCAATGGTAAAAATTTATTTTTAGGGTTTTTTTTTCCACCTACGGTTTCGCCTAGTATTTCGTAGTTTTTCCTACGTTTTTTTTGTCTCCCCTGATACGAATAACTTTTTCTCCACTGGTCTACGTTTACACGTACTTATGTTACTTCTCCTTGCTGGACTGGAATTTCTTTTTTGTGGAGGAGCCATCCATTTTCTGGGTTAATTGATAGGCTGGAAGGTGCCCATTCCTGAAATTTGAGCCGAAGCTGAAGCCCTGCTGCCTGCAGTTTGTATCCTTCTTGCGCCATATATATATTGATTGTTTTTTTTTAAAATATATTGTATATTTTGTTTTAAAAAATTTCACCGCTGTACCTATATATATACATATTTTAAATTTTGCTAAACATCATATGAAAATAATCTGTTAACGAATTAAAACATCTATGATATTTGTTGGGGGTTAAGCACTTACGTAAGACGCGTATACCCAGTTAAATATATATTTTTTTAGTGTTGAATTTGTCTGTCATACTATACCCTACGTTATTGTACTGTTGAATGTTATAAAGTTAATCTACTTTGTTTATTGTTATTAAAAGATAAAACTGAATTTGAATTTTTCATTATCGTCTCGCTAAGTAATTTATTTAGTAAATTTAAGGTTACATTGTACTTGAGCTGGTATTTGGAGAGAAAAAAAATTTACTTGGCGCCCTGATACATCAAGAAGTTTAGAACTCCGACCATCTCCACTGTCAGTCGGCCGGCAAATACCGTTAGTCAACAGACGACGACCAACTAATTACGTCAGATTGTAGTTTTAAAATTTGACGTAGCAATATACCGAGCACAAAACAAGAATAAAATGTTAAATATGTTTACTTGATAACGAAACTAAAAAAATTAGATTTAAATTATCCCCAATTATTTAACCAAAATTAAATTAATTCCAATTAAATTAATGTAAAATCTAAAAATAATAATATAATAAATAAAAGCTACAATATGCCTATATAAAGAAATACTAGTAATCATCCCTAAATAAATCATTAACCTTCTTATTATAAAATTATGATTATTCATATTTTTCCAAATCAGACTTATTTTTGACAACAGCTACTCCATCATCTGTTTTCAACATTACATTACCATTTGACGTCCAGGCATTCATTTTTCAAAATTTCTGTGATACTTTATTGTACAATAATTGTTTTTCCTTAGTTAGATCGTCCACTATAAAAATTTTGGTACCTTTTAGAGATTTCCTTTGTTTCATAACATCGACTTTCTTTAGGTAATGGGAAAATTTTATGAATATTTGTTTTTTACCATCCTTGCTTTCACCTACACGATGGCAAGTCTCAATTTCCGCCATTTCCATTTGAACATTTAACTTATCTTTAAAAAATTTTATCATTTTTTCGACAAGGTTATCCTTTTCCTTTTTATCCTTTTCTTCCGGTATTCCAAAAATTCTAATATTATTACGACGAGAGTATTGTTCCATTTCACTAATTTTATTTTTTAAATAATAATTCTCCTGTTCTAATGCGGCAGTTCTCATATCCAACTCTTGTAACTTTTTATTTACCTTATCTGTCACTTTTTCAGCAATCTTAGCGATAAACTCCTCATCGCACAACAGTTCTTTAATAGCTTCCTTTATGCTATTTTTCATATCTTGTTTGTTTTTAGCCGCCATGGTGATACTTTTTACAAATCTCACTTGTAATAATATAACTAAAACAGGTATACTTGATTTTCTTAATTACCGACTTGGCAACATAAGTAATATTTAGAATTACTAGGGACGATACTAAGATACGTCCTACTCGGGCATACTCTCTCTACTCTCTTTCTCTCTCTCTCTACTCTCTACTAAGTAATCATAACCAACTACCTACAGTATTTAAATTTGACAACGTTAGGCATACACATTTTAAAACACGTAAACTAAGATACATATAAAGTATTAAATTAGAAACTCTGGGAAGAATATTAATTTCTAATGTCGGTCCACAGTTTTTAACTTCTATAAAAAATATAAGGTTGATACACAAAAATGGCAGTCCCAATAGAATAGTAAAAAGTTGGTATACATAACTTTAATGAAAGGAAAAGGAATTGCCCATTTATAAAAATAAAAGTTGAATAGGGTTTGCTCAAAACCAGTATTTATCAACGAAAAAGTAATATAACAATTTTGTTCTATTTTACTGGAATTATTTCCAAAACAAGAGATCTCTGAAAAAATTGTAGCTATTACATTATATATACAAAAAAAAACGAGTGGCAGGCGGTTTCTCAAATATTGTTCAATCTACATAATTATATGAATCACTGTTTCTCTCATTTCTAGTACAGGTAAAAAAATATATATATTTCGAGAGAATTTTCATAAATCACTTCCAATATGGCGAAAGATAATTTAAATTCAAAAGTACACTAAAATGTGTCAATTATTTTGAACAATCAGAAGATAGTATTTTTGCCTATAAGTAATACAAGTGCAAAAAGGGTGTAACCAGTAGGTATAGAATATTTCATAACTTTTTAAGTAGGTGTTTTTCAAGAAATAATACCAAAAAAATTTTCGAGGTAATTCAGAAGATACTTAGCTACATTTCTTAAAATTTTCGATTTAGGAAGGATACAGGGAAAGTTTGCAATGGTGGAAAAAATCGGTTTTTTGTTTTTATGAATGTTCATATTTTACAAATTAAATTTTAAGAATTTAGATTTCACAAAATTGTTGGTTACGACAACATTTTTTTCTATTAGACATATGGACGGATTTACAGGGCCACGTTTACAAACGGAAGAAGCGGATAACGAAATTTCGAGTACAAAATTTTTATGTATCAGACACATTATCAAGTGAATTAGAAAAGTGCCATGAGACATATAGTTACCAGACATTTTTGGATCCTAGAGAATTTAAAACACATTAAAAAAATTAAAAGCAGGACCACAACCTACTAAAAATATATAAGACTGATGTAGATTTTACTTCTTATTATTTAGCCCGTCCTTATCCACTCCTGGGCAGAGGCCTCCTCTTGCATATTTATCCACCAGTATCTATTCTGAGTACTGAAGATCCAACTTCTGCCGAATTGTCTCTGAACGTCATCTCTCCTCTTTACTTGGCCTTGTTTCCCTTGGTCGCCACTGCAGTATCGTCTTCGTCCACTTGATGTTATCTCTTGTGACGTATCCTGCCCAGCACCCTTTATTGGTGGCAATACTCTTTGTGATATCAACGATTAGTTTCTGACTCGCTACCTCAAGCCGATCCTCAGCATCGCACGTTCCATATCTCTTTGAAAAACCCGTAGACGGTGCGCTCTGTTTTGTGTTAGGGTTACTGACTCAAGGCCGTTAGGTCATGACGGGTAACATGCAGGAGTCGAAAACTTTCCGCTTGAGGTTGATGGGGATGTCCGTTTCCCTGAGGACGCAACGAAATTTTCCAAATGCCGCTCACATCAAGCCAACTTGCCTGGTGATTTTTGTGACCTGATTTTTCTTGTCAGGCTTCGATGTTGTGGCCAAGGTACACGTACTCTTCAACCACTTCAAGCGTGTGGTTATCGAACGTAACCTGGATGTTGTCTTGACTCATAACCTTGGTCCTTTGAAGGTTCATCCTCAGTCCCCCGACCTATGAACCGTCCTTCAGCTCTCATAGCATGACCTTAACCCTCCTTTCACACTGGGCGACTTAGCCCTATACCTTTACAGATTAAGCGATTTAGCAGCGCGATCGAGCGTGCAGCAGCAGGTAGCCGCGGCGACTCATCCAGCTCATATGCCTTTACATTAGAGCCGCGCGCATATCCTTTCATTCAGCCGCAATACTAAATTGCGCTGCTAAATCGCCCAGTGGGAAAGGAGCGTAAGCTCGTCAACGGTGCTCATTAGGATAATGTTATCAGCGAAGCATACGTGGCTCAGGAACTTCCCATCGATATTGACGCATTTCTGCTCCCAGATCAGATTTTTGAAGGCATCTTGTAGAGTAAGAGTAAATAGCTTAGGCGGAATAGTGTTGCCTTGCCTGACTCCTCTTTTGGTGGTGATTCTCCCGGTGATTAAGTTTTCTTCTACTTTGATGTGGAGAGTGGCGTGTTCGTACATGTTCCTGATGAAATTTAAATATCTTGGGCCAATTCTTACAGCGACGATCGTATGCAAGACTGCTCAGATCTCCACACAGTCGAAAGCCTTCTGGTAATCGACGGACGCCCGATGGAGTAGAACCTATTCAGTACATTTCTCGATTAGTGTGTGCACTACTTGATGGATGTGGTCGATCGTGCTCTACTCCTTACTTAATCTAGCTTGGTTTACAGGTTGGTAGAAATTGAGCTTATTAGCGAGACGGATGGTGATTATTTTTGTAAGTAACTTGTATAATATAGAAAGAAGGCTGATTGGGCGGTAATTTTTGATGTTCGTAGAGTCGCCCTTTTTGAAGAGTATGATGACCTCAGCATTTCTCCATGCATCGGAAATTCTTCCTTGTTGAGGAGAGTCATACGTGCCTTACCTAGAGCTCCTCCAGTTTTCAGCATCTCACTCGTCACTTGGTCTTCTCCGGGAGCCTTGCGCTTTCTAATATCTTTCGGTGATAACCTTATCTCCCATTGGTTAATTTCGGGATTCTCCTCGGAGCCAATATTTTGGATCACTCGGCCTCTGTCCTCACGAAGATGGTCTGATTCTGGTACTAACTGGCTGTACAGTCTCCGGTAGAAGTTCTCAATGATAGTCACGATTTCGTCTTTCTCTAACACAACTACGCCCTGCTCATTCCTCATCTTTTGTATGAAGGTTTTTTCCCTAACCACTTCGGAGCGAAGGACCCTCATGTTCATGTTACCCTCAATGGCTTCTTGAATTATCCGCGCGTTGCGTGCTCTCAAGTTTTTACGAATCGCCTTCTCTACTATTCTGTCCAAGTGATCGTGTCAGGAGAAAGCTTCGTGTTCCTGTGCCTTCTAAATGTGCAGACTCTCTTTGTTGCCCCTCAAATACTTCCGACTATTTTTCCAGCCAGTTCATTTAAATCTAGGTTCATTAATGTGTTCGTCGGTTCTAACCTCTGTTGAATCTGTCTGTTAATTTCTCTTACTTCCCTTCCAGCTCAGTATTCGTTGGTCTTAGCTTCCTCTCAATCTGTTTCTTTCTTTTCAGCCGAAAACATATAGCTCTCACCAGTCTGTGGTTAGTGTGGTTGCTTCCTGCGCTGAAGTGATTTAGGACCGACTCGTTGATGCACATGCTCTTCTCTGTGATCAGCATACTCGTTCTTGATTGCACCGACAGGGCAGACTAAGCGTTTGTAACTGAAATTGATTTCTTTCAGGATTATTTTCCGTAGACACAGGCCACTGTAATTACTGGTTGATATAATTATATAAAATGATGCAATTTCGGTGTTTCCTAACATCTATGTAATCTTAAGAATATATTTAACAATACCGGTAAATTGTGGATTAGAAATATACTTTTCAAAGTTAGGTGTATTAAAATATGAGTGAAAATCCACAATGGGCAGCTTTAACACTTTGCTCAATTGAACATGATATACCAATACCTCATTCGTTTTCCGATGATGTTCATATGGTTAGCGAAACGTGCGTGGAGTAGTATATTTGCGTGTAGTGTCCAAATGTTTTGCTGTTTTGTAAAAGCGTTTTTTGGAAACCAAAGATATTGATTTTTGAAAAATACCGGTCATACGAAAACGATCCTACCGCCAGGATCCGGATCCACCATAGGGTTGTCTCCTTAAACAGGAACTACGCACCATAAAAGTTGAATGAGGTTCCCAGGCGCCCATTAAAAAATTTAGTAGATCTTGGTCTTTAATGTTTTCAAGGAAATAAATGTCGACGAAATAATACAAGTATTTGTAAAAACAATCTGCGTAAAAGGTTTTTTCATACACCTATTTATTTTTAGTTTTAGACTTTTCAAATTTGAAATGATTGTAGTTATGATATAAATAAATAGGGACATCAATCGCATTTCGAATGGCAATTATGCGACGATTATGGGGATAAGTAAACCAGAATATGCGTAATAAAAAATAAAATTTTAAAGATGCGGGATAATAAATTCCTTTCTTATTTTACGAACACCGTATAATAATTAATAAATTTTTCATTGTAACTATATTTATCTTAGGCAGGTGGTTATGGTTTGAGGAGAAACATTTGGCGGCCCCTAGAGATTATTGTGGCTTTCACAGCATAACTCAAGTCTCGGTTTATGCCCTAGGCTCATAAAATTTTTATTTTCCTCTTGGCGTTATAGTACGTTTCGGGAAACGTACCTACTTTTAAACTGTTTACAAAACCTAAAATATAATTTAATTTAAGCAGGGTTGTAAATATTCGCGTCTTCTTTGAAATGCTCCCCGAGCTTTATCTTTAACTTCCACGTCTAAAAAGTTAGTATTTTAATCAATGAATCACGCTGTAAACTCTTGAGTTTAAAAAGTTATCGATGAACGAAAGTGACAAAAATATGAAATATCATGTAGAATCGAATTTTTTAAATATCAATTTGCCTTAATTTTCGTAGTTGTAAGTTGGGAATTAAAAAGTTAAAAATTTATTTAGAGTAAAATAGGAAGCTAACATTAACTTCATTTCATATGAACTAGAGGCAAAATGTAAAGATAAATTCACAATGGAGCAAACGCGGGCTGTACGTACACACAGGATCAGAAATTAGAGCCACCGGCTAAATTGTAGATTCATAAATATTCCAATCTGCTATTGGTACATCTAAAAGATTATATAACGAAACTTCCTGAAATTAATATAACAAGATCACTCATGTGCGGGTATGTACGGGTATAAACCTCATCCGATAACAGCCATAGTTGACATTCATTTTGTTACGAGCCGTCTTCTGCGATAAATATCAAATTTTGACATCAATATTTTTACGGTACTTTGTGATTATGTCACCTACCCCTTTCTGCCTCTGGAAAGGGGAACAGTAAAAGCTGCTGTCGTTGGACAACTGAGTATTCGCCGGCCAGACTTAATGGAGACGGGCTGAGTTCAAATAAGATGATATAGTTCAAGTAAGGACTTCCTGAGATAAAAAAAACGAAACAAAAACTTTACGACCTCATTATTATCGCCGCGGGCCACCAGCGGCATGCCTAACATTAAACGACTCGCCGCACATTAAAAACGAACGAGATGCTTTGCGGTCGAGGGTTGGGTTTACTAAATCGAGATTTTGACACAAAATAACGACAAGTCCACTTTTATAAAATTATAGGCAATTTATTACAAAAAAAAACATATAGGGAAAGGCTACAATACTCAGCAGATAAACAAACATATAACCAAATACCCAAATTCAAAATTTGCAAAATTTTAAAAAATAGTTATACGTTCAAATAATATATATTATATATATTTCAAGTGTGCTTCTAGAGGGCAGAAATATTAAAATATAATATTTATATATATAATAATAATAATAATAATTAATTAATTAATAATATATATTATTTTTACAAAATCCTTATTTTACTATAAGGAATGTAACCAGACTACAACCAACAGCTACTCTCCCGGCAATGTGCCCCGCCAAGCGCTGAATTACAAGTTACAAGCCTGGCGCGTTAAGTGAAATAATCGAAAATTATCAACAAAATGCTAATGCTTCGATTGCAACAAACACCAGCCGAAAGACTGGTCCTACTTAAAGGAGCTCTCGTGCCAGTCGTCCCATACCACTTGCAGACTTCAGTTTCGAGCTGTCGGCTCTCGTCAGTGCAAGGTAGGCATGTGACGAACGACACGAGGATCCCTTGACTATTTAGCACATCTCAGTATCTTTACGATAGCGACATGTAAAATAGCAAGCAGGCGCCATCTAGCGGCCCAGTGTCTGCTGCAATCGAAAAATAAATAGCCTGACTGGGCTTAGCATAGTTCAAGTGTGTTTCTAGAGGGCAGAAATATTAAAACTTAATATTTCAGTCGCAAGCTCCTCTATAAAATCCTTATTTTACTATAAGGAATGTAACCGGACTGCAACCAACAGCTACTCTCCGGTCTATGTGTCCCGCCTAGCGCTGAATTACAAGTTACAAGCCTGGCGCGTTCCTTATATTATATGAAACATCGGTATCGGTAATTATGTGTTCTTTATTTATTGGCACTTACCTTTAGAATGTACAATTTTAAAAAGTCATCTCAATGTGATTTTTATTTTGTAAATATTAGTTAAAAATAATCCAAATTTCTAAAAATTCATCGTAGCAAATAAAAAAAATGATTTTCGTTTAAAAGGTTTTCGAATTTGCTATACGGACATAATTTTTTGATTTGTTTTTTGTATAAAACATCAAGAAAAAAATTTAATGCACGAAATTACGACCATTATAATTTCGCCTTTTGGACGTTAATAAATTTATTTAGCTTCCAAAACGTATTACAAAAGTCATAATTTCATGCATTAGATTTTTTTATTGATGTATATAAAAAATAAAAATATATACCCAGCAATTTGCTTACCTCCAAAAAGAGAAGGAGAAAAGGAAGTTTTAAAAAAAATCGTTTTTTTCTCAATTATTTACTCTGAAAAATGTTTAGAAAATTGGATAATTATTATTGTTATCTAATATTTAAAAACATAAAAATTACATTCCTAAACAGCACAAAAGGTCCAATGGACTTTCATTGGATGTCCACCAGACAAACAATGAACACCCAATGGACGTCCAGCAGAGTCCAGAAATTAACATCAATGTCCATTTCTGGTCCATACGTGGACCAGTTTTGGATGTCCATTTCATGTGGCAAACTGTCTCTACTGGACATTGGACGTCCATTAAGTTTCCATTGCTTGTCTGCTGGACATCCATTGGATGTCCATGATTTTAAATGGGTTAGTCCAATGGATGTCCATTGGAAATCCATTGGACCTTGTTGTGCTGTTTTGGTTTGTATAAATCATTTGTATATCTTTCTATTTATACCTTTTTTTAGTTTTTGTAATGTAATGAGGATTTGAGGCTATTATTTTAAAAGCTTTATAAATAAAATATGTGGTGTTATTTATATCTAAACATCTAAAATCCATTACGAAAGGGTTTTAATTTATAATAATAAATTGTTTTTATAAAATTGTGATATTACCTTATTTTTATTGAAATTCTGTCATACTTCTTTAGAATGTAAACTAACTGTTTTTGCATTATTGTACTCTATTTAATTTATTAATTTATTAATTTATTAAACTAGTTAATTTTCTGGAATTATGAACAAACTTAGATTAGAGCGAAAACTAATGGAAAAACTTGTATACATTTTTAAAATCTTTGAATAGCATCTAAGCAATAAAATTATATGCCCGCCTTTGAAGACAGCCTTTCCTTATTTTAAAGGTTTCACACTGTCTCCAAATTTTCCGAAATCAATATTTCTACTTTTCAAATACTGTATGACACCTTCACACAAATCTCAGAATTTTATTTGATAATGATATATTAGGCATGACTTCGTACTTGTTCATGTCTTTAAATACTTCAGGGAGTTATATAACTATCATCAAACACAACTTTCAATCGACAAATTGTTTTGTCAATGAAACAAATACTGGTAAAACTTTGTTGTTCACTGCCATTAGATGATTTTTACCTTTGGAAACGCCATCTATTGCTGGGTCATTTTTGCCTATAATATAATGAATAATTGATATGCACAAGAGTAAGTACCTACTCCTATTCGGAACTGATCCATGGGAATAGGTATGCATGTGGAACTGGATCAGGATTATTGATTATTATTGTACTCTATTTAATTTATTAATTTATTAAACTAGTTAATTTTCTGGAATTATGAACAAACTTAGATTAGAGCGAAAACTAATGGAAAAACTTGTATACATTTTTAAAATCTTTGAATAGCATCTAAGCAATAAAATTATATGCCCACCTTTGGAGACAGCCTTTCCTTATTTTCAAGGTTTCACACTGTCTCCAAATTTTCCGAAATCAATATTTCTACTTTTTAAATACTGTATGACACCTTCACACAAATCTCAGAATTTTATTTGATAAAAATATATTAGGCATGACTTTGTACTTGTTCATGTCTTTAAATACTTCAGGGAGTTATATAACTATCATCAAACACAACTTTCAATCGACAAATTGTTTTGTCAATGAAACAAATACTGGTAAAACTTTGTTGTTCACTGCCATTAGATGATTTTTACCTTTGGAAACGCCATCTATTGCTGGGTCATTTTTGCCTATAATATAATGAACAATTGATGTGCACAAGAGTAAGTACCTACTCCTATTCGGAACTGATCCATGGGAATAGGTATGCATGTGGAACTGGATCAGGATATAAATTTTATAAAATTAAATTCCTCGATCAACAGAAAACAATATAAAACTAATTTGATGTAATTTATAATAGTAGTAGAAAATCAAGCCGTGTTTACATGCAAAACCCTTTACTGAATATTTGTTAGCTGTTTTGATGAAATGCAAAAAGTCCATTTCAAATTAGTAGTGAGTGACAATAAAAGCTAAATTGCCCAATTTCAATTAAAATATTTGCATATACCGGACCCTTCATTTGCATATTAATGATGTTTTTTATTAAACAAGGTACGGAGCTCTACTTTAGTTTGCTGTATGCTGTAAAACTCTCTCGTTGTGTTTTAAGACGTTAAAAGGAAAGAAATCTGTAAACACATTTTATTTGTATTGGTATAAAACTTTCATTAACTAGCAGAAAATAATGAAAGTACTTTTATATAGGTTTACTACAGAATGATAGTGCAATGAAAATGTACTTTATTGAAAATTCAAAATAAATGTAATGAAGTTTATGAGCAGGAAAAAAGATCTAGCCACTCCTATTGTATTGTACCTCATATTAATGCAGATATATAAGCCCTTGATTAAAGCTGTCTTATAAATAAGAATTTGTAGCTAAACTTATGTTCTTAAGTTTATAGAAAATTAGAGACATATCTTGGTGGCAAATTAATGCTGTACACAAGACCTCCCCAAAGGCCTTTTCTAATTATTCCTTCTACACTTCCTACTTCCTCGCTTATATAACGTCTGTACTCGAACTAGAATTGAAATTTGTCGACAGGGTTTGGTTGTTAATTTTAAATATACGGCGATGAATAGTTTTAAACACATTTATGCAATGTTTTTAAAATTGTTTTAAAAGGTGAGGTAGTTCCAATTTTTTTACGTGTTGTATAAGTCTAGACCCCTAATCAATAATCCAGGTTTTCGATATTGAGGGGTTGTCGCTCGAACCACCATCTTGAATTAAAGGCGAAAAAAAATAATTTTTGAAAAATAACTCCAACAATCAATTGATCCTACGACCACTAAATAACATTATAGCAAAATTTGTTTGACGTTACGGTGATATTTTTTGTTCCATACCTTATATAATTTCATAATATTAATATTAGCGTATGGATGTTTCAATTTTCATTTAACGAGTTTTAAGTAAGTAAGTAAGTAAAGTAAGTAAAAGTTTATTGGTTTTTAGATACCTAAAACAAGGTATAAAACAAGTCACATACAATTTTAATAAAATACATGGATAAATAAGACAGATCTACAAGAAACAAAAAATAAAAACATACATACACTACATTACACTAATGACAAAATAATAAAATAGTGATTTCAGTTATCCACTGTGATATTATACAGAAAAGTTCTCATAAGAAGAACTCGTCTAGATTATAATATAGGCCATTCGTTAAATGATTTTTTAAAGTCTTCTTGAATCTGGGGTAGGTAGGTTGCTCCTTAATGTTTGCTGGGATTTTGTTATAAATTCTAATGCCACTACTTAGGGGTCCTTTTAGGGTTATGTTTAGAGAATTCTGAGGTGTGCAAAAGAGGCGCCGTTTCTCGTGTCATGATTATGTATGTCTCTATGACACTGAAGGTTATGTTTATTTTTAAATATATAGCATGCAACTTCTAAGATATATAGACAACATACCGGGAGAATATTAAGATATGCGAATAATTGCCTACATGAATCGCTTTGACTTTTATTTAGCATAGTTCTTATGCATCTTTTCTGAATTAGAAATAATTTTTTGCTGCTGGAGAGGCTCCCCACAGCATAATGCCGTATAGGAGACTAGACTGTACCTCTGCGAAATAGAAGTTTTTTAATACTTCAATGTTAAATAGACAACGTAAACACCTTAAATGATAAATTTTAGTGTTTAATTTTTTTATTATGCATTCTATATGACTGGCCCACTCAAGAGTGTCCGTTATTGTTACCCCTAAAAATTTCACGGTGCTACTTCTATCTATGTTCGTTTCACCTATGCTTATATTTATGTTTTGTACTTGTTTTTGTCTGGTATGAAACAATAATTAAGATATAATACGTCTTTAGAGAACCACTGTTCTAATTTTTTCATTAAGATATTACAAGCATCTAGCTTTGATTCATGGGATTCTCTGGAAATTAATATAGACAAGTCATCTGCGTACATTGTTATTTTATAATCAGATATGTGTTTTGCAATATCGGCAACATAGAGAGAGAATAGTATAGGTGCAAGAATACTTCCCTGTGGTAATCCTATCTCTACATTCACTGTATCAGAGCAATGACTGCCGCTACTTCCATTTCCTTCATTGTGAGATACCTCCACATATTGTTTTCTATTAGAGAGATACGATTTAAAGCAGTCGTGTGCACTGCCTCTTATACCCAGCACCCACAACTTATGGAGTAGCCGAGGGTGTGAGACGCAGTCGAATGCTTTACTAAGATCACAATACACACCAACTGGACACCTCTTTTTGTCTAATTCGTTAAGGATATACATGTAAAATTCTGTGGTGGCTGTTGTTGTCGATTTGTTTCTTCTGAATCCATGCTGTTCTTTAGGTATTAAGCAGTATCTCTCAATAAAGGAGTTGAGTCTTTCTAGCATGCAGTACTCAAAAATTTTTGATATTGCTGACGTCAGGGAAATCGGTCTATAGTTGTCTACATGATTCTTTGAGTTCTTTTTATGAATAGGTATTACTTTTGCAACTTTCAGGCCTTCTGGGACTGTTCCACATTCAAACGAGAGGTTTATAAGATGGGTTATTGGTGCTAATAGTTCACTGCAAAATTCCTTTATAATCTTGGTTGGTAGGTCATCGGGTCCACTACTATATTTATTTTTTAGTTTTGAAAAAATTTTCAACATTTCCTCCTCCGAAAAAGGGAGAAGCATCAATGTATGTGGATTACTAATTAGAGGATCAGTATAATGATTATCCCCTACTGGGATTATATTTTGTATCACAGATTTTGGTGCATTAATGAAAGATTTATTGAAAATGTTAGCTATTTGAGCAGGTGACGTATTGTTCCACCATTATGAAATATTTCTAAATTTGATAAGGTAGAGTTATTTTTATTTCTTAATTTGTTAATAATTGCCCAAGAAGACTTGCTTTTGTTGGCGGAATTTTGAATAATTTTATTGTAGTTTCTCTCTATTGTTTTCGACTAGGATTTTATGTTCACGTTTTCGTTCCTTATATATAGGTTGGAGGTTGGGGTAATGTCTTTGTAGTGTATGCAGATCCTTCAGTTGAATACTTGAAAATTTGATTTCGTCAGAGACCCACGTTTTTTCAGTTAACCTTTCAAAGTTTTTTTTTATTGGGAATGCTCTACTGAAGTGATTCAATAGAGTACCTTTTATTTAGTAACTTGCAGATTTACAGTGCAGATAAAAAGGCAATAAAAACTTTACTACCTCATTAAAATACAGTTGCAAAAGTAAATGCGCGCAGGAACGCACTTGAAATATTTAGATCAGCAACTCAGTCGTTTAATTTTAACAGCGCGTTACGGTCTATATTAATATGTACATTCTAATACATACGAATCTTAAGTACTGCTCTGTACTATTTCGTCCGAAAATTGAGTCTTTTACCTTTATACGCTTTTGTACGTCGCGTCGGCTTGTTTGATGGCATCATACCGAATAGCTCAATGGCGTTAATAATGAATTCGTAATGTTTTTATGGCTTTTTTTATGCAAAGGGAAGCTTTGAATTATACTATAACAGATGTTTCCTATATAGCAGGTATAGACCGTGCCTCACCATCTTTTCTTTCTTTTCAAAACGGTGCTGTCCTTAGCCAGTTTTCTTCTCCCACTGGCAGCAGTCAACAGCAGCATAAAAACTGGCGAAGAGACAATTTCCATCAACTCACTAATGTTGTTGCAGAATGTGCATTGCAAAGAAATCCGACAACG
The DNA here is from genome assembly GCA_963675555.1 of Leptura quadrifasciata. Classification (NCBI taxonomy): domain Eukaryota; kingdom Metazoa; phylum Arthropoda; class Insecta; order Coleoptera; family Cerambycidae; genus Leptura; species Leptura quadrifasciata. The sequence continues at coordinate 49,410,105 of OY776680.1, read as the reverse complement.
AGCTGAAGGATTACCTTAAATTTGAGCTTGCCCCATTTCTTCTGTCGTTTTGCGCAGAAGAAGGAATGTGCTAGGGCACGAAATCATCATTATATGCTGTTTTTGCACAACTTCTAGAAGGCAAGGAACTCGGGGACAGAAAATCAATGTTGATGGAGGATGTACGGAATCAGTACGGTTCACATATGTACGTTTTAATTTTCGTATTTTTCATCCCCTAGATTTTCATATTTTCTAAACCGATTTCAAAAGATCGAATTTGACGAGATATTCAAAATGGCAGCAAAACATCCACCTAACATACATGAAACTCTCAAAAATTTGCAATAACTGGGAAACATCCAAGCGTCACACAAATCGGTACTGGAACCCTCGTATTGCCGTTACACCTCCAATTATTAAAACTGTCTAAGTTTGGAAATGGCCGAACTATGTTAAAAAATTCATTGATCATAAACTATATCTATGGCTAAGTGTTAGATTGATTCGATTTTTTTTTTTTACGGTTTTAAGTATATTATACTCGGAAGTAATATTTCAAACTCAGCACTCATTTGTGTCTGTATCGAGTATCTCCAATCGTCCAACAGTGTGCATCTTTCTCGACCTCTCGGGATACGGGATGTCAACAAATGTGTCTCTAATAGAATTAGATATTTTTATTATTTTTCTAAATTAATTGGAGCATTGGACCCGTTCCAACGGCAACACTCTGCTTGATTATGTAAATAGTCATAATGTCATTCTGCAGTATCCGGACGATCCCACACATTTTCCAGACAACGATACGACACCTACAATGCTTGACATAGTGGTCAACAAGGGCGTGAGGAACTCCACGACCCCAGTGGCCTTGGAGGAACTCACGTCCGATCATAACCCGATCGTCCTAGAGTTGAACAATATGTCAAGGGAAGACATCACACAAAAAATCACATCTTATAGAGACGCCAACTGGCGCCTCTACAAAACACACATTAACACAAACTTAACCCTAAATAACACAATTAATACACCCGCCGAGCTGGAAAATGCAGTGGAGGAGTTTACAAGAGTACTGCAGGATGCCAAGCAGACTGTTGCCACCCCTATAACGATTAATCCAAACAAAGACCGACTCCACGAAGCGGTCATACAAGACATACGAGAAAAGAACAGACTGAGACGGCTTTGGCAGCGAAATCGCGATGTCAACGCTAAGGCCGAGATGATGAGACTGCAAAGGCAAATCAGAACCTCCATCAACACTGTAAGGAACCAGAAATGGGGGGACAAACTGGAAGCGCTAAATCCACAGGACAACTCGCTGTGGACTGTGACGCCCTGAAAAATATGCGGGAGGCTATATCCGCTCTGACACGCGCGAACAGACAGACGGCGATGACAGACGCGCAAAAAACGAACGACTTAGCTGCACATTTTGAGAACATACATAACGCAAATATTCCTAATAATGTTGAGCACGACCGCATCGAAAATGACATAAACGAAATCATTGGTCATGACATACAAATGACAAGACGAGAATTTATAAGCCCTCGGAAATAGCAGATATTGTCAAAAACCTACCGAACAATAAAGCCCCGGGAAAAAACAGCGTCGATTACAAACTACTCAAATATCTTCCGAGGAAAGGTATTGTGCAGTTAACGTACATCGTTAACGCGATCCTACGGCTACAACACTGGCCTAGCCAGTGGAAGTGCGCCGTGGTCGTACCCATTCTTAAGCCAAATAAGAATGCGAAGTTCGCGGGCAGCTACAGGCCCATCTCGTTGCTATCGACGATTTCCAAGTTGGTGGAGAAGGTCGTTCTAACCAGACTCAACACTGTTCAGGAGGAACTTCACATCAATGATGAGTCCCAATTTGGCTTTAGGAAGGGTAGAAGCACGGTGCAACAAGTCGTTAGGATAGTTAACGACGTCAAAATGCAATACAACCTCGGGAAGAACACCACCATGGTGCTCCTCGATATTGAGAAGGCGTTCGACACTGTGTGGATCCCGGGGTTACTCTACAAACTCCATGACTATAACTTCCCGACTTACTTCATTAAACTCATTCATTCGTTCTTGACGGGTAGATCCCTGCAGGTTCGAGTGAATAACAAACTCTCAACACAACGGGTCATTCGCGCGGGAGTCCCGCAACGATCGTGCCTGTCACCAAAGTTGTACAACCTGTACGTCTCTGACTTTCTAGAGTTCCCCAATACGAAGCTGGCCAAGTATGCCGACGACACAGCTATGTACGCGCATTCACATAACGCCCAAGCAGCGAATATGCTGCTGAACATGGCCCGTGCCACGGCATATTATGACCGGTGGAAGATTCGGGTAAACGCTGAGAAGTCCGAGGCGATAGTCTTCACGCGCCGTTTCAGTGAAAACAAAGTCATAACGCCAATTTCGATCAGGGGAAACAAAATTCCAACCAAAAGGTGCGTGAAGTACTTGGGGGTCAGACTGGACCAGCGACTGACGTTTAACACGCATATAAATGAGACAGTACGGACGGTCTACTCCCTGTCCAGGAGTCTGTATCCACTCATGGTCAGGGGTAGCAGACTTAACCGACAAAATAAAAAATTGTTGTACACAATGGTGGTCAGACCATCCATCACATACGCGGCGCCGGTGTGGTGTAGCACATCTGCCACGACAATGAAAAAACTAAAAGTGCTCGAGAACAAATGTATGCGCCTCATATCAAATTCTGGAAGGTACACCTCCCTCAGAGACCTATACGTACATTGCCACGACATAACCCCAATAGCGGATTACGTCCAGGAAATCTCTCAAAAATTCTATTCCTTCAAACTGGGCGATAGTCCGCTAACAAGAAACATAACACAAATTAGACAGCATAATGCCCCATTTCGGATTAAACACACCCTACCATACCAGACGTTACCGATCTTCCGGCAACCTCTGTAGCCGAACTTCAACAACTATAACTTCCGCTCACCCTATCCACCTTTACTGATATTTCATACCTTTTGTATCTTTAAATCTTTCCTGTCCCCCTCTCTCTTTATGTTTGTTTCTTTTTGTTCTGTTGGTTTATTTTTGGTTTATTTTCTTTTTGTGCATTTTTGTTTTCTAAATTCATTTCACATAAAAATTTTCACCAAACCAAAATTTCGTAAAACCAAAATTTTTAAAATCAAAGTTTAGGCCAGCCACGCGCAGCCCAGCATTGACATACCTCCCGGAAGGCACCTTGTACAAGTTGAGGTGCCTGCGTCGGAATCAAAATTTGATAAGTGACAGTGCGTGAGTTTTTAAAAGATGTAGTTTTAAGTTTTATTAAATCTGTTTTTAGATATGTTAATTTTATAACCTAATTTAATCCATCTGCGATGGAAGGTGTTTGGGTTTAACTGTTTTTAATTGTCTTTTAGCCGAACCAGTCCCATTCCACCCAACCCTGCAATTCTCCACAGCGAACAACGCGGTGGTTGCACGGTAGGTCGCGGAGTGAGTTCTGGGGAGGCAGATGTAAATTTTAATTCTTAATAAAGTTGTATTGATTGATTGATTGGACCCGTTCCAACAAGATAAATAATTTTTCTGAACTAATTGTGAAAAAGACTCCTTAGGGGAATCCGAAATGGCTTGTTGGACTTCTGTTAGCTTTTGCACAACTTCTCAAAAAGAAAAAAAGATGGCGGAATGATATTTCAAGAATTCGTGTTTTTAAACATTTATCTCACTAAAAAAATAACTACTTGCGATATTGATCTGATTTTTTATATTTATGTATTAGAGCCATGAGCGGCTCCATCTACAGTAATAGAATTTAAAAGTAACTTACGTTTTTTTTTTAATGAATCCTAAAGTCGCAACAATGAAATTTGTGTATTGAAAATTTCGACGTGCGGGTAACTATATTAAATGTTTGAAATTTCTATGTACTATATATATGAATGAAATATGGTCCAAAGACCGAAAAAGTTAAAAAAAAAATTAGGCCGATATCTTACACAGTTTTCAAGTTACAGATTTTTGAAGTGGACCATAATGGTGTGTTTTTATGTTAGCGCGCAATGTGATGACATCGGCAGCGTCGGCTCTGTTTACTTCAATGCATACGCATAGCCAATTAGTCTAATATAGCATATTGTTGATACTACCGGTACTTGATCGTTTGATTCGTTTGCAAATTATTAGACTATTATTTCTGTGTTATAAATATTTGGTTTGAAACTGTAATGTAATTTATTATATGTACTATAAACGTGCAAATACAGAAAGAAATAGTTTATAAATTATAAGACAGCGGATTTAATAAAAAGGTTTAAATGACTGAAATTTTAGGCTTAAAAAAATGCATCATATGTCAAGATGCATCTTTCGAAGTTTTAAGTAAACTAAGTGAACGGGGGGTTTGCAACGTTAAAAAATGCTATTTTTATTCGAAAAGACAAAGTTTACAGACTGTTGAAAAATATTATCGATGACAATTTTATTGCTAAAAAACCACTGTATCATCAAAAATGTAGGTCCGAATACACCAGTAAAAAGGCCCTTGCAGTATTTAATGTGCAAACCTGTGACAAAGATAAACCTGTAGGCGTACCAAAATCTAATCGCAGTAATCGTCAACCATTGGACTTTCAAGAAGTGTGTTTTCCATGTGTTAAAGTTGGAGATAAAAAAGAAAACCGTAATGTATGTTTAATTTCCACATAAGAAATTTCAAGGTATTGGAGATCGTCCTATAAATATGATGACTTCAATTACCATACTTCATGCTTAAATTTTTTTACGTATAAACGTGCTGAAGAACAGGTACATAATGCCATTATCTACGACATTGCATTTAATCAGTTGATAAATGAAAGTGAGCGAGATTGTAAGATCATCTGAATGTATATATTTTGTTTCTGGAATTCGATTCAGAAATACTTTAGCTACAATTGCTACTGAAGATGTTGCAGAAAAGTATACAAGTAATATAATTAAATGCTTAACTAATTATTTTAGTACTGACATTCAATTTTTCTCCGAAAAAGGTGAAAGAAGTATAAATATGTTGCTCACAGATAACTATTGGAAAGTTTTAAAAAAAATTAAAAGAACTGAAAGATTCTATTAGGGAAGATTCTGATAATGAAGACAAGATTTTTTGTTAACGATGGAGAAGCACGCCCTGATTTGTAGCTGCTAAATGTTTGAGATGGTATATGAAAAATAAAGCTGCTGAGATAAAAAATCGCTGCCCAAGGAACCACTACTTTCCACATCCAGATCTTGTATCCAAGTCTTATATACACTAAATCCCAATGTAATATTTTACTCCTTTTAATAATAGGATGGAGGTGGTAGAGGGGGTGGTTAATGCTAAAATAAATTTTATGGGCCCTTGGTTCTCGTACACACACTAAATCCCAATTTCGTTTTTTACTCCCTTTAATAATAGGGTGGGGGTGGCAGAGGCAGTGGCTAATGCCAAAAAGAATTTAGAGGCCCTTGATTCTCTTATACACACCAAATCCCAATTAAATTTTTTCCACTGGACGTGGAAGTAAAATACACATATCGCATCAGGAGGCACTTAAAACAATTCTTATTGCCCTTTACAATCATTTGGCGTGGATTTTATCAGATTTTGAATTTGACATTGACGATAATGGTCGAGTGATTGTGCCCAAGAAAATGCCAATGATAATATAATCTCAAAAGATATTTTGATCTATAATCTTGATGCATTGCAATAAACCAGATGTTAGCGCGCCAGAAAACGGCCGAATGCTTATAATACAAGTTCCGCGAACGCAAAGTACGGTGTGTTTAGAAATCTGTAACTCGCAAACTGTATGAGATATAGAGCTAATTTTTTTTTCAAAAACTTTTTCTATCTTTGGACCATATTTCATTCACATATAGTGTATAAAAATTTTAAACATTTAATGTAGCTGCCCACACGTTGAAATTTTCAATACACAAACTTTGTTCCTCCGAATTTAGAATTTATTTAAAAAATAACTTTATTTGATTTTCAAATTATATTAGTATAGATAGAAGCGCTCATCATTTTAGTATATGAGTATAAAAAATGAAATCGATATCACAAATAGTTAATTATTTAGCGAAAGTTAAACGTTTAATAACACGAATTCTTGAATTACCATTCCGCCATCTTTCTTAATTTTTTAGAAGTTGGGCAAGAGCCAACAAAAGTCCAACAAGTCATTTCTGCTGCATCTAAGGACCTTCTTCCGACATGTAAGCTCAAAAATTATTTACCTTGCCAGAATGGGTTACTTGAGGATTTTGTCGGCTTTCGAAGGCGCGGACCCTCTACTATACGGGTGTACTACCTCAGAGACACACAATCTAAATGAAATCCGAAATAAGTGTTAATCATTTGGAATGAAAGGTTGCAACTTCTCATCATTAAATGTAATTTTATTTTACGTTTGATTTATGTAGTAACAATATTTTCGCAGTCAAATAAATCAATCAATAAATAAATGAAAATACAGGTTTTCAATTTTCATGTTTTGGTTCCAGGTGAGCCGTTTCCTGGTTCAAATAAGTGTCCCAGTGCAAGTCCAGTGCGGTAGTGCGATTATCATGTGCCCAAAACGAGTGTAAAATCAAAATAATAATGAAAAAATAATGAAGCTTAGTGTGTCAGCTTACAGGGCTCACGCGTCTGCGCACAAAAAAATTCTCGACACGGCATATCAACTTAATTATGGTTCCACGTCGGCTTCTCATCCCCATCCGGCGTCATCAGGAGCTGCAGGGGTGCCAACTTGCTCAGGATTTCAGGTAGGAAGAATATAATCATGAATTATTCCCTCTTTCGTATAAAAAATCGCTATAATACGATAAATAGTCAAGGGTAATATCTTAACGAAACCATTTAAAGATATTTTTAAAAGTTACCTGCTCTATGGGGTTATGTTTTTCGTGAATTAATATTTTATAATGAATTTCTAATCTTATATTCATTTTGCAAAGTGCATGTTTTCTTTTATGCGTCCATTTTATATCATCGTATTCATCCTAACATTTTCTTTTTGAGGTATAGAGAAATATGTTAATGTTCATATTTACGTGCTTTGAAACGCCGGCTCGATTAGCATTAATCACTTTCTTTCATCGGTGATGCAAACTTACATCTTTTAAAGTTTAGAAACACCACTTTCCTTATTAGCGAGACGAGAGAAGCACAGAGTGCTATAGTGAAGAAACGATCAACTCCAGGGGTCGAAATGTTGACTGTTATTCTCTCGCGGTTATGAAACTGTTGGTCCTATAACACTTTCACAAAAACAGTTGATTTCAGTCTTGCAAAACGATATAAGGACTTAATTTTCGGTCATGACGATTTTTTACGCGATTTGCAGGCAGACGGTTTGACAAGTAAATAATTCTAGATTGTCTACAGATGAAAATTAATTTGATTAAGAAAATGAACACAGTTGAGAATAATTTAATATAAAATAACTATAGCTGTATTAGCTGTATCAATGATACAGATCCCACCAGCTAACGGGGCATTTCTTTACAGATTTTCGTAAATAACTAGAAATAAGACTACTTCTGGAATTTGGAACCTACGCCAATTGTCCTAACGTATCAAAATACACAAGTGTAGACACTAAAATATTAATGTTCCCGTATGTCTCAAAAGAAAATGCAAAAAATACCATTTTTGACAGTTTCTCGTGAATAATTCGAGATGGGATAACTTCTGGGAATGGAACCCACGCCAATTGATCCGGCGTGGATCAAAATATGTGAAAGTGGATACGAATAGTTTAATATTCCTGTATATTGTATATCTTATAAAAAATGCGAGAAAATACTATTTTTCACAGTTTCTCGTAAGTAATTCGAGATAGGGCCACTTTTGAGACCTGGGACCTACACTAATTGATTCAGTATATCAAAATTGGACACTAATATATTAGTAGTTCTGTACGGTCGTGAGCAAAAAAGAAGTAGGACGTCTTATAACGATATTTTGCTAAAATCTAGTTGTGTACATCTAACTTTAATTTTTGTGACATTGTCAGTTAGTTGTCATAATTTATTGCAAGTGTGCAAAAAACTAATATGCCTCATATAAGCGATTTAGTTAAATCTGGAGTTATTGCTAAAGCAGAAGATGGATGGTCAACGAGACAAATTGCATTGCGTTATAATATTGACAAAAATTCGGTGTGTAACATTTTAAGAAAGTGGAGAATAAACGGTACGATTAGTAGAAATCCTGGATCAGGGCGACGAAGGATATTAACTCAACAACAAGATTTGCAATTGGTAAATGCTTTAGTAGAAAATCCATTTTACTCAGTTATTAGGCTGCTGAAGAAACGAATTTTCCTGGATCGAGTAGTGGTCGCCGGCGAGTAAGAGAATCGGAGCTACGCTGTCATGCAGCAGCACAGAAATACTTACTTAAAGCTGAACATCAAGAAGCTCGAGTAGGATGTGCGCTTGAATTTTTAGCGCATGATGTAAATTTTTGGGACAATGTAATCTTTACAGACGAAAATACTTTCCAGTCAACACACAGCGGTCGTATTCGTGTTTACCGCCCTCCGAATACTCAATTCGATGAGAAATATGTATCTAACAATGATAAAAGTGGTAGATTTTCTGTCAATAAGTGGTCTTGGAAATCGGCACGTGGTCCTGTGGTTTTTGTGGTATATTCAGGAACGGTTTAATAGTGAAACGTATATTAGGATTTTAAACAATATTATGCTCCCTTCTGTGTCAAAATTATTTTCTAATAATAAGTTCATATTTCAACAAGACAATTGTTCCGTTCATACTGCTCATACCGTAACTAACTGGTTTCAAGTTAACAACATCAATGTTCTTAACTGGCCCAGTCATAGTCCAGATCTTAACCCTGTGGAAGAATTATGGGGACTGCTCGTAAGAAGTATCCAAAAACGAAATGTGAGCCCACGGAATGCCGAAGAATTACTGGAAATAGTAAATAATGCATCAGAAAATATTATTACTAATGATTATTGTATAAGGTTATATAATTCTATGCCAAACAGACTTATAGAAGTTATAAATAGAAATGGTGCAATAACGAAATATTAATAGTTAGTTTCTTGTAGTAGGATATCCTTTGTCTATTTGATCCAGGATTTCTACTAATCGTACCGTTTATTATCCACTTTCTTAAAATGTTACACACCAAATTTTTGTTAATGTTGTAACGCAGTGCAATAACTACAGAATTAAAATAAAAAATAAATTAAAAGTGATATCTGTTTTATTTCGGCTACTCATTACATATTCAAATAGAGACAGATTTACATTAGAAAAAAAAAATTTGTCCTATTTGTTTCTGCTCACGACAGTACTTCAAAGTATTAAAATTGTTCTAGCCGTATTTATCAAATTTGGCACATATGTATTATACTTCCTTAGCACCAGTATAAGATGACAAGACTAGTTGATTTATAAAAAATTAGGGTGAGATTTTGCAAGGGGTATGGCTTAAAGAACGTCTGCCGTCTCTGGTCTCACCTAGATAGAGCTCAAAGAACAATTTTGTGTGCATATTGAGGACAGCAAAATTGCTCCTATGTCAAATATGCTGGGACATAATCCCTAAAAGTCAGTAAAAAATTCAAATTATGTTTAGTATAGAACTGACGAGAGATGAGTATTGTCTGAAAGTTATTTGTGGCATTCTACGAATATTCTTTCCTATTATTTGGGTTTTCTACCACATGTACTATTATCCTCTTCAAAACAAATCACCGAATCTACAAAATAATAGAATTATTGGAAAAATTGGTAGATGAGGTTTCGCTGTGTGAAACAGACACATGAACGAAATCGGTATGTAAATAGTTATATTCGGTTGAGTGTGATGAATCAGTACAGTAATTACTGTGCCTGATAATGCAATGGGTTTATAATTTTTATATTGCTTAACTAAATTTATTAAAATAGCAAAATTTTAGTGTGGACAGTGATAACTGACACAAATATAAGAATAATAATTTATGGTTTATGGTATGGATTCGTTAAACAACAGTATACATTGCAAAATAACACGACTCAAGTTTTAAAAAAGTAACTGTGTAAAGTCAACAATATCATCTTCAATGCCCTTCGACGGTAGCAATGGTTGCGAAATCTGTGAATTTTTTTCTCTAAAATGGCACTAAAATCAAATCAATCAAATTTAACACGTGGATACTCCCTTAGTATTAATATGAAATGACATGACCCGTGTCTCTAGATAATTCAGCGATGGAGCCTGTCGGGGGTTAGGTTGGTAGAACTATATGACATAGTTCGTTACCCCTAAATAATGCAGAGATCGAGACTGTGAGGGGTAAGGTTAAAATAATTTTTTTTTTTATTCTAAAACAGTTTTAACTTTGATCAAATTTGGCATATGGATATTGCCGTTTACCTGTATGAGACGGCATAACTAGTTGGTTCCATAAAATTCAGGACGGAATGTTGCAGAGGGTTTAAAGAATTAAATGGCTTTTTCTTTAACAATTTTGATGTAATTTGACATGTGGACACTTTATTAGTTGCAACATAAAACAGCATACTTAGTTGCTACTAGAAAATATAGGAACAGGGGCTGTAGAGGTATGATATAAGGAATTAAATAATTTTTTCCCTAAAACGGCTCTGATGATTTTGATTAAATTTAAAAGAAGGAACTCCCTTAGTACTGGTATAAAATGACATTAGTATTTACTCCGACAAATGTACCAAGGAAAGCTGCGTGGTGTACGGTTTAAAGAACTGTTCGGTTTGTCCTCTAAGACAACTCTTACAATTTTGATTGATTGTATACCTACTATTTTGTACCGATTTTGTGAGGCTGTGAGCTGCAGAGTTTAAAGCAGTTTAAGGCAGTAATTATTTTTTCGCAATAACAATTTTCATTACATTTAGATACTCCATTGGTACTAGTATGAGATGACATGACTAATTCCTCCTAATTTCCCCTAGAAAATGTAGAGGGAGAATTCGTGAGGGAATGGAGTTAAGAAATTAGTAAAAGTAAAAATAATTGAAAGAAAAAACTGTAAACAAAAGATGTAGAAATAAAGCTTGTCTCCGACTGGTTTCATTCTACATAACTGTGAACTTACCTTGATGCCCTGAATATGTGGTAAAAAACTATATATGTCTAAGACAGTTCCTTCTTCAATTTTTTTTCGAAATTTGACATATTAAATTAAAAATGTAGATATTAATTATATCAACTAATATGATAACAACGCGTGTTGTGTATCTTCTCTAGTTTTTAAAATAAAAATAAAACATAAAAGAACTACATATGTTAGATATCAATACTCATCACTATGTACAGGGTGTCCCACGACGAAATGCGGCGATCGATATCGCGAAAAGTAGACATCGGAAAATTTTGAAAATTTGATACTAAACTAATGTCGATGGGGGCAACTCGGCTAAAATATTTTCAAGATGGTGGCACTTCCGATTATACCGGAAGTCGATACCAACTTGCTTATTTTAAATGGGATACCCTATATATTATTACATTTTTGGATTGTACGTAAAAGTCTAGGCCGATTTTGTGTATCATGTCCTATACATAGGTCTCTCCGTTTTTGAGATATTTCAATTTTTATGTCAAAAATGACGTTTGCGGGCCCTAAAAGAATTATCAACTTTTCCTATAAGGAAGCCTTTATTATCTAATTTGGGTTCGATTCTTTGTTGAAAAAGACCTACTTTAATAGAGTTTTTATAATATTTTGATAAGTATTAATACAGAGTGTTCAAAAAATAAGAATAAAGATGAAATTGAGAAAACTGTCAAAAATGAATTTTTTCAAATGGAAACCCCCAATTTTTATAATCTTATCTTATTCGCCATTAAAAATAAGGGTAAGTTTGTATATGGATGTCTATTCCGAAAATTTTTAGTTTTCGAGATATTCCCAATTCAATATTTCTATATAGGAATTTTGCTATGGATTTTAAATTCAATTACTGTTAGTTGGCTATGACGGCGTTGAGTGCTAAACAAATGTATGTAGCTGTCACTTACCAACTGACAAGTATTAATTATCATGCTGGCGTGCTTAAATTATGCACACGAGTATTACTTAAATTTGTTTATAATCTATGGAGAATGTTACAAGGTTTTATCAAAAACATGTGAAATATTTGCTAATAGATATCCAGAGAAACAAAAACCGTCTCCGAACAGTATTTAATGAATAATGGAGAATTTCAAAAAATTTGGCACTGCAACAGTTCATAAAATAATTAAACAAATGTAACTTAGATACAAAAGGTTCTTACATAAAATACTAACAGTACAACTACTTATACTCAGGAAAATATTTTATTTTAATAAGTGTTCAAAGTGTCCACCCTGAACTTCCTTTCGCACCTCTTGATTAGTTTGTCATGGGTGGCCGCTCTAATAGAACCTGGAGATAATCTTTCAAAAGCATTCCTTACTCTTGCCTGATAATCTTCCATTGTTGTGTCTGGATTAAAACAAACTATATCTTTTATTGTTCCCCATATAAAACAGTCTAAGACAGACAGATCAGGAGAACGGGGAGGCCACAGAAAAGGTCCATTGTTAGCAATCCACTTATCGTAAAAAGCTTCTTCCAGGAAGTTGTTAACTATGAAGCTGCTGTGTGGTGGCGCGCCATCGTGTTGGTAAAATATTTGCCTATGTTCGGCTAGCGGTAAATTGTTCAAATATTCATTATCTAAATCTTGTAACATATTCAATAATATGTAATATTATTCAATAATATGTATATAATATTCAATAATAATATGTAATATATATTCAAATATCTTTCACCTAAAAAAAAGTTGATACGTAATTTGAAAAACAGAAACTATTTAAGAATGAATTCATTACCATTTAAGTTTTCTTCATAAAAATTAAGTTTTACGACTCCATCATTTCTCACAGCGCAGTACACATTAAATTGCCAGGTTTCTTGATAATTTCGCAATATCACGGCATGGGGATTTGAGTCACACCAAAAGTGGGAATTATGTCTGTTGAAAAGTCCATTTTTCGTAAATTTTGCCTCGTCAGTCCAAATTATGTTGTCCAAAAATCGAAAGTCGCCTTCTGACCAAATCGGTGTCCTTTAGGTGTTGAACCATATAAATGGAATAGGGATGGAATTTGTGTTTCAAAAGAATTCTATGAATGAAGTTCTTGGAGATTCCTGTTTATAAAGCCACTTGTCTTAAGGATGTCATAGGATATGCCGCGAAATATCCCAAAATAGCAATTTCGATATTTTCATCATCGGCAATTGGTTTTATTTTGTGAACTGTTGCCTTAACGGTGCCAAAATTTTTGAAATTCTCCATTATTCGTTTAATACTGTTCGGAGACGGTTTTTGTTTATCTGGATATCTATTAGCAAATATTTCACACGTTCTTGATAAAACTTTGTTACATTCTCCATAGATTATAAACAAATTTAAGTAATCCTCGTGTGTATAACTTAAGCACCCCGGCATGATAATTGATACTTGTCAATTGGTAAGTGACAGCTATACATACATTTGTTAGCACTCAACGCCGTCACAGCCAACTAAGAGTAATTTAACTTAATATCCATAACAAAATACCCATATAGAAATATTGAATTGGGAATATCTCGAAAGCTAAAAATTTTCGGAATAGACATCCATATACAAACTTACCCTTATTTTTAATGGCGAATATGATAAGATTATAAAAATTGGGGGTTTCCATTTGAAAAAATTGATTTTTGACAGTTTTCTCAATTTCATTTTTATTCTTATTTTTTGAACACTCTGTATTAATACTTATCAAAATATTATAAAACCTCTATTAAAGTAGGTCTCTGTCGACAAAGAATCGGACCCAAATTAGATAATAAAGGCTTCCTTATAGGAAAAATTGATAATTCTTTTAGGGCCCGCAAACGTCATTTTTGACATAAAAATTGAAATATCTCAAAAACGGAGAGACCTACGTATAGGACATGATACACAAAATCGGCCTAGACTTTTGCGTACAATCCAAAAATGTAATAATATATAGGGTGTCCCATTTAAAATAAGCAAGTTGGTATAGATTTCCGGTATAATCGGAAGTGCCACCATCTTGAAAATATTTTAACCGAGTTGCCCCCATCGACATTAGTTTACTACCAAATTTTCAAAATTTTCCGATGTCTACTTTTCGAGATATCGATCGCCGCAGTTCGTCGTGGGACACCCTGTATATTTCATATACATTAACTACTGTTGTTAACGTCATTGTACAAAATAAATTTTCACAAAAATAATAAATGTCTAATAATTAACGTCCACTGTATTCTAAACTATAAAAATATATTCAGCATGATACGAAAAGGGTCCCCTATCACAACAACGACTGAATGCATTTTACTGTGTTGGATATGAATTATGGATGTATTTGTAAACTCGACATCTACTACTCATTAAACTGATTTAAAAATAGGTACATTAATTATGGCGGTGAGTGTAATAATATTTATAAGATTGTTTACTGGGATCTAAAAGGTTATCAACAAAATTATTATAAATAAAGATATCTGAAAATAGTATCCACATTAATACATCTCAAAATGGCTCAACTAGTAAGTTTTAGTGTGGTGCTTCTATTAATATTCAATGTGAATGCTAAAATCTGCGTCTCAAATTATTACAGAGACTCACTCCCTCTGATAGGATTTAAGAATAATTTCGAATACTACCCTTGGCATACTTTTGAGCACATAGAAGGTAAAATAAAGTACTTAAGACTTAGTAATCAAAATGTTAGGCATCTATGTAAGCATTTTCTTCCTCGAAATGTGGTGGAGGTTATTTTCTTAAAAATGAATTTGGAATATATTGAACCAGGATATTTTGAGAACAGTAAAATAGAACAAGCTATGATACAAGGTAATGACTTGAGGACTATAAGAAATGGAGTGTTCAATGGAACTACTATAAGAAGCCTAGTACTAAGTGATAACCATATAGAGAGTATTGACTCCAATTCATTCGACGATATGTTTTTATTAGAGGCAATAGCTTTAGACGACAATGAGATCAAGAGATGGGATGCCGGTTGGTTCGAAAATGCAAAAGTACTCTATGAAATATCATTCAAAAATAATTTTCTAACGGAGTTACCTCAGGATACTACAAAAAACATGGTAGATAGACACGAACAATTTTCTTCATACATTGGGCTTGGAAATATAAATTTTGACAATAACAAAATAAAATATATACATCCTCGTGCTTTTAGCAACATAGAAAATTTTCAAACAATAAGTTTGAGTAACAACGATTTATTACAGTTACCCGAAGATGTTTTTAATGGGATACACTTTTTGTTTAATTTACATATGAATTCGAATAACTTTATATGTTTGGCAAATAATACTATAAATAGTTTTCATGGTGTAAAGCGATTGTTTTTAGGACATAATAAAATGAACAAGGACTGTATTGATAGGATTAAAAATTATTTTTATGCAAAAAGTGATCTAGTCTATTTTTAAAAAATATTTTATGCAGATATGGTAAATATTCCCGTTAATAAAATAAAATATATGAAAAATACCTGAAATATTTACTTATCAATCTCTATGTCATATTGTATATTATACAGGGTGTCTCACCGGGAATTAAATCGGTCGATATAGAGAAAAGGACGCATCAGAAAATTTTGAAAATTTAGGTAATTACTAACGGTTGGATTGGCCACACAGACATTAATAATTATCTAAATTTTCAAAATTTTCTGATGCGTACTTTTCTCTATATCGATCGATTCATTTCTCGGTGAGACACCCTGTATAAGTGTATAGTCGTAGAAAATAGTACAGTAGAATGTGACTGCAGTGAGACAGAAGACCGACAAGTTTTTTACGCCTTCCCACGCAGACCCAGATTTAACTGTATTGTTCGCTGGTTTCACTGGGTCGAAACATTTTTATATTATTAGATTTAATATTAGTAAATTTAATATTATTAAATTATAAGAACACTAACTTATGATCAATTATTTTTAAATAAATATTAGTAAATAGACAAATAAATAATTATTATAATCTACAATATTACACTCATCGTATATTGGAATTGTTCCAATTGGTTCCGGAGATTATTACGACCTAAAGTCAGGTCAACCAAACGAGGTCCCAGACCTTACGAATCCTTACAGTGGCAGCAAGTAATAAAAAGAACAAGTAAAAACAATACACCTTATTATAACAATATTCAAAGTACAGTAAAAACAAGAAAGGTAAAATCTTACAATTATCAAGAATATAGCAAAGTCTAGGGTTTTTCTCAGCTAACGTTAGGAAAAAGAATTTGCGAGTTAAACAAATTTTACAAGAAAAATGATATACAGTAGTAACTTAACTATACAGAATAATTGGAGGTTTTCCAGGCGTTCCAGACTTGAAGGTTTCTTTGTTGATCGAGGTTCTTGTTTCACCGTTAAAACAAGATGTTATCCCGACGGGAGATTTTCAATTACCATTAAATATGTTTCGCTATTGTGGAGGGCAAAATCATATACCAAAAATCGTGTACCAAAGAATAGCAAATGATCCAAAAGTTGGCAAGTTTTAACTATCGAAATCGAATCTGGCCTTACCAAATCGTCTATAAATTTACAAAATTAGTCTCAAAATGAACCTCTAATGTGAACACGTGTCTATAATAAATCTAAGAAATCCAAACTTATCCAGAATAATACTCCTGAACGATACTCCTAATTAAATCCGAATAAATCGAAATTTCAGTTAAAATAATCCAAAATATTAATTGAAAATATGTGTAAAATCTAGTTTTTGATCCGGTACCAAGCCAAGTAGCAACCACATGCCTTTTAAACTAAATTGATCACTTAGCAAAGTTTTCAGCTCAATTTCTTGATCAAAAAAGGAAGTTTGATGGTACTTGGGTAATATTTATAACCATTTTAACTCACAAAAACAAGATAAAATGTCTTCATATGATAGTTCGGCAATTCGGCTGTCAGAGTACCAAGTTGAAAAATTTCAAGACTAAATCGACTGATATGGACTTTTTCGATCATTAACTATCTTTATACTATTAGCTTATATACAATTTTTATGCACTAATCAAAATAATATTTTACATTTTAGATTTCTCATGATATACACAATTATTTTGTAACTAATTAAAACTTAGAGACCCTATAAAGTAGAGACTGGTCCTGGTTGCATAATGGCGGCGATGGTCTGAGTGTTCGCGTGTCCATCAAGTGTCTTTACAAGTATCACAAGTGTCAAAAGTAGGCTGCAGTATTTGTTTTGAAAAGTGGAGATATAAATTCGCATATTTTTGATACCTCCGAGTGAAAAATAAGCCAAAATATGTAAGTAATAACGTTGCCATTAATTGTTTTGTCACCAAATCAGTCATAATAGACCGTT
Organism: Leptura quadrifasciata; assembly: GCA_963675555.1. Taxonomy (NCBI): domain Eukaryota; kingdom Metazoa; phylum Arthropoda; class Insecta; order Coleoptera; family Cerambycidae; genus Leptura; species Leptura quadrifasciata. The sequence continues at coordinate 49,392,662 of OY776680.1, read as the reverse complement.
ATTTTAATTTTAACCTATTAAATTGTGTCTTATGACCTAGCGGCAATACTGAAATTACATATTATGTTAAATTTAACAGCACGCTAAATGATTGAAAATTAATATTAAATTGTATTCTACAAAATGGAAATTAACATTGCGTGCGTTAAAAATATTGAATTTAACCTTGCCGTTGGGGCGAGCGTAGGTGGGTCTTTACTATGTACATACTTTGATATGCGATGTAAAGCAACGTCAGGCGCAGTTAGTCGTTGGATGGGTGACCGTTCCAACTGTTATAGGGTATTCTCCCTATAAGTCAAAAACAGAAATCAAAAAAATATTATTTTATTACTTCTTGATGACCCTTCGTATACTTCAACTTACCTTCAAACACACCATTCAACTTCAATTCATTCGATTCTTGCATCCATTTAAATTTTTAATCTTATTACTTTTCAATCACCCCCTGTATACTTCAAATCACGTTCCGTGCCTCGAGTCTTAAAAGTTCAAACTTCATTTCATCAAATTTCCGCAATTCAATTGCTATTTTAAATTTTACCAATTTTGATCACTCCTCGTATAATAGCATACAAGCATACAATATCTTGGTTCTACTCGACTCGTACCCGTTAGGAACATTTTAATATCTTATCTTCAGACACTACGCACCTATCGGGAACATTTTCATATCGTTTCAACTTTTAAACATCGGACCTCCGTTAATACCTTACGGGGTCGCGCCAGATTTTACTAATAAAAACTCTAATAACTTCTAAACCAAAATAGATCCGACTTTCATTCTAATTTTAATAAATTCCTATTTTCATTGCCGGTTTTTCTATATAACTTTTATTTTCGAAATCTTAAAATTTCCAGTATTGCGCAACATGGCGTAATCGATGACTCATCCTCGCCCGCACGGGGCGATTCCAAGCCTTTCCAGATCTTTATAACGGAATGCGAGACTCGATGGGGCGCGACAAACGAAACTTTCTCAAAACAGTAATAAATACCGGCGTGCAATACGCCGAAGTTAAGTTCAGTTTTGATAGTGACTCCAGTGTTAAGTATTCGCGTAGTGTTCATGTGGAAAAATATAAGTTTCAAAAAGTGAATTTTTATGTAATAGCCGATTATGCTATTGAACGGGTCCGGTTACCATTTAACTAATGTTGTAGATACCTCCGTCTAGCTACTTAGCTAGGCTTTCTTATTCCCAGTCCCTGCAATCTTTTCGTGACGAGCTGTTCAATTCTAGCTTCCCAGGCCGAAACCTGGTTAAAAAACGTTAGTTTTAAGTAATCGCATTAAGTGGCCCCTTCCTTTTTTAAATATTTATACTTCGCCTTAAGTGGCCCCGCTTTCAATTTCTCATTTGCTTACGAGGCTCAATCGTCGAAGTGAAATTTTTCCCAATTTTGAATACGTTTTAACATTTTTCAAATCTATTTTAAAAGCAACTTAAGACAGAATTTCTGTTGTCGATTAGTTTCAATTTCAAAAGAAAGTTGTAAAAATAAAATAAATTATTCCAACTCTGTTCAACATCCTTTAAGAAATAATTTGCATTTCCTTTAAACCATAGTGTTATTTTTTTCAAGAATAATAATATACAGAGGGTGTAGCCGTTGACCCTACAATAGCTATAAAAATCAAACCAGTGCTAATTTAAACCAAAGTGATAACAAATAGTGAAAATTACAATATACAGGGTGTAGCATTCGACCCGATCATGCACTTTCAGAAATCAAACCCTGAGACTCTACACATCGAAAAATAAGTGCACGAACGCCCTCTGGGGCTCAGCTCTAAACCCCTACTGCACCAGATTTTTTATTTCACCGAACAGAGGTCGAGTTCGTGTTCACAACGAAGACCGCGTCCTCGCCTCACATAGCTTCCAGCGGCTTGTATATCAGTGTATGCGCGGAAGCTATACAACCTTGTTGTATAGGAGAAATACCATCCTTCGGAGGGGATGTAAAGCCGTCGGTCCCTTGTCTATTAAATGTTAGGCAAGTAAAAGATCCCTACTCTTCTTAAGGGAAGAGGTTCGGCAAAATTCCTGGTTGGGGATAGCTCGTCTACAGGCGTCGGTGATAGGCCTCAGTAGCGGAAATAGGCCGACGTTAAATAAATGTATTAAAAAAAAAACTTTGCCGTTAAAATATTTCCAAGTAGGTCTAAAAGCTACATAAAAAAAACAACTTTTATTGGCGCCGCCATTATGCAACTACTTTTCATACGGACCAATCAGTGCCTCCCACTCGAGTGGCCAGCCTCTACTTTATAGGGTCTCTAGTAAAACTTTACCTAGTGAGCCATCTATTGCCGAAAGCTTAAAGGTGGTAATTGGATAAAAAATTGGAGGGTGGTGATATTTATCGCTGTATGGGTAATTTATTAGTATAGATTGGTGATTTGATCTACTATTTGCGGAAACCAGCGAAAGATGGCACGTTACAAGATATATGGTAAAATCCGAAATAACTAGTTTTCTTTTTTTTACGTAGTCTGTTGCTATATAAAATATTTAAAAGCTTCATAGAAATATTTTGTTGTTCATTAACTTTGCCATAATTTACTGTGTTCAAATTTTTATTATGATGTATTGTCCCTTCAGGGCCACCCACCATCTTTATCTCGAAAACTTTATTTGCAGCTCATAAAATTCTGTACAAGAATAGGTTTATATACTTTTCTTCATGGAATCAACAATTTCAAGGATATAGAGTGAATTAAGTCACACCCACTATAATATTAAAAATTCGAATACGAGGTGCAATAAGTAGCAGTGGGAGCAACATCCTCGATATTCACAATTTCCTGGTAACCGATGTGTGGATTAGGAAATTCAATATCGGAACGAAATTGAGATTTCGATATTTCAGTATCGAAAATTTTTCAATACCGATTTTTCCGTATTATACCGATACCGAAATTGACACAGTATAGAAAAGATAGTTTAGTATATAGAAAATATATTATCAAATAAATATTAATAAGTACTGTCGTGAGTAGAAAAAAATAAGACAACTTTTTTTTTTTAACGTAAATCTGTCTCTATTTGAATATGTAATAAGTAGCCGAAATAAAACAGATATCACTTTTAATTTATTTTTTATTTTAATGCTGTAGTTATTGCTGTAGTAAATGATGGATGGTTAATGAGACAAATTGCAATGCGTTATAACATTAACAAAAATTTGGTGTGCAACATTTTAAGAAAGTGGAGAATAAACGGTATGATTAGTAGAAATCCTGGATCAAAGGACAAAGGATATAATAATAATAATAATAATAATAATAATAATCCTCGACCACCAAACCAAGGCGATGTACGTCATCGAGTTTTCGGCACCCGCTGAAACAAACATCGCCTTGAAAGAGGAGGAAAAACGGACTAAATATCGTGATCTCCGGTACGAGCTCCTAGTGCTGTACCCAGGCTACTCAGTCAAGATGGTCGTCCTCATAATCGGTGTACTCGGAGGTATGAAGCCCACGCTGCTCTCGCAATTGAAGACCATACCGGCCTGTCAGAAATCTGCCGAATGGCTAGCAGCCCAAATGCAGAAAGCAGTTATCCTGGGGTCCCTTCGTCTACTTAGGGCACACGATTCGGGTGTTTACAGTCACTGACCCCACAGGTGTGAGGAGTGGCTGTGATTTTAATCGCCGGCGCGATTTCTGTGTGGTATCGGAGGCCACGGAAGTCCTGTCCGGTATCGGGAAACCGCAAAAAAAAAAAAAAAAAAAAAAAAAAAATAATAATAATAACGCTCGTCTCAGGTGGAGAGGCGAAATACCTCTTCCCCACAGGAGAGAGCGCAGCGGCGCATACAAAAGATGGAAGCCAAGATCCAGTCGGCGAGGCAACACGCATCCCGTATCCAATGTGTGATGGACTATATGGCGGCCAACAGGCCGTTCACGCCTAAAGTGCGTCGATTAGCCGCCAACTTAAGACGCGTCCATCACACACTCAATGAGGCAGTGCTGCGAACCACCAAACAGCACTGTCTCGACAGGATACGGATGGTAGTGACTTGCAAAAAGTCATTAGTGAGGCGGGCGAGGGGGCTTGCGGAAAATAAACTGTTCTGCGAGAAGCCCTCGCGCCTTTTCCAACCGCCTCCGCGTGTTGTAAACAATCCGCCGACTGCAGATCAGGTGGAGAACTTCTGGAAAACGCTGTACGAGGAGAGGCTTCCACTCAACCGAGATTCTCCAGCCCTTGCACACTTTGAAGCCTTTTGTCAAAGGCTTCAGCAACCACAGGAAGTGTGCGAACCAATAACCCCAGAAGAGGTTCGTAGGGCTCTTGATGGCTCTAAGAACTTTGCTGCTCCAGGTCCCGATGGGATAAATAACTTTTGGTGGAAAAAGTTATCGAGCACCCACCACCATTTGGCCAGAATATTTAATTCCTGGTTAAATGGGGAGCAGCAAATCCCTTCTTGGGTTGTTGAGGGGCGGACAGTGCTGATCCCCAAGAACGGAGATTTGTCCAACCCAAAGAATTACAGACCGATAACCTGTCTAAACGCATGTTACAAGGTGTTTACACGCATTTTGTACATGCGGGTGCTCCACGCAGTTGAACCGGTTTACGAACGGATATATGAGCAACGAGGGTCGAAGAGAGGTGTCGCTGGCTGCAAGGAGAACCTGTTGATTGACAGATGTGTCACGCAGGACTCCATGCAGTATAAGCGGAACCTCTCTATGGCCTGGATCGACTACCGCAAGGCATTCGGCATGACATCGCATGAGCTCATTGTTCACTTGCTCCGATGTCTTGTGGTACCCGGTCCCGTAGTGAGATGTATTGAAGAACTGATGCCGCTCTGGAGGACTCGCTTTACCATAACATCGGGTAACGATAGAGTCCAAACAGAGTCGGTAACATTCAGAAGAGGAGTATTTCAGGGAGATTCCCTCAGCCCCCTTCTGTTTTGCATCTCACTACTGCCATTATCCGTCTCGCTCCGGAAAACCCGTGGCTACAACTGCGGTACCCCCGGCGACAGGAGGCATAAGGTCACCCATCTATTTTATATGAATGACCTTAAACTTTATGCCTCTGGAGAGAGGGATCTCCAACAGTCCCTTAGGGTGGTACAGGAGTATACGCAGGCTGTCGGTATGCAGTTCGGGTTGGACAAATGCGCACTGATCCATCTCAAGAGAGGACGATGCGGTGACTATGGAGAGGACGCGCAGCTCGTGGACGGAAGCATCTTACACCATCTAGATGCCGGAGAGTCGTACACTTACTTGGGTGTCGAGCAACGCTCCACCCAAGAAGTGAGTGTAGTGAAAAACGCTCTCCGCGGCAAGTATCAGCACCTACTCCGACAAATCTGGTCTTCAGAACTATCGGGGAAGAACAAGGTGTCTGCTACAAATATGCTTGCCGTTCCGATCCTTCTCTACTCTTTCGGAGTAGTGAAGTGGACTAGAGAAGAGCTGCGTCAACTCGATGTAGTAACCCGCAAGAAGATGCATCTCAATAGGAGCTTGCATCCTAAATCGTCCGTTCCACGGTTATATCTCCCACGACATCGGGGTGGCCGTGGACTCTTGAGCTTGGAGAGTCTCCATAGCAGGATGGTTCTGGAGGGAGCATGTAAGGTCATCAGGAGTTCGGATCCCCTCCTCTGCATGGTCCGAGACCATGAAAATGCAGAGGTAGGAGCTTTTCTCTTTAAGGCAGCACGCAGAGCAGCCGATGAACTTGGTCTCATCTTCGACGTCGAGCGGGTAAACCCCGACTCTGTCACCGAGTTGGAACCCGTTCGACTAAAAGCCCACATTAGAGCTGCAGAACACAACATCCTTCTGCAGCTCCATAAGGATAAGCCATTGCACGGGATCTTCTATAAAAATATAGAAGACCTCGGCTTATCCGAAAGGCTGACCTTCGCCTTCTTAAGGTCAGCTGGGCTGAAGTCTGAGACCGAGGGATTCATAATGGCTTGCCAGGATGGTGTATTTAACACTCTCGTCTATCGACGTCGTGTCATGGGTATGGAGGTCCCTGATGTCAGCTGCAGGGCCTGCCGCAGGGCGCCGGAGACTGTAATGCACTTACTGTCGGCTTGCCCGACTTACGCAGTCTCGGCCTATATTCATAGACACAACGCAGCATTACGAGTGCTTTACTATCATCTAAGGCACTCGTATGGGATAGACGAAACACCAGTGCTGCCTTACGTTCCGGGGGATATTGAGTCCGTTGTGGGGAATGAGAAGTGCCTAATTTATTGGAACTACTCGTTTCCCACCGTCAGGCAAATACAAACCAACAAGCCTGACATAGTACTCCTCGACCACCAACTCAAGACAATGTATGTCGTGGAATTCTCAGCTCCCGCTGAGAGCAACATTGTCTTGAAAGAGGAGGAAAAACGGACAAAATATCGAGATTTGCTCATTGAACTCCGCAGGCTTTATCCAGGCCATTCTGTTAAAATAGTGGTACTGATTATAGGAGCCCTCGGTGGAATGAGACAGACGCTGCTTTCAGAACTAAAGATCATACCGGCATGCCGAGATTCGGCAGAGATCTTAGCCGGCAGAATGCAGAAGGCTGTCATCCTCGGTTCATTACGTCTACTCAGGGCACACGATTCGCGGACCCGGTAGTCACTCACCCCACGGGCGTGGGGAGTGGCTATTGGTATTACCAGCTCCCCTCTGTTAGGGTCGGAGCCACAGAGTAGGGTGACTGGTTCTTTGTAAAAAAAAAAAAAAAAAAAATAGTCCTAGTGCTGTAATAATCCTAGTGCTGTACCCAGGCTACTCAGTCAAGATGGTCGTCCTCATAATCGGTGTACTCGGAGGTATGAAGCCCACGCTGCTCTCGCAATTGAAGACCATACCGGCCTGTCAGAAATCTGCCGAATGGCTAGCAGGCCAAATGCAGAAAGCAGTAATCCTGGGGTCTCTTCGTCTACTTAGGGCACACGATTCGGGTGTTTACAGTCACTGACCCCACAGGTGTGGGGAGTGGCTGTGATTTTAATCGCCGGCGCGATTTCCGTGTGGTGTCGGAGGCCACGGAAGTCCTGTCCGGTATCGGGAAACCGCAAAAAAAAAAAATTATAATAATGGAGCAGGAGGGGCTAACTTCCATCTATTAAGCCTTTGGTGAGTAGCGCCACTACTTACTCCAGCTAGGGGTGCAAAACCGAACCGGCAGCCCTAGTGCACCCGGGAGGGGAAAGCATCTTCCCCTCTGGTGTCGGTCGTGGCCTTGCTGGGCTAACCACCCACAGGCTCTAACCTTTGGCTCCGGCAGGCCGAAGACTGGGCCCCCACGATCGACTCCGTTCGGATAGGGGTCAAGGGCAAGGTGGTGGGGCCCAACCGGATAGACCGCCTGTTGACGACGTACGCAATGAACAAGGACGCTTTGAGTGGACAGATGAACTGAGGGATGAGCTTCTGCATTGTTATGAAAGCAGTGAGCCCGCGCGGAGGGGGTACATGGCGCGGATGCATGCTCTGTGGTGTGAGAGGCTACCAGAGCATAGCGCCTTCACGAAACAAAATCTGCGTGACTATGTATCCCACCTTCGTAGTAGGGGCTAAGTGAGGGCTGCTCCTGGGCCGGTGAATGAGGTGGCCGAAGAGCCGCCACATTCACCGGTTGAGGACGTGGCTCTCCTCGTTCCGCCAATACCAGAGGGCCTCAGTACCAGAAGGGGGTTACACAGTCTGAAAACCCCCGGGCCACAGGACATGGCCAGAGTGGACGCTGAACTTCGTACAGCGCTACCAGAAGAGGCTGACATCTGGCACATAAATTGTGCCGTGTATGTCGCTGCTCAACGCTCGTCTCAGGTGGAGAGGCGAAATACCTCTTCCCCACAGGAGAGAGCGCAGCGGCGTATACAAAAGATGGAAGCCAAGATCCAGTCGGCGAGGCAACACGCATCCCGTATCCAATGTGTGATGGACTATATGGCGGCCAACAGGCCGTTCACGCCTAAAGTGCGTCGATTAGCCGCCAACTTAAGACGCGTCCATCACACACTCAATGAGGCAGTGCTGCGAACCACCAAACAGCACTGTCTCGACAGGATACGGATGCTAGTGACTTGCAAAAAGTCATTAGTGAGGCGGGCGAGGGGGCTTGCGGAAAATAAACTGTTCCACGAGAAGCCCTCGCGCCTTTTCCAACCGCCTCCGCGTGTTGTAGACAATCCGCCGACTGCAGATCAGGTGGAGAACTTCTAGAAAACGCTGTACGAGGAGAGGCTTCCACTCAACCGAGATTCTCCTGCCCTTGCACACTTTGAAGCCTTTTGTCAAAGGCTTCAGCAACCACAGGAAGTGTGCGAACCAATAACCCCAGAAGAGGTTCGTAGGGCTCTTGATGGCTCTAAGAACTTTGCTGCTCCAGGTCCCGATGGGATAAATAACTTTTGGTGGAAAAAGTTATCGAGCACCCACCACCATTTGGCCAGAATATTTAATTCCTGGTTAAATGGGGAGCAGCAAATCCCTTCTTGGGTTGTTGAGGGGCGGACAGTGCTGATCCCCAAGAACGGAGATTTGTCCAACCCAAAGAATTACAGACCGATAACCTGTCTAAACGCATGTTACAAGGTGTTTACACGCATTTTGTACATGCGGGTGCTCCACGCAGTTGAACCGGTTTACGAACGGATATATGAGCAACGAGGGTCGAAGAGAGGTGTCGCTGGCTGCAAGGAGAACCTGCTGATCGACAGATGGGTTACGCAGGACTCCATGCAGTATAAGCGGAACCTCCCAATGGCCTGGACCGACTACCGCAAGGCATTTGACATGATATCACATGAGCTCATTGTTCATTTGCTCCGATGTCTTGTGGTACCAGGCCCCGTAGTGAGATGTATTGAAGAACTGATGCCGCTCTGGAGGACTCGCTTTACCATTATATCGGGTAACGATAGAGTCCAAACAGAGTCGGTAACATTCAGAAGAGGAGTATTTCAGGGAGATTCCCTCAGCCCCCTTCTCTTTTGCATCTCACTACTGCCATTATCCGTCTCGCTCCGGAAAACCCGTGGCTACAACTGCGGTGCCCCCGGCGACAGGAGGCATAAGGTCACCCATCTATTTTATATGGATGACCTTAAACTTTATGCCTCTGGAGAGAGGGATCTCTAACAGTCCCTTAGGGTGGTATAGGAGGCTGTCGGTATGCAGTTCGGGTTGGACAAATGCGCACTGATCCATCTCAAGAGAGGACGATGCGGTGACTATGGAGAGGACGCGCAGCTCGTGAACGGAAGCATCTTACACCATCTAGATGCCGGAGAGTCGTACACTTACTTGGATGTCGAGCAACGCTCCACCCAAGAAGTGAGTGTAGTGAAAAACGCTCTCCGCGGCAAGTATCAGCACCTACTCCGACAGATCTGGTCTTCAGAACTGTCGGGGAAGAACAAGGTGTCTGCTACAAATATGCTTGCCGTTCCGATCCTTCTCTACTCTTTCGGAGTAGTGAAGTGGACTAGAGAAGAGCTGCGTCAACTCGATGTAGTAACCCGCAAGAAGATGCATCTCAATAGGAGCTTGCATCCTAAATCGTCCGTTCCACGGTTATATCTCCCACGACATCGGGGAGACCGTGGACTGTTGAGCTTGGAGAGTCTCCATAGCAGGATGGTTCTGGATGGAGCATGTAAGGCCATCAGGAGTTCGGATCCCCTCCTCTGCATGGTCCGAGACCATGAAAATGCAGAGGTAGGAGCTTTTCTCTTTAAGGCAGCACGGAGAGCAGCCGATGAACTTGGTCTCATCTTCGACGTCGAGCGGGTAAACCCCGACTCTGTCACCGAGTTGGAACCCGTTCGACTAAAAGCCCACATTAGAACTGCAGAACACAACATCCTTCTGCAGCTCCATAAGGATAAGCCATTGCACGGGGTCTTCTATAAAAATATAGAAGACCTCGGCTTATCCGAAAGGCTGACCTTCGCCTTCTTAAGGTCAGCTGGGCTGAAATCTGAGACCGAGGGATTCATAATGGCTTGCCAGGATGGTGTATTTAACACTCTCGTCTATCGACGTCGTGTCATGGGTATGGAGGTCCCTGATGTCAGCTGCAGGGCCTGCCGCAGGGCGCCGGAGACTGTAATGCACTTACTGTCGGCTTGCCCGACATACGCAGTCTCGGCCTATATTCATAGACACAACGCAGCATTACGAGTGCTTTACTATCATCTAAGGCACTCGTATGGGATAGACGAAACACCAGTGCTGCCTTACGTTCCGGGGGATATTGAGTCCGTTGTGGGGAATGAGAAGTGCCTAATTTATTGGAACTACTCGTTTCCCACCGTCAGGCAAATACAAGCCAACAAGCCTGACATAGTACTCCTCGACTACCAACTCAAGACAATGTATGTCGTGGAATTCTCAGCTCCCGCTGAGAGCAACATTGTCTTGAAAGAGGAGGAAAAACGGACAAAATATCGAGATTTGCTCTTCGAACTCCGCAGGCTTTATCCAGGCCATTCTGTTAAAATAGTGGTACTGATTATAGGAGCCCTCGGTGGAATGAGACAGACGCTGCTTTCAGAACTAAAGATCATACCGGCATGCCGAGATTCGGCAGAGATCTTAGCCGGCAGAATGCAGAAGGCTGTCATCCTCGGTTCATTGCGTCTACTCAGGGCACACGATTCGCGGACCCGGTAGTCAGTCACCCCACGGGCGTGGGGAGTGGCTATTGGTATTGCCAGCTCCCCTCTGTGAGGATCGGAGCCACAGAGTAGGGTGACTGGTTTTTTGTAAAAAAAAAAATAATAATAATAAGGGGGCGAAAACAGGACCGGCAACCTCCTCGTGGTGCTACCCGGGCAACAGGCAGAGGTAAAACTCTGCCTGGCTGATGTCGGATGTGGGTCTCAGGGCTAACCACCCTGAGATTCCTGACTTGGTTATGAACAGCCAAGAACGGGCCCCTCACAATCGACCCCAGTCGGATGGGGGTCAAGGACATGTGGGAGGGGCCAGACCGGACAGTCCTAATGATGACAACCATGGCAATGTACAAGGGCGCTTTAGGTGGACGAGGGAACTGCGGGATAATTTGCTGACCTGCTATGAGAGCAGCGAACCTGCGCGCAGAGGATACATGGCACGATTGCACGCACTTTGGTGCGGAATGCATCCAGAGTATCGTGCCTTCTCTCAGCAACATCTGAGAGACCAAGTATCCTTCTTGCGCAGGACAGGTTATCAACGTTTACCCCGTCAGCAAGTAGCTGTACCAGCCGCACAACCACCGCGGCAAAACGCTGACGGGAGATTTCCTGCAGAGTATACCGAAGCCGACTTAAGGACGAGGGTAAGTTTTATCACCAGGACTACCCTAAAGGCCCAAGACCTGGCTAGAATGGACGCGGTCATCGATGAGGACCTCCCAGAGGATGCCGACATCTGGCAAATCAACTCTGCCGTGTACAACGCCGCTAGGCAACTCGTTCCTCGCGAAAGGCAAACCAATGCATCTAGCGGAATCGAGAAAGCTAAGCGGCGGGTACAAAAAATCGAAGGCAAGATACATTCGGCCGGCGGTGTTGCTTACCATCAAGCAGCACTGTTTGGATAGGATTCGCACACTGATGGCAATAAAGAAGAAGTTGAACAAGCGGGTGCGAAGTGTGGAACAAAATTCAATGTTCCGTACGACTCCCTCCCGCCTGTTCAAGGAGCCACAGCGTGTTGTCGATAATCCGCCGAATGTAGAAGATGTCGAAGGATTCTGGAAGGGAATCTACGAAACGACGCGTCCATTCAACAGCAGCACTCCAGCAATAGCACACTTCGAGGCTCTGTGTAACAGAACCTTTGGAGAGCAAGACGAAGTGTGCCCGGCGATCAGTACGGAGGAAGTCCAACAGGCACTTGTTGGTACCAAGAACTTCGCTGATCCTGGCCCAGACGGCATTAACAACTGGTGGTGGAAGAAATTTCCATCCACCCAACGTCGTCTGGCGTGGGTTTTCAACTCTTGGTTGAACGAGGGGCAGCAGATTCCGGACTGGTTTGCCGAAGGACGTACTGTGTTAATCCCCAAGAAGGGAGATCTGTCCGATCCGAGAAACTATAGGCCAATCACATGTCTGAACTCCTGCTACAAGGTATTTACACGTATCTTGTACGCTAGGACACTACGGCATGTTGATCCGGCCTTTCAGCAGATAAATGAGCAACGTGGTGCGAAGAAAGGCATGGCAGGCTGCAAGGATAACCTGCTGATAGACCGCTGTATTACACAGGACTCAATATAAGCGGAATCTATGGCCTGGATTGACTACCGTAAGGCATTTGACACAACATCACATGAGCTCTTGTTACATTTGCTCCAATGTCTTGCGGTAGCAGCACCACTAGTGATATGCATAGAACAACTGCTGCCGCTCTGGAAAACTCGCTTCACCATAACATCCGGTGCACAGCGGGTTACCACAGAGCAGGTAGCATTCACTAGAGGAGTATTCCAAGGGGACTCCTTGAGTCCTCTCCTCTTCTGCATCTCACTGTTGCCTTTATCTGTTGAACTCCGCCAAGTCCGCGGATACCAATGCGGTCCACCCAGCAACCGGAGGCATAAGGTCACCCATTTATTCTACATGGATGACTTTAAACTCTATGCCTCCGGAGAGCAGGAACTGCAAAATGCTCTAAGGGTGGTCGAACGGTATACGCTGGCTATTAGAATGGAATTCGGATTGGACAAGTGTGCAGTCGTCCACCTCAAGAGAGGACGATGCGGGGACTTTGCTGAAGAGGCGCAGCTCGCAGACGGAAGCATCTTGCGACATCTAGATGCCGGAGAGACTTACACATACCTGGGTGTGCAACAACATCACATCCAGGATGTGCAACAAATTAAGGAATCTCTCCGCGGCAAGTACAGAGGCCTACTCCGAAAGATTTGGTCATCCGAACTTTCGGGGAAAAACAAGGTGTCTACCACTAATATGCTTGCCGTTCCTGTTCTGCTCTATTCCTTTGGAGTAGTGAGATGGACGGTAGATGAGCTGCGTCAGTTAGATAGAGGTACCCGCAAGATGATGAATATCCATAGGAGCATTCATCCAAAATCGTCCGTTCCTCGTGTGTACCTCCCACGTCATCGGGGGGGGCCGAGGACTCTTGAGTTTGGAGTACATGCATGGCCGGGTAGTCCTGAGTATAGCATGTAACGCCCTTAGGAGCTCAGACCCTCTCCTGCAATTAGTGAGAAATCATGAAAATGCAGGAGTGGGAGCAGGATTATTCAAGGCAGCAAAAAGAGTCGCAGATGAACTCGGTCTCGTATTCGACATCAGGCGAGGAGGCCGGCGAGGTGCCGACCCAGAGTCGGTCACTGAGCTTCCGCCAAATCGTCTGAAAGCCCAGATTAAAGCCGCCGAACAGGAGAATCTGTTTAGACGGCACGTCGATAAATCCATGCACGGTGTATTCTATAAGAACATAGAAACGCTGGGTTTATCGACCAAGCTGACGTTCGCCTTTTAAGGTCAGCTGGGCTTAAGTCGGAGACCGTGGGATTCATTGTGGCCTGCCAGGATGGTGTTATTAACACCTTGGTCTACCGAAGCCGTGTGATGGGTGTAGGGGTTCCTGATACCAGCTGCAGGACCTGCCATCAGGCGCCGGAATCGCTCATGCATTTACTGTCTGCATGCCCGGTATATGCGATTTCGGCCTACATCCATCGCCATAACGCGGCATTACGAGTGCTTTACTACCATCTACGGCACTCGTACGGGGTAGACCAAACACCAGTGCTGCCTTACGTCCCCGGAGACATTGAGTCCGTTGGTCCGTTGTTGAGAACGAGAGGTGCAGGATATACTGGAACTACTCGTTCCCGACCGTCAGGCTAATTCAAGCTAATAAGCCTGACATAGTACTCCTCGATCATCAGCAGAAGGCGATATACATCATCGAGTTTTCAGCTCCGGCTGAAAAAAACATCGTCTTGAAAGAGGAGGAAAAACGGGCTAAGCATCGCGATCTCCGGTATGAGCTCCTAGTGCTGTATCCAGGCTACTCGGTCAAGTTGGTAGTCCTTATAATCGGTGTACTTGGAGGTATGAAGCCCACGCTGCTCTCGGAATTACGAACAATACCGGCCTTTCAACATTCGGCCGAATGGCTGGCAGGCCAGATGCAGAAAGCTGTTATCCTGGGTTCTCTTCGTTTACTTAGGGCACACGATTTAGGAACCTACGGTCGCTAACTCTGCAGGTTGCAGGGAGTGGTCGTAGTGAATTCGCTGGCGCTTCTTCCGTGAGAATGTCGGAGACACGGCAGAACTGACCAGCATCGCTCTCGCGAAAAAAAAATAAAATAAAATAAAATAAAAATAAAATAATAATAATAATAATAATAATGTTTATTTAAGATAAGATAATACATACACAATGGGATATCAGTCCACTATATAAATAAACATGGTACAAAATATCAAAATATTTGTGCGTGGGTTGGTACAAGTAAATCATAATATATATAATAATAATAGTAATGCTAACAATACTTATTTGAGAGAAAAAATAACTTACAATATACATATATCTATAGATACCTATGTCTATATGTGAAAACAAGTAAGCAGCAGCATATAAATGGGGTAAGACCCACAAAAGGTAACCTTGCGAGTGGGTATTTTGCGCTTAATTATATACATTTGCTATATATATTTCTTGGTAACCTGCGTGCTTAATGGATATGAGTGAGTATATCATCATATCCTACTTAACAAGAAACTAATTATTAATATTTCGTTATTGCACCATTTCTATTTATAACTTCTATAAGTCTGTTTGGCATAGAATTAAATAACCTTATACAATAATCATTAGTAATAATATTTTCTCATGCATTATTTACCATTTCCAGTAATTCTTCCTCATTCCGTGGTCTCATATTTCGTTTTTGATTACTTCTTACGAGTAGTCAACATACTTCTTATCTTTAAACCAGTTTGATACGGTATGAGCAGCATGAACGGAACAATTGTCTTGTTGCAATATGAACTCATTATTAGGAAATAATTGTGACACAGAAGGGAGCATAATATTATCTAAAATCCTAGTACACATTTCATTATTAAATCGTTCCTCAATATGCCACAAAAAACCAGGACTACGTGCCGATATCCAAGCCCACATATTGACGAAAAATCTACCACTTTTATCATTGTTAGATATATATTTCTCATCGGATCGAGTATTCGGAGGGCGGTAAACACGAATACGACCGCTGTGTGTTGACTGGAAAGTTTTTTCGTCTGTAAAGATTACATTGAAAAATTTACATCATGCGCTAAAAATTCAAGCGCAAATTTTACTCGAGCTTCTTAATGTTCAGCTTTAACTAAGTATTTCTGTGCTGCTGCATGACAGCGTAGCTCCCTCCGATTCTCTTACTCGCCGGCGACCAGTACTACTCGATCCAGGAAAATTCGTTTCTTCAGCAGCCTGAATAACTGAGTAAAATGGATTTTCTACTAAAGCATTTACCAATTGCAAATCTTGTTGTTGAGTTGATATCCTTCGTCGTAAATCTTTTTAATCGGGCTCTATACTGGTAGGTGGTAGCGAAACTCAATATTGGAATGATAACTCCAAATTGAATTCTCGTTTTCCACCTTGTTCAAATAAATTCATTTCCTGGAATATCGAGATTCAGTATTTTGAAGGTTAGGTTGAAACGGGTCCATACTACTTTTTGCAGCGTTTGGAGCCCGCCAATAATTAATATCTACCAAAAACAGTAGTCAGTGCGTAAATTGAAGCTGCAATAGTCAAGGTTATTACCAGACAATACCGAAATTCGCCTATTGTAATACTTTTCAGTTTCGAGATTATGGTATTGTATTCACTATCCACTAATGTAGATATTTGAATGATGTTATGCTTTCCTCAGTGCAAGATAGTTTTAATAATGATTTTGTAATGTAACACGTAAGTTTATTGACGATTTTTGAGATACTCAATTTAAAAAAAAAATTTTTTTAAAGACCTGTCCAGTTCATACTCCACATGTGGTTCGCAACTGGTAAATAATGTAATAATGCTTCCTTGGACGTCGAAAACCTGATGGAAAATATTTGGGGTTATATTGTCAAAAATATTTAGAAATATGAACTTAGGCTCAGAAATAGAAATGAGGAACAATTTGCATGAAAATTATAACGTCCAAATTTAATTAGTTCCTTGCCTAGAAGATTACAAAACGTTCTAGAAAAAAATTGTAATTCTACAAAATATTATTTGTTGTCCGGTAATTTTAGCTAAATATATTTTTAATATGTTTTTTAACTTGGATATTTACTTTCTTGGTCGTTCAGCGGACACTGGCAAGATGGTCCTCTCTTTGGATTGAATGGAGTTGGATAGTGGATTTTGTTTCACATATTTCATAATGGTATTGTTGTTTAATAGAGTTGTTTTTCTTGGACGACCGGGACCCACTGTCCAACTTAGATTATGAATTTCGGTTTAATTTTTGAATCGCGCCCTTGCTGCAATTAACTTCACTACTATGCGCTGTTGAGACCAACCTGGTCTATCAAACCATACTTGTTTTCATATAATAATTTTGAAAAATTTACTGAATTATTTGTTAGTTTTTTTCTTAAACAGTTAAATACGACCATATCAATGATTTCTTCTTAAAATACGTATCTAGCTGACGTGAAAACTCCCATTTACAATATCGAAACGATTACTTTTCTCGCCCGCAATAGCACCTGTAGAAAATTGATAATTACCTATGCCTTCAATTAATGATACAGCATTATCTTTTATACACTTTCATTATTTCGTTAATAATATGCGATTTAAAATTAGATAATGAAATTTTAATAGAAATATAAACTTCCATATGGGGCTTAGCATGCTTTATAGTCCGATAATAAATATTTATTGTAAATTTATTAGGCAATTTACTAAATGGGTATGTATATATGCTGCCTTTTTGAGTGCTATTTCAATCGTAATGTAAAAATAAACTTTACATTTTACCGACGCGTATATGTATAATTTTAAAACACTAGAATTTCTTTTAGCCCAATAAAATGGGAAAATTTGGATGAAATAGCAAACTACGAAACTTGTGTACCCACTTCTTACTTGTTATTTGACTAGGAACTGGATGACGATCAAATAAAGGCTGGGCGATTACAACAGAATAGTTATTTTTCAAATAAGCTTCAACAGCAAAAGAACCAACGCTCCATATCTCTCGCAAATGCTTTGACAACTGTCTCAAATTTTCAATTATCTCGAAAATATAGCTACTTGATTTGAATCTATATTTCGTTATATTATGACATGAGTGAACTTTGAAAATTGATACTTCATTCTACCGGACCCGTTATATCAGACAAAAAGACAGTGTACAAGCAGCAATGGGAACATGTTTGAAAAATGTTTGTTTGGAAATATTTGAAAATGTTTTTTATATAAGCGCCTTCCGGTCACCTTAATAACCTTCATAACTAGGAGATTTGAAGGCATCTGAATAAGAGGACGGACGGAGAGTTTATAGTGAAATCCGAACCAACTCTTAGAGATAAAAAATAAGAGCCGAAACTCTACCTGAAGTAGAAATTATAAAGCATAAGGTATCAACTATGCATGACTATAAAAATGTATAAGTCCACAGTTCCCCAGAGGCTGAATACGACAATATTCTCGTACAATATGATATGGCTAAACAAAGGATGGAATAAAGATGCACTAACTAAACGATTATTACTATTCTTTTTCATATCATTTGTTCGTCATCAGTGCCCTCTTGGACAAAATTGTTTTATGCTGGTATTAAAGCTCCGTGAAGTACAAAATTGATTGCTCCATATAACTCCTTGAAGAAGAAACTGTCACAAGATGAAGAAGGTTTCATGTTGCCATGGCGTTTTCACATATATCTTTTATTCAGTTAGTTTCGTGTATAAATGATGAGTTTATGAATTAAACTTTTTAAAATATAGCACATAATTTTTCTTTGTTCACTGAATTTAGTCGATGAATAATACATTTCCGTGTTTCTATCTATTCTACTTGTCCGCCTGAAAAGTGAATATATAATATTTAATTGAAAACTCCTAAGTATATGTAATTTAGCGACGAATGGTGATCAGATAATCATGCTAATGGAGTATAATAATAATAACTTTATTTTCATATGACATGTTTTACATGCATGGAAAAACGTCAAAAGAAAAAATAACAATACATTGTATATACATTAAAAATATTAATACAGCATGATAATTATATTTATACATTAAAATGTAACAAGCATACAGCACAAAGCTTTAGTACAAACATTAATAATACGTTAAACAATAAAACAACTTTATTCCGACATTTCAATGTGAGAATTAAAATACTCGTCAACAGTATAAAACGATTTATCTAGAAGATATTTTTTAATGACTTTTTTAAATTTATTTAAATTGTCTATTTGCTTTACATTGTCCGGCAGATGATTATATATTTTTAAAGGCATTAATTTCGGTCCATTTGCTGAAACGCGTCAATATCCATTGGCTTGATGACGGTCTCGATAACTAGGGCCGAGTAGGACTACTACTCTTTGCTCCTAGATTATCTCTGTAGACCTGGACCGGCCTTCGTGATAGGTGGGCCCGCTTACTTCTACCAGACCCAGCCCGCAAATGCGAGATGTGTCGTGGTATTTTCTGCGGACCTCCCCTGGTCCTGGCTCTTCAACCTCGCTGGCAGAGGTCTCTTCTGGCGCTCTTCTTGTCTTGATATTTTCTTTCTTCGCCAGCTTGTCACCCCCGTGGGTAGTCATCGGTCTAGTTGGGTTTTAGGAAGTTTTGGCTGGGATTGACTGCCGGTACGTAGGACACAGTAAAGGTGTGTCCTACCCCGGATCATCGGAAAGGTAAGGATATGAGCTGTGTAGCTCGGGAGTGTGGAGACCCTAAGTGCTTTTTTAGCACTTTCGAACTCCACGGAGCAGGTAGGACAACGGGCGTTGGACGGTATGTTGTCCGACGCCCGCAAGGAGGTTGGGTTTGGGTAGAAAAACGTTATGTCTCTGGTAGTGGTGGTCCGTCCTGGGGTATCTGAAACAGATCGGTTAGCGGGAAATATAAGTTATACTCACCCGTTGTCCAGAAGCTGTACCCTCGGCCGTTTGTGCCTCGGGGCGTCGGCAGGGTCGTAATCAGTGGCCTGTCTGATTAGCGGGTTCCCGTGCTCCTCTGCTTGGGCGTACAGCTTCTTCGCTCGTTCCCGGATGACTTCAGTGACCGTGGTGTACTCCAGGTCTCTGACGATGTCTGCGTTTCTCACGTACCATGGTGCGTCGACCGCCGTCCTGAGGGCGATGTTTTCCACTGCCTGGATTTTCTTCATGTAGGACTTTGCCTGGTAACCCCACGCTACCGAGGCGTACGTCAGCTGCGGCCTGATGAGGGTTTTGATAAGCGTGAGCTTATTCCTCAGGTTGAGACGGCTACCGTTTCCCATCATCGGGTAGATGAGGGCTCTTGTGCGCCGCGCCTTGGCTGTAATAGCGTCCGAGTTCTGTCTCCACGTTAGGCCTTTGTCCATGACCACGCCAAGGTATTTGACGGTGTCGTGCCATTGGATGTCCTCGCCGTTCATGGAGACGTGTCCTGTGGGAATTTCTTTCCGCACTCGTCTGAAGAGTATGGCTTGGCTTTTGTCGGCGTTGACGGCGACTTTCCACTTCGTGCACCATTCTTCCAGGAGTGTGGCCATTTCCTGGAGTTTTCTGGTTGCGTTCCTGGCTTTCCAGGATCTGGCAATTATTGCTGTGTCGTCTGCATACAGGGCCAGGGCTGTGTGGTCGGTCCTGGGGAGGTCTGAGGTGTAGATAGCGAACAGGTGCGGTGACAGCACCGAACCTTGCGGGACTCCCGCCTCCACGGTCCTGTAAGTGGAGAGTTGGTCCGAGATTTTGACCCTTAGCTGTCTGCGGTGCAGGTAGGACCTCACTAGTTTGACGAGTTCGATGGGGTAACCCATACTCATCATTTTAGCTAGGAGGCCGTCGTGCCAGACCCTGTCGAACGCTTTGGCAACATCTAGGAACAGCGCCGCGGTGACTTGCCGCTGGTTGAACCCCTTAGTAATCTCCTCGGTGAGGCGAAGTACTTGGAGTTCGGTGGAATGTCCTGTTCGGTACGCGAACTGTTCATCCGGGATGATATTCAGCTCTTCTGTCTTTTCTGTGAGCCTCTTCAAGATGACCCGTTCTGCAACCTTGCTCATGGCTGGGAGGAGGCTGATGGGCCTGTAAGAAGACGGGAAAATTAGTTCTTTCCCTGGTTTAGGGATCATAATGACGTCGGCCTTTTTCCACCTGGCTGGAAAATGCCGTAACCTTAACATCGCGTTTACGATGTTGACTAGCGCCGCTACTCCTTTCCTGGGTAGCTTTTTGAGAGCGATGTTTCCTATCTTGTCGCATCCCGGAGCCTTTCTCAGCTTTAGGCTCCTAAGGATTTCCTTGACTTCCTCGGGGGTAGTCAGGCGGATGTGGTCGTCATCAGGCAGGCGGTGGATCCTACGTACTCTGCGCTCGACATCGTCCACCCAGTCCTCGTCCTCGTCATCGAGCTCGTTCTCTCTACACTGCAGTTCTAAGCTGTCGGCAAACGCCTCGGCTTTTTCCTGGTTAGTGTAGACGATCCCTCGCTCTCCGTGAATCGGGAGTATAGGTTTCCTCCGGTTTCGCAGGGCACGTTGGGTATTCCACATACTTCTGTCCTGTGAATCGAGTGACTCAAGGTGGCGTTGCCACCCCTCCTGACGGTGTTCTTGGAGGGCGGCTTTCACTCTTCGGCTGAGGACGTTATACTCCCTTCTGTCGGCGGGGAGCCTCGTCCTCTGAGCCCGTCTCTTGGCGCTTCTTCTATCCCTTATCAGCTGCCTGGTGACCTCTGGTAGGTTCGCCATCGGTGCTGGGTGTCTTCTTACTTCTGTTTCTGTCGTGCTGGCCCTTATTGCTCCCAGGATCTGCTCCTCTAGGGTAATGACGGCCCTCTCAACGTCCCCCACGGTATCTAGCCTGGGAATTTGTGCAATGTACTGCTGCAGGTGCAGCCGGTACGATTCCCAGTCCGTTCGTCGCTTCATGAAGGTAGCGTTGTCGTCACCCGCCTGTCCTCCTAGAGTTAGGAAGATCGGGTTGTGCTCGGTAGATCCCTCCGTTCTGGTGGAGATCTCCGCTTAGAGGGTCATCTCCTTTAGGATGGCTATGTCCAGTACATCTGGCCTGTTTCTACCGTTGTCAAAGGTGGGCTGGACTGGTCCTACCACCAGCAGTTCGCCGGCGTGCTGTCCCAGGAACCGCAGCAGTTCTCGTCCTCGAGTGTTGGTTACGCCGCTGTTCCATTGCTGGGATTTGGCGTTAAAATCGCCAATTGCGACGACCTGTGTCCTAGCGGGTAGAATTGCGTCCAGATCCCCCTCGGTTAGCGTGCTGTGGGGTGGCTGATAACATGAAACCACTTGGACGTCGCCGTTTCGTGCTGTGGACACTACTACGGCGGTGGCATTCATATTTTCTAGCTCAGGTAGTACCGTCGGATGGTGGGCTATGGTCTTTTTAACGAGTAGAGCCACTCCTCTTGCGGGTCGCCGAGGTATGTTTACCCAGTCCATCCTGTACGTGTGGTATCCTGGGAAGTTGATCTCCTTGGCCGGGGTCATTTTGGTTTCCTGCAGTGCCATAACGTCTATATCGTACCTGGTCAGGAGCTCTTCGACTTCAAGTCTCCTTTGTTGCAGGCCGTTTACATTCCAGGCCGCCATCTGCAGGAATTCCGGTTTAATCTGTAAAGGCATTACAGATTAGTAAAGTTTGGCATTTGAGCAAAAAATGCACTCATCGCTGAGCACATTTGTTGCATCTGTGCTAGCACCGCTGTGAGGTTTTTGGCCTCTGGCGATGCTTGTTGTTTTGAGGCAGGGACGGTGTTCTGCCCTGCCTTGCTCTGGGCTACTTTTGCGTAGCTAGTGCCTGGCGCTACGCCGCCCTTCTTTGTTGAGGTCGTCGTCGGCCTCTGTACCGGCCTTTGAGTGGCGCTGGCTGATTGCTTGGGGTATTTTGGACACCCCTTGTAGCTGGCCGGGTGGGCCCCTTGACAGTTCGCACACTTGGCCGGTTCGTCTGCCTTCTTCTTGCAGTCAGTCGCCCGGTGTGCCTCGCCGCACTTCACGCATTTCGGCTGCGCGGTACACTTGGATTGTCCGTGGCCGAAACGTTGGCAGCGGTGGCATTGGGATGCCGCTACCTTGGCTCTCTGTCTCTCTGTCCTTACGACTAGAGAGCAGCACCTCGTGACTTGGAGTATATTGTCCTGGTCCTGTGGGACTAGGACAAGTACGAGTGGCACCTCCTGTTTCGTCCGTCTGGAGGTCATCCGTTGCACTGCGGTAGGTGCGAAACCTTGGTCTTGGAGGTCTTCTGCCACCTCTGTACAAGTAACGCCGCTCGGGATCCCCCTGATGACTACACGTAGCAGCCGTTCCTCTGGCAGGGTGTACGTGTGGTACTCCCTTTTCTCGTTTGCGAACATCCTAGTCATCTTGCGATAATCTTCGGATGTCGCGGGCTCGATGGAGATTCCCTCCGCGGCAACTTTAGCCTTGCTAAAGTTAATGCCGGTTTCGGTTAGACGACGGCTCACCGTTGTCCATGTCTCCTTGTTTCTCAGCACTACCGGCGGTATGCGCTGGCTTCTTGTTTTTGTTTAAGGGGCCTCAGTCTCCTCTGTCCTGGCGTTTTGTCTGGGGACGTTAGCCTCCTGCTGGGGAGCTCTAGATCCCGATCTGCTTCGTCTGGATGGCTCTGGGGGGCACTTGAGGGGCTCTTCAGCCACCTTCTTTGCCGCCTTAGGGGCCTCTTCGTCGGAGTCCGTATTAGTGGCGGGTGGGTTTTTCCGCTTCCGCGTTTGCGATTCTCCTCGAATCGCACGCAGAAGTTCTTCGTGCTGGGACTTTTGCTCCCTCTGCATTAGCTCCAACCTCTCGGTGAGCTCCTCTATTTTCTTTCTGAGGGTTTTGTTTTCCTCTGTGAGACGTTTTATCGTCTCTTTATCGTCCCTTCTGTCATCCCTTGGGGTTGGGGTATCCCCTCGGGAGCTACCGCTCTGGGACGTTTCGTCTTCACTGTAATCCATGCTACCGTCCTCCACGGTAACGTCGCTGTGGATGTCCTGCAAGGGAATACCTATAATATTATTGGGAAAAGTTATGGTTAGTAACAGTAAAAATGGTGTCTCCAAGGGAGGGAGACTTTATTTATCTTTTTAGTACACCGTCTTGAAAAAGACGTGTGTACTTCCTCTTCTTAGAACTGTCGACGACGACACTAACTGTGGGGCTGCCACTTCACTGTGCACTTTCTTGGCTCGGTACGTCTGCACTCGGTCACCTCTCGATGCACACTGTCACTGTTTGTGGGGCTTCCACTTCGCTGTGCTCTCTGATGGCTCGGCACACGTCCGCACGCTTTCACCTCTCGATGCACACTGGATTTGCTGAAAGTGTCAAATGATGATTCGGTAATAGAAGGTTATCTTTCATACGTAAATTATAATTTATTTTCCTATCAGAGAAATTTGTCATTTGAGAAATATTTTTTTTTACATGAATAACACAAGCCAATATGTACAGTGAAGGTACCGTTAGGATGTTTAAATCTTTAAACAACTGTCTACAAGAATGAATCCTATTTTTAAACAACATTGTTCTTATAATTCTTTCTTGTGAAATAAGAAGTTCACTTGCTCTGTTTGAATTGCCCCAACATATGATGCAGTAATTTAAATGTGAGTTCACGTGTGCAAAGTAAAACATTCTAAGTATTTCCATACTTAGATAATTGCGCAGTTGCCAGATAATGTAGCACATTGTTGCCATTTTGTTATTTAAAAATTCGATATGAGCAGACCATTTTAGCTGACCATCGACTTTAAGACCTAAAAATTTTATGTCTCTATTTTCGTTAATTGATTTGTTATTTAATTTTATAAGAAGACTGTAATTAAGCTCTTTGGTAGAAAATGTCATAAGTTCAGTTTTACTAAAATTTAACACAAGTCCGTTATTAACACTCATTTCCTTGACTAAATTGGTGCACGTGTTGGCTTTATCAACTAACTGTTCAACATTATCTGCCGCAATAACGACAGCGTAATCGTCCGCAAAGAGAGAACCTAAGGAAATGTCAATTTTGTTGCTAATGTCTATGTCGTTAATAAATATAAGAAACAATATGGGTCCAAGTAGGGTGAGTAGGGTAAATGTTAAAGACGAATAATCCATATCGTGAGGATTTCGTAAAGTGACGAGGTACTTGTAATCAGTATCTGGAATAATTTAGAGAGGAGTTATTTGAGCATTCGAGATTGGGAAACTATAGTCAAATCGGATTAATTTATCGTATAAATAGCTAACTTCAGATATGTGGTTGGCCAATCAAAAGATATATGGGCATTGTAGTTGAGTGGGTAAAAGCGTTTCTATTTGTTTAGTAGCAATATCGATGGTTCGAATACATTCTGCACAAAAATGTATTGTAAATTTTTCAAAATTAAGGTATGACATAAAACTCTTAATTTCCTAGTTGCGGTTTGAACTTCATAAAATAGCCCAACACGGCATCTACTACCTCCCTTACAGGTGAATTTGTGGTACTAGTGTTGCAAGAATGTTGATTAGAATGTAAAACACCGTTCCTTTAAATTAAATTAATACCGACATTAAATAGTGCTAACACTTTTTGTTCCTGCTGTAAAACATTTTCTGATTTTTATCTAATAAATATTTTATTTTTCGTAAAATTTTTTAAGTAATGGTTATCCTATCCTTAATATAGAAATTTTTTCTCATATAAGACTTTAGAATCCTTTATCAAATATGCAAAAAGCTATTTGTAAGTAGAGCCGAAAATGATAAATATCATCATTAGGTGATAGTAGTGCCACCCTATAAAAATTTCATATGTGCCATAAAATAATTAAATGATAAATAAACACTCTACCAAGGTTATTGGTAGATGAAATATCAACAACATACAATCCCAAGAATAAAAATATGTCAATATTTCTTATAAATGTGTTGGCACCTGTAGTCAGTCGACTACAAAATAAATCAACAATGTGGGATAGACAATAAAATTAATTTACTCAGACTATCACAAGTTGAATTTTTGTGTTTTGTAATTGATATTTATATATTAATTATTTTATTATTTTTTTTGCTTCCTGGCAACCATCTCGAACTCCATTTCTTTAAGATGGCTATAGGGCGGTATTAGTGCGTGCTAACTAATACGCTACATATACTCCCCTTCCAAAAAAAAAATATATAAACAACCAATCAATCAATATCAAACCATACCCGTTTAGTTGGCAACCGCGCGGGTCGGTCCGAATCGTCGGTCAATAAATAGGCCGGTTTAACTCTGTCAATACTGGAAGTCGTCGCTATTCCCCGCTTAAGGATGATGATGATTTCATCGGAACGTGAAACCACCTCGTAAGGTCCTTCAAACAAAGGTGAGAGAGCAGGTTTAAGACGTGCTTCTCTAAGAAAAATAAAACTACAAGTGTAAACATCAGGACTTACGAATGATTTTTGAGAGACATGGCGTTTGGGACTTGTAAAATTTAACTTGTCAAACATGTCATGTAATTTATTAATAAAATAAGGAACTCCCGTATCAACATGTGATTTAACAAAAAATGCTCCAGGGAGACGTAACGTTTGACCGAACACAAGTTTAGCGGATGAACAATGTAAATCAGTCTTAGTCATAGCCCTCAAACCCAACAAAATTATAGGGAATTCTGCGACCCAATTAATTGAATTAGCCCTCGCTAGTAAGGTAGTTTTTAACATCCTATGGAAACGTTCCTCTAAGCCGTTACTTTGCGGATGATACGAGATCGTGCGAATCCGATGGAACCCCAAAAACTTTGAAAATTCCTAAAATAGTTCCGATTCAAATTGCACGCCTTGGTCAGTAGTGACATGTATAGGAACGCCAAAACGACATATGTAATTTTGAAATAGCGTTTTGGCTGTCTCAGCAGTGCAATCAAAAATTGGGTAAGCTTCAGGCCAGCGCGTGAAATGCTCAACCACTGTAAGAATGTAAGAATAACCTTCTGAAAAAGGTAATGGTCCTACAAGATCAATGTGGATGTGTTCGAAGCGGCCGTTAGGTATATCGAAATAACTTATTGGAGTTTTTGTATGCCGATTTATCTTTGAAGTCTGACAATTCAGGCAAGTCTTTGTCCATAATGTGCAATTGGAACTGATTTTTGGCCAGAAATATTTATCGGTAATTAGCTTTTTTGTAGCTCGAATACTTGCGTGAGTCAAATTATGAAATATATTAAAAACAATACGGCGTAATGTTTTAGGCACGTAAGGGCGGCATCTAGAGTGAGAGATGTCACACCAAATAAGAACTTTCGTAGAACCAATATTGACTTGTTTTAAAAAGAAATTCATTTTGTTATTATTACATTTCTGTGATTGCAATAAAGAGGTAAGTTCTGAATCAGTCGTTTGTGCGTTTTTTAATATAGTCAAATTAAATTCATTTGAATTTATAGCATTTAAAAATTGTGGAGACGTCAACTTATTTTGATTTATTAATGAACAATCGTTTATTCGCGACATTGTGTCTGCAACGATATTTTTGGTACCTTGAATATGTTTGATGTCATTCGTAAATTGTGCAATGTATTCTAAATGCCTAGTTTGCCGGGGAGTCCGTTCTGATTTGGAAAACAATGCTGAAACTAATGGTTTATGATCCGTAAAACAAGTAAAATTGCGACCTTCTAATAGATGTCTAAAATGTTTAATTGACATGTAGAGAAATTTGTTTTAGCAAAATCTGGCTTAATGTCATTTGAAAATCTGTGGAAAACGCGTTAAATTTGTTTGATAAATCGGACAATGATGTGGACGAAACTGAATCGGAAACAGTAACAGAGGAAACGTGAGATTGGAAAGAGGATACAACAGTACTCTGACATGAGTACAGTATCAGCAATGTCAATGACATCATGAATATCTGTTTTTCCTGAAGCTGTGATTGCTATGTAAATCGCTTTAGGTAAGCGACGTTTCCACAATTTTATTAATGTAGCTTGGCTAACCATGTCGGTGCCACCGACAATCCCCAACAAGAAACGATAAAAATTTGAGGGTTTTTTATCGCCTATTTGGGATCCTGACAAGAGGTCGTCCAAACGCTTCTCCTCGCTGGAAGAAAGTCGTGATATGATTGTATCTTTTAAAATATTATATAAATTCGTAGCTGGTGGCGCGACAATAATGTCATAAATATTATTGATGATGTCCATTGGTAAATTTGAAATGATATAATCGTACTTATTGCGATCTGAAGTTATACGTGCAACGTTAAGTTGGGCTTCTACCTGAGTGAATCATATCTCTGGTCTTGATGTCCAGATGGGGGGAAGTTTAAGCGATGCGACATACTGTTGATGCATGACGTTAGGATCGTCAATTGAGTTTTCAAGCTCAATTGGCGCGGTCGGAGGCGGGACAGCCATCGATCGAAATTTACCGACGGTTCCCAAATAATCGGACCGGATCGGACTGATCAATTGGTCGAATGAATGAAAGGAGTATGTATATGTAGGTATTAAGATAGATGCACTCATCCACGCAGAAACGTTCCGAAATCAAAGGAGGGTGGCGATTCGGGGGCAGCAGGAAAGCGACAGGCAGCAGGCGGCAGAAACACACTTCACTTTGGGGTCACCAATTGTAGTCAGTTGACTACAAAATAAATCAACAATGTGGGATAGACAATAAAATTAATTTATTCAAACTATCACAAGTTGAATTTTTGTGTTTTGTAATTGATATTTATATATTAATTATTTTATTATTTTTTTGCTTCCTGGCAACCATCTCGAACTCCATTTCTTTAAGATGGCTATGGGGCGGTATTAGTGCGTGCTAACTAATACGCTACAGCACCTTTTATTAAATAAAAGCCAATTTATGTTGCAAGAAGATCGTTCATAGTTGATAGATGTAATTGGCGAATATTTATTTGCCGTTTAAACGGTCTATTCTGCCTAACCTCGTAAGAAACTGGGATTGTTTTTAAATCAGTTTGGAATTATATTTCACTCTCTCAGCAATAGGTCCTGACAACTGAAAAATGGGGGGCGAGCGTACATACTTCGATATGCAATGGATGGGCGACTGTTTCAAAGAGGACCGTGTCCTCACCTCACATATCTTCCAGCGGCTTGAATATCAGTGTATGCGCGGAAGCTATGCAACCTTAGGCGAGGGTTGTATAGGTGATATACCATCCTTCGGAGGGGATGTAAAGCCGTCGGTCCCTTGTCTATTAAATGTTAGGCAAGTAAAAGATCCCTACTCTTCTTAAGGGAAGAGGTTCGGCAAAATTCTTGGTTGCAGTTAGCTCGTCTATAGGTGTCGCTAATAGGCCTCTATAGTGGAAATAGACTGACGTTAAATAAATGTTAAAAAAAATTGAAAAATGCATCGTAGAATGTTGAAGATCGAATACAATATTCATTGCATCAACATGCGTGTCACAAAATATCAGATGAAGAAGCAGAAGTTCACGGCACAAGTCAAGTCCTAAGATAAGTG
The DNA here is from genome assembly GCA_963675555.1 of Leptura quadrifasciata. Taxonomy (NCBI): domain Eukaryota; kingdom Metazoa; phylum Arthropoda; class Insecta; order Coleoptera; family Cerambycidae; genus Leptura; species Leptura quadrifasciata. The sequence goes on along the minus strand of OY776680.1, from coordinate 49,363,953 downwards.
CGAAAAGCAGTCATGAGTTTCTTGACTCAATATTTATGCTGAAATGCGAAAGTACAAAGACATTTTCAATTTTGTCGCGATCGGATCATTTTTTTAATATTCCAATATGGTGACAGAACAAATACCTAGAAGGCAGAGGTTAGAAGACAATATAAGGTCCAATTCAGCCAAAAGAGGGAATCTACAAAACAAAACTCACGCAAATAACAAAGGAGTCCGCAAGCCAAAGAGACAGTCGTGGAGAAGGTTCTGCAGCTTCTAGAATCCATTCAGAGCCTGCTTGGAGGAAGATGAGAGCCATCTAGAATATCGGACCAAACACCCAAGTGATACAGACCTATAAGTCCATCCCCTTTACTGTTCAAAACATTGAAAGGGCGCACTAGAGACGAAATACTAAGGGAAAATTCCCTTAGTGAGCGCCAATATGCATACCAGCCAGGGAGATCGACAGATCTTGCACTGGATTAGTTAAACAGGCTACTGACAAAATCATTGGTTGGCAAAGAAATAAAAGTAGCAACATTTCTAGATATACGCAACAACGCACACGCTAACGAATATATTGTCAAATAGAGGAATTCCAACAGTGCTCTGCCAGCGGATTAAAGCCAGTCTAGATAAGAAGATTAATTGGACGGAATCTGCGGTAGGTTCTTGATGAAACATATTCAATAGAATAATTATAAATATTCAAAAGAATAGTTACAATACGCACTTGGTTTATTGTTTCATTAGTTTTGTTCAGATTTCTCTGACATATGTTTCGGCCTTTTTAAGACTTTGATAATGGTCGCAAGGCCGAAACATATGTCAGAGAAATCTGAACAAAACTAATGAAACAATAAACCAAGTGCGTATTGTAACTATTCTTTTGAATATTTATAATTATTCCCTAAAATTTGGATATATTGATTTTTGCAAAAAGTGCAAAAACATGTCAGATATAAATAATAGGAGGATACGCTTTCTCATGGCTAGACCTAGGATTAGCTCCACTCCCTCGCCCCCGGAGCCACCTTTACAGTTTTTCTAACTGGAACACCCCATATTTTTTAGGCCATTAGATTTCCTTCAAAATGCATAAATGTGGGGTGGGGGTCTAAAGGATCTAAGTATATGAAAGATTTGAGATTCTTTAACTGAATTCATTGAATGAATGTAATGTAGAACACTGCCTAGTAGGCTGGGGCCGTTACCTTTTTGAGATGAAAAAATTAATAGCAGGCAACGGCCGGCTGAAATATATAGTTGAGGTCATAAAAAATGAAAAAAAAAAACTTTGGAACTTGAGATGAAAGGAAGTAGTGAAATGGGGTGCTATTTAAGGGATGAAAACCGTTTTTCGTAATTTGTGGCGAAACGTGACTTCCTAGACAAAAGCTGTAGATAATAAAAAAATCTAAAACTTTTATTCTATATATTTTTCGACATAACCTCATAGTTTGTGAGAAATTGACGAAAAACCGACTTTTCTGTTTTTATTTTTTTTCTCACGTGAAAATTATTTAAATTAAATGAAACGTTGTGAAAGTACGTAAATGTTTGCATATAATAAGCATGAATTTTTTCAATTATGGGAAGTAAATATTTTTCGAGATTTTACCATTTTTCCGAAAAAACACCCCTATCTTCGGCGAACAACTTTATTGATTTTTTTTGGATTTTGATGTTCTACTAGTGCACATTTTTTCCGTCGAGATGTCTACTTTCAAATGGTATGTCGATGTTAGTGATTTAGTGTCATTTAGCAGCTTAAAATTAAGAAAAACCGAAAAATTTTTTTTTCGAATTTCGAATTTGTCGATTTTTTTCGTTATTTTCAATTTTTTAGCATATTTATGTTAATAATTTATAATATTTTAATGAAAAAACTTACTTTGGTATAAAACAAATAAAGTTGAATAAATTTCTTCACGGAAAGGTAGAGAAAACTTCATAAAACTTAACATTTACATGGAAATCAATAGTACTTAATTAATTTTCATAAGCTACAGTTAAGTTTCGAAAACTTTATATGCATATTAAATTATTCTAAATACATATGATAAAATACAACACACAATTTATTTATATTGGCTACGAATTCTTTACTTACAAATATTTACTTTATTAATATTGGTTGTGTATAGCTTATAAAAAGAAAAATCAATAAAATGATTGTTAAAATCTAATCAATTTGAGGCCTTTTTTGTTGTGGTTCATTTTCTTCATCGATCAAACGCTCAAATTCTATATTATCTTCAAAATCATTGGCATTTTCGGGTTCTTCAATTTCGATGTCATTATTCTTTGCTGGCTCTTCATCAATATCTTCAGAATCACTTAAATCTACAAATACTTCTCTGTCTCTATTTGAACAGTTCTCAGTGCATGTATTGCATAGATTGGTACATTTTAAGCCGCGTTTTTGGCAGCCCACCTTTGATTATTCCATTCACTTTCACAAGTACAGCTAACGCTTTTTAACAACTTTCCGGGAATCAAGTCGGAACTGTCAGAGATGTATTTCGGCACGAGTCTTCCTACATTTTCGTTCCAGCCCCAGTCCTTTGCTTTTTTGTTGTCCTGATCGTTGTCAAAATTACCCAACCAACTTTGCAATTGGCAATAGACTCTGTTGGAGTGTTGTGCAGCTGCTTCTTCAGTTGGAGGGAGTTTTTCCAATTTAAAAGTGGATTTGTTTGTAGTTTGCTGATACAGCTCAAATCGTAATTGATTTAATGAGTTATAAATTTTCTTACTTCTGTAAATACTAGCTGTAAGTTGAGATCCATTTTTTGCTATGGTTATGTGGTCTGCATCTTTTTGATAATAAACACTGGCTAGGTTTAATAAATATTTATTGCCCAATAAAGATCTCACTATTGTTTTTTCCTTTTCCAGCAAAACTTAAAGTTGTATCACACAAAGAGAAAGCATGAAGAAACGCTATTACACTTGTGTATGGTTAGTGTTTAAAACAATGGGATGCATAAAATGCATCTTTGATGTTGCTTGAGCCTGGTTTGTGAAAATAAATATCCAGCCCATTCGAATTTAATTGGTGTAAAAGAACTAGTAAATCGATGTCTTGACCCACGATTATTACAGATTTATCATCTTGTTTTGCTAATTGGATCGCAGTATTAACTATCAGTGCGTCGGCGTCTTCAGGAGATCGCTTACACAAAAAGCCCTCGGACTATAATTTATTTGATATTGTGATAATTAAATTGTTTTTATTATTTTGATTTGATAAAAAATTTTCTTGTGAAAAGGGTATTCGTTTAATTTGAATCGAAAACTCAATCATCACGTGCGTTTACAAAGGACGCATCACAAACTGAAAAAATACTTTTACACAACTAGACTAATAGAGATTTACTACTACAGCAGAACGAGCTCTGCTGCTCTTGTGCAGGCTCACTTTGTCCTACCCCTCTCTACCCCCAACCTGCAGTCGTTTTGGGCGGGCATTTCAAATACCTGTATGCTGAGAAATTTCAAATTTTGTAATTTTTTTTTTTGTTTGAATACGTAACAGTATTTTTTTGTTTGTATTCAATTTTAGCGTGGTTTCCAATAACTAAATTCATTCAACTTTAGTTATTTTATACCAAAGTAAGTTTTTTCATTAAAATATTATGAATTATTAACATAAATATGCAAAAAAATTGAAAATAATGAAAAAAATCGACAAATTCGAGATTCGAAAAAAAATTCTTTCGGTTTTTCTTAATTTTAAGCTGCCAAATGACAATAAATCACTAACATCGACATACCATTTGAAAGTAGACATCTCGACGAAAAAAATGAGCACTAGTCCACTAATCCAAAAAAAAAATCAACAAAGTTGTTCGCCGAAGATAGGGATATTTTTTCGGAAAAATGATAAAATCTCGAAAAATATTTATTTCCCACAATTGAAAAAATTCATGTTTATTATATGCAAATAATTACGTACTTTCACAAAGTTTCATTTAAATTAAATAATTTTCACGCGAGAAAGAAAATAAAAACAGAATAATCGGTTTTTCGTCATTTTCTCGCAAACTTTGAGGTTATATCGAAAAATATATACAATAAAAGTTTTAGATTTTTTTATTATCTACAACTTTTGTATGAAATACTTTTCTCTAGGAGGTCACATTTCGCCACAAACCACGAAAAACGGTTTTCATCCCTTAAATAGCACCCCATTTCACTACTTCCCTTCATCTCAAGTTCCAAAGTTTTTTTTTCATTGTTTATGACCTCAACTATATATTCCAGCCGGCCATTGCCTGCTATTAATTTTTTTCTTTTCAGCATTAAAAATCCGTAACGGCCCCAGCCTATAGTCTTAATTGTTATTAGGCGCATCAGATATGGTAATGGAATTTCTTATATTTAATCATTATATGCTAGTTTACATGTAAGTACTAAGCTACTGTGTAGTAATAATCAAAATAATAGGACAACGGCAAAGAATAATATAATGTTGCTTGACGTTTTGTTTGCTGCATCGATTTTCAAGAATATGTCTTATTTTAACAGAAATTATTGACTTAGAATGGATCTACTTAAGATTAATTATTTATATCTATTTTTCTGTTATCTGTTGTATCTGTTATCTTATTTTTAATTGAAAATTTCATAAAATATGTGATGTTAGGAGATTCATTAATGGTCAGACCTGAATACGAAATGGAAATCTATAATTATCATCTGTAAATTGAAGATAATTTGTTACGTTCATATTTGTTGAGCTAAAGTAGGCGTTACAAATAGGTACAGTAAGGTGGTAAAGCATCAAATATTTGCGATCAGATTGCCTTTGATCTAATATAAGTATTCGTATCCCAAGTTGAATACTGTGAGGTTCTTTACTTCTCATGCCTTTACATGTGTATTGTTAAGAGCGCAAACGGCATCAGCGATTTTAAATTTGGGAAGCAATTTCCGGATATAAACGTCTGAGGCGATTATATAGGTGGGATTTTTATTTAATTTTTTCACAATGCGCGGTGAATTTATATTTATCAAACCACAAGACTCTTTCGTAGACTGTATCGGTTTTGGAGTATCAATAAAATCGAGTTAGTGCCAATTCGTAACAATACTTTTAAAATAAAGTTTAGTAGTTCAATGTGAATATATCCTAGAAGATACGTTAATTTTTGATGACACAATTTTAATAACTTGCGGACACCAGCAAAAGATGGCATGTCACAATTGTCATTGACTTATTATCGCTAAATTACAATAATTAGTCCTTATAATAAAACACTAATCTACTATAAACTCACTACTATAATTCACAACTTATTAATGTCTTTTATCTCATTTAATCGCTTGGCTCGTCTCATGACTGTACTGAACTGACTCCAATGCGCTGGTCCCGCTTCTTATATATCCGTGGCGCTTATTCTCTATTCATCCAGTCGTTTCCACTCCTTATGGTATACTCTATGAGGCAGCGCCACCTCTGGGCCGACCGGTGAACTATTATCCTATGGTAGCTAATTAGGCAGGCCTCCTTTCACTCTGCTACCAAGGATTAAACCTCTTTCTGTAGGAGGGCGGCACATGACAATAGCGTTTTAAAGTTTACGGAAAATTACGTTTAGAGAACCCCCAAAGATATTTGCGTGAACATTTTTCTCTTCATCGGCACCTCAACTGCTATGAAGCAAATCAAGCAAAAAAGTCAAAGTTCCCAAAAATCTTTCATAAGCCTAAGTAAACATTTATTTTACTGGAGTAAAAGCAGGCATATGGTCAAATTCAAAGCTTATGTCCTAAATAGCTTAATTTCAAATTTATCCGAAAATTGTCCTGTACAAAAAGGCACTATTCAATATTTTTCAGTTAATAGCATAAATGAATAACCGGCATCATGTTATGTATTCTATTTTTGAAACGATTAGATATAATGAAATAATTCTCAAAAAGCTTTATCTCTTATGGGAATTTCCAATTTTAAACTTTCATATCTCTACTAGAAGTGCTGCTAAAATTAATTATTTTTGTTACCTTTTCCTTATTTTACAAAGTTTTTGTTCCATCCTACCTGATATGGTGTGTTTATATTTTTAACATTAATAACAAGCGAGCTCTGGGATAAACAAATGTAATTATTTATTCATTCATAAACTATCAAACTGATCTGGCTGAAATTTCGCACACTTATAAAGACCCATAATGGCGTCGTTACTAAGATGTTACGTGTCACTGACATTATGCAAAAGTTATTAACATTTATAAAATAGTGCAAAAAAGGGGTTTCTCGCCATTATCTCGATAATTTATTTCTCGATGTTAACTCATAAAAATAAAATTAAAGGTCTTTTCAATACCTACAACTTTTCTCTATAAGGTAATTGGAAAACTCTACGGCCCAAAAACTGAGTTTTCCTACTTTGGTCATTGTTTTTAAAAAAATAAAATCTGGCTGTACGTCTATATTTATTTATCATTTACTAACCCCCCCTCCCACCCCATGACTTACAAGCTGATTCGATTGAACATTGTAAGTAATTACAAAATAAACAACTTGTTGCGCCAAAACGGCACTAAACGTAATCCGACCTCAACCAAAACCTTTTCAGATCTTCTGGAGCACTAAAGAAACGTACATGCAAAGTTTCATTCAAATTCCTTCAGTCGTTTCGGCGCTATCGTGCTAACACACATACACACACACAGACATTTATCAAAAACCATTTTTTTGGGTTTCTAGGACCTCAAAACATAAAAATTTGATGTTATCTCAATTTTCGTTTTTGAACCAATTTTAGTAACCTCTCACAATTTTATTGTGGTGAGGTTAAAATTAACCAATTTTCCGCGCTTCCGATTTTAACCGTAGCCACCTATCCCCCAAATTACCCGTCGATATATGCTTTTAACTTAGAGGTTAGAACAAAGGAATAAATATAATTTTACCTCACTTCTTTTATTTTAAATTATCTTTCCCATGATTCTCTTCACTATGTATCTGTAACCTTAATGATGGTAATCTATAACATATGCTCTATTAAATAAATTAACTAAGCAAGTGATCTAAAATGCATTGTTCACAATAAAAAGGCGAGATACCTCGTCACTTTGAGGTGTACAAGCGAAAGTTAATAGCGTTGATTATCTTTTGAGATGAGAAAAATTCAGACTAAAAGTAAAAGCAAAAAAGCTACGTAAATTATTGTATAACTCAATTTTACCACAATAAAAGTAAATTAGACGCTTTTATGGCAAGTATTTTAAATACATTTCCCTTTTAATGGAAGTAAGTGCGTCTCCAGCCCGTAGCAACGAATATTAGCAGCTCTCATCCTCCTTCAGTCAGTAGCGTACTGCGATTATAAACGTTTCATGTGTATTAAAAATATCTATTCATAATACTTTTGGAAAGTAGCCAAATTTTATTTCGCGAACTTTAGTATGGTTCTACTAAAATATATAAATATCATAACGTTATTATAAAACATTTAAAACGATATTTATAATAAAAGATAATACATTCCATAATATTCTACTTATTAAAATGTCTTCAATTGCTTCAATTGAAGAGTAATTTGAACTGTCGTATTTCATATTTTTGTTTATTTGCTTGCTCGTTTTCATCGATATTCCAATTTTTCGTTTTTCTTAGGTATTTATGGGCAAATATAAACTGACTCTTTTATAATCTCGACAACCTAAATGGCAGACAAATACTCTGGATTCACACTCAACTTTTAGAAAGCAAACTCGTAGAGAAATATCTAATAAATTTGCAGCGAACAACAAGGATATAAGCGTTATAAGAGGAAAAAATAAATAAAAGTGAAATACGGTTATTCGAGTGTTCACTTTGTTTTGCATGATAATTTGTCATCTGAAAGAAGGTGTGGAAATAAAAAAAATGTACTAACGTTAAATAAGTATCTATAGTACATCTGATTATTCTGTTATTCTACAATCGTGTGACAAATAACACAAAAAAAGAACATTTTAATGACTGAAAAATTTTCTTTACGAGCAACTTAACGTAAATTGATTTTGAAGCGACTAAACAAATTAAATGACAATATCATGATATTATTTTCAAAAATTTAAAACAAGTGGTTTCATATGCGTCAGGCGGAAAAATGACATCGTCTAAATGGAGTAAATTTAGTTTTTTTCTCTTCAGGTTGTTTATACAGGGTGGACCATTAATAATAAGCCATAGTTCAAGGGTAGATTTCTTTGGCTCAATATATGAGGACATAACCAAACATGCTTTAGTAAATTTTTGCTGGTGAAAAAGATACAGGGTGTCAAAGTTATATATATTTTTTCAATATCTCAACTATCTCTGTACCTACCTTCTCCAAGGTTGGTAAGGAAACACTTTTTAATTTAAAAAACGGTAATTTATATATCGTATCACGCTAGAACGTGAAGGGAACCTCATAAGCTATATATGATGATGAGTATTTTTCCTCTTTTTTTTAAAGAAACGTTCTGGAACTTTTGACTAGAAAATCTCATGCAGGAGTAATTTCTACGTAAAAAAATACACCTGATAGAAATTTGATAATTCCAAACGTTTTCGAATAATCTTTGAAACTAATTTGAAAAGGACAAATTTCGCTTATTGAAAAAATTATAGAACGTAAGTAAAAACTAACGAATGAAAACAAATGTGGCCTCCACCTACTTCTATGCAACTTTGATACCCTGTATGTATTTTCACAGCGACAATTTACTAAAGCATGTTTGGTTATATTCTCATATTTTGGTTCAAAGAATCTGCCCTTGAACTGTGGCCTATAATTAATTGTCCACCCTGTATAAATGTCTAGTATAACACGTTTAATATGTCAGATGAATAAATCAACTTGGTTCGTTGAATAAAAACCAATTTTAGAGCATATATTGGTAATGAGCTACTAAGTAAATAATACTAGTGTTGGTTTTCCATTCTTGATAGATTTCAGAATTGATGAGTGTGTAGAAACTGGTGACAAAAACCAATGATATTCTAAATAAATTATCTATGATGTTCGTTCAAGAGTGTCATAGTTTGAAGGCATAAGCTTAGAACAATTTGTTTAACTGTCTACGTATTTTAATAATTATTGAGTGTGCCTGTTTAAATTATAGCCTTGGTGTCATGCTATGATCATCCTTCGTTAATTATGGTCAATGTCAGTAGCCATCCACTGTACACGCTCATCTTTTCGTCAGTAACATGACCACCTTGTCAAAATGCACACTGTAACTTGTATATATATATATATATATATTGGGAAGTTTTTCTGTAATATAGTGTATAAACCGAGCAAGTTTCATCAATATTGATACAGTAATTTTCGTGTTAAAACGAAACAAACATACATACAGGCAGACACATATCTTTAAATTCTGTATTGTGCTCAGCTGTCATGAAAATAGTTCAGTGTAATATTGGAATTGGAATTCATATGCTTAAATCTTTAAATTGAAGTATTTCATGAAGATTTATTTACATATATTTAAATTCTATATTATAATAATAATAATAATACGTTTATTTTCAACAGGCTGACGCCCAATTACAGATAATAATGAACACAATATATAAAAATAACAATAATGAGAAAAATTTACAAAATTACATTAATTTACATTACATTACATAATACATAGTTACATACATACATTCAAAATACGTACATTATGACAAATTACTGAAAAATATTTATCATTTAATGCTTACATCAATTTATTTATTTAAATAAAATCTTTTATTCGGTAGTAGCCAACAAAAATTTAACTTTGTGTTCAAAATCCATTTTTTATATATTAATAATAATTATAATAATGATAATAAAGGTATTTATTTATGTTATCATAATTTTAAATATACAAATATATAATACGTATAATGGGCGAGACTCAGAAAATTGAGCAAAGAGCTCAACATCTGTTCTTCCACCTTCCACCTGATCTAATTAATGGTTAACTTGATCGACCGTGATACTGTTGCATAAATGTCTCTCTCTCTCTAGCTTTTTTGCTGGCTATTTGTCAATAGGTGCAAGTGGAGATGGAAGTAGAGGTCATATCCCGGAGCTATCGAAGCAGTCATGTTTCTTATCAAACTCAAATTGAAATTTGACATCAGAACATCTTACCTTTGATGACCTTGCAACACACACAAACGCGCGCGCGCGCACCCACACACACACACACACACACACACACACACACACACACACACACACACACACACACACGTTCTTGCATATTAACCCTTTCGGCGAAGCAAGAAATTATTGCAGTCAATAGCATCTTAACTTCATAAAAGCCACATTTAAGGAATATTCCGATTTTTGTCAAAAAAGTTCCACGTGGCACCGGAGTAGATAAGCTAGAACAGCTCGGATCCAAAAACCCATGTATTTTCTTATGGAGGTTCATTTTGCAGAATTTTCGTTCGGGACAATGAGAACAGGTGGGTTCGGGGCAATGGGAGCGTGGTGGATTCGGGAAATTGGGAACGACCATTTAGTTTATAATGAATAAAACAATCGAGCAGACGCAAATATCATACCGCTGAACCAGAGTGGTACTCGCAGTGATTTGTACGGACTTGTAATATATAGGATACACATAGCCATATTTCGTATATCTTATACAGGTATATTTAAATTAAACATATTAATCTAATATATATTCTTTAGTATCAGTCATGTTCTTAGATACTACTGCTGCTCCTCGTTGCTGAGTTCAGTTCGAGCAACGAGACAGCTTTCAGTGAGAACCTGAAGATGGCAGATGGAATTCTGCCGAAACGTCGTTTAGACAACCGTGACTCATGGAAGAGTCGATCATCGACGCGGGAGAGCACCCGGAAATACAACAACACTTCATGTATATATATATTTATTAAATAGAAGAAATTAAATAAAATCAAAGATTAATGAAAGATGCAAGTACCCTATAAATTATTTGCAAATTATTAAGACTGACTGAGTAACTTAAATGATATATATATATAACCTTAATGATATAGCTAAACGCATATATATTTTGATCCACAAAGTACACGATTATTAACACTGTGATTAATTACTTACTTGTCAAAACGTAGTGTCGTTAAGATATCCATCAAGATCTTTCCTTAATAGGTTTTTTATATTGAAAATGTCGCAGCAACAGAGATTTTCCATAGGCAAAAAATACGCCCAGTGAAATATTCAATAAATTAATGTTTTATACAGGCTGACACACTTAATATTTATGCATAATAGGTACCTATACAATGTTCGTAAATGTTTGAATATATTCGAAATTAAAGAACGATTTAGCTAGCCCAGTTGCACAACTCTTACGCATTAGGCTTGAGGCCAAGGAGTATCAGACTCAAATCCTGGATAGGGTATGGATGTTTAGTGGTATTTTTCACATGTTACTGAGTTGGTAGCAGTGGAGTTGTAAGAGCGACAACACGGCTAGTCGCCCTATCACTCCTGAGTTCTAGTCTCAGCTGCGGCAGATGATTAAGTAGGGAATGGTTGTTGTGTAATGTATATGTGTCTTGTTTGAGTGGTGGATAGTTGTTGCTAAACTCCGCCGGGACGGTAATGTAAATAAGCCGATAAGACGATAAAGAAATGTATTGTTTTGTTATTTATCTTCTTGGAATACACTGATTTATTTTTTAGGGTTCTAAAAGTGAGGCAAAGGCATTACTAACAGAAAATTATTATGAACATGGTAGTCCAATGGATAGAGCGCTTATACCTTTTTTTTTTTGCGGTGGGGGAAAATCTTCAGAAAGACACCACGATGCTGTTGTTACGTGGTAGTGTGGGATTTTTACCCACTAAAAACCCCCACCTCTTCCCTCTCACATCCTGGAATCGCTTAGCAGCATACATCTGGGTGCGGAGGTTCGGTCTTCATCCTTATCTTCTTTGCATGTCTCTTTCTTCTTCCTCTTTTGTTCTCATTATTTTTCTTATGAATTTTCCGATCGTGCTCCATTTTTCTCTGCTTTCCATCATCTCTTCAGTGAAGTTGTTACTGTTTAAAGTAACTCCTACCTCTAAATTTGCCCTTTGCCGTTCTCTTTCCCATCTAATACATTCGAATAGAGTATGTGCTACAGTGTCCCGGTCCTCGCAATATGCACATGTTTCTTCAGTTGCTTTTCCTATTTTGTGGGTGTATACCTTAAAAGAGCCATGTCCAGTTAGTATTTGGGTGATAAAGTAATCCGTGTGTCTGTGTCGACTTTTGACCCATTTCTTCACATCGGGTATGAGAAATTTCGTCCACTGAACTACTTCCAGTGTTTCCATCCACTGCGCCTGCCATATATCCAAACTTGTTTCCCTTTCTTCTTTTTTGGCTTGCAACATATACCCGTCTTCTCTTTCATAGAGCATCCTCCTTTCGTCTATTAGGATGTCTATAGGGAGAATCCCAACCACCACCTGAGTTGCTCTTGCAGATATTGTTCTATATCCACTTAGGACTCTTAATAGGGCTTTCCGTTGAGTGTTTACTAGCATTTGCCTATATCGATTTCTTCTTAAGACCGTGTGCCATATCGGCGCGCCGTACGTGAGTATTAACTGTGTGACATTATACAGAACCTCCCGCTTTTTACTTCCGGGTCCTTTTATATTGGGCATAATTCTCGAGAGCGATGCTATGTTAGTGTCTGCTTTCTTGATTGTGTGCTTGACGTGTTCGCCAAAGGTGCCCTTGTCATCGAGTATTATACCCAAATACTTCACCTGTCTCTTTGGCTCTATTTGGACGTCTCTCAACATGGAGTTGATATTCCTCCTGTCCCTCTTTCCTTTAAGGATAACCGCTTCCTTTTTTTCAGGCGCGAACTCCAAGTAATGACGCTTTAACCATGCGTCTATGATTTCCAGTGCATCATCTCCCTTAGATGCCAGCCCTTCAGCTCTATCTGCTACTAATACTACAGCAAGGTCGTCAGCAAAGCCTACGACCCAGGCCCCCGCCGGCATCCTTTCTTTAAGTACTCCATCGTACAGGATGTTCCAGAATGTTGGGCCGAGCACCGAGCCCTGCGGGACTCCGGCCGTGACTTTGAAAACTTCCCCTCTTTCGATTTCCAAAGATCTGTTTTCGAGGTAGCTACTCACAATATTTGTAAGATATTGGGAGATTCCCCTTCTTCTTAGCTCACTCATAATTTTTCCCCATGCTGCGGTATTAAAAGCGTTTCGTACATCTAGGGTTATTAATGCTCCCCACTTCCTTCTTCCATTTTCCTCGATCAGCTGCCTCACTTTCTCCACTGCATGCAGTGTAGACCTGCCTTTTCGGAAGCCATACTGATGATCCGATAATCTTTCTGTCTCTTCCATAGCTCCTTCCAGTCATCTTTTTATCAATTTTTCATAGAGCTTGCTTAGTGTAGTGAGTAAGCAGATTGGCCTATATGTTATGGTGTCTATGCCATCTTTCTTTGCCTTTGGGATAAGTACCAGTCTCGCTTTCATCCAGTTCTTGGGGAAGCTTTGCTCTCTCAGTAGCCCATTTAAGATGTTTAGGAGCCAGTTTGGTGCGATCTTACCTACTGTCTTAATAGCTTCTGCAGGGATACTATCATGGCCTGGAGCTTTTCCGATTTTTAATGTAGGGCTTGATTTAATTTCTCTTGTGTAAACGGATGCACATTTTCTACTTTTGCCATGTGTTCCCACTTGTCTTCTCTCGTTGGAAATAGTTTGTTTACTATGTCTCTCTTTGTATGTATATCCAAGTTATAGTGAGCATATGCTTTTAAGTTTTTGGTTACTATTTTATATCCTTGTCCGAATATGTCTTCATCCAGTTTTTTACATAGTTCCTCCCAATGTTTGTTTTTTGAGGCATATATTTTCTTTTGTAGCTCCTTTCTTGTAGCCTTATATGCTTCCGTCGGTTCCAGTCGCTCTTGTTCTACGATCCTTTCGTCCCTTGCCATTCTCGTGGCTCTTCTTCGCTTTGTTAGGCATTCCTGTCTTAAGGCCGCTATCTCTTCATCCCACCAGTATGGCATACCCTGTCTATTGTTCCTCCTTTGTGTACTTCCGTGATAGGCTTATTTCAGTGTTTCTTCTAAAAATTCCACCGTATCCCTTTCTCCATCTCTATCTAGCTTCCATTTCACTAGTTCTTTGAAGGCATTCCAGTCGACTGTCAATTCATTTTTCAGCTCCATGGTACGTTGTGTCTTACCTTTAATGTCGAATAATATGTCCCTGTGGTCGCTCAGGTTCTCCGCGTCTAATACTTCCCACCCTGATATTCGCCTTGCTATGCCTTGTGTGGAGCAGGTGATGTCAATATATGATTCCACATTTCCTGCCATTGTTATGAGCCACCATATTTAATTCCGCCATCCATTGGGTGAAATACCGTAGTCGGAGAGCCCCATTGCGGGGATTTTACATTTAGATCCCCCGCCACTATGCTTTCGCCTGGCATATTTCTACATTTGCCCATGATATCGTCAATCTCTTGTTTAAAAATTTCTAGAGGGACATTTGGCGAACTATAGCAACAATGTATCCTGTAGTCTTTAAAGTGAACGGTTACTACCCCCTCCCCAATTTCCAATTTAGTCACTCTTATTTGCCTATTTCTAAAATATATAGCCACATCTTTTCTGCTATCTATAATCCAGCCTTTCCCCTCTATTACTTTCTTGTTTGGCTCTGTGATCATTAACATATCCACATCTTTCTCTGTAGTCGTAGCAAACGCGACGTCGTGTGCGACCCTTCTTCTATTCAGATTGCATTGCATCACCCTGAGGCCTCTTTTTTGATGTTCCGGACCATTTCCTCTAGGGTTCAAAAACATTTACGGAGATTTTACGTTCTTGGGGTCCTCCTTCCCCCGCCTCTTAGCCTTCCTTGTTCCACCAATTTTCTGTAGGTTCGGCACTTCATGCTGTCAACTCTGTGTCCTTCTGTTTTACAGCTTGGACAGTATTCCTTGCCTTTGCAGTCTTTTGCTTTATGCCCTGTTTTACTACATTTTAGGCATCTTTCTTCCCTGGTCGGACCCCGACAGTTTCGCGTCGCGTGTCCATATTCTTGGCACTTGAAGCTCCTGGCGGGCGTAACCCGTTCTATAACTCGGCAGCTAATCCATCCGATTTTTATTTTTCTTGTCTCAATTAGGTTCTGTGCTGCGCTTCCGGTTATTTGTATCGTTGCATTTTGGTTGCCTCCGTATGCCGGTCTCATTGATTTGACTACTACTTCGTTTTCTTCGACTCCGGTTTGCATAATTGCATCCATGACTTCCTCCTTTGTTATGATTCCGTCGATGCCAGTGATATGGAGTATTTTTTTCTTGGTTCCGTCTCTTACTATGATTTCTGTGTCTTGCACACCTTTTGTGATCAGTTCTTTTACCTTCTTAGCGTTCTCTTCTCCCCCCTTTATCGATATTATTAGGTCTCCTTCCTTACTTTTCCTTACCATGTTTACTTCATAGTTAGTTTTCTGGATTTCCCCTTTCACAGTTTTAAGGATATCTGCATATTCTTTTCCTCCCGACTTTACTATGACTGTTCCCGTGCCTATCGCATTTCTCACAGGCTGTTGTTTCTTTTCTAGCGTCTTTCCCTGGGTCCTCCAGTCTTTTCCGTTTTGCTCATGTATTATGAGTTTCATGTTTGTTCCTCTAAATACGTATTCTATTACTTTCCTCGTCGTTTCGCCATCAATATTCTCCGGGGTTGATATATGAATTTTTTGTCTTTGTTCGTCGCTAGCGATGTCTCTCAGTTTTACCATTGCTCCCATGAAGATCGGTATTTTGTTTATTTCATCTACGTCAGTCTCTGCCGATAGTCCAAACACGTACCTTTCTTTCTTTCTATACCCGTTTTTTTCGGGGACTTCCGTGGTAAGCCTTATATATGCCAGGTTTTGGCAAGACCCGGATTCTCAAAATTTGAAATTGATTTCTTTTCAAGAAAGTTATAGGCTGGCTAGTAATATCGTAGGTACCCGGTATGTGGGTGAATAAAAAGAAAATTAGTTCTGGATTGGATATGGCACAGCGAACTACATTATAAAGTAGGGCAATATTATTGGGTTTAGTGTACAGATGTCTCATTTAAATTTTAAAAAAGGTGCTTAATTGAAAATGAAAATTCGAAAAATTCAATATTTTAAAGATGCGATGTGGTAGAATTTACAGATATTGTCTAAATTACCGAACTATAAATAGTTACAAAGAACAACTATGCTTGCTAGTATGAACAATATAAATTAGGGATATAACGTAGAATTATAATACCGATGATAAAATAATACGTTTTTGTCTTTGGCGATATGAAAAGTTTGAATTCAAGAAATATGTAACTCTAGCCATCCGAAGAATAATATTTCTAAATGTGATAATTGGATATGATATATATAATTATTATAAATGTCTCTTTGTAAATTTTATCAATATGTAGATGTTGCAATATACACTTTAATATACACTCATACCTTTCTTTCTTTCTATACCCGTTTTTTTCGGGGACTTCCGTGGTAAGCCTTATATATGCCAGGTTTTGGCCTTGTGATTCCATTAGTTCGGCTAGTTCAGGGTATCTTTCCTTATATCTCCTTCCGATTCCTTTATCCATGCTCGGGGTTTCCACATATACAGCCAAGTCGCCTTCTTGTTCTGTTAGGGGGTTGCCCGTTCTTTGGTCGGTTACTCGAAACACCTTTTCTGGCCATTCTTGGTCTAGGAGATTTAAAATCTCCTTTTCGCTTCGGACTTCTAACATTCTTTGGTTTATTTCGACAGTCGCCTCTTCCTCCTTCCTTGCCTGTTCTTCTTCGCTTTTCAGCTCGTTGTACTGGGTGCCGATCGTGGCGCTACTTATGACAGTTTGTGTGCCCAACGTCCTTTTGCTTTTGTTGTTATCGTGCTGTTTCTTGCCGAGATTTTGGTCATCACTTTTTAGCCCTTCATTTATCTCTTCGATCCACTCATGTATCTCTTTGCTTTGTAGACGGTCGACTTGTAACATCAGTCTGCCGGCTATTTCCTTTAATTCTTTCTTGGGGTTGTACATCTCCTTTATGGCGTTGTCCAATTTGCCAACCTGATCACATATTTTCTCTAGGTTTCTCTTAAATATATCAGCAGCTTCTGGGTTTCCCCTGTCAGGTTCGGGCGTTTTGTTCGCTCTCTTTAGTTTCGTTTAAAGACTTTTATGAAGTCATCCTTTCCTTCGCTCCCCACCTCTGATATGGAGGACGTTCTTGATCTAGGAGGTGTTCTATTTATAGAATCACGCCTAGCAAATGGGTTTATTATTCCAGTCGCAGTATTGCTCCCTACTGCCTGGTTTACTACCTTAGGTACATTTTCCTGTATTTCCTTATCACTTTCCATTTTGATCCCACGAGTTGGGTCCGATTTTTTGTCACCCTCCAGCAGTGGGCCCTTACTGGAGGGAAGGCTGTATACTGTCGGGTGCGCCTGGTGCCCCACAGGTTTTTTCGACTTCGCTGTCGGTTCTTTTATAGAGGTTTTCTCCTCGCGAACCGGCCAGTTAAGGCAAGCCCCCCGGTCACAGTTCCCACACGACGTTCCTCTACGGTGCCGTTTTTTTCGTTTCCACAGAGGTCGTTCAAGTGTGGACCGTGGTTACGGTATTAAGCGGATGAGTGGCACAGCTCACCCGTGGCTCGGATTTTCCTCGGGAGCGCCGATTCCCGTAACACATCGTTTCTGATGTACATCCTGAGGTTGAGCTGTCCTTAGTTTTTCACCGCTCCCCTTTGACCTTTCCGGCTTGGGTGACCCTACCAGGGGCCACTTGCGAGACCCCCGCCGACATAGCTCAAAGGATCATGGCGATTACTTAAGCCTCTCCACCAACGTCAAGGTCTCACAGCTCCTTGGAGAGGAGAGCGCTTATACCTACTTACTTGGCAATGAAGATAGATGATACGACTGTTGGAAACATGAAAGAAAGAATTTTCAAATCTTTGGATATGGTTTGGATTCAGCAATAAACTGTAGAGTCTCATTTCTCTTAATGGGGCCTTACGCAATTTTTTTCTAACAGTAGTGAAGACAATGAATAATGAAACAATGTCAAAATATGTTTTTAGGCCAAAATGGCATATGCATCATTACTTATGGTAAAGAAAATGTGCGATAACATTGCAATGTAAAAATAATATGACGTATAGGACATACCAAACTAACCACGAATACTTTTTAAAAAAAGGATGTGAAATCTGTAATACAGCAAGAACAGTGAAACATATTCTCGTTGAATAACTCCAAGTTCCAAGACGAAAAGATATCTGTTGGATTAATAAGCGAACTACATCTCATATTACATCAGAACAATAATCAAAGGCGATCAAATTACTTAAGATTATATATTAAACAAAATACATTGTGTGTAATTATACACACATGTATCTCAATGTATAGAATCTGTACCCTTACTAATAATGTTCGTAATTGAGATAATTTTCTATTCAAATAAAAATCGACATACTTTGCATCTTACGCAAGTATTGCGTATTGAAAATACCTCACACCTCCGCTAGTCTTCTAGTTTAAAATCTTCTTCAGCCTATCTCGGGAGTCACAGATAGGCTGAAGAAGATTTTATTCAAAAAGAAAGTAGGTGTACGGTTTCGAACAGTGAAGAAAATACAGCAGATGCTTCCCTCAGTCAAAGACCATGTCCCCAAACTGTTATCAAAAGGTGTTTACCAGTTGAAGTGCACATGTGGTAAGAGCTACATCGGACAAACAGGACGGAGTGTCCAGTGCAGAATCAAAGAACACCAGAGAAATACCAGATTTGGATATACGGATAGGTCGGCAATAGCAGAACATGTCCATAATAACGAGAACCATAAAATCAACTACGAGGACGTCAATATATTAGACAGGAATACGCGCTATTATCTGCAAATCATTAGGGAATTACTCGAAATTATGAAAAACGTGAACAACTTTAACAGAGAGGATGGGTATCGACTTAGTAATACGTGGAGACTGGTATTGCTAAGTACCAGCACCGTAGTAAGTCACGGCCAACCAAACACGACGAACGAGCAGCGAAGCGAACCAAGCGCGACCAATGACCAGCGAAGCGGCACCTAGGTATATAACGAGGAGTGCAACACAACAGATTCAGTATTTAGAATCCTTCTGAAGAAGCTGACAGGATGATCAGCGAAACGTCAAGTCAAGTTCGACGATCACGGCAAGACCCGGATTCTCAAAATTTGAAATTGATTTCTTTTCAAGAAAGTTATAGGCTGGCTAGTAATATCGTAGGTACCCGGTATGTGGGTGAATAAAAAGAAAATTAGTTCTGGATTGGATATGGCACAGCGAACTACATTATAAAGTAGGGCAATATTATTGGGTTTAGTGTACAGATGTCTCATTTAAATTTTAAAAAAGGTGCTTAATTGAAAATGAAAATTCGAAAAATTCAATATTTTAAAGATGCGATGTGGTAGAATTTACAGATATTGTCTAAATTACCGAACTATAAATAGTTACAAAGAACAACTATGCTTGCTAGTATGAACAATATAAATTAGGGATATAACGTAGAATTATAATACCGATGATAAAATAATACGTTTTTGTCTTTGGCGATATGAAAAGTTTGAATTCAAGAAATATGTAACTCTAGCCATCCGAAGAATAATATTTCTAAATGTGATAATTGGATATGATATATATAATTATTATAAATGTCTCTTTGTAAATTTTATCAATATGTAGATGTTGCAATATATACTTTAATATACACTCATACTCTGTCATAAGACTTTCTTACTTGAGTAATATTATTTCTTATCTTAAAGAAGACCTTATTCCAGGGAGCCCTAGAGAGATAACAGAAGAGAATGAGAAATTCGTTGAAAATGTGTAAGGAGGGCGGAAAAACAAATGAACGACACTTGTCACGCCGCCGCTCTCTCACTTCGATATGGCTTCTGCAAACATTCCGAGTGGCTTCTATACATAGCTAATTTGACTTATCAGGGGCAAACTAACGCAGATGTTTATTTAGCTTTTTGTCGAGAGAATTTGTAATTTTATATTATAGTATTCGGGTTCTATAATTTCTTTTTCTTCCCACAGTTACATTTTATGCCAGAACTTAAAAAAAATAATAAATATATTTTCGTGGTATGACTGCAACATTCGTTCAGTCTAGGGAGTTGGAACCTTTGACATAGTAATAACACTTGAACACTGCCTAAAATCACAGTAATATTAAGAGAAACGGGATATTAAAAGAACCTATAAAAATATTTACATAAAACTTTCCATGGCATATGTTATATATTAAATATTTTTTCTTTTGAGTGATCATCCTGTATACTTCTTTCACTAAAACAGGTGTATTATTGTTCTCGGTCAAATTTTTTCATAATTTTTTGGTGTCGATCCCGAATAGTCTTCATTAAAAGAATAACTTTCTCATTGAATGATTTATGTTAACTTCATGCCAAATATTATTATCTTCCGTCATATTTCTGTCCATTAATTATTTTTAAGGTGCCCACCCCTATATTTTTCACTAAAGTACCTACAACAAATTTCTCTCTTGGCAATTGCGTTAATTATATGCCAGATATTCATCGTCACACTTTCTACTTTTCCATATGACTGGTGGTCGAGAGGTGAGCGTACTCGATGTTTGCATATGACGGGATTAAAGCACCCTGATCTTTTGCCTCATAAGCTTTTAGTTTTTCTTGGAGTAATTTTATTATCTCAGTTTTCTCATTTATAATAAGTTCCTTGTCTTTAATGGTG
Organism: Leptura quadrifasciata; assembly: GCA_963675555.1. NCBI lineage: Eukaryota > Metazoa > Arthropoda > Insecta > Coleoptera > Cerambycidae > Leptura > Leptura quadrifasciata. The sequence continues at coordinate 49,343,175 of OY776680.1, read as the reverse complement.
TATTTTAAGAGATCAAGTATTTCAAAGTTTCGGCATTTGTAGCAATGGAATTTCAGGATACGTTTTTGTAAGGGTATATATTTTACTTCTGTTGGCGATATTTCTGAACACTCTGTACAGTATATATTTCTACATACATCACATGGGAAACAAGGGTATTTTTGTTCCTTTGACGGATGTTTAATTTGTTTACATTTTGAGCATTCCATCGCGAAGTTTTAGCATCCTTGATTTGAATAGTTATAGTATGAAAAGACTATAAGGACAATTAAATGCTAAAGTATTCTTAAATATGTACTATGTAATAAATAGGTTTTTCTTCAAGCGTCAATAGAGCATAACTTTAACTCCAAGCTTTGTGACCTTAAATTGTCATTTCCCTGACACTCCATCTAGGTAGTTATTCTCGATAATTTTTATTTCGGTACAAAATACGGAACAGAAAACTATGCAAAATACATTCGAAATTCTCTTTTTCGTCCTCTGCATGGATTTTACCATGCTAACACATTGCTGTCCCAGACATATTTAATATTTCTTCGATTAAGTAGATAGATAAAAGGGACTGCGCGCCCTTTAATAGATCATTATTTTGATCTTTCAGCCTACGCTTTTGCATCTTCAAAATCTTTCAATTGGTCAATGATATCCATTCTCAAAATTTTCTTTGTTTTTATTATAAATTTGAGATTGATAATACTAATATTTAATGTCATGAAATGAGTAAGAAATGTCATGATTTTCTGACGTTTGAAGAAAAAAATCGTTGTTATATCGAGATGTACATTATTGGACCCGTTATTTTATTGCAGCATTTAAATTTTTAAAGATATCCTAGAAGTCTTGTTCAACAGAAGTTATAATTTGCATTCATTCATTATTTAGCAGAATATGAATCAATGCAGTACTGTGAGAGTACTCAGTTGGTAATCTTTTTTTCTGTTATGGATGGTCATAGGAAGAGGTCGAGGCTGCGGGGCAATTACGGAAGGGTTGGGAGGGGGAATGTGCAAAATGGGAAAACGGCCATACCTCCGGATCTGGTCGTGCGATTTTAAAAATCAAAACAATATTTCTTGGTCTTTATGGCAGCTATAACATCCATTTGGCCCGAATTGATTTTTGGCAAAAATTCAAAAATGGGAATTGAAATAAAAAATTGCATTTTTTCAAATTCGTTTCTTTCGCTGAAGTGGGGAGGAAAGGAGATGAAATGCCTTCAATAGGAGAGCAAGGTCGTCAACTTTTAGTTTTAAAGACCTGTAGGAGGGCAAGAGAAAGTCCTACGCCGTTCTGTCAGGGCTCATTTTCAAGAGAACAAATTTATTTTTTTGCTAAAAAAAACTAATTAGATCGGACGGTGACTTGTGCTACGTGCGCGAGTTATATTTATAAATTTAATTCTTTTAAATCAGCAGCTGCATCGGCGCGAGAGTAGGCGTGGCCTCTACCAACTCTACTCTCTCGCCGCTCTCACTCACACAAAGAGAAATTCTTTGTGACCGTGTGAGCCGTTGCGCACGACGTCTTCAAATATTTAATTTTATTTTCCGTGATTTTACGCAGCAAATCAGCTCGCCGACGTCTCTCGTGCATGAGGAAGTTTCTTGCCGACGATATGGCTTAAACTAAAAGTTGACGTCCTGGCTCTCCTAATGAAGGAATTTGAATTTTTGTTTCATTTTGAAGGGGATAAAATTCCCGTCTTTTGAGGAGCATTTCATCCCCTCTGCTCACCCTTCAGTGAAAGAAACGAATTTAAAAAATAAATCATTTCTCTTTTGCTTCCCATTTTTGAATTTTTGCCAAAAATCAATTTGGATCAAATGGAAGTTATAGCTGCCATAAAAACAAAGAAATTTTTTAAAATCGCACGAGCAGATCCAAAGATATAGCCGTTTTCCCGTTTTGCACGTTCCCCCCCCCATCCCTTCCGTAATTGCCCTAGAGAGCTCCCCCGCGACCTTGACCTCTTCCTATGACGATCCACAACAGAAAACCTGGACGATGTGAAAAGTATCAGGGAAGTGGGGGGGGGGGAAGTCGTCCTCTCTAAGATGGAAAAAAAATTTTGAGGAAAAACACTAGTATTTCAAATGCCAGATCTACTCCACTATATTCAATTTTGTAGAAACCTCTTCCTTTGTGTGAAAGAATGAAAGTCAGTAGATTAATTTATTTTGAATATCTCACATATTTATAAGTGTTACTTAAATTCATACAGGATATAACTTTGATTATGTACTGTTAAATTCCTAATGCTTACATATTTATATGCTATATTGCTAAGTAGAGAATAATTATCAAAATGTAGTACTTACATAAAAATTTGCTAACGAATCTACCCGTTGCAGAGCATATAAAATGGCGACGGCGCCGGTGCCCTTGATACTGTTCAGCCTGGTAGAGGAAAAATCTATCTTCTGCTTGTGCGAGAAAACATTTATTCTATTAATTTCATCTCCATCAATATTGTGATTAGGTGGCAAAAAGAAATAAGCCAATTAACAGTTGAATTTTATTTCCTTTTTTTGTTGAAAGGCTCTACAATGTTTTATTTACTTCGATTTGAAATATAAATTGAGTTATGTTCTCACATAATAATATATTAACATTTGTAAACAAGAAACAAACAAATTTCACAAATTACGGTTTGACTTTATAAATATATTATATTATTCCGCTTTCAATTTGTATTTTCAGCATTGCTTATGTCTGCACAAAGAATCCTTAGCTTACATTTTTAGACAACCTCTTAAGCCTAAATATTATACTACCACGATAATGAACAGATGTATATCTAATCTATAATATTAACAGTTATCGAAGGGTCAGCATCTACTAACAAGCATTATTATGCTTTCTGCCGAACTACTTTTCGTTTGATTTAAAACCACTCTACTGGAATAATTTAGCAGAATGTAAATTTAGCAGACCGCAATAGGAATAATTTTAAAGGTTTCAATTTGTGTTGATTTACTTCTTCCTCAACAAAAATGTTAATTTCTTTGCAAAAGCTAATATTTGCTAATATACTACTTTTCAAATCGTCAGGGTAATATCGCAATCCAAATCTTATACCAAAATAGCAGCAATGTATGTGTAAATATACATATCCATAATCTATAAATAAATAGGTGTAGTGACACTTAACTATCATTAGCTGTGAAAGTTATGGTAAAAGCATTAACAGTTTCCGAAATTGTACTACAATTGATATCACAAACATCTGATATTTTATTGAAGTTATTGCACATAACATGTAGTGGGGATCTAAGAATATATGTCTCGCATGAAAAGGAAACATACCTAAAAGCTCTGAACTGTCCAATTTGCTGTGAAATAGGTTATATAACATTTTCAGACTATTTACTGCACGCCGCAATTCCAAAGAATCGAGATTAAATTTTTCAAGTAAAAGAGAGTCAGCCTCTTTCTGGGTACAAACCATCAATTTTGAAGGATAGAAACTTCTGAAACTTTCACTGTACACTTTCGATGGTGTTTTTATAGGAAGTATAGTGCGGATACCAGACTACCGAGCAGTATTCAAGTTTGGATCTTACGTAGGAATAGTAGAGTGTTTGCGAATTTAAGGAGTAGTCAAATACAACTGGATTAGATTTCCTTGTATAAGAAACAACTTTACATTTTGATGCATTCAAATGAAGATTGTTTTGGTTGCACCAGTTTTCTACTATTTCTAGTTGTGCTAGAGCATTTTCACAATCATCTATGCTGCTTATTTTTGCGAAGATCTTCATATCATCAGCAAACAGTACTTTGTCACAATGTACTACGTTTATGAGATCATTTATAAACAACAGAAAAAGCAGTGGTCGGCGATTGGAACCTTGAGGTACACCTGAAGTTGCTAAATAGCTCAGATTCATATCCATAATACATTAAGTATTGTTTTCTGTTATATAAATATGACCTCAAAAATGCGATAAAATGGCAACTAAACCCGAACATATTTAATTTATCCAATAAAAGCTCGTGGTCAATCCGATCGAACGCCTTCGAGAAATCAGTATATATCACATCTACCTGACCTTCTGAATCAAGTATTTTTGATATAAACTGAGTTAACAAACATAAGTTAGAAGCAGTGGATCGCATTTCCATGAAGCCATGTTGAGAGGGTGATATTAAAGATTTTACAGAGGGATAGATCCGAGCATACAGTGATATCTCGAAGACCTTGGCAAAGTTGCAGAGAATTGCTATGGCTCTATTTCCGCTGTATTTCCAGATTTTGAAATAGAAAATAATCTAGTTAGTTTCCAACATTCAGGAAATACGGCTGTTTTTAACGATAAATTGTAGATAATCTGAAGTGGTTGAACCAGAGCACATGCACAATCTCGAACAAGAAAAGAAGGAATTTTATCATGGCCTGATGTCATCTTATTTTTAAGTTTCCTAGTAGCTGATATAATTTCATCTTCAGTTAGATAAGAAATGTTAAAACATGATACGTCCCTGTAGGTACTATTAGTAATTCTATCACTAGTAGGGAAGATAAACACTGCTGAAAAAATTACCGAATCCATTAACTATTGATCCAGGGCTATCATAAATGATAATGTTATTGCACTTAGATTCCAACTTGGAAATTTTACACATATTGTTGAAAGCCAATGGAGCTCCACCACCACGGGAATATCCGGTTATATACAAATTTCTATCTGATCTAAACACAGAATATAAATCGGAAAAATATTCTGTTAGAAATTTCGCTTGTCAGCCAGGTCTCAGTTAAGCCGATTATATTAAATTCATTATTACTAATCGAAGAATAAAATTCGTCTACTTTTGTTCTTAAGCCTCGTACATTTTGATAATAACATGAGAATTTCGTTGTCCTAGTATTTGGTTCGAAATCCTCTGGAATTTTAGAGTGACTGTAATAATCTTTTAGCGCTCTTCCTATTTGTGCCAGAGGTTGCGGCAAAATTGTCTGGAGTGGAAAAACCGAAAAAAAATTTTTGTCCTTTTTTTTATTATGGGCCCACCAGTATCTTTGGGGGATGGTTAAACCAATTTCAACTTATTTGCAAATACCCAAAGCCCATTTCTTGGCTTTTATATTGACTTAAGTTCTCAAAATCATAAAAAAGCAAAACAAAATTTATAAAGAAACATAATAATAATAAGCACAATAAAATTGAAATATGACATTAAAAAATTTAAAAATTAGCTTTGACCATTAACTACAGCGATTACTGGAGATTTTTTTAAAATAAATTTTATTTGTATTTCGTCAAGCCGACTTTTCAGCCATTCTAATATTTTTTTAATTTATGATCGCTTCGTATAAGTCTAATTTTTCAACGGTAAACTTATTTTTCCAGCAAGTAAATCGGTCAGTTGTTTACGAGCCGACCCAATGGTTCAGTGATTACATGTTACGCTCGATATACAAAGCTCCCAGTTTCGTATCCTGGATGCGGTCTTTTTAATATGGAATTCACCGATTTAATTTTTTTTCGAAAAGTCTAAAATTATTACCGTGCAATTGTCTGGAGGCATATCGAATACATCGTAGTTTACGTCATAAAATTAATTCTTTCCTTTGCTTCTAACTACTGCGGTTATAGTTAAGCAGCTGAAAAATATTAGAAAAAATAAAAATATGTAATGTTATCGACCATCATGTGCTTTACGTTTCTTCTTCTGTGGAATATCTTATCGTTCGATTTAAAACCACTCATATCATTCGAACAAAGGTAACGAAAACTCAACAGATTCGGTTTCCGCCACATCCATAGTCTACAATTCAAGGAATTTAAATTCTCGCTTCCACAAAGTGTTTGCACTTCTTCCCAAAAAGCTCTTACTTAAATGAATCGTCCATTCTTACGTGATAAAACAAATACCTAGTTAACTATATGCGAAAGCATTGTAAACAGTATATGTTCCAGAACAAATAATGTTTTGCTGAGCTTAAATTCGCAATAGCAACATTCTTATCACATATATTTATACGATATAACAATATATACAGTGTATAATAATACTTACATTTTAAACCGTAAAACATTAGTGTCTGGATATTTTACTTGAGATATAAAAGAGATCGCAGACTGCTGGACAATGAGGGAAATACATTGGTGTCCCAGGAAATTTACGCGAATATAGCTTCTGCGCATGTATTAATCGATGTGAATGGAGAATTCCTACCAAATAGTTTTATCATTGTCATAAAGCTCATTCATTATGTCAGATAAATAAATAACATCACAGGTAACGACCCTCTATATCTTGGAAGGCTTTAGAAGAGCCTTGTGTGGGAGGGGAAGATAGAATTCCTCAAAAGGTTTTATTTTGCTGTTTGCCGATTACAGTAACACTCATCTGGGTTTGATCCCCATCCCTGACAGAGGGCACTGCGGGAAAGAAAGGGTTCTGTTCATATTTTTTCTGTATTTAGTGTTTCAAAGAGCCGTACTAAAATAAAAGATATTTTTAAATGCCTAGGTTTCTAAGTTTACTCATTAGCAATAACTATTTTCTCTTGTAACGTATCATCTCCGAGCTTGATTGCAACGGAAGTATACGGCATAAGGCACAACAGAAAAAAAATTGAAAAAATCTTTTACGTTTTACCGCACTAGGCAATTTTACCGAAACCTCTGGCACAAATATCCCGAGTACTTGTGCCAGAGGAGGAGGAAGAGCGCTAAAAGATTATTACAGTCACTCTCTAATCCACGATAACAGTGGCGGCCATAGATAACAGAATCGTGTACCCTAAGTAAATGAAGTGGCCCGAGGATTACTGATTTCTGCATAAATTGGACATGCAGATAGTAAATGCATGAGCGACTCCGGCATCTGATGACAGGTTCTACAGTTAATGTCAGGGGCCTCCGTTTTTCAGGCCACAGCGAATGCCTCAGTATCCGACTTTAACTTTGCTGATCGTACAAATGCAAACGTCAGCTTTATCGATAAATCCGGTATCGCTATGTTGTTATACAGCACACCGTGCATAGGTTTAGCGATGTGCAGCCTGAACAGGTTTTTTTACTCGGCAGATTTGATTTGGACTGTCAGGCGACTTGGGGGAAGCTCAATTATTGATTCTGCATCAGCATCCCGCCAGTCTACTTGACCTTAGTCGAATACAATACCTTAAATAAAAATGTTTCAACTGCCACAGTTTCATGATCTCTCACAAACCGTAGGAGTGGGTCGGAGCTGTTACACGCCATACTAAGTACTCTGCCATGAATATACTCCAGGCTCAAAAGTCCTCGGAGCCCGTTGACATGGAATGTATATTTGAGGAATGAATGATCTAAGATGGACGATCCTATGGATATACATCATATTACGGGTATCCCTATCCATTTAGCGCAGCTCATCTAGTAATCACTTGACTACCCTGAAGGAGTAGAACAGAACCGGAACGGCAAGCATATCTGCCCCAAAACTCCAGAAGATCAAACCTTACGGAGCCGGTGTCTTCTGTACGTAGAGTGTCCTTAATTTGTTTCACGTCCTGGATATGGTGTTGTACACACAGATACGTGTAGGTCTCTTCGGCATCCAGATGTTATAGGATGTTCCCGTCGACGAGCTGCGCATCTTCAGGGAATATCCCACTTCGTCTTCCCTTGGGATAGACGACTGCATACCTACTTGTCCAACCCGAATTTCATGCCTATAGCTCATGCATATTAATACTATTATTATCGACTTAAGCGGCACACTTTCTCATATTCGATTAGTCCAATGGATTATTTAGAAGGCTATCCTTCATAGTTTAAAAATTTTCTTGTAATGTGGCAAGTCTGAAGAATTATCGTCCTCTGGATTATCCTTGCGAGACCTCTTGGTAGACTGAGTTGTTCTAAGAATTGCAAGAGCTTCTTCGTCACAACACCTGTAGCTGATACTATCATTGGAATAGTTCTCACTACTTCTAATCGCCTACATATCGAAGCTCGATAATCAAGTTTTAATATTTGCTTCTCTTTTCTATTTCCGTTTTCTATAAATTATTGGTTAGGGGACATCTTTGTCAATTATGTGGCCTTCTTATATTTCTTCTTGACCACTAAGAGGTCTGGGCGATTGTGATACAAATATATATCAGACTGAATTGATCTCTACTACTATAGCAACGTTTCTTCATTTTCAAGAATTAAAAATTCGAAGAAATTATAAGGCGCCCATTTCCCTTTTTCGACGCTTCCGCTACCAAAGTTTTTGTTAATTTTGAAATTGTAACTGCTAATATATGCTTGACTATATCTAAATCCATTAAATTCATATTTCCAGTATGATTTATATGCTTGTGTGATCATCCGTATGTGCGTCTCTGCGTATCCACGACCTTCCATGGGAAGTATACTGTACTTCATTCTAAGAATGGCATGTATTTTTATAATGTGAAATTAACAGATGATTGAAATGTATAAAATTATTATTTTGTGAAACTTCGAAATAATCGGACATTCACTCCTAGAGGGTAAGATATAAATCAAACATAAAGTTTTCCATTTGACTAGGGAAAGTTAGTTATTTTATGTAGAGATCCGATCGGCAAACTAATTAACTGATACTTAATTTACACGGTGATAAATAAACAACTTAGAATGGCTTTAAAGATGGGTAATGTTTTAAAGAAATATATCACACATATAGGTATATATTTTTAGATCTAATATCAATGCACTGACATAAAAAATTTCAATACATTTTGACAAAATGAATTTTTACGTCGAAAGAATAAAATATGTGTGTAACATGTGTCTACTATAATAAGGACAACATACCAATCAGATCACTTCCCCTGAGGGTAGCAGAGTTTCCGTTGTCATAATTTTCCATCCACAACTTTTCGCGAGATATGTCTACATAATTCTTTCGCTTCAGTCACATCTATGGATCGATTCACACACTGCCTTATATTATTCAAGCTTCCTACCTTACATTATTTCAGAACGAAGGATAATACATTAATTATATTTTATTAATAGGTGAAGGTTCGGTAGGGTATTGTCAACTGCGAATATCCAATACATAATATTTGACTGAAGTGATAGCGCGGTAGGGAATCATGGTAAAAATTTTAATGAATTAGAATTACCGAAAATTACAATGGTTTAAAAATATAACAAACAGAAATTATACCTTTCAAAAATAATAAGTAGGTACAATCTGTATACATTCATAAATAAGTCCACAATCACATTATAATTGGAGTTTTATCCACACTCATGCAGCATATGAATTTTATGACAATCTATTTGATAATAACAAATTTTATTTTCGGCTAATTACAATTAATGAAGTTAATAAAATTATAAATAAATTTAAGTCTAATGCTTATGGTATTGATGGTATTTCAGCTTCAATGTTAAAATATTGCAGCCCTTATATTGATAAGTTCCTAACTCATATAATCAATCGTTGTATTGAGAAACACTACTTTCCTGCTCAATGGAAATTGCCAATAGGCAGACCCTTACCTAAAAAGCAAATGTTATGTCTTATTCAGATCTTAGAATAATAAATATATTACCTACAATCTCAAAAATATTTGAAAAGATACTATATGATCAGATTTACGAGTACTTCGTATCAAACAGACTTATTCCTGACTGCTATAGCAAATGTTACAGATGATATCACACATGCCTATGATGATAAATTAGTTAGTGTGCTTATGTTTCTAGATTTATCCAAAGCTTTTGACACAATTAACCATCAACTTATATGTGCGAAACTTAAATATTTTGGTTTTAATAGCGAATCCGTGTTTTTAATTAATTCTTATTTATCAGGTAGAAATGGTTAAGAATGTCAAACCGAGTGCTACATTACCTTGGCACGTTCATACAAAATTTGTTAAATACAAATACCCCCCACTCCTCATCTGCCCTTAAAAATAAATTTATAGCTACATCAGCTGTTCACTCCAGGGATATTCGATATAAATTAAAATTAACTATGCCTCATCATCACACGGCCATGTATAAGAGATGATTCTTATTTAATTCTATAAATCTCTACAAGTCATTAGAAAACTTAAAAACATGGAACCAAGAAAATTCAAATTCAAATTTAAAAGTTATTTACTAAGTAAGCAGCTGTAAATATAATTTTAAGTACTTTACTTATTTAGCCTATATATGTGTACCAAAGAGGGAATTTTAATAACTGTTTTTTTCTTTGTGGAACCCCGGGGGAGGGGGAGAGGTCCTGAGAACTATCTCGCAAATTATGAGCTCCTGAAAGCTTGATAACTTAAAGTATTTGAATGTTTTTTTTATATTATTGCCGTGCACTTTATTCAATAGTTTAACATTATGTTTAAAGGTTTAATTTTGTGGTTAAATATGAGTAGCTTTAAGCTAGACTTCGCCGCAAATGGCCTAATTGTTATTTTTTTGCGAAAATTATTGTATTTATATTTTTTGTAAAATAAAGCCGATGAAAATAATAGATGTTATCCATAAAGATAAAACATGCTTGCAATACATTTTTTTTCTCATTCATACCTTATCTACGGGCGGTACATGCTTTTTTGCCGTTGAGATTTTACAAAAAAATATTTTTACCTCTTTCAGGCTGTTTATCAGCCGGTAGAGGGGTTGGAGGAGGTCGGAAGAAATATACAGCATCACCGCCGTGTTCAGCATCCTCGAGAACGCTATGTTTCACCGTTGGAAAAGATGTGATGAGCGTTTAACCCCTTTTGTTTTTGGACGTTGGGCTGGTTGTGCAACTCCAAAGAGAGAGAAATTCTTCCAGCACCATCGTACCCAGTATTCTCAAAAACGGATGGGGGAGGTACTCCTATTGCATAGCAAAATATTTACAATTTTCGTCTTTTTTTCGGACCCACACACTCCACATTATTTCCCCCTATTTATTACATCTTGATATATGTATCAACATCCTGTAGGACATCAGGGCAGCGCCAGTTTGTTACTTTCAATCCAGAAAGGGATAATTCTGTTCAGTTGGTAATTGGAGTATGAATCAAAATAAAATTTTCTTACGGCAAACCATTCCGAGCTCAACAATGTGTTTTTAATTTAATTTCAATCAAATGACCATTCAATTTCTAAATATTTTTTAAATTATTGTCAATTCTTAATATCCTCAATTTTTGCAGAATTACTACTACTCGTTTTTTACAAGTTTTTGTTTCATATTTATGGCCTCTTTCTATAGTTTTATATAGAGTCATATGATATTGATCTTTGCTAACCATACAATGCTGTTTTTCATATGATAATATATCCCTCATATGCCGAATTGAATCACTTGACAAGCCGTTTTCTAAGGACAGTGCTTATATACTAAGGCTTTGGATTTTTTTTAACAAAAATTCATTTAAAAAGTCGTCTTTTTACTTACAAAATTGATTAAACCTCTCTGAAATAGCTCTGCTACCTCAGATGTCCTGAGCTATTTCATGATTAGTGATACGCCTTCTCCAAGTAGGCTGTAAAAAATTCTCTTTACTTGTCGCTACGATAAACTGAATAAAATGACGTGGAAGACAATGATGGATTACTCGTAATTTTATATCATCCTCTGGTATATTTATTAAAATGTTGTCTGCACGTATAGCAGATTATAAATATAAGTTACTGGGTGTATTCTATGGTTGTGACATTCATGTCAAAGTTATGTATTAAACATATCATTTCAATTAGCTGAGATCATTCTAAAATGGACGCTAAAATCTGTAGTGATAATTATTTTACACACAACCCAACCGTACGTTATGTTGATATGCTAACTTTATTTAAGGTTTGAGAGTGTCAAATTACATACCTTTATTCCCACCCCCATTTCCAGCCCTGTAAAATTTAATAACTGTAAAATATTACTTTCACTACTAAAAGCAGCATATTCTTTAAAATAAAAAACGCATTTAATGTTAAATAAGGAAACAAAATAACAAGAAGGAATTAAAATACAAAAAGAAGCTTACTTTTTCAGGCACCAAGCCTTGTGTTATACTCCTGAAATAAGTGACAGTCAATCGACTCATCGTCCCACAGCATTTTCTAATGATTTTCATGATTATATCTGCTTTAAACTAACGTTTGCTTATTTCAAACAAGCTTTATTTTTCTCCCTAGCAACTATCGCCTAACTTCAAAAATATGCGAACTTGTGAAATTGTCTGATATTTTTTATTTCTATATTCAGGATAACCTAAATATTTTGTTGTGATGTATTTTTAATTTAAAAAAAACAGACTTTAAAAGGAGTCTGGTTGTAAATAAAATGGTACACAAACCTCGATGGAAAGTTTCATGACTGTCTCTAAATAAAATTAACCTCGATGTCTCAATAAATTAACAGGTCCGGCAGAATGAAGTACCCATTTTCAAAGTTAACTCATGTCATAATATAATGAGATATAAATTCAACGTTCTTTTGCAGTTGAAGCTTATTTAAAAAATAACTATTCTGTTATAATCACCCAGCGTTTATCTCGTCGTCACTTTCACTTAAATCTACGAGATCCAGTTCTTAGTTGAATAACAATTACAATGTGTGTACGCAAGTTTCGCAGTACCTACTGCTTTATGTGCTAGAGAAAAAGTAAAAGGAAGAACTCATTCTGTAAGCACACTTGAAAATGCAGAAAACAGCTGTGCTACGAAGTTCTAAACAATCTGCAAAACGACAAGCATTAGTACTCAATATTTCGAACCGTAGTTATCGCCGCATTCTGAAAGATTTACACTTCTATACCTACAAAATTTAAGTCGTACAAAAACATCTGCCTCAAGATTTTGGAATACGCGTTGATTTTTGCGAACATTTCGAAGAGCTATTTGCTGAAAACCCAAATATCGTTGATTGCTTGCTGATGTCAGATGAAGTTCATTTTCATCTTTCTAGATATATTAACAAACAGAAAAATTTCAAAGGCGAATACAGTACCCATATAGTAAAGTTTTTGGTATGAAACGGTACTTGTTTCATACCAAAAACTTACTATATGGTGTACTGTATTCGCCTTTGAAATTTTTGGGCCGTTCTTCTTTGAGGAAAATGGCTTGACTGTTTTGTTACATCACAACGTTATCAAAAGGTATTGCGGAGCGACTTCCCACAGTGCTAGGAATTCTATTACAATTTAGCGAAAAATGTTTTCTGTTAATGTAATTTCGAAAGGGCGTAGCAAAGAAGCAATTTCACAAAATATTAACCCGAGATGGGGACCAGTTTGGGGTGAGTAAAGGAGGGTTGGTTTTAGCGAAGCAATTTCTTCATAAGAAACGGCTCAAACAATCGTTTTGTAAAAAATATATGTTAAAGACCTACTGAGAAAGTATTAAACAAAAAATCATGCTCAAATTTCGAAAGCAGATACAATAAAGAAAAATATAAATTATTTTGTGATTTTCTTGCCTGAACTTTTTTCTGTAACATGCCTGTGGACTCACTTATGTTATATTTTTTCCCCAACCGTGTCCTAAGATTACGCCAAACATAAAAAAGGTTCCAATAACGTTATCAATGGAAATCCTTTTCTGGACAGAAAAAAATGCCTCTATGCAAACCATTCACTATTTGCACCACAGACGGCTTCATAATTGATACGTTAGGACCATACCTCGCTACCCAAAATGACGTTAAGATTATGGAAAACGTTATGCAGGATGCCACTGGTCTCCAAAGTTTACTAAAAAGGGATACGTTATCATTCTCGATAGAGTGTTTAGGGACGTTAAAGAGTTGCTGGAAGGCAAAGGCTACGAAGTTTTGATGCCAGCACTCATAGAAAAGCGGAAACAGTTGACCACTGCTGAGGCAAATATGTCCCGTTTTGTCACAAAATGACGTTGGTCAATAGAAGCATACACGTTGTCTTAAAAGACAAATATCAACTTCTACAAGAAGCTGTTGTCCAAAGTCAGGCGTTATTTTAAAATCGCTGCATTTCTACAAAATAAGCTTGGAAAGCGTCTAAGTTCTGACCAAGAAATTGCACACGACATTGTTAGCCGAATGCTATCTCAGAAACTGAAAATACATCGTTAGCCGCAGTCGAAGAGAAGGTCTGGTTGCGTAAAAAACTGCCTTTTATAGACATTTACAGCAACGATATACTGGACTTTCCTGAAATTACGGAAAAAGATTTAAAACTGTTTTGTACCGGATCATATGAATATAAACAAGCGATTTCGTAACTCGTAGACGTCATAAATGAAGACGGAACATTTAATCCTCAGTACGTCAAGGACCAGTCCAATGTACTAAAAATGCAAGTTCGTTCACACCACATCAAAAGGAAGGTTTACCGAAATTTCATCGACTATGTTCCTCCGGTGTTAGAAGACATTTCTTTGAATATGCCAACGGAATGTTGCTCCCATACAGCTGCTGTAGTTTATTATCTTTCGTACGGACGACATCTATCAAGCATACCTAAACCGGCAGAAGTTCTCTCTTAATTTTGTTCCAGAAGGATAGCATGAGTGCAGTGATTGCAGTTGGGAGTGAGGAAGATTAACATCAATATATTTCTCAGGTTAGTAATGCTAAGGTCTAGTGCCAGCGTTGCTGCTTTATGTTGATTTCACTTACAACGTTCACCATCTCCACAATCACATACACTACCCAGTTGTCCACATTTACTTTGCAGTGTGGCCTTCTTTACTTGCAAGGGGTTAATTGTCCACAAAATATGCATACGGCACTGAGCACTTCGACAATTTTTTTAAAGTATGGCGTAATCTTCGGACACGGCTGGGGAAAAAATATAACATAAGTGAGTCCACAGGCCTGCTACAGAAAAAAATTCAGGCTGGCGCCATAGGGATAAGTTACACTAAAAAAAATATGAAAATAATGTATTTTTTTTATTGTATCTGCTTTTGGAATTTGAGCGTGATTTTTTGTTTAGTACTTTCTCAGTAGGTCTTTAACACATTTTTTTACAAAGCGATTGAATACGCCTTTTTTAGAAAAAAAATAATTTCGCTAAAACCAGCCCTCCGTTACTCATCCCAAACCGGTTCCTCTCTCGGGCTAATATTTTGTGAAATTGCTACTTTCCGAGATTGTTTCCTACCGCACAAACATAAGCGCCAGATGCTTAGGGGCAGTTACATCATGCTTACTTCATGCTTTTTGGGGACATCAGCTGGCCGGCATGGTCACCGGATCTCTCAACTTATGATTTATTTTTATGGGGCTACTAAAAGTCAAAAGTGTTTTCTAATCGACCGCAAACTTTGGAACAACTAATATATAATATTCTGACAGAGATTAACGTAATCCCGATAGAAATATTAGAGCGGGTGATGAAAAAGTTTCGGCAGGTAGCCGCGGCGATTCACCCGGCTCGCTTGTGTCTTTACATTAGAGCCGCCACGACTAATACTATAAATTGAATAATTTTTATCACGTAAATTCTCAAACTTAACTAGAATTATATTGAAATTACCGTTACCAGAATTGCGAAAAGTCATTTAAATAGTTGTTTTAATAAACAACATATCCTCCGCAGAATACAGCATCGAATTCACGATTATAATTTGCTATTGATTTTAAATTACAAATTACGTTTAATAAATTATCGGATATTTTTAAATATTAAACGGAATAGCGAAATTTCCCGTTCAGAAATTTCATTTATTGTAGGCTCTAAATAATGTTGTCTTTAAACTGTTTTTGTAGTCAATTTGCCGCGGTTTTGTTTCTATGAAATGAACTATACAATGCATAGTCGTGAACATTAGCCAAGAAATGCTTTGAATGAGAAATGCTCAGCTGCAAATATTTCCGAATTGGCATGCCGTATTGTGTCTGTCTGTCTCGAAAACGGTTTAATGCACAAATCTGAAATTTTAATCGTAAGGTAAGGAAAGTGGTAAGACGCTATTGAATATTGGTGGAATCGGTGTACCAGGAGCGACTCGAAGTAGGGCTAAAAACAATATTTCGTCAAATATAAAAAGGTTCGTGGTATAAGTGTAGGATGGAAAATTGCATAGAAATGGAAATATCATCAGGGGGGCAGGAGGGGCTGCAGGACGTGTCTAATATTAAGTTTACGTTGAATCAGAACATTTTAGAAATAAAAACTGTCTAGGAAGAAAAATTGTATCGAAGCGGTTTTTTTCACATTCTTGATCAGTGCACCAGGAAGGGAAAACATTAACGTATTATGGAATTGAAAATTATTTTAAATACAAAAATTACTCAGGGTCGAGAATTAGTTCGAAAAGCTTTATTTTTTTCAAATAGAAGTTTTGTTTTTTCAAATAATTTTCAAAATAAAAATTGTTTAGAGTGGAAAATTGCATTGAAAAACATTTTGTAAATTTGTCATCAGAGCACCAGGGACCCGTAGAGCCAAAAAATGGATAAAGAAAAATGTTTGCCCAATCAAAAAAGAAATTCAATCAAAATCGTTTAGGGTAGGAAATTTTGTTATACCGAAAATATATTTTTTAAATTTCACGTCAGAGTATCAAGGGTAGTTCGAGAAAAACCAGAACCAAAATTTTGTCGAATCAAAAAAATATTTTAATTATTTTTTTTTAGGTTTATTAAAAAGGTTTCTCAAATTTCTTATTAGAGTACGAGAGGTAATTCCAGGGAGAGCCCAAAAACAAGTTATCGCCGAATAGATAATTATTGAAATAAAAATTCTTTAGTGCAGGATATTGTATCGAAAAGGCTTTTTGCATCAGGGGCGGTTTCGTGGAAGGCCTGAAAACAAAATCTGTTTCAAATTGCTCGTTATGGAAAATTGTATAAAAAAAGTATTTTTCTGGTCGCAGTATCAGGGGGTTCCGAGAAGGGTCCAATAAAATTTCTCGTCGAATTTTGAATAAAAATGTTAAAAAAAATTGTATCCAAAGGTGCAAATTTCTCCTCGAGGCACTAGAAGTTGCTCCCTGGAAGGCGCAAAAACAATTTCTTGTCGAATCAAAAGCTGTTTTAAGTAAAACTTGTTTAGGATGAAAAATTGTATGGAAAAGGTATTTTTCAATCTTCTTGTTAAAACAACATTGGTGGCTTCAGGAAAGAAAATTATTTTTTTCGAAATCCTTCCTCAAAAAAATGTACGTATCTTAAAAAAATATCTCAAACATTGTTTTAATATGGACAAATGTATCGAGAACGCCCTTTGCAAATATCTCATGAAATTAATCGTTGTCAAGGATAATTGCGTTCAGGTTAATTTTACATTCTAAGTCAAGAACACAAGAAACCATTCTCCCGACTATGACTTTTGCCGACTGTCGGCATACCGGTATGGTCTTAAGTTCCGAAAGTATTATATGTCTAACTCCACGTTCCATCATCTTAACAACATGATCTAGGATCTGCAGAATTCGAAGACCAGATTTCAATATTTAGTCATTTATTTAATTCAATGGCCATATAGAGATAACATTCTGGCAGAAACTTTGCTAAACTAGCAGTACTTATTCCATCACTCGCCTAGGATACATCGCACAAACAATAACACAACATGATCCCTATCCCTATCTGCTGCAGCCGAAACTCGGAATCAGGAGAGATAACATCGACTAACCGCAGTCTAACCACATATAAACATATAAAAAATCCCAATAAACTCCAGGAGTCAAACTCGGGACTTTATGGCGTTAAGTCTAATGTGTAAGCAATGATCCCGATATATTATCAGTTTTTTCTACTCTTTCAAAACAACCTGGTTTCAAGGAGTAGCGAATAACAAAAAGATGCAACAGGCGAAATCTCTTTAATTTTTTAGCAATGGCGCTCATGATCTCATCAGTTTAATTCGGAATTACCGCGCTGTTTACATAATATGTAACTCAATTCAACAGAAGCACAAATAGAGTTGACATTTACTATTTCAGAGTATTCTTTCCTATTATTTGAGTTTTCTACCACATGTATTATTATCCTCTTCAAAAACAAATCACCGAATCTACAAAATAATAGAATTATTGGAAAAAAGCCTCTGCGCCCGTGACATTTACGCGAACGGAATAGCCAGAGGTTATGTTTTGCAAATAATATAAATCGGAATAAACACAGAAATAATGTATTTTGCTGACGTTTCGGAAAGTAATCTCTTTCCGTTTTCAAAGCTTTTTTTTTTGGAAGAACTCTTATTTTGCTTTGTATGTCAAATACACAGCTTTATTTCAGAGCTCGTATCGCAGTAGTAAATTCCAGAAATACTGTAAATACCTAATGAACCACTCATAAACAATATAAAAATGACGAAATGAAATATAAGTAATGTCTTATCATTTTATCAAATAGTAGAGAATACCTGAGAAAACCTTAAACCTTTTCAGCTTTATGCAGCGTATTTATACTGCTATGTCCCTTTAGCTATCTTTAATTTGGAGTTATTCAACTTCTTTATCTAATTTTATTCTCTCTTTCTTAGATTGATACCTGATTTTAGTCCTCTACTCCTTGGTTGTTCGCCGCGGAAACCGAGAACTCCACAACATACATTGTCTTGAGTTGGTGGACAACAAGGGTTACGTCAGGCTTGTTCTTGTATTTGCCTGACGCGACGGTGAGAAACCAGTAGTTCCAATAAATTAGACACTTCTAATTTCCCATAACGAATATTATTATTGTTGCGTATTGGCCTTCTTAAGGCCAGACATGCACTAAGATTGTGGCTTTAGACAGTACAAAATACTTTTTAAAAAATAAAAATATACAACATTCGTTTTATTAAAAATCAGACAACAATATGCAACAACACGAGTCAAAAGACATTACTTACATTATTTTCAACCGACGGTTCATAGTCAAGCAGAGAATCACTTTCTCACAACCAGCTCCTACCAGTTCAAAACGTTGAGAATGCCCGTAAAACTTCTTATATCATATTCACAGAATTCTTGCTATCTTTGCAATTGCTTAATTGTCTGACTTGCTTTTATAATACGTACAGCAATTAATTTTTTAAAATTATTGTTACTTACTTTTGCAACGTATAAAAAATAGAAATAATAAATTAAGTTTGAATTTAGATAAGCAAATAATTTTTAAAATTATATTATACAAATAATCTTTTACTTTATTTCCAAAAGCAAAAAATCTTTTCCTTCCTCTTGGCCGGCTTCATGAAAGCTGACCCACAGCTTTTCAGCTTTATCAAAATAAGTGGATGCCACAAGAAAAGAGGAAGATAAGAAGATAAGCAGTTAGTTAGCAGTACCTAAGGCTTGGGCGATCATTAAAAAATAAAAATTTATATCCATTTGATGTTCAGAAGGTTCAAAGACTGGTTGACGGTGACGGCGTGTCCCGCTTAGTATAGTATAGGTGGATTTTGGCGAATAGAAGAACATTGTTGGGAGCTCTATTCACGGATGAAGCCCAATTCACACATGGTGGAATTAACAACAGTAGGAACAATCATAGGCAACCAAAAATATCCACACAGTGGTTCAAAGAAATTCCCAACGCAGATTTAACATTAGTGTGTAGTGTGGAATTTATAATAACCTTCTAATAGGACCTCACATGTTTTACATAAGGTTAACTAGTGAAGTTTATTTAACCTTTCTAAGAGATATTTTGCCCAATTCATTGAGAGACATTGATACTGGGAATATATGTCAGCACGATGGTGCTTGTCCTCATCTTGCTTTACCGGGCACAGATCATCTAAATCAGCATTACCTCAACAGATGGATTGATACAGGTGGTACAATTAACTGACCACCGAGATCAAATGATTTTACATCTCTAGCCTATTCTTTATGGGGCCACCTAAAGTCAGACGTTTATAATGATGTATTCGACATGTGGGAACAGTTATTAGAATTTTCTTTTAACGTATGTGATGGTATTAAAAATAATCCACAAACGATTAGTAGATCAGCAAAAAAACATATTAAAACGTTCCCAAATATACATTAACTATGAAGGTGTTCATTTTAAAGATCTATTGTAGTTTTAGTTGATTTTGTTACCTAATTTTCTTCTCCGATGCCGCTAACAAACAATAATTGAGCATTAAAGAAAAATGTGGCCGAAAAATCAATTTTGGTTTAATTTGAATTGATGTATTAGTGCATGGTAGGCATTAGTGTCAGCCACTGTTAACATACCGCCAGGCCAGCACATCCACGTAAGACTGAACTGAAGTAATGCTTGTTGCTACCACCCAGAGCCATATAGCGCATGGTACATAATTAAGGGATGGGGGAGTGTAGATGATATGGAGTGTTAATGCCTCTTTTTGTGCTTTGTTTCTAGAGTTGTTCTTATGAGTCTATTTTCTTAATTTCTAAGCTCGGCAGCGCATACATCATTGCGGTTTCATTATGGTATTTATTTCTATTTTCTTGCTGTTCGCTCCCATTGTCCGATTTGTTCATGATCCCTTCGATTGTTGCTATCAACTGCGAGTGGGACTCACTCACACATTCTCTCACCCAAAAAGGTTAGGTACTAAATAACATGATATTGTAGCAAATATACCCGTTTACTGAACTGATAGAATTATGAAAACCATATTGGGGGTGATTTTTAGAATCAATATTAGGTCTACAATAAAAACACGGGTCTGTGGTGGACTCGAAGCATCGACCTCTCGGTTGTTAGTGGAACATCCTACTCGTTAGATCATCGTTACACAATTAATATTGGTTCGATTTACTATTTGAATAACAAAAATATTTTGGCTCTAATATTTCCCTATTATGGGGCAAGGAATGATGCCATGATATATGAGAATTTATTAATTATAGGTATTACCGTTACGGAGCTACACTTTGTTACAAACAGATGGACCGACAGATGGATTGACAGCCGAGTGAGAACACTAGAGTCCCGGAATATACATTATAACTACAAAAAAAACATTTGATTATGTGTATTAACGAACGGTATGTTTAAACGAGGAACGTTGCCTTGCGAAATTTATTTCTTATCCTCTTAACAGAAATTCGCTGATAAAGGACTAGGATGATAAGGATTAAATAAATTGCTTTTACAAAAAACCAATTCAGTTTAAATAGAACTTCTTGAAAGAAATATCCACACGAAACTATCTCGTCGGTCGTTTAATTGTAACCTGGGTTAGATGTTGATATTAGATTTTTACTTAGTTTAGGAATGTTATACACACACGAACGCATTTTAGCGAGAGATAAGTGATCATTTTAATTCTTATACATTAGGTATATTATTCGTGCATTTCTTGCGACGCTTTTGGAAGAGAAAGCTATTTTAATAATTTTATTTTCAACGCAAAGGCAAACATATTTAAACAATATATTTAATTACACAATATTCGGCCAGTTGTAAGAAATATATTTAAATATCAAACGTATATTAACTAAATAATAATTGAGTATATTGTAACACATGTACTTCGAGAAAAATCAAACACATAATGTCTTTTAAACTTATACCCTCCTCACAAAAAAGAGGTGGTATTTCTGTAGCCTCCAACAAAACTCTGTCGCTGTTAAGTCCAAGTTAGCAGGATCAAGTTTTATGCAGAATTTAGAAAATGTGCTTTCATATTTGGTATATAAATTATAATGACTTAACGAGTATTGATTGGACCTTCCTTGGAAATTTTAGTGAGGCTAATATGGCTGTGGGTGCTCTTTATGACAAACTAAATACCATATTTGAGAGGAGTGTACCTAGGAAAAAGCCATCCTCTAGTCATATTCACCATGGTTCAATACCCAAATTATCCACAAAATAAAACAAAAAGGCAAGGCCTTTAATAAATATAAGGCTACTGGTAATACTGAATGTCTTAACGAATTTAAAGTATTACGAGCCCAAATAAAAAATGATATTCGAATTTCCTATGCTACATACTTGCGTACTATTCAGGGTGACTTCAAAAATAATCCGAACAACTTTTGGGCATTCGTCCACCATAAAAATAATGTATCCTCTATTCCCTCAGTAATTACAGATAATGGCAAAATAATTGAGGATCATCAGATAATAGTGGACAGTTTTGTAGATCATTTTTCTCATTCTTTTATAGATCCGGTAGCTGAGGTTGATGATCTAATGGACGATCACAATGTAATGACGTTAGACATTAAATCTGTATCTGAAGCGGATGTTTTACTTGCTATTAAGAAGATTAAGGCCAATATGACCATGGGGCCTGACTTAATACCTGCATTTTTGATCAAGGTACTCCTCGGTTTTTGTTAAAGCACTTACTGTCATATTTAACCTTATTCTGAAAACCTCATGTTTTCCGCAGCTTTGGAAACTATCTCGCGTTTGTCCAGTCTACAAGAAAGGAGACAAAAATGACCTTACTAACTATAGACCAATTACGTTATTGTGCAATTTTGGTAAAATTCTTGAGTTTTTGCTGCACTCTGCAATGTACAGTCATGTATCAGGGTTGATGTCTACTGATCAACATGGTTTTATGAAAGGGCGATCTACAGTTACGAATCTTGCGTGTAAAACCCAGTTTATTTGTGACTTAATTTGATTGAATCTTGGCGTAGCAGTAATAGCCTACCATTAAATGCGTCTAAATGTAATGTAATGACATTCTGCAGAAAATTAGTCCTGAAATTTTTGAATATAACTTGGGTGATTCGCTTTTGCAGCGACCTGATACTATCAAGGATCTTGGGGTCATTTTTGACAAAAGACTGACCTTTACTAATCATATTGAGGCCACCACGTTAGCTGCATTTAAAAGACTAGGTTTTGTTATACGTAACCTTAAAGGCTTCACTGATATACATACACTTCGTGTACTTTATCTGTGAATTGTAAGATCTCGCTTGGAGTATGTATCAATAATTTGAAATCCTATCTATAATATACACATGGCATCCTTAGAAAAAATTCAAAGGCGTTTCTTAAAGTCAGCGGTATATACCTTGGATGGTGAATATCCACCCAGAGGTATTTCCCAGGAAACATTGTTAAGTCGTTTTAATCTGACTAGTCTTGGGACTAAAAGGTGTATGCAGTTAGTTGTATTTCTTTATAAACTAGTCAATAATAAGCTGGACTGTACAGCCCTGCTGAATCTAATCATGTATCGTGTCCCTAGAGTGTCTTCACGTCATAATAATATTTTTAACATCCTTATTCCTCGAACCAATATATTAATTGCTTGTATAAAATTAAGAGAACTTTCTTAAATAGCTGAACTCTGTTTTAATTTGTCTAGTTTAAAATTTTCAAAATTTGTTCTGTACCTATATAGTGTACACTATACATATAGTGTATAGTGTATACCTATGTATGTTTGTAGTTGTATATTACTGTATACTCTTTTTATGTATATTATTATACAATAATAGAGTATATACTATCTTTCTCTCTTGTTCTACCCTATCCTGTAACTGGGCGCTTGCCTATTGGATCTGTATTGAAATAAATAAATAAATAAATAAAGTGAGCCTCTGTATTCTTATAACGGTTTTATATCAGTTTTGTGAAACATATTTATGTGTATAAGTAGACTTAAAAATAAGCGTTGAAGATATCTTAAAGAGCATTTTAAAACAAAAATTGTTACTTGAGAATGGAACATAATTAGAAATCAGATTAATCAGTTATGAATCTCAATTTTCAGTTGTGTGGTCACAATAATTTTATCATTCTGACGCTACACGATGCTACGAACACCTTCCAACGTTGGACATTTGATATTTTGTCGCATTTTGTGGCCGATGCAACCTACGAGTTACCAATGCTGAGCGTCCAACGTTTGTATAAGGTCACGTTCGGGCATTGGCCGGGCAAGAATGCCGACATTGGTTGGACCTGAGTCAAAAGGATTCCTCTACCGTTCGAAGGAAATCGATACTTATTTTACTTCGCGGCTACACGATGCGATCCTCTGCTCTTATGTAGAGATAACATCCACCACCTTCTAGTAAGTCTCTTACGTTTCTTTTTTCAAATAATAACTTGAAACATAATAATACCATCACCACTACGGCAGCAATCGCAACATCTCTGTTCCCCATTTTTAAATAAAGTACTAAATCAACATTTGTACCAAATTGCCAAATTGCTTTCAGATGTATCGGATCAAACATTCACCACACCGTGTAGCAGAAACATTTGCCACACAAATTGTTGAACTCATTGATTCAAGCGCTCGGTTGAATGTTGGAGTCAACGTTCGGCTCATCGTGTGGCACCGGCTCCATGGCGAGTACAGGAAATTGGATATTTGGTTAGCTCTTCATCAACTAGACTATTATAAGAAGTAAGAGATGACTTAATCATTATGTCAAAAATTCACATTCAGAAATTAAGGCAATAAATTGGCGATGGCTGTTATTTTTGTAGATGTCCATTTAATGATATTTGAAACAAACAGTACAATAATTTTTATCCTCTGGATGGTTTTATGTAACGTACAATCGCAATTAAATATCAATTAATTAAGCGCAATGATTTTATAATTAGAAACATTAATCAGAATAAAGCCAAGGATTTTAAAAAATCCGCGAGTGGAATAATTTAGGTAGGAAAGAGATTTGCCAGAATGATACAGATGAATAGGTTTTAAAATAAATGAAAAGGTATTATTAAAATAATTCAATGATAAAACAGGGTTGTGTTTAATTTTGTACCATAAATGGAAAATTAATTTAATGTTATCATTACTGTAAAATATTTTAAAGGGTTTTCAATGTGTATTTTATGATTTATCTACCAGAAGATTTATATATTATTAAAAATATATCTGCCTTGCAAAATGTGAAATTTATGTAAGTGGTTTATGTATTCGAGGGAAATATCTTTATGAAAACAATGAATTTTCTATTGTAATATGAATCAAATAGGTATATTTTATAAAGGTGTGCAACTGTATAATTTTTCAAATTCAAGGACAATGCACGTAAGTAACAAATAACGGTTTATATCAATGACTTCAGAATAGGATAGACGAAGCATCCTCTTGGTTTGTTGTGTATCATTTATTTGTTTACATTGCTTTAAAAATAAATACTAGTACTCAGCAGTCTATTGGCTAAAAGCACGTGGGTATATGCGCACGCAGTCACTCTCAACACGTTTTGTTTACAATTCAGTTGCAGCGTTGGCCGCCATTAAAGTGTTTGTGACAACCCGAAGTTAAACGTTGTAATTACAGTGGTTTTGTAGTGTTTTTGAAGACAGAATTTGTTACTGTGAATAAACAATGGGAAAATATTGTGGTTTATGTAGATGTCTCTTTAAAATTGGAGTTAATCGATCTTTTTGCAGGTAGGTGAAATTATCTCATAAGCGTAACCTCGGGTTGGAAGTATAGAAAATGTTTTTGGTAATTTTAAAGGAGAACGGAAACCTCGAATTTTTGCGTGAGTTTTTCCCTATTTTGGGGGTCGTAGAACACGAATCTGAAATTAGTTTTGCGTGCATACGAACCGTTTGTTAAAAAAAAAAAACATTTTTGAAAATTTTTCTTATGACACGCACTTTTTTATGCATCTATTTATACACCAACAGCACTTGTATATCGCCTTTTTCCTTATTATGATTACACTATGGCCTTTATAGAAAACAATAAACCCTTCAGTTATGGCAGAAAACTTTCTTTTGCATAAAAATCAGAATTTTATTCACTGAAATTGTATTAGATGAACCTCAATCTGTCATTTGATTACATATATTTGCATGCGTTGTTTGCGCATGTGTGCAATATTAAGGCTTGGTGTCTAAAGGCACGACGGGTCTGGTTATGCGACGTCATTTTTCCAAACACATTCGCGACCGGACGACGCTTAGCAAGGGATTTCGAAGCGTCGACGGGCGCGAACGTGTCTTGAAGGACAATGGATATGTAATAGTACTTATCACCTTATTAAATCTGGGACAGACGGCGTTAAGTATTATTTATAAACATATATATATCCCTTGCCCTTCAATACACGTTCGCGCCCTTCGACGCTACGAAATACGCGGGCGCGAATTTCAAAGCGTCGATGGGCGTGAACGAGTCTTGAAGGGCAAGGGATATATAATAGTACTTATCACCTCATTAAATCTGGGACAGACGGGGTTAAGTATTATTTATATACATATATATCCCTTGCTCTTCAAGATACCTTCGCGCCCGTCCACGCTACGAAATCCGCGCGCTCGGATTGCGAAGCGTCGACGGGCGCGAACGTGTCTCGAAGGGCAAATGATATATAATAGTACTTAGCACTTTATTAAATCTGGGGCAGACGGCGTTAAAGTATTATTTATAAACATAAATCAAGACACGTTCGCGGCCGGTCGACATTTCGAAATCCGCGTCGTTTAGTATTTCTGTTTTTCGGCAGAAGAGGGGGGTGTTCTATAGAATGACCCATACCGGTTTCAAAACGAATATTAATTTAACATTGAAAACGTGAAAAATCGCCTCATGATATTGGTCAGTGTAGGTACTTTAGACACAAATTTCTAAATGAATGCGCATCGGGTTGACAGTTGTACAGTTTTCAGTAGCTGTTTTATGATGTTTTACAAATTATCTTTTTTTTTTTATTAAAAAAAAATAAGTTTTCTGCCTAAATAAAGGGTTTATTGTTCTATAAAGGCCATAGTGTGATCTTAATAAGGCAAAAGGCGATATACAAATGCTGTTGGTGTATAAATAGGTGCATGAAAAATAAAAATAAAGTTCAAGGGCAACATGAAAAGATATTATTTAAAAGTGCAATGTTATATTATTTGTCGAATTTCAAGGAATATTAAACGCCGAAAAATATGGGTCTGTCGCATTTTGAAACATTTGGGAAATGAAAATATCCCTGAAGATAGTGTTGTGTGCTCAGATCACTTCTCATCAGATGATTTCACAACAAGTCCCAGTGGCCGAGTTGTTCTTAAAGAATTTGCAGTAGCTGACTTACCAAGTTCATCTAAGGAAAATGTACAAGTTGGGTAAGTTATCATTTAAAAAATGTACTACCATGATGGGAGTAATTATAACATGTTTTTATTTTTTGGGTTAGTAATGCAGTAAAAGGAAAACTGTATTAATCATTTTATTTATATGACATATATCTATACCAATTTATAAGTGTAAATTTAATATTTAAATAAATCATTTAATAAAAAACAATGTTATTCATATTACTTTGAAGTCAAACTAGAAGAGAAATTGATATATTAATTATACGAAACAATCACCCTCTTTAACATATACGCCACTGGCAACAAGTTCCAAAACATAAACGAAAATATCTCCATCCTTTTTTAATAATAGAATGTATGAGACAGTAGGGAAACACAACAACTCATGTATTAATGTATAGGACATGCTTTGTCTATCCTATTCTGAAGTCATTGGTTTATATCGTACTCTTTATGTAATAAATATGCTAAATGAAACTATAGTACAGAATAATGAGTTTAAATCGCCAGAGAAACACTTTTTTCCAAATGCTATTTTTCTACCGGATCAGGCATATGACGTGTCTTTTAAAATAAGAAAAAAAATTAAGCAGTCCCAGTGAGTACACATAAATAATTGTATTTTTTCTAAACCTTAGCCATTTTTAGCGAAAATTAGCTTTATCATTTATTATTGAATTGTT
Source organism: Leptura quadrifasciata (assembly GCA_963675555.1). Lineage (NCBI taxonomy): Eukaryota > Metazoa > Arthropoda > Insecta > Coleoptera > Cerambycidae > Leptura > Leptura quadrifasciata. The sequence goes on along the minus strand of OY776680.1, from coordinate 49,315,639 downwards.
AGACTAATAAGAAGTGTGATAAAATTTTCAATACACTACAAAATTATTGAAAAATTATATACTATCTACTTACTTTTCCCAGATTTCTGGAAAATCGGAAAAATTTAGACATCCATATACATATTAACCGCTTCTCGTTATGCTCTATCCTGAAAACTTAAATTGTGCTCTGGTTTTTTCAATAATTTGGAAATTGCGAAAATCTGTACTTGTAACTATTTTCTAACGCTTTGTTTATTGATAACTATCTATAAGATTTTGTTTTGTTAAATAGGATTATTGGAAAATCGAATTTTCCATTGGTCTATCAAAAATTTTGTAAAATTCTAAGTCTATCAAGCGTATACTAACTTTTTTTAATGGAAAATTGGTACGAAATCTTTTCTATCACTTTTTTCATAAATATTTTCTGACCAAATGTGTTAATTCTTGTTTTTATATAAAATATAATTTTTATAAGCTAGAGTTTCCCGAAAGATGAATGAATGAATGGCAATATATAACGTTTTTTGCATTTCTGCATCATTCTATATACTACAAACAAAACAAAGTGGTATTTAAACTTTACCGTCAAGAAGTCGTTGCTGAACATGTTTATATAGAGTCTATTTGTAAATACAGCAATGGATAGGAAATAATTGAAGTCTTGGGATGTGGAGTTGGGGCCGGCATGGCAGATACCAGTTTATTCCCTACTTCCGTTGAAGATAAATCAATTGCTGTAAGTTTTTTGCAAATCATTCCGTCTAAATGCGTCCAACGATGCAGAAATAGCGCTGGCTGCAGAGAAGTATTGCTTAATGTTCTTCTTACTACGAATCTTACGTAGAATTCATTGTAAGAACGTTGTTAATTATCAGGATGAAAATGATAAATACGCTGTGGTGGTTGAAAACTGATAAATTAATGCTGCTTCCGACATGACTTCTGATTCCAAATGCGAAAATGATGACAATAAAGAGAATGAAAGTAAAAAGGATAGAGAAAGTGAAGCTGAGGATGGAAAAATGAAACAGGAAATTTTCCACCTAGTTAACGCTAAAGAAATTAAGTTAAAAAATTTGGCAGCTACTGGAAGCGCCTAGGATCTTCCCGTCTGGTGGATTCTTCAAACCGAGGAATGTACTTGACGTGACGAGTTTCACGGAGCAACTGCTCCGCGCATCGGCCGTGCGACGCGAAAAGCGATTTTATGCTTCACAATTGTTCACCTTTGCAAATCTTCTGGAGCACTAAAGAAACCTTCATGCAAAGTTTCATCCAAATCCGCTCAGTAGTTTCTGCGCTATCGTGCTAACACACACACACACACACACACACACACACACACATAAACATATGTAGACATATTTCAAACATATTTGGGTTGGGACCTCAAAACGTAAAGATTTGATGTCATATCAATTTTCGATTTTGGACCATCTCATTGGGTATGCACAGGGAGAAAGCTAGAGCTATAGTCCCCCTATTAGTCTAACAATTCAAAAATAAGCAACATGAGTTAATTTTCTCTAAACATGATGCATAGTAAAGTACAGAACTTAGTTTTGCTAATAAATAATGATTATCTGGAGCCTCTGGTATAAATTTTGCAATATTTATTTTTCGAAAATTTCAGTTTTATTTGCTTTGTAACCTTAAGGTTTACGTTATAAAATAGCCCGCAGTTTCAAATATCTTCCTATGTCTACGTCTTTAACATTCAACATGAAATGAACAGAACAACGTGTAGAACTCCTCACAGTTTTTTCAACAAAACAAGTATTTAATACATTTACTGAGAAAGTCCTCACATTTTTGTCCATACAATAATCCATGAGCCGTTTATAATTTCCTTGATATCCATTTCGAGATTTATACGGCAGTAAATATAATTTTGCCACCAATTTTAATCTACCTCAACTACTCATAAAAACAAAAAGTCTAAAGGAACGACAATAAACGTGGGAAATTGATTAAAATTTATTTAATTAAAAATATAGGAAACAGAAGACTCAAAACAACAATTCTAGAAGCAAGACATAACAGTGGAGCAGAAATGTTTTATATTACGACGTTACGTGGCAACGCATTTCACAAATACCTTCACTTTCCATCTCCTATTCCTGTACTATGCTCCATACTGCTTTCGCTGCAACGAAATCCGACTTTCGACTGCCCCTCATACATGGTATGGACTATGAGTACGAATTAATAGTTCCGCAATAAAGTCCATGAAAAGAGATTTTTCGAGACGACAAAATTTGTTACTATCGTTTTTTAAACTTCATTTTTGGCGGTAAAATTGCTGCTCCTCGTTGCTCGAACTGAACTGACCAACGAGCAACGAGGAGCAGCAGTAGGCAGCTTTCAGAGAGAACCTGAAGATGGCAGATGAGATTCTGCCGAAACGTGGTTTAGACAACCGTGACTCCTGGAGGAGTCGACCATCGACGCGCGAGAGCACCCGGAAGTACAATAACACTTCATTTAACAGCCGCGAAAACCTAAAAAACAACATATATATATATATATATATATATTACAAAAAACCAGTCACCCTCCTCTGTGGCTCTGATCCTCACAGAGGGGAGCTGGTAATAAATGCCAATAGCCACGCCCGCGGGGTGAGTGACTACCGGGTCCACGAATCGTGTGCCCTGAGTAGACCAATAATAAATAATACCACATGTAATTACGACCCCCTTTATCCCGAAAGGCTCTAGAAGAGCCTTGTGTGGGAGGGGGCTGCACATTAAGAGATAAGAGACGCACACCCAATATCCGTGTATTGTGGAAAAATCTCTCTCACAGTATTTTCTACTGCCACGACCGGGGATCGAACCCGGAACTTTTGGGTGAGAGGCAACCATTAAACCATTAAAATATTTTTATTTTGTTTAGCTGTGGCTTACAATACATTGATATTTTATTTATTTCATTTATTATATTTGTACAAAGTGCACTAAGTGCAGTAATCCCGACTGAATACAAATTTTGTTAAAAACGAATCCAGTTAGGACGGCGGATCTAATGCCTATGATGAAATATGATACCAATGATTTTAATTTTTGAAATACTATCATTGCCCTCCTTTACGATTGAGCAAATTAATAAGTTTTATTCCGAAAGGTTAAGAAAATAAAATGTAACGTTCCAATGAAATTAAATATTATTTACAAATTCTAGTAATATACTACAGGAAAACGTACAGAGAAAAACCTGTTTTAATAAATCTATATACATATTTACAAAAGACGATTTTATATGTTGAAAGGAAAATTAAAAGTGATTCTTGAAAACTAAATGGAATTCTAAAATAAATGAAAATGAAATGTACCTCTCGACCACCAGTCATACAATGAACGGAGGATGACAGCCTTCTGCATTCTACCGGCTAAGATCTCTGCCGAATCTCGTTTCATCAGCATATCAAATAAAAGCATATTGAAAATAAAACAACTATCAAGTTTAAGATATGACCATGTAAACAAGAAGAATGTATAGCTGTATCTTTCTACATTTTATGATATATCAGCAGCTAAGTTGATGCACTTTTCGGTTTCTTATAATTCCATTTAAAATAAAACCGGGTAAGTATAGGTGGCCACGCAAACTTGATTGCCATTAACTATTGTAGTAATTTCTTGATCTTTAAAGCTCACAAGTATGCTATTGCATTGTTGAAGCTTATCCGTAAGATGATTTACTTTTAATTTCAATTATTATTATTTTATACATTTGAATTGCCCTGATTGATACTGTAACTGTCTCTCAGTACACAGTTGTTTACTTTACGTTGAGTTAAAGACTTCTTTCCAAAACAGTAAACTTTTACTGCTTGTGCATAAAAATTTAGTTTTACAACCGACGGTAAAACATTTATGAGATAGCATTATACTCTACGAATATATGCACCATGTAGATAATGGTACTAAATGTCGCTAAAACTGACTTTAATATCATTCTTATTAGTAAAAAGACTACCTGGACCAATAATATAATATGGGACAAATATTCGTAATGAACAAGATCAGTTCCATGCTTTTTTCATATCTAGTTTTAATCGTTTCCAGATGAATTCGCCACAAGTCTTATAGTTTGTGTTTGTAAAAATTACTTCAATGAAAATAAAATAATTCTTTCATAAAGTTTTGACCAATTTGTTGAGTACATTTTAATAACTGCTATTATTTCAAGTAAGCACTGCTTTTAGATGTTTCCAAACACTAATTATTTTCAAGATGTTTCACAAGAAGCTAATCACATGTTACAGTGTAAATGTTTAATTTCTACATAAATAATTTAAACCTCGATTTAATTGTTTTAAATATTTTCACAACTTTTTGTGTATCAGACAACTATATTTCACAAACCTATAACAAAAATGTAAATGTACTTGCAGCCTTATCTTAATAAAAATAAATAAGAAACAGTTCTCCGTCTAGATTTAGTTGTGAAATCTATATGTCTAAATTTATTTTCTTTTTTAGAGAGTGGTGCGAGAAAATACAGCTTAAGACTAAAACTAGAGCCGGGAGACTGTAAACTGTATCACAAATTTAATCGATCCTGCAGTCCTCAAGGGATTTTAAGACCTTCTCCAATCAAACATCTCATCTCTCACGTACAGTACATTCTGGATAAAGTCTATATAGAATGTCCAGCTAAGTCTCGAAATCTAATATACGCTTCGTTCCTTAAACCTTGGTAAAATACCCGCGAGAAAAGTTACTGTAGTTAATGAACATTGACCAGAATGATTTATTAAAACGTGTGTGTAGGTTGGTTGCCGACGTTTGATGTGATTATTAAATAAAATATAAAGCAGCTGCCCAAGGAATCACTACTTCCACATCCAGATTGTGTATCCAAGTCTTATACACACTAAATCCCAATGTAATATTTTATTCCCTTTAATAATAGAGTGGGGGTGGTAGAGGGGGTGGCTAATGCAAAAAAATATTAGAAGCCCTTGGTTCTCGTATACACACTAAATCCCAATTTAATTTTTCATTCCCTTTAATAATAGGGTGGAGGTGGCAATAGGGGAGGTACAGGGGTAGCTAACGCCAAAAAACATTTTTTGAGACGTTTCGTTCTTGTATACACACTAAATCACATTTTAATTTCCTTTATTTCCTTTCATAATAGTATGGGAATGACATTGGGGGTGATAGTGGGGGGGGGTGGCTGCCAATGCAAAAAAAAATTAAGACCTTGATTTTTCGTACATGCCCTAAATTGCAATTTTATGGACTCTTGCCTGCTTGCTTTGACTATTTACCATTATTTACCCCATTTACCCCCGAACCCTTCAACGGAACTAGATCAAAATATAATCTAGTTCCAGATATCGTTATAATACATAAGAGTACCAAATTTCAAGTCAATATCATAAACGGTTCCAGAGTAAACGTGCGCACAAAAAAGTCACAGATAGACATGAAATTTTTTTCGCCCAAATTTAAAATTTCGACGTTTCATGACATTTTAAGCCTATTTCAAAAAAAAAAAATTATTTTTTTTTTGCGTTACTATACTTCCACTGGACGTGGAAGTAAAAATACAAAATAATTATGTTCGTAGAATAATAATCCAGGCGTTTTAGACTTTTGCTGCCAAATTCGTGCCCTACGAAAAAATTTTTTCTATTGTGTTTATTTGGACGTCTTGAATAAACGCCACGATACACCTGGAGCAGTTCGTGAAAACCGCGTCGCAAGGTTGCGGAAACCGCGGATTCGCGATTAACTCAGTTTCTATGGCCCAAACGGGAACAACACCTATTATAAAAGTTGCACATCTGTAAATTCTCTACCTTAAAGGTCTTATACATGTTTTTCGTACGCCTAAACGTTTTGAAGATATGACGCAGATTAAGTGAAAAATGCATTTAGTTCCGCCAAACCTCTTTCGCATCACACATTTCGCAATTATCTTGCTTTCTATGTCTTATAGTGAAAAATAAATATCGCTGTTATAGTGCTAGAAGATCTCTATTCTCTACCAGAATGTCTTATACACTTTATTTATGTTTATTTACGGTGAATAAGTCAAAGAATGCGTTCATTTCCGCAACGTTAGAGGTAGAATGCTTGGCGCGTTTTTTTAACATGGTTTCCCCAGGAGGCCTAATCCATACCGGATCTTAAATTAGTCAATATTTCCGACTCCTTCGGTATCTGAAACATTATCGTCCAATGGCAAATCGTTGTCATTACTTTCATTCTGATAAAATCTTATCATTTCGTCATTCATAACAATTATAGGTGCGGTATTCAAGCAGGAGTGACCGTGGCAATATCCACAATTCAGTCCTACTTTCTTACAGCTACATTTTCCTGCACAACCCTTCGTACAGTTGCAAAAAATTTAATTTAACAATATGTCTGGTGCTGGTGGTAACTCTGCAAAATATCATTCTACGTAATCCAGCCCCACTGCTCAGGATCAATGTATTTTCCAACCACGTTTGAACTTGATAATACAATCTACACAAATGCCGTTGAGCTGCTGAAGATGTTGGAGGAAGTGATGATAATTTTATAGCTGTTGAAAGTTTTGTAAATTTGACAAATATTAAATATCGGTAATTGTCTATGGAAGTTTCCGTTTTGGGAACATCATATATTGCAAGAATAACCTTCATTCCATTACCAATCAGATTGTCCAAAGGGCAATTTTCTTGCACGAACACATGTGCCGCAATGTGTAAATCCTGCCGTTTCTCAAACATTTTGAACACGGGTTTTGTCAGGACGTGCAAAAACAAAATATGTTTTAAGCAATTTGGATAAAAATTGCGCGCCGGGCATTGTACCTATAAGGTGGTGCGGATATGAAAGCATTTTTTAACTTATTAACTGTAAATAAATATAAATGAAATGTATAAAACATTCGGGTAGTGAATAAAGATCACCGAGCTATATAACAGCAATATTTAATTTTCATTATGAGACATAGAAAGCAAGATAATTGCGAAATGTGTGGTGGGAGGTTTGTTTGGTGGAACTATTAGTCCGCGTCGTATCTTCAAAAAGGTTAGGCATACGAAAAAATGTATAGGACCTTTAAGGTAGAGAATTTACAGATGTGCAACTTTTATAATAGGTGTTGTTCTCGTGTGGGCCATAGAAACCCAGTTAATTGCGGGTCTCCGCGACCTTCCGACGCGGTTTTCACGAAGTGTATCGTGGCGTAACTACCAAATGTCATTGAAGACGTCAAAATAAACACAACAGAAAAAAAAAAAATTCGTAGGGTAAGAGTTTAAAATGTGAACAAAAAATTTTACAAGCCTTTTTGGTTTTTATTTTTTATTTTATAGTGTGAATATTATTTTTAGGAAGGTACCATTCCGATTTACCACCGATGTAATCTTTCGCAGCGCTTTTCATTGTTGCCATCTATATATACGGTGTGCCCAGCCGGGAGCTTACACGATCCTTATCTCGTAAACTACAGAACGAATTTTTGTGAAATTACGTAGGTATAGTAAACACTATACGATATATCCAACTAAAATATCTTGTCAGTTCTGTCACTTGGAAGCAGATATCTGTTTACCCATATTTTTATTTGCGGAATTGATAGTTTACAGAAGTTTAAGGTAACTTTGTGCAACAAGCTTTGTTTCTAAAATTTATAGTTTTGGAGGTATTAACATTTTTAACGAAAAATTGATAGCTGCAGACCCCTAAACAAATTCCGCCTGTGAATAACCCACCGAAGAAATTAAATATATTTTACAGTGGAAGTAATCAGCACAGCCGTAAGTATTTCAAAATAATTACAAATATTTAAATATTAATACAGTGTGAGTACAAAAGTGACCACAACTTTAAATTCAGTAACATCAAATATTTTCAACTTTTGAAATGGAGACCCCTATTTTTTTATTTTATCAAATTCTTCTACTAAAAATATGGACAGTTTACATCTACTTCCCTATATTTAACTACAACGGTTTTTATGATATTTGCGAAAGTTCAGAGAATCCTACTATTTTGTAAGAATCCTTTATCTAACTCTAACTAAGCCCGCCATGCAAACAATTATTGTCAGAAGAAGTAATAGCAGAGCTATCAAATTAGGTGTTTAATATTTTATACTGTACTAGTAGCTGTTCCTTTTAAATTTAATTGCATTATGGCTCGTCGGGGTTATTCCAACGAAGGTTATTTAAATTTATTAATTTTTTATGGAGAATGCGAGAAAGTATTAACAAGAAAATGTAATATGTTTTCTTTGAGATATCCTAATAAACCCAAGTCATCACGGGATACATTAAAACGATTGATTGGAAAATTACAAAAATTTTGGTTCTTTTAAACCCGTTTTTTGTTTTTTTTTTTAATGGTGGAGGCGCTAGTGTCTGCCCACGCCGGGTAGTGTCGGACTCCTACCGACTAAAACCCCTCCTGGATCAGTGTTTCCACGTAACCTGGAACTGCTTTCGCTTTCCATCAGGCCACGGGTCATTCGTCTTTTATTGGTGTTAGTAAAAACGTCCCACGTGTTCCCTTACATCCCCCATCTGTTAAAGCAATTAGGGGTTCGGGGGCTAGATTTCTTCTATCCTCTTCCTTTGTCCTCATTATTCTATTTAGAGCATGTGCTACATTTTCCCAGTTCTCCTCCGATTCCAGCATATACCTAATTAGGTTATCAGGGTTCCAATAGTCTCCTGATCTCTCGGTCCTCCACCGGTTGCAGTAGAATAAAGTATGTTCTGCGTCGTCGTTCTCCCCACAGTACACACACTCCCGTGTGTCAACCTTTCCTATATCAAAGAGATGTTCCACAAAGCAACCATGTCCCGTGAGAGCCTGGGTGAGGTGGAAGCTCATCTCTCCATGCCCCCCCTCCATCCACGTTCTTATATTTGGAATAAGTCGTCTTGTCCACCTCCCTTTAGTTGAGTTGTTCCAACTAGTCTGCCATCTCTCGAGGAGTCTCTCCCTTGCCTCTTGCCTCCCCATCCCTTCATACACCTCTCTTCTCTCCTTGGCCAGTAGATCTATCGGGGGGACCCCCGCTAGCACCAGGACTGCTTCATACGACACAGTTCTGTTTAAACCCAAGTAAGAACGAGTTAAACCAATTACAAATGTCGAAGGGAATGAAATTACAATTCTGGCCTACTTTAGAGTATATCGCCATGCTTAATTAGAAGATAGTGAAGATACTGAAAGAAAATTGGTTTGCCGAAATCATTCATGGCAAATATATTACATAAACATAATTTTACTCCGTATTCCATCCACTTAGTTCAAAATTTAAAACAAATTGATTTCCAAAGAAGAATTAACTTTTGTGAATTTATTTTAATAAAAAACCAAGAAGATGAAAATTTCTTAAAAACTGTTATTTCGAGAGATGAGTCTAAATTCACAAAAAATGGATTGTTTAATCGAAATAATTCTCATTATTGGTCGGCAGTTATCTTCATTGTGTCAGAGAAAGAGGATTTCAAACTAGTTGGTAATATCTTCTGTGCAGTTAGAAATAATTCTACGGTTATGCTCAACTTCACCTACGTCAATAACGTATTAATTCATTTTAGGTGAAATCGAAATTATGGTACCAACTGCAATAACAACAAAAAGGATTGCCAAGAACGAGTGCGCACTGCTTTTCAGTCCTTACTATCAGGAATGATTCAAAAAGCGATTACAGATGCAGTACTTTGCAGATGCGCAAAATGTTTAGATATCAATGGTGATGTATTTGAGTAACTACTCTAATTCGTTTTTAGTTCTTTGTTAATTATTGCAAAACAATTCCCATTGTTATTTGTAATCGGTTTAGCTTTTTCTTGTGTAGGTTTTAAACAACCAACATTTTTGCAATTTTTAATCAAACTGTATTACGTAGTAAAAATATTACAGTGTTATTTTGTCATATTCCCCACAAGTAATAGTGGAGTCAGACAAGCATCAAATTTTAGTTTCCAGTGTCAATTTGTGAAAAATCTACAATTTTGGTCGTTCTTCCTAAATATAGATGAGTATATCTCGGTATGTGTAAGTCCATGAAAAGCAAAAAAAATGAGGCAGTTCGTTATGATATAGGCTATCAGCGGTTATAATATGAAATTTATATCTGCACACATAACCTAAAATAAAAAAAACTGAAAAAAACTGCTAAATTTTGTTTTTTTTGTTATAACTTCGGGTGTTTTAAGTGAAATTTTCAGAAATTTTCAAATTATAGTTTATAATGTGAACTGGCTAAAATTTCAAGTCAAAATATCTAATACAAGTCTCAAAAATTGACTTCAAATTTTAAAATTGATTGGCCAATTACTTTTGTGCATCGCATCGTATGAGGTTCTTTTTTTTTAATGTAGGTTTTCTTATCCACCTTATGATGGTGAACAAGAAAACATTTTAAACTTGAAAAAGTGATTTCTTCTATTTTCTCTTAAATTTTTTTCGCATAATTTAACTTTCTTTGATCATGTTTTTGCATTATTAATTAATTTTTGGAATATTCTGATCTAATTTTTCGAAAGAGCATTAAAAAATCATTTATAGAATATATATAGAATATAGAATCGATTTTTGTATTTTTTGATAAAACTTAATTTTTTTGTATTAGTAATTCATTTTTGACATATGCTGATCTCACTTTTCAAAAATTTTTTATATTCTTTACAAATAGCATTAAAAAATTAAACAATTAAAAACAAATGAATATTTATCATGATTAGAAATTCAAAATTGTCGGCACTGAACAGCATTTGAAAAATAATTTAAATCAAATATACCGCCATAATTTAAACATGAGTTATAATAATTTGTCCCACTATGAATTGTTGTATAATTTTTTATGGATATAGTACTGATTGTAATAGCACGAAAAATTCAGAACGTTTGAGGAGATTGCACAATATTTTTTCAACTAAAGTAAATATAATTGATTACATACAGCACCTCCCATAAGCCCCAAAAAATGTTTCAATTACACAGTAAAAATAAGCAGCAATTTATTTTCCTTTTGTGTAATCAATTTAAAAATAGTAATATCGAACATGAAATATACAAAAAAGATACTAAGATATTATTATTCGTAGGTACCTCTGTTTCGAAAAAAAAAAAAAAAAAAATGGAGAATGCGATAATGTAATTGTCGGTCAAGATATAGATTTGCTAGTAACACATTTTGCTTCATCTTTATCAGAAAATATTCATTTTTTTATTCACAATATCACAATATTCTTTCAAAAAAATAGATTTAAATGCACATGTGTTATTTATACATGTTTTTTGTGGTTGCGATACTACGTCAGCATTTGCAGGAATAGGAAAAAATAAAATTTGTCTTACTTTGCAAAAATATAATGCTTTGAAAAAAGACACGCTTATTTTCTATGATCTTGAAACAATAGAGACTATGCTATTTTCAGCAGACGCAGATTGCATACAAGGGTTATACGGATCGAACCCAATTAAAAAAACAATTTTGGAAAAATTGAGATTTAATTGCTTCCAAAAATACACTGAAAATCAACATTCTAAAAGTGTATTATCAAATCCAAAAATGGTTGTTCCCAAAAAATAGTAAGCCCACATGCAACTACGGATGGCACATGACCTACAGTGGCTTATTACCTGTGACTCTTCCGACAAACGTTAAACCACTACCAGATTCACTTATAAAATCAATTGCATGCAGTTGCAAATCAATAGGTAGTAAGTACAAGACAGAGCATGTTTTTGTAAAAAACTGGAATTAAAATGCATTGTAGTAGCATGTAAGTACTGCGAAGACTTAAATTGCTGTAACTGTGAAGATAAAGATTTGGTACCTTAAACAGAAGAAATTAATGAGTTGGATGAAGAATGGGAAAATAATTCTGAAACATTTTCTGTAACTAAAAGTCTAAGTACATGTGGAACCGATACAGAGTCAGAGGACAGTGTTAGCGAAGCTTCTTCATTATCATTTACTGATAGGTCGATTCATCAAGAAATTGATAGAAATATCAATGATGATGCATTTTATAATTATTATTATGCTTCAAGCGATACTGAAAATCAGTCTGATGATTCTTTATCAAGTGACAAAGACAGCCAGACAAAACGAAGGCGATTAATATAATTGCTTACACACATATATATATATATATATATATATATATATATATATATATATATATATATAAATACAATAAATATACATTTGCATAACAAATAGTGCTTTTATTGATCTATACCTAAATATAAATATTTTATTTTAATGCTTTTTGGAAAAATTAGACCAGAATACGTTAAAAATTAATTAATTGAGTTTTATCAAAAAAAAGTGAAACTTTTCTAAAAAATTGACGAAAAAATAAAAAAATCGATTTTTAACACTTTTTTTTCACGTTTAAACATTTTTCTTGTTCACCATGACAAAGTGCTTATTTTTTCCAAAAAAAAAGAACCTCGTACACAAAATGCACGAAAGTTATTGGCCAATCAATTATAAAATTTGATATTAGATATTTTGACTTGAAATTTGAACCAGTTATTGTTCACATTATAAAGTATAATTTCTGAAAATTTCATCAAATATCACTTAAAGGACCCGAAGTTATAAAAAAAAAACAAGTTTTTTTTTTGAGGTTATGTGTGCAGATAAAAATTTCATATTGTAACTGCTGACAGCCTATATTACAACGAATAGCCTCAATTTTATTCGCCTTTTTGGACCTACACATACCGAGATGAGATGAGTATCTACATTTAGATAGAACGACCAAAATGGTAGATAACTTGCGTAGCGGCGCCGGCGGTTGTTAGAGGTAGAAAATGTCCATTTCGTATAGTATTCAATGTAACTAACATGTTAAAAAGAAAAATTTGACACGGGAAACAATTCCTTATGTTTTGCTTGTCTGACCCCATTATAAGTAAATAATGTTTATTACAACTCAAAATTTTCGTCTATTAATTTTGGATGATTATCAGGCACAGCCAAATTGTTAAGCATATTGTCTGCACAGTAGTATTACTCAACGTTACTAATTTGGCAGCTTTACTTCTGACAAACATTTTTGCATGGCCGACTTAAAGTTAGAGAATTTTTATAAAATAATGAATTCTTTGATAAATATCTTAAAAACCATTGTAGTTAGATACATGGAAGTAAATGTAAACTGTCCATATTTTTAGTCGTAGTAAATAATAAAAATGGGGGTTTCCATTTCAATAGTTGAAGATATGATGTTTATGAATTTTAAGTTGTGACCATTTTTGTACTCACCCTGTATAATATTTAAATGTTTTTAATTATTTTGAAATAACTAACGACTGACTACTTCCACAGTGGAAAATATTTAATTTCTTCGGTGGGGTTATTCACAGGAAGAAATTCTTTAAAGCAACTGTCAATTTTTCATTAAGAATGTTTATAAATCCAAATCTATAAATTGTATGTAATATAAGGTTTGTTACACAAAGTAACCTTAAAATTTTGTAAACTATCAATTCCGCAAATAAAAATATGGGTGTTCCATTTAAAATAATAAAGTTGACATCAACTTCTAGTATAAGCGGTAGTGACAGAACTGTCAAACTTATTTTAGTTGGATATAGCTTACACTGTTTACTATACATACGTAATTTCATAAAAATTTGTTCGAGAAATAGTTTTAGAGATATGAATCGTGTAGGCTCCCGGCTGGACACACATATATTACATTCAATTAAATTATATTGGCAATATTCTACAAATTGTAAAGTTACAGGGAAAAAGGAAATATTCATTTTTGTATTATAACTATATATCATTTTCTTACAGTTATTTGTGCACTAGAAAAATGATTGAGACACGAAACAAAATTAAGTTTTATTTTTAATAATATCAGTAAATTATAGAATACATTCTAAAATTAGTTGTTTGTTAAATTTACAATTATTTTACAATTAATACAGTAATTATTGTTGAACGTTGGAGAAACATGTGAAATATTAGAGTTTTTTGTTGAATATTTTCAACAATGAATTTTGTTTGTTTGACAATAGTGGCCAGGATACTCTGTTGGATTTGGCAAATTCAAATAAGTAGCAACTATTTTAGGCATTTTTCAAAATAGATACATTTCTATTACCTGTCTATAATCTTTTTCGTTGTGGCATTTAAAGAAAAATCTGATGCTGTTCATGTTTTCTGTCTTAACGCAACATACTTGCAATATACATTTTAATACATTTGATTAACGACAAGTGATCTTGGTTTGTTAGTTTTAGAGTCAGGTATAGTGGTCTTCAATTTTACTGGGCAGATAAACATGCAGTAAAAACTTTACGAGCCCATTATTAACGCTAGTGAATAATTCGGTATGGTGTCATCAAACGAGCCGACGTACTAAAAACTTATAAAAGTAAGTGGTTCAATTTGCGTGCGGAATAGTACAGAGTGTAACGGTATTTTAATGAGGTCGTAAAGTTGTTGCCTTTTTTATTTGCACGGTGAAATTGCAAACGACTTTATGCAAATTAAAAATTTAAATTGTAGGTTTTCTACATCTAGTAGCCTCATTTTGATTAACTCTTCCATTCTACAGTCTCCAGAAATACCAAATATTAAAGCAACCTAAAAAAGAAAATAAATATATAATCCGGATGAATAGTTTTGTAACTTACGCTAATCAATAAATATTTTTTATTTTAAGCATCCTGGATACATTTGTTCATTTCCTCTTTCGTTAAAATGTCTTTGGTCTATAACATTCAGTTTGTCGTTTCAATAATGAACGAAGTTTTTATAATACTTTGCCATAAACACATTTATTATCACAGACTAATCATTTTCTTAACATAAGTTGTAAAATAAACTACTGATAAGTTTGTAATAAATAAATCTATTTATGGAAAACTTTTATTTCTTCTAACAAAAGTACTTGTTTAATGTGAAGAAATAGTGTTTATTCGCATATACCTGAATATATTAAATTCGAATAATTATTTTTAGAAGCGTGTACAGGGTGTAACTTAAGTACGTTAAAATATTTTAGATGGCTATCCCTCAGTTAATTTTAAGGCAAATAATTCCATATAGACATGTGTCCAAAAACTATTCGTATTGGAAATTCGGGGTGTTGAAGTTTTCGAAAAAATATTGATTTTTGTTTATATATATCGTCATTATTAATGTAGGCATTTAAACCTAATTTGGTATGCATAATTGTAGACAAACGTTGTTCTCTTCAATATTTTTGTTATCTCTTATAGTTTCATGGAAATTAACAATTGTTTATAACATCCTAAGACAAGCAAAAACTTTTATAAAGAATAATTATTTCTCGGCAAAACAAAAATAAAAATAATGCGGTACCTCATCCCGGGACCTACTCTATAAGTTACACGTCTCACTGTCAACCTTTAAAGTTCGTAAAAAATATTCTAGGATTATCATTATTCCTGATTTATAAATTTTATTAACAGGTAACAGATTAAAAAATCATGAATCATGAACACAAAAATCAGAACAGGCTATAACCATTAGCCAATAAATTATAATAGAATTATTTGCATCTGTACCAATTAGATATGACTATAGTGTAATTTAAATTACCAGCTATGTTGGCAGTATCCAACAATAATCAATTCTTTTGCAAAGGACAACGCTAGAAATGCTGCCAATAATTATATGTATATGATGTTGTACTATCATTTATTCTGTGGATTGTGACAGAAGCAGAGATGATTTAATGTGGAGGTAGAAAAAATTGAATTATATTCATTTAGGGGATGTCCAGGTAAAACAATTTGGAAACATTGATATGGACGACATAGATTTCACACATACTTTCACATACGAATTTGGAATGACTTTAAAATTTTGTAAATACTTTCTAACCTTAAAATTACATAAGAAATGGTTGTGTTGTAGTATATTTTTGAAAAGTAGTTTTATCTGAAATATTGTTACACATAATTAAAAGCATGTGTTTAAAAAACACAAATTAGTTTATTTTTTATTTTAGTAGGAACCAGCCAACCACCATTTTTAAATCCGTTTTTAGAGGAGTTCCCATGATCAATTCTGTCGGATTTTGGATATGTCATTCAGCAGTAACTACTGAGCTAGAATGTATTTAAAAAGTTACTGAAGCAATTTTGCCTAGCTCTAAATATAAATTGCCTGAATTAAATACATAGCTGAGCTATTGACCATCACTAATAGTTTCTTTCATCTTAGTTATTGAGTGATGTGCTTCGTCCCTATCTATTTAGTGAAGTAATTTTTCATTCATGTACCGACAACGACAGTACGTTCAACCAATGTGACCTTTTATCGCATTTACGCAACACTTTACAGTTTCACTTCGCTTCCATTCAACAAGCAATTGGTAACACTGGAACAGCCTAAATCTGAAAGTGCAGAATCGTGTACATTTACACTGATCTGGCATAGCAAGGATGCTGTTGCGGTCGTTTGTATTTTTTGTTTTATCCATTTGCATCATAATTGAGTTCGAACAAACATAACTAACTTTACTGAAAAAATCTTTTTTTGAGTTTCTAGCAGATAACTATCATTCATTCTAAATCTAATATGAAAAACTCTCTACATATACTATTGATCTACTAGATTGTGTAATAATTTCCCCCTTACGAGAAGTTAACAACAATCTTAAAAAAATATAGTAAAACCTCCACACTGTATATCAACGAAAAGGTTATGTATAGACAATCTTCCCTACGAGAAGTCAATAATAATCTAAAAAAAAATTATATACTCGATATGTAATATTTAATTAGATCAATAGTGTATGTACTAGTTAGTCAGATTTAGATCAATTTTAGTTTAAGTATGCTATTAAATCACATTATTCGCTAATATATGTATGTTACACCAGAACGACTTTCTAGCATTCCATAATTTTTAGTTACAATTTATAATATAATATAAATTGATATAAAAATGAAAGCAACAATTTACATATATTAAAACATAAAACAACGATTGGAATGTATCTTAATAATTACTGTATTACATTTTCTTTATAAGGCATGATTAAAATGATAATATTATTAATGCTACTAATAATAGATTGACCGAGGAATTGATTAAATCATTTTCAATAACATTATTGATGGCGGATATATGCGTTGATCTAATAAGATAGTTAGAAATATATTTTTTGTAGATTCTTCTATTCCACATATTGATTGATTTTGAGCGGCACAAGGTTAGAGTTGGATATTTATATCCCGCGGATAGAGCTTCGCTCTATGCCATGCTTGCTACCCTTGTCCAAGTTTCGCATCACCACTATTGTCGTCCATGGTCCATATATTATAAAAGCTCAAAAACTATTTAATAATCCCTTTTCAAGTTATTACGGATTAAAATGTCTATAAAGTTTGTTACTATAGCGTATGGAAATTAGTTCGTAAGGGCAATGAATTTAAGTTTTGTAAAATATTTTTTTAATAGTTTTGTTAGACAAAACTATAGAATTAACACTTCAACAAAATGATTACTATTCATGAGTATAATAACTATCTACAACTGTATAAAGTATACATTAAACATAATTAAACACGCTTGTAGGAATACTGAGATTTCTTTATTCTAATAACATACACTAATTACGAACAACAATTTACACTAGTTTATATTAAGGGAGTGGATTTGGCAAACGCCCACTTGAGATTTTTAATGCAACAATGCAGTGCAATAAAACATCCAACTCAAACTGAAGATACGAGTGCCTTATGTAAAGTTTGTTGTTTTAAATACAAATTAATGTTCTTTAATGGTCAAAAATGTATTAACACACTGATTTTAATTGTTTTTTGTTTACTTTAATTGTACATGTTGGTACAAGCCTTCTTATAGTTATTTTTTTTTCTATGAATGAAATGGATGGTGTTATCAAAAGAACTCAAATACGGTCCAGATAAACAACTTTTGTAGGTTATTTAAAGTAAAATTAACAACATAATGACGTTAGCCAGCTGACTATTTTATTTGTAGAATTTAAAATTTGGTCAATCGACAATTTCGAAAATTTATTAAAAAATAACCATAAACGTGCCATCAAATATTATGACATTATTTTACAAACTGTATCTTTAAATGTGTATTAACATTTTTCAATAATTGATATACAGGATGTTATTCGGAGCATTGAGAGCAACATTAAAAAAAGAAAAACGAATTCGGTAATATCGCAAGTTCTAATTTATGGTATACCAAAAAAGTAGTAATGAGCTTAACAGTAATAAATCATCGTTATACGTTCACATAATGTGAAATTATAACATTGGATGAAAATGATACCTGCAACTTTTAAAAAACAATTAACACTTTATTTACAATATGTAAGGATTTTGCAAGTTTTAATTTAGAGAAATGAGAGGTTCCATATTCTTTGAAACGTTATGATTACGATTTTTTATTTTCTTAATTTATTAATTGTACCTCTAGCCGAAGCTGAGTGTCATTTTCGTATTGTAGTGGTCTCTTCAGGTTTGCTTTAATCATTATTTCACTGTTTTATTTATACGTGTAATATTTCAAAAGATGGTTTTCAATAACTATTTATTACTGGAGTAACGTAATAAAAGTTTTTCCTGCCTTCTTGCGCTTCATTCCATTTTACACAATGGAAAATATTAGTTCTCTTTTAATAATAACTTTGTATTTTTTTTTTCAAAGTATTTACAATATAAACAGATAACAGTATGTTATTTTTTGGTTCAATTTCTAAGAGGTTTACTTCTAAATTTGAAGTTATTAAAATGTCGCTGCCTACTGTTAGTCCAAAGGTTATGAGAATGCATTTTGCATTTTATGCTCAGGCGTTGAAATTTGGTACACATTTGGTTCGTTAGACCCTACCCTTCGATATGAGAAATATTGTCACGGTCGGCATGTTTTGGAGCTGAATAGTGTCGTAGAGGGCTGAAATTTTGTACACATGCAGCATTTGGATATTTAAGGTCACAAGCAAGTGTCCTAGGGCCCATGGCCGCGGGGAAATGTACAAAATAATGCTATGTTTCGAAAAAGTTTTCTCTATTGCATTTTTTCGAGCGAGGTCTCGTTTCATATGACTTTGGAGTCACTGATTTCAAAAAATCATGTTTTTACAGCTATACTTAACTAAGGCTTCGCACGTTTCTGAGGCTACAGGCTTTATATGCCACACAGGTTCCCAAATACTGTCACATTTTTCCATCCAAAGTCTGATTTATCTGGAAGGCGCTGTACCCGCTGAACCGACTGTCTCCATATTTGGAAGCGCGCCTGGTATGCTGTTCTAGATCATCTCTTGTTGGTGAAATCGATTCCAGCTGAGGATTGTTTTTGGTAAATCGCACTCTCCGGCATTCGTTCACAGTGTCACAAGACACGGCTCTTACTATTTAATTTGATGTGATTTATAATATGTAGTTTTTAAAATTGCTCCTTATTGGTATATTTCAATTATTTACTGTACGTTAAAACGACAAATGTTCTCTGAGTTTCCATTGCTTTTTCAACATCCAGTCTGCAGGGCTGTGAATGCTTCTGTAGTTCTAGAATACTGTAGCCAGGCATAATAGCCGTGAGCTTTCCAATTCCACGGAAAATGATACAGTATCGCATCTGGTAACTGCGTGAAATTCTATTATGGACTAAGATTTTTCAGGACCTGGGAACGAAATTAATACATCTTACCAACCGTGTTCTAAAATCAGACTATATATGGCGACTTACCAAGCACCCTTGTATGGTGAAAAAAAGAAAAAGCACAAAATGAGTACATTTAATTATTGTTTTAGGCACTAACCTGTCATGGCGAAAGATTGAAGCCGATTCCTTTCTGATGTAATTTAAAAACACTACTAATATCCGAAGTCCGAAGTTCGAATTGGCATCGCTGAACCGCATTTGCCCCATAACGGTGATAGAAGGGGAATATTCCTGGTTCTCATGGCACAAAACTTCTCGTAGATCTTAGGCTTGTTGGCACTAGTAGTAATGGACATTGTATAGTCTGTTAAACAAGGCACATCCAAACACTTAACCACTTTCAGTATTTACCTGTGATTTTTTAAAAATCACTTTTTTGGCTTTAGGGGACCCAAATTCATCTATATTCAATCAAAAATTCAAAATCGATTTTTTGCACTATTACAATACTTTCCTTATATAATACGTATATGGGAAAGTAAAAAATAAACACCGTGGATATTCGCCTGACAATCGGATAAATAACCAGACCACTAAACGTCCGAAAGTCGATTTTATTTATATAGAGATTAACTCGTGCGGAATAATGAAAGAAACAATTTTAGGGAACAGAAAATTTCAACAAAACTCTCTATACAGATGAATAAAACAAATTTTTTAGAAGAACAATATAACTTTCGATATAACAAAATTTAAGAAAATGGAAGAAGCCAACAAGATTTGAATTCCCTTGCTAATTTAATTCGATTATTTTTACACACTGAGCTACACGAGGATAACAATTCTACTATAAAACGTGTAATATGTAAGTACTAGAAAATTGTAATACGTTTGGTGGTTTGACCATGCCCGTTTGTCGGAAGAATATTTACTATTTAACATTGAAAATAACTTAAATACTTTATATAAAGACGAATTTATTTCCAATATGAGACGACTTTTAACCCAAATAAATAATAATTCATAACAACGATTGGCAAATCTTTTGAGTTTGAGGATCGCTGAATCTATGAAAGGATATATTATTTATCTTTCCCTATTCAGTATATATTTCATATTTCCGTCTCTTTTTACATGAGATAGAAGCTTGGTAGATATACGTGAACAATGTACCTATTTGGGTTGTTGCTTTAACATTGTGTGCAAGAGAAATGAAGTCGTATGCGTAATGCCAGTTCATACACAAGCCAAGTTAAAGTTTACTAGACTTTATTTGGTTCGTAGTGATAGATCGGATTGGTTAGTCTTGCAAGCTGATTGGCATTTAGTAAATAATTAGTGCACTTTAAGTTTTCTACCTTTTAATGCTCGTACCCTATGCTAGAAAATTAAATCCTCTGCAACATGGGTATACTATAAATCAGCTTTATCTGAATAAACCAGAATCATTTAAAGATCTAGGTATACAATGTGATCGTAAGTTCGACAGGCACATCGATATCGTGCCCTGAACTTCGTTATTAGAAACTCAGGTGAATATTGGTACATTAGAACTGATATCTGTATTTTTTTACGTTCTAAACTTGAGTACTATGAGAATGACTTTATTGTATGAAAACCAAATTACAATATACATATTAAAGCTATTGGACAATAGAGGTTACATTTAAAATTTCCCATCCACCAATAACGTTCCTTATATGATACTTTGTTCAGTTGGCTCTTCTCTCGACATGAAGTCATAATGAAAATTCACGTTGTGAATTTCGGGCGACGAATTTGCTTCTCTACACTCACGATTTACACAGTCTTGAATACGCCACCTTCGATAAAGTGAAAACTGATTGTCGCACCTCTGCTCGCTTGCTCATGATGTCAGCTGGCACAGACTTTGGCACGAAGGAGGTATTACAATATAAACCCACTGCCGTTATAACTTTGAAATAATGACGAATCGGTGATGAAATCTAATAAATCTGATCTTTGTATCATTTGAAAAATATTTCAAGAACGGAACCCGACTTTACCGATAATTTAGCTCTAGTTATTGATTCCATGACCCTTCTACATTCTCTAAGACAAATATCATCTACACTTGTGGAGCCTTCTCTGCAAGTATTAAACATAACCAGTAGCTACATGACATTGGAGAACTAAACATGGATACAGGAAATCCTATAAAAAGATAAATGATTAGAGAACAGGCTTTAAACTATGAACAACGGGACAAAGAGGGTGAACTGGTAACATCAAGGGAAGGTGGGCTAAGCCACTGAATGGAACACTTCATTGAACTAGTTCAAATGTGCTTTTAGAGGGCGGAATATTAAACATAATATTTTTAGTCGCAAACTCCTCTATAAATCCTTATTTTACTATAAGGAAAATAACCAGACTGCAACCAAAGTTACAAGTCTGGCGCGTTAAGTGTAATAATTGCATATTACCATCAAAACGCTAATGCTTCGATTGCAACAAACACCAGCCGAAAGACTGATCCTACTTAAAGGAGCTCTCTTGCCAGTCGTCACACACCACTTGCAGGCTGTAGTTTCGAGCTGTTGGCTCTCGTCAGTGCAAGGTAGGTATGCGACGACCGGCACGAGAATCCTTTGACTACTTAGTACATCCCGCTATTTCTACAATAGCGACATGTAAAATAGCCAGCAGGCGCCATCTAGCGGTCCAGTGTTTGTTGCAATCGAAAAATAAATAGCCTGACTTGGCTTAGCATAGTTCAAATGTGCTTTTAGAGGGCGGAATATTAAACATAATATTTTTAGTCGCAAACTCCTCTATAAATCCTTATTTTACTATAAGGAAAATAACCAGACTGCAACCAAAGTTACAAGTCTGGCGCGTTAAGTGTAATAATTGCATATTACCATCAAAACGCTAATGCTTCGATTGCAACAAACACCAGCCGAAATACTGATCCTACTTAAAGGAGCTCTCTTGCCAGTCGTCACACACCTTGCAGACTGCAGTTTCGAGCTGTTGGCTCTCGTCAGTGCAAGGTAGGTATGCGACGACCGGCACGAGAATCCTTTGACTACTTAGCACATCCCGCTATTTCTACAATAGCGACATGTAAAATAGCCAGCAGGCGCCATCTAGCGGTCCAGTGTCTGTTGCCATCGAAAAATAAATAGCCTGACTTGGCTTAGCATAGTTCAAATGTGCTTTTAGAGGGTGGAATATTAAACATAATATTTTTAGTCGCAAACTCCTTTATAAATCCTTATTTTACTATAAGGAAAATAACCAAACTGCAACCAAAGTTACAAGTCTGGCGCGTTAAGTGTAATAATTGCATATTACCATCAAAACGCTAATGCTTCGATTGCAACAAACACCAGCCGAAAGACTGATCCTACTTAAAGGAGCTCTCTTGCCAGTCGTCACACACCACTTGCAGGCTGTAGTTTTGAGCTGTTGGCTCTCGTCAGTGCAAGGTAGGTATGCGACGACCGGCACGAGAATCCTTTGACTACTTAGAACATCCCGCTATTTTTACAATAGCGACATGTAAAATAGCCAGCAGGCGCCATCTAGCGGTCCAGTGTCTGTTGCAATCGAAAAATAAATAGCCTGACTTGGCTTAGCATAGTTCAAATGTGCTTTTAGAGGGCGGAATATTAAACATAATATTTTTAGTCGCAAACTCCTCTATAAATCCTTATTTTACTATAAGGAAAATAACCAGACTGCAACCAAAGTTACAAGTCTGGCGCGTTAAGTGTAATAATTGCATATTACCATCAAAACGCTAATGCTTCGATTGCAACAAACACCAGCCGAAAGACTGATCCTACTTAAAGGAGCTCTCTTGCCAGTCGTCACACACCACTTGCAGGCTGTAGTTTCGAGCTGTTGGCTCTCGTCAGTGCAAGGTAGGTATGTGACGACCGGCACGAGAATCCTTTGACTACTTAGTACATCCCGCTATTTCTACAATAGCGACATGTAAAATAGCCAGCAGGCGCCATCTAGCGGTCCAGTGTCTGTTGCCATCGAAAAATAAATAGCCTGACTTGGCTTAGCATAGTTCAAATGTGTTTTTAGAGGGCGGAATATTAAACATAATATTTTTAGTCGCAAACTCCTTTATAAATCCTTATTTTACTATAAAGAAAATAACCAAACTGCAACCAAAGTTACAAGTCTGGCGCGTTAAGTGTAATAATTGCATATTACCATCAAAACGCTAATGCTTCGATTGCAACAAACACCAGCCGAAAGACTGATCCTACTTAAAGGAGCTCTCTTGCCAGTCGTCACACACCACTTGCAGGCTGTAGTTTCGAGCTGTTGGCTCTCGTCAGTGCAAGGTAGGTATGCGACGACCGGTACGAGAATCCTTTGACTACTTAGAACATCCCGCTATTTTTACAATAGCGACATGTAAAATAGCCAGCAGGCGCCATCTAGCGGTCCAGTGTCTGTTGCAATCGAAAAATAAATAGCCTGACTTGGCTTAGCATAGTTCAAATGTGCTTTTAGAGGGCGGAATATTAAACATAATATTTTTAGTCGCAAACTCCTCTATAAATCCTTATTTTACTATAAGGAAAATAACCAGACTGCAACCAAAGTTACAAGTCTGGGGCGTTAAGTGTAATAATTGCATATTACCATCAAAACGCTAATGCTTCGTTTTAATGCTGATTGATTGCTTGACTGAACCCAAGTCATCACGGGATACATTAAAACGATTGATTGGAAAATTACAAAAATTTTGGTTCTTTTAAACCCGTTTTTTGTTTTTTTTTTTAATGGTGGAGGCGCTAGTGTCTGCCCACGCCGGGTAGTGTCGGACTCCTACCGACTAAAACCCCTCCTGGATCAGTGTTTCCACGTAACCTGGAACTGCTTTCGCTTTCCATCAGGCCACGGGTCATTCGTCTTTTATTGGTGTTAGTAAAAACGTCCCACGTGTTCCCTTACATCCCCCATCTGTTAAAGCAATTAGGGGTTCGGGGGCTAGATTTCTTCTATCCTCTTCCTTTGTCCTCATTATTCTATTTAGAGCATGTGCTACATTTTCCCAGTTCTCCTCCGATTCCAGCATATACCTAATTAGGTTATCAGGGTTCCAATAGTCTCCTGATCTCTCGGTCCTCCACCGGTTGCAGTAGAATAAAGTATGTTCTGCGTCGTCGTTCTCCCCACAGTACACACACTCCCGTGTGTCAACCTTTCCTATATCAAAGAGATGTTCCACAAAGCAACCATGTCCCGTGAGAGCCTGGGTGAGGTGGAAGCTCATCTCTCCATGCCCCCCCTCCATCCACGTTCTTATATTTGGAATAAGTCGTCTTGTCCACCTCCCTTTAGTTGAGTTGTTCCAACTAGTCTGCCATCTCTCGAGGAGTCTCTCCCTTGCCTCTTGCCTCCCCATCCCTTCATACACCTCTCTTCTCTCCTTGGCCAGTAGATCTATCGGGGGGACCCCCGCTAGCACCAGGACTGCTTCATACGACACAGTTCTGTTTAAACCCAAGTAAGAACGAGTTAAACCAATTACAAATGTCGAAGGGAATGAAATTACAATTCTGGCCTACTTTAGAGTATATCGCCATGCTTAATTAGAAGATAGTGAAGATACTGAAAGAAAATTGGTTTGCCGAAATCATTCATGGCAAATATATTACATAAACATAATTTTACTCCGTATTCCATCCACTTAGTTCAAAATTTAAAACAAATTGATTTCCAAAGAAGAATTAACTTTTGTGAATTTATTTTAATAAAAAACCAAGAAGATGAAAATTTCTTAAAAACTGTTATTTCGAGAGATGAGTCTAAATTCACAAAAAATGGATTGTTTAATCGAAATAATTCTCATTATTGGTCGGCAGTTATCTTCATTGTGTCAGAGAAAGAGGATTTCAAACTAGTTGGTAATATCTTCTGTGCAGTTAGAAATAATTCTACGGTTATGCTCAACTTCACCTACGTCAATAACGTATTAATTCATTTTAGGTGAAATCGAAATTATGGTACCAACTGCAATAACAACAAAAAGGATTGCCAAGAACGAGTGCGCACTGCTTTTCAGTCCTTACTATCAGGAATGATTCAAAAAGCGATTACAGATGCAGTACTTTGCAGATGCGCAAAATGTTTAGATATCAATGGTGATGTATTTGAGTAACTACTCTAATTCGTTTTTAGTTCTTTGTTAATTATTGCAAAACAATTCCCATTGTTATTTGTAATCGGTTTAGCTTTTTCTTGTGTAGGTTTTAAACAACCAACATTTTTGCAATTTTTAATCAAACTGTATTACGTAGTAAAAATATTACAGTGTTATTTTGTCATATTCCCCACAAGTAATAGTGGAGTCAGACAAGCATCAAATTTTAGTTTCCAGTGTCAATTTGTGAAAAATCTACAATTTTGGTCGTTCTTCCTAAATATAGATGAGTATATCTCGGTATGTGTAAGTCCATGAAAAGCAAAAAAAATGAGGCAGTTCGTTATGATATAGGCTATCAGCGGTTATAATATGAAATTTATATCTGCACACATAACCTAAAATAAAAAAAACTGAAAAAAACTGCTAAATTTTGTTTTTTTTGTTATAACTTCGGGTGTTTTAAGTGAAATTTTCAGAAATTTTCAAATTATAGTTTATAATGTGAACTGGCTAAAATTTCAAGTCAAAATATCTAATACAAGTCTCAAAAATTGACTTCAAATTTTAAAATTGATTGGCCAATTACTTTTGTGCATCGCATCGTATGAGGTTCTTTTTTTTTAATGTAGGTTTTCTTATCCACCTTATGATGGTGAACAAGAAAACATTTTAAACTTGAAAAAGTGATTTCTTCTATTTTCTCTTAAATTTTTTTCGCATAATTTAACTTTCTTTGATCATGTTTTTGCATTATTAATTAATTTTTGGAATATTCTGATCTAATTTTTCGAAAGAGCATTAAAAAATCATTTATAGAATATATATAGAATATAGAATCGATTTTTGTATTTTTTGATAAAACTTAATTTTTTTGTATTAGTAATTCATTTTTGACATATGCTGATCTCACTTTTCAAAAATTTTTTATATTCTTTACAAATAGCATTAAAAAATTAAACAATTAAAAACAAATGAATATTTATCATGATTAGAAATTCAAAATTGTCGGCACTGAACAGCATTTGAAAAATAATTTAAATCAAATATACCGCCATAATTTAAACATGAGTTATAATAATTTGTCCCACTATGAATTGTTGTATAATTTTTTATGGATATAGTACTGATTGTAATAGCACGAAAAATTCAGAACGTTTGAGGAGATTGCACAATATTTTTTCAACTAAAGTAAATATAATTGATTACATACAGCACCTCCCATAAGCCCCAAAAAATGTTTCAATTACACAGTAAAAATAAGCAGCAATTTATTTTCCTTTTGTGTAATCAATTTAAAAATAGTAATATCGAACATGAAATATACAAAAAAGATACTAAGATATTATTATTCGTAGGTACCTCTGTTTCGAAAAAAAAAAAAAAAAAAATGGAGAATGCGATAATGTAATTGTCGGTCAAGATATAGATTTGCTAGTAACACATTTTGCTTCATCTTTATCAGAAAATATTCATTTTTTTATTCACAATATCACAATATTCTTTCAAAAAAATAGATTTAAATGCACATGTGTTATTTATACATGTTTTTTGTGGTTGCGATACTACGTCAGCATTTGCAGGAATAGGAAAAAATAAAATTTGTCTTACTTTGCAAAAATATAATGCTTTGAAAAAAGACACGCTTATTTTCTATGATCTTGAAACAATAGAGACTATGCTATTTTCAGCAGACGCAGATTGCATACAAGGGTTATACGGATCGAACCCAATTAAAAAAACAATTTTGGAAAAATTGAGATTTAATTGCTTCCAAAAATACACTGAAAATCAACATTCTAAAAGTGTATTATCAAATCCAAAAATGGTTGTTCCCAAAAAATAGTAAGCCCACATGCAACTACGGATGGCACATGACCTACAGTGGCTTATTACCTGTGACTCTTCCGACAAACGTTAAACCACTACCAGATTCACTTATAAAATCAATTGCATGCAGTTGCAAATCAATAGGTAGTAAGTACAAGACAGAGCATGTTTTTGTAAAAAACTGGAATTAAAATGCATTGTAGTAGCATGTAAGTACTGCGAAGACTTAAATTGCTGTAACTGTGAAGATAAAGATTTGGTACCTTAAACAGAAGAAATTAATGAGTTGGATGAAGAATGGGAAAATAATTCTGAAACATTTTCTGTAACTAAAAGTCTAAGTACATGTGGAACCGATACAGAGTCAGAGGACAGTGTTAGCGAAGCTTCTTCATTATCATTTACTGATAGGTCGATTCATCAAGAAATTGATAGAAATATCAATGATGATGCATTTTATAATTATTATTATGCTTCAAGCGATACTGAAAATCAGTCTGATGATTCTTTATCAAGTGACAAAGACAGCCAGACAAAACGAAGGCGATTAATATAATTGCTTACACACATATATATATATATATATATATATATATATATATATATATATATATATATAAATACAATAAATATACATTTGCATAACAAATAGTGCTTTTATTGATCTATACCTAAATATAAATATTTTATTTTAATGCTTTTTGGAAAAATTAGACCAGAATACGTTAAAAATTAATTAATTGAGTTTTATCAAAAAAAAGTGAAACTTTTCTAAAAAATTGACGAAAAAATAAAAAAATCGATTTTTAACACTTTTTTTTCACGTTTAAACATTTTTCTTGTTCACCATGACAAAGTGCTTATTTTTTCCAAAAAAAAAGAACCTCGTACACAAAATGCACGAAAGTTATTGGCCAATCAATTATAAAATTTGATATTAGATATTTTGACTTGAAATTTGAACCAGTTATTGTTCACATTATAAAGTATAATTTCTGAAAATTTCATCAAATATCACTTAAAGGACCCGAAGTTATAAAAAAAAAACAAGTTTTTTTTTTGAGGTTATGTGTGCAGATAAAAATTTCATATTGTAACTGCTGACAGCCTATATTACAACGAATAGCCTCAATTTTATTCGCCTTTTTGGACCTACACATACCGAGATGAGATGAGTATCTACATTTAGATAGAACGACCAAAATGGTAGATAACTTGCGTAGCGGCGCCGGCGGTTGTTAGAGGTAGAAAATGTCCATTTCGTATAGTATTCAATGTAACTAACATGTTAAAAAGAAAAATTTGACACGGGAAACAATTCCTTATGTTTTGCTTGTCTGACCCCATTATAAGTAAATAATGTTTATTACAACTCAAAATTTTCGTCTATTAATTTTGGATGATTATCAGGCACAGCCAAATTGTTAAGCATATTGTCTGCACAGTAGTATTACTCAACGTTACTAATTTGGCAGCTTTACTTCTGACAAACATTTTTGCATGGCCGACTTAAAGTTAGAGAATTTTTATAAAATAATGAATTCTTTGATAAATATCTTAAAAACCATTGTAGTTAGATACATGGAAGTAAATGTAAACTGTCCATATTTTTAGTCGTAGTAAATAATAAAAATGGGGGTTTCCATTTCAATAGTTGAAGATATGATGTTTATGAATTTTAAGTTGTGACCATTTTTGTACTCACCCTGTATAATATTTAAATGTTTTTAATTATTTTGAAATAACTAACGACTGACTACTTCCACAGTGGAAAATATTTAATTTCTTCGGTGGGGTTATTCACAGGAAGAAATTCTTTAAAGCAACTGTCAATTTTTCATTAAGAATGTTTATAAATCCAAATCTATAAATTGTATGTAATATAAGGTTTGTTACACAAAGTAACCTTAAAATTTTGTAAACTATCAATTCCGCAAATAAAAATATGGGTGTTCCATTTAAAATAATAAAGTTGACATCAACTTCTAGTATAAGCGGTAGTGACAGAACTGTCAAACTTATTTTAGTTGGATATAGCTTACACTGTTTACTATACATACGTAATTTCATAAAAATTTGTTCGAGAAATAGTTTTAGAGATATGAATCGTGTAGGCTCCCGGCTGGACACACATATATTACATTCAATTAAATTATATTGGCAATATTCTACAAATTGTAAAGTTACAGGGAAAAAGGAAATATTCATTTTTGTATTATAACTATATATCATTTTCTTACAGTTATTTGTGCACTAGAAAAATGATTGAGACACGAAACAAAATTAAGTTTTATTTTTAATAATATCAGTAAATTATAGAATACATTCTAAAATTAGTTGTTTGTTAAATTTACAATTATTTTACAATTAATACAGTAATTATTGTTGAACGTTGGAGAAACATGTGAAATATTAGAGTTTTTTGTTGAATATTTTCAACAATGAATTTTGTTTGTTTGACAATAGTGGCCAGGATACTCTGTTGGATTTGGCAAATTCAAATAAGTAGCAACTATTTTAGGCATTTTTCAAAATAGATACATTTCTATTACCTGTCTATAATCTTTTTCGTTGTGGCATTTAAAGAAAAATCTGATGCTGTTCATGTTTTCTGTCTTAACGCAACATACTTGCAATATACATTTTAATACATTTGATTAACGACAAGTGATCTTGGTTTGTTAGTTTTAGAGTCAGGTATAGTGGTCTTCAATTTTACTGGGCAGATAAACATGCAGTAAAAACTTTACGAGCCCATTATTAACGCTAGTGAATAATTCGGTATGGTGTCATCAAACGAGCCGACGTACTAAAAACTTATAAAAGTAAGTGGTTCAATTTGCGTGCGGAATAGTACAGAGTGTAACGGTATTTTAATGAGGTCGTAAAGTTGTTGCCTTTTTTATTTGCACGGTGAAATTGCAAACGACTTTATGCAAATTAAAAATTTAAATTGTAGGTTTTCTACATCTAGTAGCCTCATTTTGATTAACTCTTCCATTCTACAGTCTCCAGAAATACCAAATATTAAAGCAACCTAAAAAAGAAAATAAATATATAATCCGGATGAATAGTTTTGTAACTTACGCTAATCAATAAATATTTTTTATTTTAAGCATCCTGGATACATTTGTTCATTTCCTCTTTCGTTAAAATGTCTTTGGTCTATAACATTCAGTTTGTCGTTTCAATAATGAACGAAGTTTTTATAATACTTTGCCATAAACACATTTATTATCACAGACTAATCATTTTCTTAACATAAGTTGTAAAATAAACTACTGATAAGTTTGTAATAAATAAATCTATTTATGGAAAACTTTTATTTCTTCTAACAAAAGTACTTGTTTAATGTGAAGAAATAGTGTTTATTCGCATATACCTGAATATATTAAATTCGAATAATTATTTTTAGAAGCGTGTACAGGGTGTAACTTAAGTACGTTAAAATATTTTAGATGGCTATCCCTCAGTTAATTTTAAGGCAAATAATTCCATATAGACATGTGTCCAAAAACTATTCGTATTGGAAATTCGGGGTGTTGAAGTTTTCGAAAAAATATTGATTTTTGTTTATATATATCGTCATTATTAATGTAGGCATTTAAACCTAATTTGGTATGCATAATTGTAGACAAACGTTGTTCTCTTCAATATTTTTGTTATCTCTTATAGTTTCATGGAAATTAACAATTGTTTATAACATCCTAAGACAAGCAAAAACTTTTATAAAGAATAATTATTTCTCGGCAAAACAAAAATAAAAATAATGCGGTACCTCATCCCGGGACCTACTCTATAAGTTACACGTCTCACTGTCAACCTTTAAAGTTCGTAAAAAATATTCTAGGATTATCATTATTCCTGATTTATAAATTTTATTAACAGGTAACAGATTAAAAAATCATGAATCATGAACACAAAAATCAGAACAGGCTATAACCATTAGCCAATAAATTATAATAGAATTATTTGCATCTGTACCAATTAGATATGACTATAGTGTAATTTAAATTACCAGCTATGTTGGCAGTATCCAACAATAATCAATTCTTTTGCAAAGGACAACGCTAGAAATGCTGCCAATAATTATATGTATATGATGTTGTACTATCATTTATTCTGTGGATTGTGACAGAAGCAGAGATGATTTAATGTGGAGGTAGAAAAAATTGAATTATATTCATTTAGGGGATGTCCAGGTAAAACAATTTGGAAACATTGATATGGACGACATAGATTTCACACATACTTTCACATACGAATTTGGAATGACTTTAAAATTTTGTAAATACTTTCTAACCTTAAAATTACATAAGAAATGGTTGTGTTGTAGTATATTTTTGAAAAGTAGTTTTATCTGAAATATTGTTACACATAATTAAAAGCATGTGTCTAAAAAACACAAATTAGTTTATTTTTTATTTTAGTAGGAACCAGCCAACCACCATTTTTAAATCCGTTTTTAGAGGAGTTCCCATGATCAATTCTGTCGGATTTTGGATATGTCATTCAGCAGTAACTACTGAGCTAGAATGTATTTAAAAAGTTACTGAAGCAATTTTGCCTAGCTCTAAATATAAATTGCCTGAATTAAATACATAGCTGAGCTATTGACCATCACTAATAGTTTCTTTCATCTTAGTTATTGAGTGATGTGCTTCGTCCCTATCTATTTAGTGAAGTAATTTTTCATTCATGTACCGACAACGACAGTACGTTCAACCAATGTGACCTTTTATCGCATTTACGCAACACTTTACAGTTTCACTTCGCTTCCATTCAACAAGCAATTGGTAACACTGGAACAGCCTAAATCTGAAAGTGCAGAATCGTGTACATTTACACTGATCTGGCATAGCAAGGATGCTGTTGCGGTCGTTTGTATTTTTTGTTTTATCCATTTGCATCATAATTGAGTTCGAACAAACATAACTAACTTTACTGAAAAAATCTTTTTTTGAGTTTCTAGCAGATAACTATCATTCATTCTAAATCTAATATGAAAAACTCTCTACATATACTATTGATCTACTAGATTGTGTAATAATTTCCCCCTTACGAGAAGTTAACAACAATCTTAAAAAAATATAGTAAAACCTCCACACTGTATATCAACGAAAAGGTTATGTATAGACAATCTTCCCTACGAGAAGTCAATAATAATCTAAAAAAAAATTATATACTCGATATGTAATATTTAATTAGATCAATAGTGTATGTACTAGTTAGTCAGATTTAGATCAATTTTAGTTTAAGTATGCTATTAAATCACATTATTCGCTAATATATGTATGTTACACCAGAACGACTTTCTAGCATTCCATAATTTTTAGTTACAATTTATAATATAATATAAATTGATATAAAAATGAAAGCAACAATTTACATATATTAAAACATAAAACAACGATTGGAATGTATCTTAATAATTACTGTATTACATTTTCTTTATAAGGCATGATTAAAATGATAATATTATTAATGCTACTAATAATAGATTGACCGAGGAATTGATTAAATCATTTTCAATAACATTATTGATGGCGGATATATGCGTTGATCTAATAAGATAGTTAGAAATATATTTTTTGTAGATTCTTCTATTCCACATATTGATTGATTTTGAGCGGCACAAGGTTAGAGTTGGATATTTATATCCCGCGGATAGAGCTTCGCTCTATGCCATGCTTGCTACCCTTGTCCAAGTTTCGCATCACCACTATTGTCGTCCATGGTCCATATATTATAAAAGCTCAAAAACTATTTAATAATCCCTTTTCAAGTTATTACGGATTAAAATGTCTATAAAGTTTGTTACTATAGCGTATGGAAATTAGTTCGTAAGGGCAATGAATTTAAGTTTTGTAAAATATTTTTTTAATAGTTTTGTTAGACAAAACTATAGAATTAACACTTCAACAAAATGATTACTATTCATGAGTATAATAACTATCTACAACTGTATAAAGTATACATTAAACATAATTAAACACGCTTGTAGGAATACTGAGATTTCTTTATTCTAATAACATACACTAATTACGAACAACAATTTACACTAGTTTATATTAAGGGAGTGGATTTGGCAAACGCCCACTTGAGATTTTTAATGCAACAATGCAGTGCAATAAAACATCCAACTCAAACTGAAGATACGAGTGCCTTATGTAAAGTTTGTTGTTTTAAATACAAATTAATGTTCTTTAATGGTCAAAAATGTATTAACACACTGATTTTAATTGTTTTTTGTTTACTTTAATTGTACATGTTGGTACAAGCCTTCTTATAGTTATTTTTTTTTCTATGAATGAAATGGATGGTGTTATCAAAAGAACTCAAATACGGTCCAGATAAACAACTTTTGTAGGTTATTTAAAGTAAAATTAACAACATAATGACGTTAGCCAGCTGACTATTTTATTTGTAGAATTTAAAATTTGGTCAATCGACAATTTCGAAAATTTATTAAAAAATAACCATAAACGTGCCATCAAATATTATGACATTATTTTACAAACTGTATCTTTAAATGTGTATTAACATTTTTCAATAATTGATATACAGGATGTTATTCGGAGCATTGAGAGCAACATTAAAAAAAGAAAAACGAATTCGGTAATATCGCAAGTTCTAATTTATGGTATACCAAAAAAGTAGTAATGAGCTTAACAGTAATAAATCATCGTTATACGTTCACATAATGTGAAATTATAACATTGGATGAAAATGATACCTGCAACTTTTAAAAAACAATTAACACTTTATTTACAATATGTAAGGATTTTGCAAGTTTTAATTTAGAGAAATGAGAGGTTCCATATTCTTTGAAACGTTATGATTACGATTTTTTATTTTCTTAATTTATTAATTGTACCTCTAGCCGAAGCTGAGTGTCATTTTCGTATTGTAGTGGTCTCTTCAGGTTTGCTTTAATCATTATTTCACTGTTTTATTTATACGTGTAATATTTCAAAAGATGGTTTTCAATAACTATTTATTACTGGAGTAACGTAATAAAAGTTTTTCCTGCCTTCTTGCGCTTCATTCCATTTTACACAATGGAAAATATTAGTTCTCTTTTAATAATAACTTTGTATTTTTTTTTTCAAAGTATTTACAATATAAACAGATAACAGTATGTTATTTTTTGGTTCAATTTCTAAGAGGTTTACTTCTAAATTTGAAGTTATTAAAATGTCGCTGCCTACTGTTAGTCCAAAGGTTATGAGAATGCATTTTGCATTTTATGCTCAGGCGTTGAAATTTGGTACACATTTGGTTCGTTAGACCCTACCCTTCGATATGAGAAATATTGTCACGGTCGGCATGTTTTGGAGCTGAATAGTGTCGTAGAGGGCTGAAATTTTGTACACATGCAGCATTTGGATATTTAAGGTCACAAGCAAGT
Organism: Leptura quadrifasciata; assembly: GCA_963675555.1. NCBI lineage: Eukaryota > Metazoa > Arthropoda > Insecta > Coleoptera > Cerambycidae > Leptura > Leptura quadrifasciata. The sequence goes on along the minus strand of OY776680.1, from coordinate 49,280,654 downwards.
GTCCTAGGGCCCATGGCCGCGGGGAAATGTACAAAATAATGCTATGTTTCGAAAAAGTTTTCTCTATTGCATTTTTTCGAGCGAGGTCTCGTTTCATATGACTTTGGAGTCACTGATTTCAAAAAATCATGTTTTTACAGCTATACTTAACTAAGGCTTCGCACGTTTCTGAGGCTACAGGCTTTATATGCCACACAGGTTCCCAAATACTGTCACATTTTTCCATCCAAAGTCTGATTTATCTGGAAGGCGCTGTACCCGCTGAACCGACTGTCTCCATATTTGGAAGCGCGCCTGGTATGCTGTTCTAGATCATCTCTTGTTGGTGAAATCGATTCCAGCTGAGGATTGTTTTTGGTAAATCGCACTCTCCGGCATTCGTTCACAGTGTCACAAGACACGGCTCTTACTATTTAATTTGATGTGATTTATAATATGTAGTTTTTAAAATTGCTCCTTATTGGTATATTTCAATTATTTACTGTACGTTAAAACGACAAATGTTCTCTGAGTTTCCATTGCTTTTTCAACATCCAGTCTGCAGGGCTGTGAATGCTTCTGTAGTTCTAGAATACTGTAGCCAGGCATAATAGCCGTGAGCTTTCCAATTCCACGGAAAATGATACAGTATCGCATCTGGTAACTGCGTGAAATTCTATTATGGACTAAGATTTTTCAGGACCTGGGAACGAAATTAATACATCTTACCAACCGTGTTCTAAAATCAGACTATATATGGCGACTTACCAAGCACCCTTGTATGGTGAAAAAAAGAAAAAGCACAAAATGAGTACATTTAATTATTGTTTTAGGCACTAACCTGTCATGGCGAAAGATTGAAGCCGATTCCTTTCTGATGTAATTTAAAAACACTACTAATATCCGAAGTCCGAAGTTCGAATTGGCATCGCTGAACCGCATTTGCCCCATAACGGTGATAGAAGGGGAATATTCCTGGTTCTCATGGCACAAAACTTCTCGTAGATCTTAGGCTTGTTGGCACTAGTAGTAATGGACATTGTATAGTCTGTTAAACAAGGCACATCCAAACACTTAACCACTTTCAGTATTTACCTGTGATTTTTTAAAAATCACTTTTTTGGCTTTAGGGGACCCAAATTCATCTATATTCAATCAAAAATTCAAAATCGATTTTTTGCACTATTACAATACTTTCCTTATATAATACGTATATGGGAAAGTAAAAAATAAACACCGTGGATATTCGCCTGACAATCGGATAAATAACCAGACCACTAAACGTCCGAAAGTCGATTTTATTTATATAGAGATTAACTCGTGCGGAATAATGAAAGAAACAATTTTAGGGAACAGAAAATTTCAACAAAACTCTCTATACAGATGAATAAAACAAATTTTTTAGAAGAACAATATAACTTTCGATATAACAAAATTTAAGAAAATGGAAGAAGCCAACAAGATTTGAATTCCCTTGCTAATTTAATTCGATTATTTTTACACACTGAGCTACACGAGGATAACAATTCTACTATAAAACGTGTAATATGTAAGTACTAGAAAATTGTAATACGTTTGGTGGTTTGACCATGCCCGTTTGTCGGAAGAATATTTACTATTTAACATTGAAAATAACTTAAATACTTTATATAAAGACGAATTTATTTCCAATATGAGACGACTTTTAACCCAAATAAATAATAATTCATAACAACGATTGGCAAATCTTTTGAGTTTGAGGATCGCTGAATCTATGAAAGGATATATTATTTATCTTTCCCTATTCAGTATATATTTCATATTTCCGTCTCTTTTTACATGAGATAGAAGCTTGGTAGATATACGTGAACAATGTACCTATTTGGGTTGTTGCTTTAACATTGTGTGCAAGAGAAATGAAGTCGTATGCGTAATGCCAGTTCATACACAAGCCAAGTTAAAGTTTACTAGACTTTATTTGGTTCGTAGTGATAGATCGGATTGGTTAGTCTTGCAAGCTGATTGGCATTTAGTAAATAATTAGTGCACTTTAAGTTTTCTACCTTTTAATGCTCGTACCCTATGCTAGAAAATTAAATCCTCTGCAACATGGGTATACTATAAATCAGCTTTATCTGAATAAACCAGAATCATTTAAAGATCTAGGTATACAATGTGATCGTAAGTTCGACAGGCACATCGATATCGTGCCCTGAACTTCGTTATTAGAAACTCAGGTGAATATTGGTACATTAGAACTGATATCTGTATTTTTTTACGTTCTAAACTTGAGTACTATGAGAATGACTTTATTGTATGAAAACCAAATTACAATATACATATTAAAGCTATTGGACAATAGAGGTTACATTTAAAATTTCCCATCCACCAATAACGTTCCTTATATGATACTTTGTTCAGTTGGCTCTTCTCTCGACATGAAGTCATAATGAAAATTCACGTTGTGAATTTCGGGCGACGAATTTGCTTCTCTACACTCACGATTTACACAGTCTTGAATACGCCACCTTCGATAAAGTGAAAACTGATTGTCGCACCTCTGCTCGCTTGCTCATGATGTCAGCTGGCACAGACTTTGGCACGAAGGAGGTATTACAATATAAACCCACTGCCGTTATAACTTTGAAATAATGACGAATCGGTGATGAAATCTAATAAATCTGATCTTTGTATCATTTGAAAAATATTTCAAGAACGGAACCCGACTTTACCGATAATTTAGCTCTAGTTATTGATTCCATGACCCTTCTACATTCTCTAAGACAAATATCATCTACACTTGTGGAGCCTTCTCTGCAAGTATTAAACATAACCAGTAGCTACATGACATTGGAGAACTAAACATGGATACAGGAAATCCTATAAAAAGATAAATGATTAGAGAACAGGCTTTAAACTATGAACAACGGGACAAAGAGGGTGAACTGGTAACATCAAGGGAAGGTGGGCTAAGCCACTGAATGGAACACTTCATTGAACTAGTTCAAATGTGCTTTTAGAGGGCGGAATATTAAACATAATATTTTTAGTCGCAAACTCCTCTATAAATCCTTATTTTACTATAAGGAAAATAACCAGACTGCAACCAAAGTTACAAGTCTGGCGCGTTAAGTGTAATAATTGCATATTACCATCAAAACGCTAATGCTTCGATTGCAACAAACACCAGCCGAAAGACTGATCCTACTTAAAGGAGCTCTCTTGCCAGTCGTCACACACCACTTGCAGGCTGTAGTTTCGAGCTGTTGGCTCTCGTCAGTGCAAGGTAGGTATGCGACGACCGGCACGAGAATCCTTTGACTACTTAGTACATCCCGCTATTTCTACAATAGCGACATGTAAAATAGCCAGCAGGCGCCATCTAGCGGTCCAGTGTTTGTTGCAATCGAAAAATAAATAGCCTGACTTGGCTTAGCATAGTTCAAATGTGCTTTTAGAGGGCGGAATATTAAACATAATATTTTTAGTCGCAAACTCCTTTATAAATCCTTATTTTACTATAAGGAAAATAACCAGACTGCAACCAAAGTTACAAGTCTGGCGCGTTAAGTGTAATAATTGCATATTACCATCAAAACGCTAATGCTTCGATTGCAACAAACACCAGCCGAAATACTGATCCTACTTAAAGGAGCTCTCTTGCCAGTCGTCACACACCTTGCAGACTGCAGTTTCGAGCTGTTGGCTCTCGTCAGTGCAAGGTAGGTATGCGACGACCGGCACGAGAATCCTTTGACTACTTAGCACATCCCGCTATTTCTACAATAGCGACATGTAAAATAGCCAGCAGGCGCCATCTAGCGGTCCAGTGTCTGTTGCCATCGAAAAATAAATAGCCTGACTTGGCTTAGCATAGTTCAAATGTGCTTTTAGAGGGTGGAATATTAAACATAATATTTTTAGTCGCAAACTCCTTTATAAATCCTTATTTTACTATAAGGAAAATAACCAAACTGCAACCAAAGTTACAAGTCTGGCGCGTTAAGTGTAATAATTGCATATTACCATCAAAACGCTAATGCTTCGATTGCAACAAACACCAGCCGAAAGACTGATCCTACTTAAAGGAGCTCTCTTGCCAGTCGTCACACACCACTTGCAGGCTGTAGTTTCGAGCTGTTGGCTCTCGTCAGTGCAAGGTAGGTATGCGACGACCGGCACGAGAATCCTTTGACTACTTAGAACATCCCGCTATTTTTACAATAGCGACATGTAAAATAGCCAGCAGGCGCCATCTAGCGGTCCAGTGTCTGTTGCAATCGAAAAATAAATAGCCTGACTTGGCTTAGCATAGTTCAAATGTGCTTTTAGAGGGCGGAATATTAAACATAATATTTTTAGTCGCAAACTCCTCTATAAATCCTTATTTTACTATAAGGAAAATAACCAGACTGCAACCAAAGTTACAAGTCTGGCGCGTTAAGTGTAATAATTGCATATTACCATCAAAACGCTAATGCTTCGATTGCAACAAACACCAGCCGAAAGACTGATCCTACTTAAAGGAGCTCTCTTGCCAGTCGTCACACACCACTTGCAGGCTGTAGTTTCGAGCTGTTGGCTCTCGTCAGTGCAAGGTAGGTATGTGACGACCGGCACGAGAATCCTTTGACTACTTAGTACATCCCGCTATTTCTACAATAGCGACATGTAAAATAGCCAGCAGGCGCCATCTAGCGGTCCAGTGTCTGTTGCCATCGAAAAATAAATAGCCTGACTTGGCTTAGCATAGTTCAAATGTGTTTTTAGAGGGCGGAATATTAAACATAATATTTTTAGTCGCAAACTCCTTTATAAATCCTTATTTTACTATAAAGAAAATAACCAAACTGCAACCAAAGTTACAAGTCTGGCGCGTTAAGTGTAATAATTGCATATTACCATCAAAACGCTAATGCTTCGATTGCAACAAACACCAGCCGAAAGACTGATCCTACTTAAAGGAGCTCTCTTGCCAGTCGTCACACACCACTTGCAGGCTGTAGTTTCGAGCTGTTGGCTCTCGTCAGTGCAAGGTAGGTATGCGACGACCGGTACGAGAATCCTTTGACTACTTAGAACATCCCGCTATTTTTACAATAGCGACATGTAAAATAGCCAGCAGGCGCCATCTAGCGGTCCAGTGTCTGTTGCAATCGAAAAATAAATAGCCTGACTTGGCTTAGCATAGTTCAAATGTGCTTTTAGAGGGCGGAATATTAAACATAATATTTTTAGTCGCAAACTCCTCTATAAATCCTTATTTTACTATAAGGAAAATAACCAGACTGCAACCAAAGTTACAAGTCTGGGGCGTTAAGTGTAATAATTGCATATTACCATCAAAACGCTAATGCTTCGTTTTGATGGTAATATGCAATTATTACACTTAACGCGTCAGACTTGTAACTTTGGTTGCAGTCTGGTTATTTTCCTTATAGTAAAATAAGGATTTATAGAGGAGTTTGCGACTAAAAATATTATGTTTAATATTCCGCCCTCTAAAAGCACATTTGAACTATGCTAAGCCAAGTCAGGCTATTTATTTTTCGATTGCAATAGACACTGGACCGCTAGATGGCGCCTGCTGGCTATTTTACATGTCGCTATTGTAGAAATAGCGGGATGTACTAAGTAGTCAAAGGATTCTCGTGCCGGTCGTCGCATACCTACCTTGCACTGACGAGAGCCAACAGCTCGAAACTGCAGTCTGCAAGTGGTGTGTGATGACTGGCAAGAGAGCTCCTTTAAGTAGGATCAGTCTTTCGGCTGGTGTTTGTTGTAATCGAAGTATTAGCGTTTTGGTGGCAATATGCAATTATTACACTTAACGCGCCAGACTTGTAACTTTGGTTGCAGTCTGGTTATTTTCCTTATAGTAAAATAAGGATTTATAGAGGAGTTTGCGACTAAAAATATTATGTTTAACTTCATTGAACTGCTAAACCCAGTGATGGAAGCAGACACAAACGTTGAAGAAAATAGAAAGGAAGATAAACAAGCTGAAGACTGAGATAAAGCATGACGTACAATCCTATAAGTCAGACAGGCAATCGAAAAAAGTGCCAACAACAAATCACCCGGAACTGAAAATCTACCGGCATAATTATTTAAGAAAGGAGGTGAAGATCTAACGAAACATATACATGAACTCATCCAAAAACTGAAAACAAAGAGCCCTCCCAAATGATTGTAATTTTGGCATAATATACGCCTTTCACATGAAAGGCGACATATTAGAATGTTCAAACTATTGATAGGAAAATCACTCTCTTAAAGACTTCTTATGAGATATTGTAAATAATAACAGTAATCATGATTACGAAAAGATGATTTATATATACCTAAGCATAATTTAAGTATTTCAGAAAAATCCTGGTTATATGGGCATTAAGTTATATAATAATTTATTAGATTATATAAAATCTATAAATAATTTTAAGGAGTTTAAGCATAATATAGGTGTATTTTTATATACTAATGTATTTTACAGCATAGAAGAGTGCTTTAATTTTCAAGTTACTTTTAACACTGCTTGTGATTTTTTCTTTATATCAAGGTTTTATTTCGCTTGTTCCATGTCCCTGTACTTTGTACTTGATTTTTTTTAAAACAATAAATTACTATTCTAATCCATTCCATTCCATTCCATTATAATAGAATAATATAATAATTATAATATTGCACAGAATGGACTATAGTCCATTCTGTGCAATACTCTGCTTTCGGTTAGGAATCTATGCGAAGATAGTGATGTATGGTTGTGGGACGTGGATCCCTAGTTACATCCACGAGTTATATAAGCTCAATAAAGATATTATCAAAACTACAAAACTTAGCCGCCTCAGATGAGTAGGACACGTATTTAGAATGGATCCGGGAGTCGAATAGCCATACTCCAAAATCCAACGGGGCAACGATACAGGACCTAGACCTAGATTAGCCTGGACGGCGTGGAAGGAGGTCTAAGAATTATCGGTATAAGAGGATGGAGGAGAAAGGGGCCACAACGATGATGAAAAATTATCCACATTCTCGAAAAATTAATTACTATTCCGCAACACTCCGTACGTGTAAAAAATCAAATATTGCGCCCACACAGGATGGTATGAGCTGGATCAAAATCAATACTGTTCTTCATATACATTGGAGATTGGCACCAGAACAACTTCCTTCACACAAAGATTGCGACTGTAAGACGGGCTGAATACAAAACAAAATTGCTGGATAAAGTTGACACTTATTATTGTTTTGAAGTGTATTTTTTTCTTTTATCGGCACAGCACAAATTAAAAAAATGCTTTCTTAATTTCAAGATGGAGAAGCGAGTTAAGATTTTTGAGGGTGATTATAGGGTGTGCCTATTTGAAAGCTGCAAGTGAAATTTCCTGATATATTTACAGATTAATTTAAAAAATGTTCCAATATACCCAAGGTGATAGAGAGACGCTTCATTTTGAGGATGCTTTTGTGAGTTGTACTCAAAAACTGCACATGGGATTTTTTGGGACTTTTTTTTGGTTTTACTCACTATATATATATATATATACTTTATACGAGGACAATTGAAATTGGTCAGTGTTAAAGCACAGGACCGTGCACACTGAACTTGATATTTTGTCCTATATATTTAGCAATGGTATCGAGATTCGAATGGTAGTTGAAACTGTGCAGGCAAGTCCGAGACTGGCAATGTAATCAGCCTGAATTAACCATCTACGACTGCACTGGTTTAAAGATAATAAAACGGACAGGCCTACTAGCATAAAAAAACTCGTAAATCGTTTCTCAGTAGTCAACGGTGGACTTATGAGATGTCCTGTCAATGTGCCAGTGCAGTGCATAAATACCTGTTATAATATCAAGCGTAAGAGTTTAGTTAGTTATTGTTCATATTTATAAATATTTACTACTATATAAAAGGTAAAATATTTTAATTATTTACTAATTTACCATGGCTTTCTGGAGACCATTTGAAACAGAGGATAATATAATAACGCCCGAAAATCTTATGGTTTCCTTATGACAAGCATTTCTATTTACTTCCGCCCATGTACAATAAAGAGATGCCGACTATTTTTGCCGGCTTTTAGTTTTTATACGGTTTCAATTAAGTTCGTATACACTTTACTTGTCTGGTCGATAGGCGAGTGGGTTAAGGCGCGAGGTGGCAATCCGATTAATTACACGGACATCGTACCATCGGGTTCGAATCCTGGCTCCGGCACTGGCACTGTCGGAGGAAATGGTTGTATGTCGGCGTTTTTTCAATGTGTAACCCCCTTCCGCAGAAGCTCTGGCTTCTGGAATTGAGGGTTGTCTAATTTCTGTGGTGTTTATTTATTTATTTTATAAGTTAAATTTGTAGAAGTTTTCAGTTAGGTCCAAATTGGTGGGGCGAAACTGAACGACAGAAGGGTACTAGTCATAATTTAATCCATCGAGTACATCCGCGACATATGAAATGTCACTTCTACTCCATATAAAACAACATACTATTAGTCTGTTCTATAGAAAAATTAAAATACTTTTATTTTAAAATGAAAACCTTTAATATAGTATTTTATGGTGTTCGGTAATTTTCATCAGTAATTCTGGTAAGACATTCCTCCAACTTAATTGTAAAAATTTAACAAAAATTAATAAATTACGTAACATAATTGTAGATGCGATTTTCTAGAAATCATAATCACCTGTTTTTATATTCACTTATGATGGAGCTAGGATAAAGGAAATCTGGGAACTGTTAATGAGATGAAACCAGAAAGTGTCAGGCAACAGAGAGCGCATTATGAAAAGGTAAGAGGTTTAATGGTTAAATCATACACTTCCACGTTTAAATTGAATTTCTACTCCTTAAATCTTGTAGTAGGTAGGACCTACGTGTAAAGGGGCGTCTTATCTCTCTAAATTCTTACTGTATACCTTCCTTGCTTGTAATGTTGATAAATGCGGTTCAATGTTGAATCACTTAAGTCCATTAAAGTTTAAATTTATATAAAAATGATATCAAGGAAAATAACTGGTATATCATACATTTTGTATTATATGTATATATTTTATTAATACAAGCAACCCTTTGAGATATATTTATGAAATGAAATGATTTGTAAATGGTGGCAATCTCACAATATCATACAAATGGGTAGTTTGAGTATATGTCTTAAGGCAATTTAGTGTATATTACCATAAAATGTTCATATCGGGAACTTTTATGCTTTTCATACTTTATTCTTTCATTTGACATTGTGTTGTGTTAACAATCGCATATTTTGTTAGAGTATTTGATATATGGCGTTGGTGAGAACCAATACCCATTTGATTGTAGTCTAGTTTATTAATTTATTTACATAATATTTTAATTACATTATTTTAAAAACCATTGCTTTTGCAAACAGCAAATAACATATTATTTGTATGTATGCAGAGCATATATACAAAGGAAATTTGAAATCAATTTGTAATTAGGTTTTTTGAATCGTTGACAATGCAAATAAAAATTTATAATCTGATAAAATGTTGTAAATAATCATGGGGTGATAGTTGATTTCTATTAATTATTCAAACAGTTTCATTTATGCTCATCTACTTATCAGAGGAAGATAGAAAGGAATAGAACCTTTTTACTTAATATAATCTGAAATTGATGGAGAAATCAACAAGTAAAGGAACTAAACTTATTTCTAAACTTACACATCTTTTTGCGATTTTAAATTGATACTTACTAGGTAATAATAAGATACATAATATGCTTCTTATCGAAAAAAAAGTAAATAGGGCGTCCAAGAATGACTTTTACAAATATTTGAAATGAGATAAAAATGCTGATTGATTGCTTGACTAGTATATGGTAGATATTGCTGCCACCCCCCGAGAACATACCGCCGGACGAGCGTCTACACTGGGTTAGAGTGAGATCATGCTTGTTGCTAGCAGCGATGGCTGCATAGCGCATGGTACAGTCACGCACATTAAATAATGGGATAAGTCTTATAACCCATTTTTGATAAAATCTAGTTTTTTACATCTAACTTTTGATATATGGCATTCTCATTATATTTGTCAACAAATATTTAAGCTTGCATAGAAACAAATGTGGCAACTATCAGCAACTTTGTTAAATCTGTAATAATTACTATTAAATCAGAAGCTAGTCAACGTTAATAAAAATTGTGTTTAGCATTTAAACACATTTATTACAAATTAAAAGTTAACCATTTTAAAATATATAAAATGAAATTATTTCAGTTTCCTACTACAGATTCAAACAGATAAATTTACACTAGAGTCTAACATTATAACTTTAAAATAACCTGTTGTGTCTTCAAATATAACTTTCATTCTGAGTTTAATTTACAAAAAGTGGTATATTCGAACTCAGATTTACGGTGCATTCAAAAAGGCAATAAAAACTTTACGACCTCATTAAAATACCGTTAAACTAGTTGCAAAAGTAATTTCGTGCAGGCACATATTTGAAATATTTAGATCAGCAACTCAGTAATTCAATTTTAACAGCGTGTTACGGTCTAGCGTTATTAATAAGTTCGGCTCTATACTATTTCGTTCGCAAATTGACCCATCTTTATAGGTTTTTAATGTGCGTCGACTTGTTTGATGACACCATACTGTATGGCCAACGGGGATAATAATGAGGTCGTCAAACTTTTGTTGTCTCTTTTGAGTGCACCGTAAATCTGAGCTCAACTATAAGTATCCACAACTCGATTTATACCTCCTTACAACACATAACATCACAGCATAATAATAATTATAAACAGTAAGTAAGTAATCAAGTTGCTTATTGGCGTTCTATCCTCAAAGTATTTACACAGATCAAGTAGTATATAAAGAAAATATGGTACACATAAATGCAGTTAAGTAATATATACATAAAAATTTAAATATGATGGGTACAAGAAAATATACAAAATATAAGTGGAAAAAACTATTGCTAAGAACTTAAGGTAGAATTATTTTACTTGAACATTCTAATGCAATATTTTTGTCATTTCCTTTGTAAAACCGAGATAATTATGCCGTTTTCATAGCTGTGATATAACTAATAGTGCTTATATTTTTTGTAGACAAAATAATAAAGAACCTCCATATTTTGTAAAAGTTAGGAATTCAATATTTTTTGATTTGTTGCAAGAAAAGCCCGGAATGTTTTACTTTTTCTTATGATTGTCAGAAGAATTTGGTCAATCCTAAAGTTCCAGATCAGACAGCATACTAGAGTAAGCAGTTGTACACTTATAATTATACTGCTGTAAGGGACACATCACAGTTAACTCTCAGCTGAATAGGTTTTTACTTACACGTGGATGGAACACAAGTATAAGAAGGATTCAAATGCAATATCATCAGCAGTATATCAACTGATTTGTCTGATGTAGACACAATTAGATTATGTGGAGATGCATGTGGTGATATGACATGTGGTTGGTCATTCCAATTTGAAACATATTCAACTTATTTTCCTATTAGAGGACACTTCTCGATCGTCTGACAGAGTGTTCGGCACAATAGAAAAGCCTCTGACAAAAATGCTACTTATTACTGATCCTGCTATGTACACGGAGTTGTCTAGCAGGTGTTCTACGGTTACAAAACTTGAGGATTGTGCAGTTAAAGATTGGAAAAGCACTGCGAAGAATTATTTCAAAACTTTTTCAGTTCTGGCATTTCAAAATATTACAAACAAACAGAATTATTATTAAGGGGGGGGAGGGTGGTTGGTAACAGTAAGAGGTGAGGAATATTAGAGACATGATGAGGGAGGAAAAAAATCACTATTCAAGTGAGGATAAAATGTGCACAATGCAACCGTAGATGTAGCAAAAGAACTGTCAAAAACGTTACTTAAATTTGCAAACATAGAGAACTCCTAGGTGCATATTCTTCAAAAACTTCGTAGAAAGTTATCAGTAATATTATGTGAAAAATTTAGAAGACCACGGTGATGAAATTGGGGAGTTTTGCGAAGCCATTGAGGAATCTAGGGATCTAAGAATTTAAAAAAATATATAGTTGTATCCAAAATAGTTTAATTTATACTCAATAAAATATTTTTGTTCACTACTCTTTGTTCTGATTTTATTGATTTCAAAATGTTTCTCATTCAATATAACAATCCAAAACTTGCTTTATCTAAAATCAAAGTGCTCTTTGCCAGGTTAGGTATAGATCCTGAATCCTGATTACAAATTCACCCAGTATACAAATCAAACGTATGACCTCTATCATAATAAACAGTAACCATAAAGAATAAAAAGTAAAGTAAACTGACACACATTTTTATTGAGTTACCTACATTTTACCAAAGTGGAAAAGACAACTTTTAGAACGACCGTCCTCAAATAGCATTAGGGTACAGCAATTTTGTTATAAATTTTTGAATGTACTTGTATCTATGCAAATTTATAATTTTTTAAACTGAAGTGACATATTTATATTTGAAAACAAACTCCTAACGGAATGATTTTTTCAGTTATGCCTTAGATAATTACTTAAAGTATTCACAGGTACAAACTTGAATCGATCCTTATAATAAGATAGAAGGAAATGTTAATAGCAAAATAATGTACGTGAAAAAAAAAACGATATATTAATAATGATACCAGTAGTTCAGCAAGTATGTTAAAGTTTCCTCTGCTAAAGAGAAAATTGCAACGATGTAGGTTAAATTTGTTTCTTTTCAGCACGTTATTTGGCCATTTTCTTCTCGTCTATCTTACATAGGCATTGATTCAATATTTTTGTCTTTCAATACTGCACATGGCCTTACATTTTTTAATTTATTAGTCATACACTAAGTGCCTTCAAAATTAAATAAAAGCAAGTGATACTTTTCAACGAAATTAGTAACTCGCTCGCTCACCCGCTCGGTTACTGATAGACTGACCGACTCATCCACCCACAGAAAAACATCACCCATTCACTTAAACATTCACTTACTCATTCAATTAATATTAGCAGGATAAAAAAATGTTTACTATTTATTTTGATAAAATTGTTTTCATGCAATACAATTTGAAAATCGAAATTTAAAATATTCATGCAAATTCATCGAAACAATTATTACAGGAATTTTTGTCAAGAAAATGTTAACGGGATTTTTCGTGTAAAATATGTAGTAAATATTGTTTTTGTTTTATCTATTTCTATTAATTCTTCTTTAATTTCTATACCGTTTATAATTTACTTTTTCAAAAACTGTAACTGTTACCCACAAGGTGTCAGCATAACGATTCACGAGTTGAGTGAAAATCTTGAAGTAATAGGTGCGTTTTCTACGAGAAACAGTTCACAACATCTAAGACAGTGCGTTAGTTCGAGGAATATGATTAATAGGACAAAAGAAAGTCAAATCGTAAATATAATATATTAAATACTTGTGTGATCGAACTCAGTAATAAAGCAAAAAAAATTAAGAGTCATTTAAGATAAGAATCTAATATTTGAAAATCATGTATTCAAAAAAACTGAGTACTTTAGTAAGTAGAGATATAAATATGTTCTGCTGCAAGAGAAATGGAGACTCGCAAACTTAATTATATTGAATATGGCATGCATATTTACTTACTTTAATTATCTCACTGATATTTTAAAGAATAAAATATAAGTGCTCCAAAATTATTGTTAATGATTCTCTTATTCTTATATCAATAGACCCACATTACTACATATTACAATATTCGAGGCATCTTAAAAACGAAATAATATCCGAACTATCATGTAACCTTAATAATTAACACAATCAATTTTAATACGCCAAATAAACTCTATATACTACCAGCAAAGAGTACAGTCTATCTGTAAAATAATCTAACATTCCTAGAAATAATATACGGACTCCGGATCCGGATCTATATGCTATGAACATAACATGCTAATCATAACAATCCTAAATTTTAAAAATATTTTGAGTACATACAGCTAACATCCTTATCAACACGTCTATATTTGTTTTTTATCTACCCATTGTTGGCCGACAGCCGCGTGGGTTAAGGCGCGAGGTGGCAATCGCGATTAATTACACGGGTGTTGCACCACCGGGTTCGAATCCTGGCTCCGGTACTGGCACTGTCGGACTGTTGGGACTACCATCTCTGCGAATGAGGACAAAGACCGACTCGACGAAGCGGTCATAAGAAACATTAGAGAGAAAAATAGACTCAGACGACTTTGGCAGCGAAATCGCGATGTTAACGCCAAGGCCGAGATGATCAGAACCTCTATAAATACTGCGAGGAGCCGGAAATGGGGGGAAAAACTGGCAGCGCTCAATCCTCAGGACAAATCACTGTGGAAGCTGGCGAGGGCCCTGAAAATTACGCGGGAGGCAATACTCACGTTGACACGCGCGAACGGACAGACGTCGATGATAGACACTCAAAAGGTGAGCGACCTAGCTACCCATTTCGAAAGCACCGACAATAACGATCTACCAAACAATTTACAGCACGACCGCATCGAAAATAACATTAACGAAATCATTGGTCATGACGTACAAATGACAAGACGAGAATTTCTGAAGATCATGACCAAGCCCTCGGAAATAGCACAAATTGTCAAGGACTTACCAAACAATAAAGCCCCGGGGAAGGACTGCGTCGAGTATAAGCTGCTCAAATATCTCCCGAGGAAAGGTATTGTGTAATTGACGTATATCGTTAACGCGATCCTGCGATTACAGCACTGGCCCAGCCAGTGGAAAGGCGCCGTGGTCATTTCCATCTTGAAACCGAACAAGAACGCGAAGTTCGCTGGCAGTTACAGGCCCATCTCGTTGTTGTCGACGATCTCTAAGTTGGTGGAGAAAGTCATCCTGATCAGATTTAACACTGTTCAGGAGGAGCTTCACAACGACAATGAGTCTCAGTTCGGGTTCAGGAAGGGCAGAAGCACGGTACAATAAGTCGTTAATAGGTTTTTAAAAATCAAAGTTTAGGCCAGCTATGCGCAGCCCAGCATTGACGTATCTCGCGGAAGGCGCCTCGTTCAAATTGAGGTGCTAGCGTCAGATACGAAATTAAAAGTGATCAGTGTGCGAGTGATTTAATTTAGTATGTAGTTTTTTTCAGTTTTGTTAAGTTTGTTCTTTAAACATGTCCCTAATTTTAACACCTTTTATAATCCGTCTGCGACGGAAGGAGCCTAGGTTTAGTTGTTTTAATTTTCTTTTTAGCCGAACCAGTCCCACTCTGCCCGGCCATGCAATCTGCCACCACATTAGCACGGTGGTTGAACGGTCGGACCCGGTGTGGGTTCTGGGAGGTACTTTTTTGTATTAAATAAGAAATAAAGTCTTATTCATTGATTGATTGGTACTGGCACTGTCGGAGGAAATGGTTGTATGTTCGCGTTTCTGCAACCCCCTTCTGCACAAGCCCCTGGCTTCTGAAATTGGGGATTGTCTAATTTCTGTGGTGTTTATTTATTTATTATTATATTTATTGCCCGTTAGTTTCGTTTAATATATAGGAAATATCTATTAAATAAAGATAAAGCATTATTACCGTCATCCTAGATAATAATCTGTTTTCTTTTTCATGGCATGATCACAATCTTACACTTATTATTACTTATTTTCTTTTTCTTTTATATTAATATTTTGTTTTATATATTAGATATTAATACTTTTTCAGTTTTATTTCTTTATTGCTAATAATAGGTACTATAAATAAATGTGGTTTATAGTGTTTCCTGTTATATTTATCTTTCATCTAAGAAAAGAAAAGTTTAAAAAAATATTGTTACAGCTGTCCTATATATCATATTAGTTACTATTTGTACTTCATAAGGGCAACACTGAAAAAACAATGCAATATCATGCCCTATTGTTGTATATGTCTGAATATTTTTTGGAAACTCTTATTGCTTCTCCTATTTATACAATAAAGTATTATCATTATTATTGTATTAATTATTTTTCGCTTCACAAACCAAATTCATCAGTTGTCAGTTATACAACGTGTCTCCTTTTGCGAGGCCTACTATGATTCTTTTCGAGTCAGAAAATGGAGAAATCTTATTAGCGATTTATTTATTTGAAATCTGAGAGCGTCGCTGGATTCAGCAACTCCCCAAATGTGTTTGCGCCAAATTTCATTGAAAAAGTCATATTTTTGGATTTTTCCTGAGAGAAATAAAAATTGCCGAAGAAATTTAACTGTTGTATAGGATTGGCATTTCTGAAACGAGTGCCTTGACTGAAATAACTGTCAATTGAATGACTTATTGTTAAAAAACATAATGCTCAATTTAGAAAGTTTTAATTATCAAACAATTTGTATATTTTCACACTATAATGACTAACAAACAAATAATTAAAAAGAAGTGACAAAAGAAAGTTTAACTAAAAATATTACGAAATATATAAATGAATAAATAGAACAATTAAATGTAGTTTCTCTCTACTAAGCCACTTTCAAGTTCTATACATTTATCTATCCTCTCACGATTATTACGAGCGACATTTCTAAGTTTTTCCTTCAAGATTTCTTGACTAGTGTATCTGTTACATAGTTCCTGCCTATTTTGTGGTCGAGGTTTATAAGTTTTGCTTTTAAGAGTACCCCACAAATAAAAATCAAGGGGTGTTAAATCCGGCGATCTTGGCGGCCAGGCTATCAATGGGCTACTACGTCCAATCCACCTACCGGGAAAATTTTGGTTTAGCCACGCTCGACAATTACTGCATGGTGTGGGGTACATCCATCTAGTTAAAACAACTGTTGTCTTCCCTGCAGGTTTTGAATTTCGTTCCAAAAATGATTTCTCAAAAACTCCAGAAATTTTAAACTGTTTTTAGTTAAAAAATAGGAACCAATTAAGGGCTCGTTCGAAATACCACACCAGACATTTATTTTTTGTGAATATTGATTTCTGCAACTAATTACCCAATTGGGATTTTTCTCTGCCCAAAATCTACAATTCTTTGAGGAAACCACACCATTTTTGGTGAATGTAGCCGCATCGCTATAGATGATTTAAAAAAAAATGGGTCATGCAAATACTCTCCTTGAGCCCACAAGCAATGCTCAAACCTTCTTTCTTCGTAATCTTCTTGCACAATATCCAAAATTTAGGATTGTATTGTTTTCGGTTATGATTTTTAAGGCACCTCCAAATGGTATTTCGAGGCTTGTTTAAATTTATAGCAGCATTCCTTAAGCGTGAACGTAAGTTTTCGTCAAAGTATGCCAAAATAGCGAGATCATTAAGCTGCCTCTGGTGGCCAGATCTTCTAGAATCTGTTTCCGGTATCATTAAAACATTTTACTATTTTTCGAACGGTGCTGTCATTAAGTGGCGGCCGTCGATTTGGATTTCTTCTATTAAATTTTCGGGCAGCTTCTCTTGACGATCTCACATTATCACCAACAATTTTAATAATCTCTATTTTTTCATGAAAAGTTAACCTTTGCGCGGACATAATTATGACAATAAGCAGGAATATAAATAAGCAATATCTACTCATCAACAATGAATCATTCATTTGACAGTTATTTCAGTCAAGGCACTCTTTTCATAAATACAATCCCACGCAAAAGTTAAATTTCTTCGGCAATTTCTGAATTTTTATTTCTCTCAGAAAAAATCAAAAATACTTATTCACTTTATATTATGTTTTGTAAAATTTAATATAACACAAAGGCACGGACATAGGACATTAAATAAACTTATTATAGGAGTGGTTCCAAGCAAAACGGGACACGCTATATACAAACATAATAGGAAAAAGAACACAAATCTTTTATTTCGAATGGTTTTAGTTTTAGCAAAGATATTTTAAAAAATATGTTTCTGTTAACTATGTCATACTCGATTAGACTTAAGTTGAACGTTTCAAGTTTAAAGTGTTTTTTGAAAATATTTTTTAACTAACTTCCAGGAGATTTAGATTTGTCTGAGTGAAAAAGATGGGGCCTTACAATTCATAGTGGATTCCAATTCGCTTTAGTTCTAAATTGATATATATTTTCCTCTATGCCATGGTACTTCTTTTCTACCCAATTAAATAAGACCAATTTATTTCATCAGGTGCAGAAATTAATTGAATTAATGAACAGCTTATCGGTTGGGTCAAGATTTAGCGTTATAATAATTATTTATGTATATTATTTATTGAGATGATTCAGGATATTGTCTTAAAACTAAGTGTGAGTGGTGTGAAGCATTATAAAAAGAGGACATCCTCAAGAAAATCGTAATGTAACAGTCATATTCCCTAGGGTTATTGCTTTAATTCCACCTACGTCGGATTATCATGAGAAACGTGCAAGTTTCTAAGCAAATCAGGGAGCTGCTCTTCTGTTTCTTATGATATCAAAATAGAAAACAAATCTATGAGAGGGTTTGGTAAGACATGGTTATTCTCTACTAAGAGCTGGAATTACGGCAACGCCCGTTTTACGTAAACTTGAATAAGTAACTATGTATTCAAGATATAGTCTTGAATGTTCATGAAAAATCCATACTTCGACAATAAGTATTTATAATGTCACAAAAATTTAAAAATATAAAATTAATCTAAGAAATAAATAGTTTGTGGATTTTTTCCTTTCTCATATATAATTAGAGAAAATAAAAAATCCAATTTCTAAAATATGATGAAAACGCTATTGAATATTGGTAATTCGGTTCAGTAGGGACGTAAAAAATAATTTTTCGCAGAATCTAAAAATGTTTCAAATAATAGTTATTTGTATGACAAGGGAGAAAAGTGCATAATTTCCTCCCGCGGATAGTTTGATGCCCGACACGAAGCGGAGGGCATCAATATCCAAGGGAGGAAATGGCACTTTGCTCCTGTGTAATACATATGATTTTTTTTACTACGACCATTTACAGTGTTTTACATTGGTTTTACATACATTTTATTATATTTTCTATGCATGACAATCAAAAAAACAAATATTTCAAAATGTCATAATAGGTATTTAGATAAGTAAATATTGTTAAAAATCAAAGTACATGGAACGTTGCTAAGATTGCTTCTTGTTCACAAAAAAGTACCAGCTATTTAAATGTTAGAAGAAGTCTATACACTACCATTACTGCTATTTGAAGTTTCTACTTGTTTGCTTCCAGAGGGAGCCAAAGTATTTTTAGGGAGGCAAAGTATTCTCCTCCCGAGGGAGGAAAAGTACTACTTTGCTCCCTGAAATGAGAGAGCAAAATAGTATTCTCTATGTAGGGAGTAGAAAAAAATTATTACCTTCTTTTTCGTCTATAAAGTATTGACGTCGTGAAAAAAATACAAATTCTAGGCTATGATGAAAATCCAGAGCCAGAAACTAGAAAATTAATGCGAATCGGTATGCCTTCTGCGTGTCTATGTCTGTCTGTGTGTGATACGTTTTTCTCGAACATGACTTAACGTAGAAAGCTGATATTTTAGATATGATACTATGATACCTGGAAGAACTCTATTGAATATTGGTGAAATCGGTGCATCAGAGGCGGCTCTGGGCCAAATATAAGTTTTCGATGAATCTAAAAATGTTTCAAATTCAAATTCTTTAGGTTGGAAAATGGTTTCGAAATGGTCATTTACACGTTTCTTGCCAGAAGGATAGTAATGGCCTCATGGAGGGCCCAATAACAAGTTTACGTTGAATCAAAAACTTCTTGTTGAAGATGAAAAATTGTTTGGAAAAGCTTTCTTTCATATTTCTCACTTTAGAGTACCAGGAGCGGGTCTAGGGAGGACCCAAAAACAAGTTTTCGTTTAATAAAAACATATTTAAAATTGTATGGAATGGAAAATTGTATCGAACATGCTTTTTACAAATTTCTCGTTTGAGCACCAGGGATGGCATCAGGAGACCCAAAATAATTTTTTGTCGAATCAAAGACATTTTCAAATAATATCGTTTTGAGTATTGAAAAAAGTGTTTTTCAAATTTCTAGCTTGAATATCAAGGACAGTATCAAGAAGGGCCCAAGCCACTTCAAATTCAAAACACTTCGAATTATACGAATTGTTCAGGATGGAAAATTGTACTAAAAATATTTTTTTCAAATTTCCCGTCAGAGTACCCGATACGACTCCAGGAATGTACCAAAAACAATTTCTTTTTAAATATAATTTTTAACAAAACAGCTCTTTGTAAATTTCCCGTTTGAACACCCAGATGGGGCATCGTGCGAGGTGTAAATAGTTTTTGTTGAATCAAAAAATCTTTCAAATAAACATTCTTCGTGATGAAAAAATTGCATAAACGTATTTTGTTGCCAGAGCTCCAGGGAGGGCCCAATTTTTTTTTGTTTAATTCTGTCCCCAAACCAAAACACTTACGTAATTAAAAATAACGTTGCAATTATGAATTTTTATAATATGAGGAATTGTATCAAAAGGGCCCTTCGCAAATTTCTCGCCAGATTAAACGTTGCCAATGGAAATTGCGTTTATGTCAATTTTTTGTTTTACCAAATTGTTTTAGAAAATAAGGTTAGTTAGATTTAGAATATGGGATGATGAGATATCAACTAGACACCTTATTCATGGTTTGAGCGCATAATGGTTGATTCCCCTTGTGTAGAGCTATATTTTGGATAAATAAAGTATTCATTCATTTTTCTGAAACTGGATGACCCTAAAAAATTTGAAAGGAGTTGATAAATTAGCCTTGACAGTCTTATTAATAATCAAATATATAGTGGTTATCATAAGTCTGTTAAGAAGCTAAAGCTATTACGATTTTTGCTATTAATTGAACTATTTACAGACCTTTATATACCTATACCATACAATTCTTGGTGCAGCATTTCTTGATACAGCAATTTATCTCAAGACCCATGCATTATATAAAAAATATTTCAAACAAAAGTTCCTTGGAGTCGAGGGGGAAACAAAGTGATGCTATTGATTCTTGACTTTGGTCACGTTTTCAATGCCATCTTAGGCTCAACTTTGTTTTTTAAATGTAGAGCAATATTTTTTATTACAACATTTTATTTTTAATAAAAAAATAAATAACTTTAGTCTGAAACTTTTATACCCTACTTCAGCTATGTAAGGTATTAATAGTTTAACAATATTTCTGGTTAATTTAGTTATCCAAGGCTGCGAATGTTTAAATAATTTTTATAATCAAATAAAAAAAAATTATAAACTTATTTTTTTTTTAAACAGTACAACTGGAATTTCTAGCTATCCCTTTTAGAGTACTTGATATTAAAAGAAAGCAAGTTTTCATCCGGGGCGCAATTTTATCCTAGTAAATAGTCACGGTTATATGTCCCCTATTTTACAATACCAAGAGTGGCAACTCTACCGCTTAGTTGTGCGATATCTAGAGGTTTTATTTTATGAAGAATGTCATATGAATTAAATTTCTTTTTGTAATCTAATAGGAAATGCATTAAAGAAGCATACTGAAGCATCGAATATAAGTAGAGTTTCAATGATCCAAATACAATGGAACGTAACTTTAATTTCCCAACTTTGACAGCGTTGATATTGATGTGTTTAAATTGTTAGAAAACTATTACATTTATCCAATTGTAATAGTTTATAATACCTACCATTTTATTCTACCACCTGTCAACTTACTTTTGTTTGTTAAATTTCAAGGTGAGAAATTAAGGTATAGTACAAAATGATGCAAAATTCCTAAACTGAATATTTGAAAATTTCCCTAACACCAATAAGCTAGAGGGCAATACACCTTTCAAGAAATAGATTTTGGTTTTTTCTCAAATACTTCTACCCAACTGAGCTACAACTAATCAAATTTTGTTTTTAATTTAATAAGTTCGTCATCAAAGGTGGCCACCACAAATTACATAAATAGAATTTTTTAAAAAATTATATACCCTAAAAATTATTGAGAGATGATGACTGACGTTCAACAAAGATTCTCTCCTCGTTGTGAGAATTTGTACATATACTTGTATTAGTTCTATTCTAGTGTCTATCCTGGAAATATTACAAGTTGTGAGTCTTCATACGACCCAAGAACAAATAAACAAATAGTGAATAATATCGTTCGAATCACCGGTCAGACTATAAACTTCCTGTTTAGCAAAATAAGAGGAGCGCCATTGATTCCCAGAACATATTTCCAATCGTTCACAGTAGAACGGCTGTGGAAATTAAATTCTTTGGTCACATGCGGATTTTCGTACCAACTATGCATGAAAATTTCAAGTATTCGCTATTTCACTCCTACTTAAACGACTATCGTGATCATCTCGTTATAACTTCGTGGTTATTAACAGAATTATGATGTATAGCAATATTCTCTGCTTGAACCTATTCCTTTTTAATCCTTGAGTACCGGAAAACTGACTTAAAGACCCTGTGACGTACATTTATGCGCTAATTCTTCTTAGTAAGAAAACTAGAAATTCCACATGTTTTCATATGCTTTTATACTGCACACTAATAATCCCTCTCATACTCTCAAATTTATTAAAAATTCGATGTAATCCTCGTTTAATAGAAAAACATTTTACAAAAATTACACAGTAGGTAATCCTCAAAAGAGGTGAAATAATGTTTAAAACTAATTTTATTGAACACTTCTGCTTTCTAATTTACTGGCCAATTTACTAAAAGTTACTGAAACTGGAAGAAATAAAATGCTAATTTAATTTAACATAGTTGACTTTGAAATAAATCACGTTTAATGCTGAGAAATTATATGCTTAAACTACATTTAAAGTAAATGTTATAATTTTCAGTTATGGTTACTACTTCTGTTTGTATACGGTAGAAATAAAAATGTCGTTAAAGTTGGAAATGAAGCGATTGAATGAAATACAAGCATAATGTATTCTGTAACTGACTGACTTATTTTTCATTGTCAGTACCTAGTAGTACGTTCTATTAAGTTTTAGAAAGTAAGTTATAAATACGCCGCATATATACCGTTACCGTAGATCTAACACGTAGTAATGATCACGCTCTTTTATACTGTGCGATTTCAGAGCCTTGTCATGTTCATAAACATATTTCATACAGTTCAGTAACTCATGAGACGTTCAAAATTAATTGCTGATAATTAAGGCACCATATTTTACATACAAGTATTTTTGGACCATGCCCGGCCAGTCTGTTGCCGATCACGGCGATAACACAAATAATTAAAGAGAATACCCACAATGAATTTAAGAAGCTGTGGGATGAAACAAACACCTGTCAGCTTGCTCTAGGGATAGGGAACTACTAAAATATCCCAACAAGAGCACAGCAATGGACTACCTGGCAATGTCCAGAAGGAACCTACGTTTTATAACGGGAATCCAAACTGGACACTGCCCGCTAAGGAAACATCTACATAATATGAGATTAAGCGAAACACCTCTCTGTAGAAGTTGCGAATAAGAAGATGAGACAGCTCAACACGTACTCTTGACTGTTTTGCCGTCCCATCAATCAGAGACACCATTTTGGGAAAACATTGGCCTATTTTGGCTGATGTAAGGGAGATGCCCCTAGGCATCATCACCACCTATTTCGCAAGATTAGGTTGGTTGGAGGCCTAGGCGAGAGTCTGCCTGCTGGGAAGAAGTACAAGGGGCTCAATGGGGCCTAAGTGCTGTGGTTCAATAATTTTCATTGACTACCCTCCCGACCAATTCCAGATACCAGGTAGTGTTCTACACTACATTCATTAAATGAATTCTCTTGTTAAAGAATCTCAAATCTTTCGAAATACGCCTTAGTCATAACAAGGAATAGCGTTTTCTTAGTAAAAAAAAACTTGTATGGACAATTTTCAGGAAAAATATAGGTCAATAGATTCAATTAACAACTCAATAAATCAATAAGTCAATAAGTCCATAAATCAATAAATCAATGGATAAATATATGAATAAATCATTAACTCAATAAACCACTAAATCAATAAATCAATAAATCAATAAATCAATAAATCAATAAATCAATAAATCAATAAATCAATAAATCAATAAATCAATAAATCAATAAATCAATAAATCAATAAATCAATAAATCAATAAATCAATAAATCAATAAATCAATAAATCAATAAATCAATAAATCAATAAATCAATAAATCAATAAATCAATAAATCAATAAATCAATAAATCGATGTCAATAAACCAATAAATCAATAAATCCATAAATCGATAAATCAATAAATCAGTAAATTAATAAATCAGTAAATCAATAAATCAACAAACCAATAAACCAATAAATCAATACATCAATATATTAATAGATCAATAGATCAATAGATCAATAGATCAATAAATCAATAAATCAATAAATCAATAAATCAATAAATCAGTACATCAACAGATCAATCACTAATCAACAAATCAGCAAATCTACAAATCAATAAATCAAAATATTTTTCAAAAGAAGGTTTTTCTCATTGACAAAGACTAGATAAACTAGGTACATAAAAAGGTATATGAATGGGTTAAAAAATGCAGACATAAAACTATACAATAAATAATTTAAAAATAATAATAAATAAATATCGCAACATTTACATTAAAGTGCGTCGTCAAAATATTCTTGTAACTTATAACAAAGTTTTACAGTTATCATATTTCTAACTGTCTATGCCTGTAAATTATTATTGGACTTTTAATACTTTTAATGGTACTTATTAGGTAAATGATTATATACCTTATAACCATTGTAAATAATAATAATAATAGCAAGAAGGATTCTGGAATTGGTAATGGAAGATTAAGATTTTAGCGAGTAATATAATGAGGAGAGGTAGTACTTGATATTACTCCTATGGTTATGAACCAAATACACTGTGCAATGTTTAGTGCACGCAGTAAAAATCAACACACGAGTGCTTTTAACCACAGTCATACCAATTTAGAATTTATGTTTAGTTAACCATGAAATATTATCGATTCTCTTGACTCATCTGCCTTCGTTTTCCTGAAAGTTAACACTCCTTTTACAAAACGCTTTTGTGAAAAACAAAAATACACCACCAATATTCGCTTTGGAACTAAATTAGATTTTCTGCTTAATTTCATGGAATATTCTTTTCGCTAATGCAACTTGTTCTCTATTTAATAAAAATATTGACCTGTCTATTTTAATATTTGCTAGTGTAAATTTTATTTCCGTCTAATAGAAATTTCTTCTAGCTGTTGGGCAATAAATGTCTTTTCTTCGAAGTGCTCCACTAAATTTAAATATGGTGAGCTGAAAATTTAATTAAGCAATCGTTAGAAATAATCTTTTAGCGCATTTAGAATTCTGTACTAGATAATTATTAGAATTTATTAAAACATAATAAAATGTTGCTAGTATTGAAAATACTGTTTTAATGGGGAACATTATCTTTTATTTTATCCGCCAGAATGCACCAGCTGTACTCGGTTGTTTGCCCGTCAATGTCAATACGAAAAAATAATATGTCTTTGTATAAACAAAGTTAATAATTACGATGTAAAATGAAAACTTGTTGCTGTGTACCAAAGTGCTCTAACACAGTAGGATATTTATTTCCTAAAAATGATCGTTTCCGACAAACTATTTAAAGATTATATCTGATACAATTTGAGCATTCTCTGCTCGGTTTAATGTCAATAATGTCTTTATTATTGACATTAAACCGAGCATGCATGGCGTCATCTATTGGACATATCAGGAACTGGCTCATTGTTTTTATCAATTTGGCTCATTTCTACGAAAAGAGATTGAAAAACTCTCAGAAATCGAGAAATTGAAACAATTTAAAAGTTATAATATAACTTTTAAATTGTTGTTTAATATCAGTTTGTATCATATATTATATGATTCAAATTGAGAATGACATTAAACCGAGTACGCATGGCATCATCTATTGGATATATTAGGAACTGGCTTGGATTGTTCCCCATTGAGAGCTAGAATTTAATTTTTTCCACGTCCAGTGGAAGTATAGCAACGCAAAAAAATATATGTTTTTGTTGAAGTAGGCTTAAAATGTTATGAAGCGTCGAGATTTTAAATTTGAACGAAAAAAGTTTTCTGTCTGTCGGTCTGTAACTTTTTTGTGCGCACGTTTACTCTGGAACCGATTATGATATTGACTTGAAATTTGGTACACTTATGTATTATAACGGAATCTGGAACTAGATTATATTTTGATTTAATTCAGGTGAAGAGTTTGGGGTTAAATGAGGTAAATAAGGGTAAATAGGCAAAGCAAGCAGGTAAGAGTCCATAAAATTGTAATTTAGGGCATGCACGAAAAGTCAAGATCTCAAAATTTTTTTGGCATCAGCTACCCCACACTATCATTCCCAATACCACCCCCACACTATTATGAAAGGGAGAAAAAAAATGAAATGTTATTTAGTGTGTATCCAAGAACGAAACGCCTCAAAAAAATTTTTTGGCGTTGGCTACCCCCTTTGCCACCCCGACCCTATTATTAAAGGAAGTAAAAAATTAAATTGGGATTTAGTGTGTATACGAGAACCAAGGGACTCTTAAATTTTTTGGCATTAGACATGCGCTCTACCACCCTATTGCCACCCCCACCCTATTATTAAAGGGAGTGGTGGCAAGATCTTTAAAAACGAAGGTTTTCTGCGTGCCGTGGCGGGTGCCATCGCTAGGCCTGAGGCTTCGTAGGTGTTGGCGAAGCTCCTTGACAAATACTGCCGTGTTGTCGAAGGATGCCTAGGAATTCTCCAGGAAGACAAAGAGTCTGGCCGTATACCAGATCAGCTGCTGTCGCTTGAAGATCTTCTTTCCAGGCTGCTCGTATCCCTAGCAGTACAGTTGATAGCGCTTCAGTCCACCGGATGTTCTGGTGGCACATGATGGCTGCTTTTAATTGACGGTGTAGTCGTTCGACCATTCCATTGGCTGAGGGGTGATAGGCCGTTGTCCTTAAATGAGTCGTACCTAACAAACGATTCAGGTGTTTGAAAAGATGTGACTCAAACTGTCTACCTTGGTCGGTAGTAACTCGTAGAGGAGTGCCAAATCGTGAGACCCAGTTGTCGTAAAACACTCGTGCTACTGTTGATGCTTCTTGGTCTTGCATTGGTACGGCTTCTGGCCAACGAGTGAATCGATCCACCATGGTTAGACAATACCTAAAACCTTCGGATGGTGGCATGATGACGATGTCCACATGTACATGCTCGAACCGTGAGGATGGTAATGTAAATTTTCCTGTAGGTGCGGAGACGTGTCGTGAATTTTTGGAGCGTTGGCATTGGATACAGCTGTGGGCCCAATCTCTACAATCTTTCCTCACCGAAGGCCATACGTAACGCTGAGTTACGCTCTTGACCGTGGCTTTCACTCCAGGGTGTGAGAGACCGTGGATGGTGTTGAACGCCGCCTTCCTGAAGTCCTTAGTAATGAAGGGGCGCGCTGTTCTCGTGGATACATCGCAGAAAATCGACACTTTAATTCCAGGGATTTGCACTAGTTTAAGTTGTAGCGACGAATCCTTTTTTAAATATTCCTCTAGCTCTTTGTCATCTTGTTGAGCAGCAGCGAGCGCCTCAAAGTCAATCGTATTTTCGAGCACCTCAATACGTGACAGGGCATCGGCAACGATATTATTCTCTCCGGAGATGTGGCGGATATCAGTGGTAAACTGGCTTATAAAGTCCAAATGACGGAATTGTCGTGGTGAACTTTGATGATCTTTTTTGTGAAAAGCGAAGGTGATGGGCTTATGATTAGTGTAGATTGTAAAGGACCGTCCCTACACCATGTGTCTGAAATGCTTAACTGCGAGGTATATTGCGAGAAGTTCGCGGTCGTAGGCTCCATACTTGGCTTCCGCGGGACTCAATTTTTTAGAAAAGAAATCCAGCGGTTGCCATCCGTTGTCTACCCGTTGTTGAAGTGATGCTCCTGCGGCGAAGTCAGAGGCATCAGAGAAAATGGCTAGTTGTGCATTAATCTGTGGGTGTGCTAAGAGCGTTGCTTGTGCTAGGCTCTCCTTGGTATCTTCGAAAGCCTTGATAGCTTCTGTAGTCCAATTCACCGGCGTCTTGCCCTTAACGTTGCCTTGGAGGAGACTATTCAGCGGCGCCTGTACCTCTGCGGCCTTAGGTAGAAACCTGCTGAAGAAATTACACATACCTAAGAACTGCCGTAGTTTCTTGACGGTGTCGGGTCGTGGAAAAGCGCGAATGGTGCCGACTTTTTCCGGGAGCGGTCGAGTACCTGCGGCTGAAACCATATAACCGAGAAATTTCACCTCAGACTGGCCGAAAATACACTTTGCTAGGCTAATGACCACTCCATACTTCTGAAGGCGCTGAAATATTGTCTCGAGGTGTTGAAGGTGTTCTTCGATTGACGTTGATGCAATGAGAATGTCGTCGATGTAGGCGTAACAAAAATCGAGGCCGTGGAGAACTTCATCGATGAAACGTTGAAACGTTTGGGCTGCATTTCGAAGTCCGAAAGTCATATACGTAAATTCGGCCGAACGGTGTTGTGACGGCCGTCTTTGGAACGTCTTCTTCAGCGGCTGGGATTTGATTAAAGGCACGGACGAGGTCGATTGTTGAGAAAACAGTTTTTCCATGTAATGTTTGAGCAAAGTCAGGGCAGGTTCTCGCATTGAGGGCACGATAATCCCCACAAGGTCTCCACTCGTCGCCTTTCTTTGGCACCATATACAGAGGTGATGACCAGGGACTCTGTGAAGGACGGGCAATACCAAGCTGCACCATGGCATCGAATTCCTTCTTGGCAGCTTTAAATTTATCCGGCGCAAGCCTTCGCGGGCGTTGCGCGACGGGAGGTCCTGGCGTTGTGACGATGTGGTGTTTTGTGGAATGGCAGACGGTTGTTGGTGCACCATTTGGCCTTGTAACTTCTGGATATTTCTGGAGTAGTTCGTGAAACAACGACGAACCAGAGATTGTCTTGATGCCGAAAAATTCACACTCAGTTACCTCTCCATTGGAGGTAAGGTGAGTACGCAAATCCAGAAGACGCTGATTTTTAATGTCCACTAGTAGTTCATAATGTGCCAGGAAATCCGCGCCAATTATAGGTTTGCCAACGTCGGCAACGACGAACCTCCAGGCAAAGTCACGCCTTAAACCGAGGTTGAGGGTCATTGCGAGTGTTCCGTATGTTAAGATGGTGGTACCATTCGCCGCTGAAAGTTCATAGGCGGACTTAGCACGCGGTCCTGGTAAATTCGAACGTGGAAAGACACACAAATCGGCTCCAGTGTCAATTAGGAACTTGATATTTGTTGATCTGTCGGTGACAAATAATCGGCACGATGTTGTTGGGCAGATGTCGTTGGCCGACATTAACGACTGCCCGCTGCGTTTCCCGGGGCTTCAGCGACGTATTTGCAGGGCTTATCACACTTATTAGCACTGCTGCCATATCGCCAATGATACCAGCAAATTCCACTGTCTCCTCTCTTTCGGTTTCGGGATTGGGAACGTGCGCGAGATTGGTGGCGTGAGTTTGACCTCGATCGATTCATCTTTGCGATTCGCGAACTGATGGCATTGAGTTCTGGCTTAAAAGGTTAATGTCACACACAATACTGCAGTCACTTGAATGTCGCTATCACTGTGTTATTAAAGTTTTTCTTTGTAAAACGTTGTTGCTGAAGTCTCTACTAATACTGCACAAAACACTCACGATTCACAGGGTATTACGTTGATCACGTCGGGGTCACCAATTTGTGGGTGAGTTGCGGTGATGTTGAAAGACTAACAACTATTTGTGTTTTTACTTCTTTATTGATAGAGCGTCAGCTCGATGTTAACACAGTGAGTTTTGGAGATGAACTGTCTTTATCTTGGTAACATGTATGCTGTATACTGACAAATGTTTTTGCAAATAGGTACCTAGTACAATAAATTGGGAAAACCGGGTCAGGTATACTACGTAATTAGAGATAATCCCAAACGAATGATTGTTAAGTAGGTATTAGTCTGGATGCATAATTACAAAGGACAGGGGAAAGTTCCGACTAAGAAATAAGGTTTTATGGTAGGTAATGCAATAAAGAATAGAAATTGTTATGGGAATTTACGACAGGTAAGGAAGGTACTTAAATACCGAGACGATTATATACAATATTTGCAGATATTTACATAGTAATAAATAATTTAAATCATGAAATAAAAATATACGAATGTATGAGTCAACGTAAACCAAATAATATGTCTAACATAAGAGTAGTGGAAGACATTAGTCCCCACAGGAGTAAAAAATTAAATTGGGATTTGGTGTGTATAAGAGAACCAAAGGTCTCTAAAAATTTCTTGGCAATTAGCCACCTCCTCTATCACCTCCATTGCCACCCCCACCTTATTATTATTAGTAAAACATTAAATTGAGATTTAGTGTGTGTACGAGAACCAAGGGCCTTTAAAATTTATTTTGACATTAGTCAACCCCTCTACCACCCCCATTGCCACCCGCACCCTATTATTAAAGGGAATAAAATATTACATTGGGATTTAGTGTGTATAAGACTTGGATACAAAATCTGGATGTAGAAGTAGTAATTCCTTGGGCAGCGGTTTTTTAGTAGTGCCCATGACTAACAACTGTATTAAATTTCATTCCAACCGGAGCAAGTTGAATAGAGTTTTTTATTCACTTCTCAGACCTTTAGGGATTGATGTTTTCGTAAAATGTTCACGATGTACTATAAGTTAGAAACTATGCCAAATTTTACCCTATTGAACAAATTGATTTTTTAACTCCATTTCCACATCTTTAAGGGTGTTCTTAAAAAATTGTGGACAATTATTTAATTGAATGATATTAATTTATTTATTTTATTAATGATATAATATTAATGGATGATATTTTCGAGAGGAGGAGAGGAGCACATTATTAGCCTAACTAAACACTGTTTAAACAACACATACTTTATATACAATGATCAGCGCTACAAACAAACGGAAGGAGCACCGATGGGTTCACCGTTATCTCCAGTCATCGCTAATCTCTTCATGGAGGACCTAGAAGTTCGTGCAATACAAACGGCACCACTCAAACCAAAACTTTGGTTGAAATATGTGGACGACACATTCGTAATCTGGACTCATGAAAGAGAACAATTAAATAGTTTCTTAGACTACCTGAATAGCATTCACCATAAGATCAAATTCACCATGGAAGTAGAAACAGAATGCAAGCTTCCATTTTTAGACGTATTAGTGAAAAAGAAACAAGACAGGACACTAGGTCACACAGTATACAGAAAACCCACTCACACGGACAGATATCTAAATGCGGCATCACATTACCATCCAGCACAATTAAATTCAGTAGTAAAGCACTAATGAAAAATGGATTTTCGAGGTACACAATACAGAAGTCGCAGGGGCCATACAGACAAAAAAACCAGGAGGAATCCGAGAAACCAGCGGCAAAAGTATATCTACCTTACGTGAAAGGGACGACAGAAAAAATTGGCATACTTCTACGTAAACATAACATAGAAAAAATATTTAAAACAGACCGAAAAATTAGTGCAGTCCTCCGTAATCCAAAATCAAAAACTACCTTAGAAAACCAAGGAATATACGAAATCCCGTGCCAAGATTGCAATAAATCATACACAGGACAGACGAATAGTCGTATTAGTGTAAGAAAGGAAGAACATATAAATGCAGTACGAAAAGAGGAGAAAACATCGTCCCTAGCACAACATATAAAATCCACAGGACACAAAACAAACTTCGACAACACCAGAACAGTAGCTAATATCGAGCATTATAGGTCAAGGATTACCAGAGAGGCCATAGAGATCGAAAAAAGACCACAAAATCTTAATAAACGAGATGATACGCAGAGATTACCCAGTTCTTGGAAGCCCGCTCTTGTAGGAAGATACGTAACAGAAAACACACGACGATCCACCGTGGACGAACCAATCACAAGGAGGTACGTTCAGGCATTGAAAATAGTGAAGAAACACAGCAACCTGCCCGAAATGGACCTATCACGAGGAGTCAGAGCTGAGCGGTGACCAATCAGAGAGAAGTTCGGCATTCTACGGCAACGATTGGACACGAGGATGCCCAACCACCAACGAAAAGTCACGTGGAGCGTGACGTTTCAGCGAGGCCACTTGTCGGGTTGGCTCAGCCGCCCGCTATGCCTCCCACAAGTAATAGGGGACCAGTGACACGTAGCCAGTCGCGTAGGTGCGTTCTAGACCACAGCCTATATAACGAGCCGCACTACGCGGAGAATGTCAGTTCAGTTCGAGCAACGAGGAGCAGCAATATGCAGCTTTCAGTGAGAACCTGAAGATAGCAGGTGAGATTCTGCCGAAACGTCGTTCAGACAACCGCGACTCCTGGTGGAGTCGACCATCGACGCGGGAGAGCACCCGGAAGTACAATAACACTTCATACATATATATATGTATATATATATATATATATATATATATATATATATAATAATTATGCTCTTAATATAATACCATTAACAAAAATACAAACAATTAGAATAGATTGTCTTAAAAAACTTTTGTTTTGCTGACTACTGACAGATTCCCGATGTGCAAATCGATTGAGGGATTGCTTTGTTGGTTTTTTGTATAATACTTTCTTTTATAATTTAAAATTAAAAGAAGGAGTAAGCATTACCTATAGGAATTAGTTTTCCATACAGATGAAATACTTTATTTCCCTTGAGCTTACCCGCATTTAATTAAAATGGAACATTCGTTATTAATTAACGTACAGTCATTTGGAAAATTAAATAAGTAGAACAATTTCAACTATTCTAACCGAGATTCTAACTGTTTCTGGTAAACATGTCCCAATTTGAAATGTTCATTATTTCCGTTTGAATTAATATTTTTTTGTAGAATTTATGGAGAAAAATGTGAATGAAAATCGATCACGGACCATCACTACTTGTACGTTACGTAGTTACGTAGAATGACTATTCTACTCCGTTAAAATGATGATTAAGATGATAGACTATTTAGCAGTTCGAACCAATTTAATATTCAATTTTTGAGCACTATTTGATACATTGGAATTAGATTTTTATTGGAGAAGAGTTCAACATAGAAAAGAGGTCAAAAATTAATTTCAAAAAAGAAACTAAACCATCAAAAAGTATATGTTGTTCTTGTTGGCACAATAAACTTTGATCCATTTAATATTCAATTTTAAATATATGTAAACTATTAAAATTGGATCATTAGCATCGTGCTGCACATTAAACACTGTTACGTAACATATACATAAGTATTACATCATTATGTCATTTTCTAAGTAATATGTCATATCACGTATAACTTCTATTGATGTATGTATGTG
Source organism: Leptura quadrifasciata (assembly GCA_963675555.1). Taxonomy (NCBI): domain Eukaryota; kingdom Metazoa; phylum Arthropoda; class Insecta; order Coleoptera; family Cerambycidae; genus Leptura; species Leptura quadrifasciata. Next base: position 49,247,440 of record OY776680.1, on the reverse strand, counting down.
ACATTAAAATGTCCTTAGCATGAGCACGTAGTTTTTATTTAAACAATATGTTACTTTTGTACATAAAAGTTATATAACATGTAAAATCAATAAACCTTAATTTCTAATTAAAAATAAAAGAAATAATTGCTCCTTTGCTTTCAAAAGTAAAAACTTTTCTGTTATATCATATTATACTTCTTAGCATGTTCCCCTGCTAGTTTATATGATAATTAAGCTATTAGTATTATTAACATACCCTATACAGGCATCGAACCCACGACTTCCACGTACCTCTTATATGTTGTAATTCAATTCATTTCAATTCAATTCAAAAAGTCTTTAGTAATATTCAATTATAACACGTCCTCCTCAGAATCTATTTCGGGACCGATCGTGCACATTGTAATGATTTACCATGAAGCTGCCGTGCGGTAGCCTCTGATTTGTGTAATGCCAAAAACAGTAGTTATCAATAATATATCATCGTTATTATGTGAAATTAAGATATTGGATGAAAATTTACAATACAACATTTAAAAATTAGTTAATATTGTATTTAAAACAGGTAAGGATTCTGTTCTATAATTAAATTTTAATTTAATAGGGAGAATGTAGACTCCTTATGCTTCGCAGCTTTTTGAATATACCCCACCTAATTTGAAGAAGATTTTATATTTGTAAACTACTTCTCAAATAAAGATATTTTATTACTAGCATTATTATTATTATTATTATTATTTATTCTACACCAAAGATATTCCAAGTTCTTTTTATTAGGCAAGTGAATTAGTTAAGTTTCATACAATTTTGGCGACAATATTGGTAAGGGGTTTCTCTCATAGGATTGTTTAATTGTCTTTCTACACAATCTATAAAAACTGTCCACCGATTTTATTAGTTAGAGCGGTTTGTTCGGTAATAGATCTCACCATAGTAATAAATTTTACCGAAACGTTGGCAACTTGATAGATTAGTTTTTCTATACATAACAGACCTATTACACAATAACAACTTCAAGCTATAATTTAACTGGTCTATAGATATCGTGTTATTTTGCAGAATTATGATAATCAAATTTCATAGTAATGTTAAAATGCAGTGTCTTGAAATAAATTTTGATCATAATCTTCTAAAAATCAATGAAATATGAAAAAGGATGATAAGGTTAAAAAAAAACTTACAAGATATATAAGTCTTGATTAGGTCGTCCAGTTCGACAAGAAAATAAACATGATAAACGAGCTCAAAAATGAATTTTGCCTCCTTGAATTGTAGAAGATAGACAAAAGTGACAATAAAATTTATTGGATCTGATAATAAAGAAAAACCTGTGAAAGCGCTTCTCGATAAGTGAAGGCTGGTGTCACCAAACTAGAAGTAGCTGCTGTTATTTACAATAAAGATGGAAGTATTATATACTTTCATCTTTAGTGTGATATTTAAGTTACCAGGAGATTACTAATATTACAGATTATTATTATACGCGCTAAGTATTATACAAGAGAAAGAGTTATTTTCCAAAATATAGAGTTTACAGACTGATTACTGTTATGTTTATTATATAGATATTTGGAGATGCATTTATATATCTAAGACATCAGCTTTAATGGCGATTTAAAATTCTTCTGCAATGACCTGAATATCTCGATTCGCTTCCTAGAGAGCAGTGAATCCATATACACTGACTGATGATGTAATTACGGAGTTCGGGAGAGTGTAAGCCCTTAAGCCCTGCATGGCCTCCCATAATACGAAAGTGCCGCGCACAATCTCTGCAATTGGCCTTTCTCGTGGGCTGCTCGATAAAACTGAATCTATAGACGAATATAGAGGACTGCTTTCTACGAATTCGGCAGGGGGAAACTTACTCGGGCTTATAAAGATTTTATTTGTGAATAACTTTTTTCTATATAAATCATCAAAAGGGGAAATTTAGGTTTTAGGTTGAAATATTGTTTACTAGAATTAGATAGAAAATAGAAATAATAAAAATCATTCATTAGTTAGTAAACTAACAGTATCATGTTGTCAAAGGGTTATTGAAACTTCTTTAGTATTAATAAGGCAAATTTAAACAAACCTTATTTATTTATGTCTCTCAATAACTATAAACGTCTATCAAAAATCCAGACTGAATGCACCTCTAATATAATTACAACATCGTTCTCGTTGCTTTGTGTATTGTTACGTGTTTACAATCGTAAACACTGTATGTAGGTTCAATAACTATAACAAGAATCTTCACAAACCACTGATATATTAATCAATTAATTACAATAATTATTCCTAATACTGAAACACACTAATTATACTTTTAATTTACTATTAATTCACAACTTGCTACTGTTTCTATTTCATTTTATCACTTGCTTGTCTAACTAAGAACTGAATAGTCCGCCGATCCAGTCCTATTTATACCTGCGCCGAATCCTATAAACACGTCATTAATCCGGATGATGTTAGAATACGGCCCTTCCTAAGGTGGAGGTAGGTGAAGCTTCCGAGATTTTCCATTATTTCACTGTGAATTATATAGTCAAACCAGAACTTCCTCCTTGAATCCTGCTGACGTCCCCTTCCGGTCATAGCGAGCCTTCATTCTATCACTACTTATACTGACTTTCGACCCAAGTCATGGACATTCCTCAGCCGTTGGTTAATTTCATCTGCATAGTCACCCACGGACAGTGGCTCCTTATCGGGTGTGCCAAACATCAAGTCACATGGCAGTCTGATCTCGTGCCCAAATATTACACGAGCAGGTGTTTGTTTTGTAGTCTCATGAATGGCAGCCTTAAATGCCATTAAGACGAATGGAATGTGCCGATACCAATCTCGCTGGTTCTTGTGAACCACCTTAGAAAGATATTCCTTCATGGCTTTGTTACGTCGTTTCACCATTCCATCTGACTGGGGATGAAGAGCGGTTGTTCGAGCCTTGTGATTGCCCAACATTTCACAAATTTTCTGAAATACCCCAGACTCAAAATTTCTTTCTCTGATCGGAATGTAGCTCCAAGGGTACACCAAACCGGCATACAAGGTTATCCCCCAGAACTTGGGCAACAGTAACTGCTTCCTGATTTGGAATGGCATAGGCTTCCGGCCATTTATTAAAATAGTCCATAGCGACCAGGATATATTTATTGCCATCATCTGTTATTGGGAATGGGTCCGCTATATCGATAGCAATCCTCTCAAAAGGGGCGCCAACATTATATTGCTTCATTTGGCCCCTACTCCTTGTCTGTGATCCTTTGGTGGCTGTACAAATCTTGCATTTGCGACACCAAGCCTCCACATCTTGACGGCCATTTATCCAATATAATCGTTCCCTTACTTTAGTCAAGGTCTTGTTAATGTATTTCCTGAAGTACTTTCGGGACCCGACTCCTGAGTATCGCCAACCGCATGGTAACTTCCTTCCCATATGAACTTTCCCATGCTCTCTTTAACAGTCCGTCTATAACCTTGAGGGAGTTCCACTGCGCCCATAATGCCTTCAGCTCGATACTTTTGTCTGAAACATCCTTTCATTCTGGTCGCGTTTCTTTTTCTTTTGCCTTTAATATAGGGCCAATTATGCTGTCATTCAATTGTTCTTATCTCAAAATTTCTTTTATCTAATCGTCCGGAACATCTACCTGAATTGTGTTTACTGTTATCATGCCCTGCGCTTTTTCAACCCGATAGCAATGCTTGTAGTCATCTTTGCACGATCTTCTTGATAGAGCATCTGCATTTTTATGAAATTATCTAGGTCGGTGTTCGATTCTGAAGTCATACTTCTGCAATCTCTCTATCCAACGAGCCAGTTGACCTTCTGGGGTTTCCAAATGTAATAGCCATCTAAACGCAGCATGGTCAGTTCTGATTTTGAAGTGTTGTCCGTAAAGATACTGATGAAAATGGTCCACGGATTTAACAATGGCCAATAACTCCTTCCTTATTACACAATAATTTCTCTCCGGTTTGGACAACACCTTACTGAAATACTCGATTACTTTTCCTTTCCATTTTGGATTTGAGATAGTATACATCCAGCGAAATTGCTAGCATCCGTGCCCTTTTGTTGCGGATATGCTAGCACGGGACTACTGCATAACGTTGCATTCAGCTTCTTCCATGATGCTTCACACTCCGTTGTCCACTGATATTTAACTTTTTCTTTCGTTAGCTGGTGCAGTGGCTTTGCTATATCCGCAAATCCTTCCACAAAACACCTATAGTAAGTGCAGAGGTCATGGATGCTGCGTAATTCAGTTCTTTCTGGAACAGGAGACACTTCTTTGGATTCAACTTTAGGTGTGCATTCCTGATTCTCCCAAATACCTCTTGAAGATTTTCCAAATGTTCCTTAAAGGTCCATCCCATAACCATCACATCGTCAAGGTAAACCAGACACGTCTTGCAGGTTAGTCCGGAGTGCAAATTCCATCAATCTCTCAAAAGTGGCTGGCGCATTGCAAAGTCCAAAGGCATCACGGTGAATTTATACAGACTACTACCTGTTGAGAAGGCAATCTTTTCTTTGTCTTCAGGGTGAAGCCCCACCTGTCAGTACCAACTTCGAAGGTCTAAAGTTGAAAACCATCGTGACCCCGCCAGCGTACTTAGTGTGTCGTCAATTTGTGGTAATGGATAGCTGTCTTTCTTCGTAATATCATTGAACTTCCGGTAGTCCACACAAAATCTTAGTGCTATCCTTCTTGGCAACCAAAACTACCGGTGATAACTAGGGACTGGTTGATTCCTCAATCACTCCATCTTGTAGCATCTTTTGAACCATCGCAGAAACTTTATCCTGTTTAGCTAGTGGCAGCCTTCTAGGGTGTTGGCGGATGGCGGCTGAATCACCAGTGTCTATCCGATGCTGTACTATATCAGTTTTCGTGAGGACGTTTGTGTTTTTGGCAAATACCGCACTTTCTTTCTTCAAAAACTTGATTGCCTCTCTACGTTCATCCTCCGCTAAATGTTCGAACTGGGAACTCAAAAAGTAACAACTTCCCTGTCTATACTGGTTGGCGAACGTTCCTTTGTTCCTCGCACCTTACTGTCCTTCCAGAGCGGCCTCGATTATCTGTTCTGAACAGGCAGGAATCTTGGTTGTTTGGGCCGTCAGTAGCCTTACTTTTTGAAACCGGTCATCTGCTGACGACAGAATAAATTATTCATTTCCAATCTCTAGAACTCGTTCTACCACGTCAATTATAAATTGATCTTGTATTCCCATAACATCCAGCCCCAAAATGAAATCATCAGTGACGTCAGCCACGATAACCCTATGACTAAAGCACAGGCGTCCAAACTACAAATTTAGGTCAACTTCTCCATGAACCCTTAGCCTGTCTGCCGTGGCTGATCGAACGACCAATCTATTTTGGCTTTTATCAACTTTTCCTGATAAAAATCCGGGTCGCACTATTGATGACGTGGCACCTGTATCGATAGTGAAGATACATTTCCTTTTGTTTACATAGCCATCCAACAGCAGATTACTCGGAACTCTTCTAGGAAACCCATATCTCTCTGGGGGCACTGCGTTCACCAGCCAACACAGCCCCAAGGTGCAGGCTATCTTTAGTTTTCCTGCGGCTCTTCAGTTATTTACGTCATTTACCCTCTCAGGGCTCCGCTGCCAACAGTTTCGTTTAACATGCCCTAGTTTGCCGCACTTATAGCACCGGATTGTTTTCCTTGGCTGTCCATCATTATGTTCTCTTTCCTGCTTCCGTAACTGATTCAACATTTTACGTATATCTCCCAATACAGATTCCATATTTGATTTTTCTGAATGATCCTCCCATTCTACTTTCATGGCTCGTACTCTCGGACGTGAAGTATCTTTATAAGCAGCTTCAATCTCCAGGGCATTGATCAGAGCTTCGCTACCAGTTTTGTCCCGAGATAATCTAAGAACTCGTCTGATCTCCTCATTTCTTATTCCATCGATGAAGGCAACTGTTAATTGCTCCTGGAATTCTTTGGGTGCATCCGGGTAAGCCAGGTATGTCAATCGCTCAACAGTAGCCTCAAAATCTTGTAAAGTTTCCCCAGCCTTTTGTGTACGAGATTTGAGCTTACTTCGATATACTTGGGCGAGGTGTTGGTCGCCATATCTCAGATCTAATGCAGCCTCTAAAATTTTAAAATCTCGTTGCTGCGCCACTGGAATCATCTGAAGCACTTCTGATGCTTAGCCCCTTAATGCTAAAACTAATGCCATAGCCTTTTCCTCATTACTCCAGTTGTTGGCGTATGCAGCTGTCTCATATATGTCGTCCATGAAGTTTGACCGTCAAAGAAGGGCGGTTGTAACCGAGGGTCTGATGAGGCTACTAGCTGGCCTTCTCTTTCCCTCAACTGCCGTTTAAGTCGCTGTACTTCTTCTTCGACCATATTTACCCTCCCTTTGACTTCACTTACTTCTTCTTCGACAGTTTTCCCTTAATATCACTAACTTCTCCGTCGACGTTACCAACTTTTTGTTCAACTTTATCTACTTTTTCCTTGACCTCATTAGTGGCTGACAGGATAGCATCTTGTTGCACCTGTATAATTTTTCTCAATTCTTCCTTTTCTTCTTGTCGTTCTATTTCTTGTTCTTCCTTTTCTTCTTGACGCCTTCTTTCTTTTTCTTCTTCACGTCTCTGCTGTTCTTCTTTTTCTCCTTGACGTAGTTTTTCTTGTTCGTCTTTGTCTTTTTGACGTCTCTTATCATCTTGTTCTTGTTTTTCTTCCTAATGTCGCTTTTCTTGTTCGTCATTTCCTGCCTGTCGTCGTCTTTCTTGTTCGTCTTTTTCTGCCTGACGTTTCCTTTCTTTTTCTTCTTCGCGTCTCTCTTGTTCTTCTTTTTGGTCTAGCATCATTTTTCTAAATTCTGCTAACATGTCTTGCATTTGCTTTTTAAGCAGCCATGCTGCTTGTTTCCATCCAAAAAGTTCTTAAACAGCACTAACAAATCTTATTTAAAGTCTATGTCAGGTATACGTTTTGACTTATACCTGATATAGACTTTAAATAAGATTTAGTTAAAAATATTTGTATTTCCACAAAATCCAAAGTAGAATGTTCTAGAAATTTTCTCAAAATATCGCAAATAGGTCCTATTCAATGTCTATACCTCTTTCCAATCGACAGAACTCAGCTAACTGCACTAATCTCCAATGGAATGTTATGGAAATTTTCTCAAAATATCACAGTGTTATTTAATACCTATACTACTTTCCAGTTTACAGAACTTGGCTAACTGCACTAGTTTCCAAATAGAATATTCTGGAACTTTTCCTCAAAATGTCACAATAGGACTTATTTGATGTCTATATCACTTTCTAGTTGAAAGCACTTCGATATCTGCAGTGGTTTCCAAATAGAACACTATGGAACTTTATAGAATGTTCTAGAAATTTCTCCACACTAGCACGAATGTAGCAGAATATTCCAGTATAACATTCGCGACTTTTATGGCGCCGTTCTCGAACTTTCTGTGGTTCCAGTGGCATAGTCATGGTCATAGCAGTATTAAGTCATTGGTCGACAAGTCTTTGAAATTTTATTTATCTCTGCGCCAAAAAGGACCAAACATAATTGGTATAAAATTAATTATTTTCGTATAGCATCAAGTATATTATAGAATTATTTATGGGTATTAACGTTTTCTTTAGGTGTTTGGGTACTGTTGCTGAATAAATTTGTACGCTGAAAGGAACAGACATTAAATTCGTAGCCACCGAAAGCATTATTATAAATAAATAAATAAATAAGTTTATTGGTCCATTCAATCACGATACGTGACATAGGATTGATCATAGGTTACAACATTATACAATACTGTGGAATAAATGGAAATAGAATTAGTAATATTTCGGTAAATTTTGTAAAAGTAATACAACGTTAAAGTGACGAATTTGATAATTGTCACTACAATTTCAGAACCATTTACATCTGTTTAAATAATATGTTACATTAAATAAGGGTCACAAACATAGTTGCATATACAAATTCAGCAAACGTAATTTTATATATCCTGAAGTGCGAGAAAGAAAATAAAAATAGCTTACGTGAAAGAGAGAGAAATGATTGTTATATTAGCGGGACACGAATGAGTCTCTCTATTGCCTGTCTCACCGCGACCGCCGTTTGCCGCGACCGATGCCCTGCGTTGATACACGACAAGATAATCAGAATAATTTCACGAAGTGTGAAGCGTGCTGGGAGTAGTATATCCAACTTCATGTTTCAAATTTTTGGTATTTTCTTTCTCGCATCGCTTACTTCAGGATATATAAAACTACGTTTGCCGAATCTGTATAAACAGTCCGTAAAAGAAAATTCTTTCCAAATTAAAATCCTGCTGTTGTACATTCAACGAGCATTATTGAAATAAATATTTTTGTCATTATTTAAGAATATTAATGACATAAGTGTTCGTTTGTTCTTAAATAAATATAATGCGTATTTAATTGAATTAGTTATATATTTTTACATTAAAAATTAAAAGTATTTTCAAAGAAATTGATTCAGTATCTTTGTTTTAGGTTAGTAGTTTCAAGAATTTAATGAGGAAAATGGGAACATGTTGACTTAATGGACTATTAGTAAGTATGGCCACAGTTTTTTACATGACTTTCAGATTTAACAACTAATCATTACAAATTTATTTTTCTCCATACAGAATATTCTATAGGTGTATAAAATCCGCATTAACGCGATGGATATAATGCATTAAATCTTAAAAGGAGATAAAACAAGTAAATACTGTCTAAATCTTTTTCCGACAAAAAAAATTGTATTTTCCATAAAATTACTTCATGTTTCAAGTTCTACTAATAAATTATTACGTTGAGGGGTTTCTTACTTCCACCCTCATCATGCTAAAAGTATTTTTGGAAAAATAACACTGTTTGTTTAATTCATATTCGATGATTGAAGAAAAAAATAGTATGTATTACTAGGAGTAAAGTGATTTTTTGTGCCTTGGCTGTTCTTGCAAATACTACTTACTGTATATAAAACAATATACTATTTTTTCATTTTAAACTGTATTTTTTAATGCTTTTATTTTTTTTATAAACATAGGGGTTTTGTAACTAAAATAATCATTTACAACAAAAGTTATTCTGGCATATAAATAATACGCCAAAAGACGATCATTAGAAAAATATTACACGATATTTGCAAACGATGATATTAATAATTAAACCTTTCTGTCATTTGTTAATATACAATTTAATTATTTAGATTTAAACTTAATGTCTGATTATTACTAAGATTCGAAATGCGGTTTCGTGAAAGGAGAAAGAAATGCCACTTTTTGTTAAGTCCTACCGCCCTTAATTTGCGGGTGCAACGTATGTTCTGCATAAAGCGCCATTCTCCCTTTTCCAACGCGGTTCTTCAGCTATAACCATTTTTAAGCAATGATTGTTTCAAAATCGTATATTAGGAAATTATTTCGTAAAATGAAAATCATTTTGTTTATAACAGACTAAAGAAGAATGTATAAGAAATTTCTATGCTTAAAACTTTTTCCTCGTTGTGTAACAGGATGGTGTTATGTAACCTGTTTTTGTTTAATATTATTAATTAATAATTGTATTGTATTGTGAACTGAGATGAAAAAATTGCACCAACACTAATCAACTAATATTGATGTGTATCAGTCCCAACCTTAAATCATTTAATGTGCCGCTTGCGCTCTTATGGGCTGCTATTTCGTATAACTTCCAGTGCGCTGAAAATATTCTAACGTAGAGACGAAGCACATGACATTGGCCGTTTCGTCTCTATCGAAAATTCCATACTGTGTTTGTGTCCAATTTAAAATATGCAGCACGGTATACAATGCACCTTCATATTAATTTTGTTAAATTGCACCACAGAAAATAAATATAAACTAATTTACTATTACATGAAATGCACTAACATGCTGAAAATACAATATGGCAGAGAATCATGACAGACTAGACGGACCGTAAGTTGAGGTTACAATAATATTGATGCCAAGAGCCCTAACATTTCGTTCCTCTTAGGGACATTTTAGAATATGTTATTTGGATATTATTAAGATGATTATCGAAACTCTATCATCCTAATTATTCTTTATTTTCAATCTATAAATCCGTAAAAAAGTACCGCCGAAGTTGCAGATTGTTTATCCAAATTTCATTAAAATATCAATGTCCATGCGCAAATTCGACAACGTGGCTAGGAATCGACCAAAGTATATTATGACATACTATTTCCGCCTAAAAAGAGATAATTCTCTCTATAACATAATATAACATAGTTCTCGCTAATATGATGTCAGTCCACTAGAGCGTAGCGGCTGTTATAGTACTTCTTTTCTATCAACACTATAAAAAATATAAAAATTTTTAAAACTTCGAAAATAAATCAAACTTAACGTGCACTATATCAAAAGTAATAAAAAAAGTCATTACAATACTCAAACTAGCCAAAACATACAATTTTTCAAAAATAATTCTGTAAAAATTCAAATACAACCCTTAATTCTCAAGTAACATGCATTCACCGTCAAATAACCCCAAATCCTCAAATTCACCATTTCAAGGCTCGAACTGTGGCCTACGTAAGTAATTTCATCAGGCCTCCGCATTCAATTTTAATGGCGGCCATCGGAGTCCTAGCATTACCGTACATACTGAAACCCTTAACGCTTTCATGCATGTTTCTAACAAAATTATATGAACGAATACAACAATAAATGTAAACATATGCTTAAAAATGATGCTGATGCTGATGATGCTTACTTTATATAATTAATAATAAGATATATAGAATAATTATAAATAAATATAAATTTAGTATGACTGATGGTCGAGAGGTGAGCGCACTTGCCTCTCACCAAAAAGTTCCGGGTTCGATCCCCGGCCGTGGCAGTGGAAAATACTGTGAGAGGGATTTTTTCACTATACACGGATATTGGGTGTGTGTCCCTTGTCTCTAAATGCGTAGCCCCCTCCCACACAAGGCTCTACTAGAGCCTTCCGGGATAAAGGGGGTCGTCATTACCTGTGGTGTATTTATTATTTATTTATTATTCAAAAGAATAGCTACAATATGCACTTGGTTTATTGTTTCATTAGTTTTGTTCAGATTTCTCTGACATATGTTTCGGCCTTGCGACCATTATCAAAGAGTCTTACAAACTTTTTTAAACTTAAAACTTAAAAAAGTGTTTAAGACTCTTTGATAATGGTCGCAAGGCCGAAACATATATTAGAGAAATCTGAACAAAACTAATGAAACAATAAACCAAGTGCGTATTGTAACTATTCTTTTGAATATTTATAATTATTCCATTGAATATGTTTCATCAAGAACTTACCGCAGATTCCATCCAATTAATAAAATATATTATAAAAACACAAACAGTTTTCTTAAAATAAATAAATAAACAATTTGTAAACAATCAGTCTCGCAATCAGTATTATACTATTAAATAAAATATATCTATAAAACGAAAATACACACTTGATACCTTATTGATTCAAAATAAAATAAACCCATTTAATAATAGATAAAAATAAAACAAAAAATAATTATTTCTTTAAACTCTAACAGCTATAAATTGAGGGTAATAAAAATTTAAAATGCTTCTCTAATAATAAGTCACAACAGTTATTGTTATAAATATAAAAATATCGGTACGTAAAGTATATACGACCAGAATTGTTTTTCTTATGACAAACATTTCTGTTTACCCCCGCAAGAGATGCCGACTGTTTTTGCCGGCTTTTAGTTTTTATACGGTTTCAATTCTGGTCGTATACATTATACACAAGTATGTGCAACATATTTATTTTAAATTTTTCAATTCCTATCACAGAGATTGCAACTTATCAACTTTTTATGATTATTTTTCACTTTAGAATAATTGTTCAACAATATATTAGAAATGTATGCCAAACAAATACAAATTCGCTGCCGACTTTGCATGCCACAACTATCACAAATTTATGTATATTCCGTTTCTAATATTTTTCTCGTTTCTAATTCATTTGTAGCCAAGGCAATAAATAAAGATTTTTGGTACTTTGTGTTTAGAAAGTCATTTTCATATCTTTCAGATATCAAACTTTGGAAAATACCATATGCTTCAGTTAGTATTGTCAATAAATATTCTGTAGAGTATTTTAATCCCCCTCTGTCAATTGTATCAAAATATTTATATTTTGAACCGCAAGTTCTTTATGGTTATCAGTTAACACGTTTCGCAGCGTATACGCGTTGACTGTCTAGCTATATACCCTCCAATATAATGAAGAATAGGTATATCTTCCTCATTTATTGTTTGGCAATAGGTTCCTATATCATTAAATGTTGTAAAATCCAAGTATTTACGATCTGGCAACGAGATTTCATCACATGATAATAAAAAGTCGTTAACTTCAAATTGACCATATTTAAACGACTTTAATCGTAATAAACTCAGAAGCTTCAATTTTTTTCCGATTGTAATACTTCTCTTACAGTAATATTATAATTTGAGTCATACATTCATCATTTCCAAAGTATTTAAAAAGTAATTCACACAACTCAATCATGGTGTTCCATCTCTGCTGGGCGTTCTTTTTTTTTTTTTTTTTGATAATTGAACGGTAGTAGTTTTATTTTGATTCCATGACTTTTCAGTTCGATTGCGTGTATCGTTATTTGAATTTTCCCATAAATTGAGCCAAACAAGAAATGACTTTAAGAGCTTTATGTTGTCGTCAGCTATATTATAAATAGCTTTCCTGTATGAATCTTTTTTAAACTGTGCGGACAGTTTGGATTTACAATTCACGCATTTCCACCAATTTGAAATTTGTCTTAGAAAGATGAGCGTCCCATAAACAACTTTCTCATCAAAATGTGACTGAAGAACTGATAGATGATCATTAATAAATAATAGAAACAGCAGTGGCCCAAGAACGGATCTCTGTAGAACACCGCATGATACATTTAGTTTATCTGATCTTATATTATTTAATTAGACAACTTGGTTTCTATTTGAGAGATAGGATCGCAGCCAGCTGTTTATTTTTCCTCTAAATCCATACTTATTTAGTTTCTTATTAAGCAAATCATAATCCACCATATCGAATGCCTTGCTTAAGTCCATGAAAATTCCGAAACACTTATGATTTTTATTTATGGAATCGTATAACTTGTCTAGAAATTGCATAACAGCTGTCTGAGTGGACCTTTTTTCCCGAAATCCATGTTGTGCATCAGACATTATATCGAACGTATTTAAAAAATGTGTCATTCGTGAGTACACTACTCTCTCTATAATTTTTGAAATTGTTGACAATAAAGAAACTGGACGATAATTATCAATTAATGTTGTGGATCCTTTCTTATGCAAAGGTATTACTTTAGCTAATTTCAAGTTATTAGGAAATTCGCCTTCAACTAAAGATCTATTTATTAGGAAAGTCAAAGGTTTCACAACATAATTGACAACTACCTTTAACATCTTTGAACTGATATTGTGATATTGTCCGTTTCAGAAGAATTCGTTTGTTTAAGTTCCATTATTATGTTAAAAATTTCAGTATCCGTCACAGGTCTAATAACCAATGTTGGATATTGAAGTTTTATAGATAAAGATCTAGAGCTTGTGTTTCCAAATTTCTGCCTTAAATTTACCGGTAAGTTTGTAAAATATCGGTTAAATGAATTTACTATTTTATCTACATCAAATTCTCTGTAATCATCAATTTCAGCTTCCTTAATAGAATTCTTTTTTCTTCTCTTCCCCAAATTCTCATTTATGATTGACCAACCCGCTTTCGCTTTATTACTAGCCGGATTTTAAAACTGATCATTACATAGACGTTTAGCTGCGGATACTACTTTCTTATATATTTTTCTGTAAGTTTTATAATAGCTTATTTGTTCTGTATTTCTAGATTTTCCTATACTCTTATGTAACATTTTAAATTTTTTTGATGAATTAATAATTCCTTGGGTAACCCAAAGCTTCTTGTTTTTATTCAAAATAACTTCTTTAAAATGAAAACAATTATCAACATAAAGTACATTAACAAATTTATCAAAGCAATCATCAATAGTACCTGCCTCGTATACTTCTTGCCATTTTTCTCTACTTATGTAGTATTTGAATGTTTCATAATTTGAGTCAGTCAAAAGCCTTGATTTTTTAATATTCAATAACTTTGAAGAATTAACTGGCATATCAACATTTAAAATTTGTGCAGTATGATCCGATAAACCATTTCCTACTACATTACATCTATCAGTACTCATATCCAAATTACTACAAATATAATCAATGTCTGAATTTGAAACAAGTCTTGTTGGTTTATCTACATGAAAACTAATGTAAGAGAGAAGTAAATCATGGAGCTCAAATTTTTTGGGAGATTCTAATAAAAAGTTAATATTCCAGTCGCCACACAAAATTAATATCGATTTACCGACACATACATATTTTAATACCGCTTCAAGTTCCTTAAGAAATACAGTTAAGTCAGCAGACGGTGATCTATATATTGTTAGAATCTTTACATTCATACTATTATTAAATTTATATTCAATTCCTACAATTTCAAAGTTCATTTTAGAAGATTTTTTATTAACATATATGATTTCTTTGATATCAGCGTTTAATGTTGACTTATGATATATTGCAACCCCACCATTTTAAAAATTAGATGTAGAAAAAATCCCAGCTAATGTATATCCCTTTAAGCAGATATTATCCACTTCAGAGTTTTTCATCCAATGTTCAGCGAAACAAGCAATGTCTATATGTTGCTGCTCTAATTCTACTTCAAAACATTCCACTTTATTTTTTATGCACTGGACATTTTGATGAAATATCCACAAGTTATTAATACCGTCATTACAATTACTGACATATTTTTTTAATTGCTAATCGCTAGTAGCTGAAATTTTTTGTTTCTGCAATTCAACTTTTTTCAAATATACAGGACAGTTATTATCATATATAGAATGGTTAACATCAAGGCTGATTCTCAGTTTTTCATTAGCGTCTACACAATTATGTAACTCACATTTACAATCCTCCAATTTATGACCTTCGTCGGCACATTTTAAACATCGTACACTACTACATTCGTCTGCTTTATGATTAAAACCCGCACATTTGAAACAACGAAATACTTTGACATATTCAAAAACTCGACATCTAGACCAGTTTACACATAATCTTTGTTCTTTCATTATTCTAGAAAACATTATTGGATCACATTCTATCAATGCCATGTGAGTAGTTCTCATTTGTTTGATTGCAGTAACTTCCAGTGTAATGCGGTGGCCTGATGAAATCACTTACGTAGGCCACGCTCTAACCCATTCAAAAATCCATCTTAAAAATATCAGACCTAAATAATCATCAAAACCACTATTCATACCCATAGTCACAACATTTTACCTCGATTCGTTAGTCTTCCATACACAGATTTTGCATTTTAAATTTCACCACTTTTCAACCACCCCTCGTATACATCAAACTACTCTCCGTACTTCTAACAATCACATTCCAACTCGATTCATCAAATTCTACCATCCGCTTCCCATTTCAATTTTTACTACTTTTCGATCGCCCCTCGTATACTGCATACCTCGCTGCATACCCTATCGGCATTCTCTTTACAACCATCTTATCTTATTTTCGTTCCACGTTTATCGGACACATGATCATATCTTATTCATATCTTGCAACCGTAAAACGTCGGACCTTCGTTCCAACTTTACAGGATCAAGTATTTAATTTCCAAACAATAAAACTTCAATAACTTCTAAGTCCAACTAGATCCAAATTTCATTTTTATATTAAAAAATTCTCCTTTTCAATGCCGATTTTTCCATATAATTTTTAATTCGAAATTTCAAACTTTTGCAAAAGTGTTGCGCAATGTTGTGCAATATTATGCAATCGTGCCGATCCAGACTACCGGTTCCAAATCCAACTCTAAATAGGGGGTAAAAACGTTTCAGCCTGACTTTCGGGGCATGAAAAACGCAACCGTTCTATAGTATAAATAGCTTCACGAGCCCAAATCAAGTTAGTTCCTTCGGTGTTACTCGTGATCTAATACAGTGCCCACGCTAGTTCCAAGACCGAAACCTTGTAAAAAAGTGTTAATTTTTTTCAAAAGTAAATTTTTCCAGAAATAAAAGGCGCTTAAATAAATTTAAAAATAATTAAACCAACTTCTGCAATCGAAATTACATTGTCGAAAAGTTACCTAAAAAATATTATATTGTAAAAATAAATAAATTACGTTCAAAGTTCTGTTCAGTGATCAAATAAATTTTGTAAATTCGTTTTAAACAAAGTGTCCTTATTTTAATATACAGGGTGTTACTCTCGGCCCTGCCAGTAACTTTTAAAATTGCTAAAAATTTAAATTAAATTCTTTAAACAAAAAGTGATCCAGCCATTCTCGTTATATGCAGGGTGTAGCTTTTGACCCTGTCCGACAATTTTAAAGCAACGCCCCCGAACTTCAAAATCGAATCAAATAAAGTGCATCGACGGTCTCAGGAGTCTCAGCTTTAAAATTTCACACAAAAAATTATTATTTTTTACAAACAAAGAGGCGCGTTCGTGTTCACGGCACATCGAATGGTCAAAGGTCCCAACATAATACTATGTCATTTTCAGTTTTCAATCTCAAACATCCTAACGTTGGCATTATTAAACATGTACCATCTCTAGACGTTTGACTACCATGTGTATAATAAAATTGTCCTTAAACAACGTTAAAAAAATAGAGTGTGTCAGAGCCATTTCAACATCCAGTCCGAACTTGAAATAAATTAGGGACGAACAATATATATTTTTAAATTAGTAAACGCTACAATTAACTAAACTTACTGAGTTCAGTAACCAAGTTGACATGAAATTCACCATACAAGCATTATATGCTTAGGTGTTTGTCAACTTGATGATGATGATTTGTATGTATTTATAAAAAAATGTATTTGTTCTTCTGTTTCATTATGCGTTGAATAAACTTTGAAACAATAAAATAATGTGACAATAGAGAATACATATTTATTTATTAAAATGAAATAAATTATGAATATAAAATAAGTTCATTTCATAAGTAACACATACATAACTTTTTACGTAACAAATCAAAATAATTTAACATATACCTGCCTAATGAACATATAGTTTTTTCAATTATTTCATCTCCGTTTTTGAAGTATTCGAGAGTTAAAGTGAGACTAGGTCGTGTGAGGGTTTTAAACATTGAATCGTATATTAGTTTTGCGTTACACAGCTCAAAATCTCTAAAAGCAATATTTTTGTTTTGATTTCCCCCTTAAACAAACAATTATTCATGTCATTTTACTGAAGTTTAGAAAAGACGCGATCAAGATTGGATGAAACAAACTTGTAAAACAACTGTAAGGTTATGTCAAGTCCTTATTATCACGAAAGTGATATTATAAATGTAAACTTTCTCGATGCAATCCAAGTATAATGTAATTGAAATCATTTTATAGACTTTATGAATGCTTAAGCCTTAAATGTTTAGTCGCTGTCTACGTACTTTTCCATAAAGAAATACGAGTCAAACTAGATTTTTTACAATGGCAGACCATTATTCCCATTTCCATAAATATGTTTGAGCTGAAGTTCTCAAACAATACAAGTATACCAGCGGAAATGTTTAATCGAGAAGGGAGGTGCGAGGTGAGACGCTAAGTAGGCGGATCCTAAACACGAGTATGACCTTCTCTCTCATTTTAATGCACGTGGCATAAAAGACGTAAGACGTGATGTGATAGAAACAACTATACGTTATGCATTGACACTATCCACTACTATTTTTCACTACGTCTGTGATTGTTTCCGTTTATGGTTTTCCGCTACAATATAAAGCATTCCATCTCCACATCACTTTTAATAAATTCACGCCAAAGCCTATGAAGTAAGATATTGTTCAACTTAGTTGAATAAAATGTTATTTTTTTTAAAGAGACTTTTCCTTATTTTGCAACTAAACTTCGTATTTAAACTTTCCTTTATAATTAAAGAAAATAGAATTTTCATTAAAACTGCAAAAAAGGCGATTTCATATTTTAACTTTTTTATAATACCCTGTATAATTTGTCTTAAGTTTGACAACTGTTTATGACTTCCTAAGACCAGCAAAGCTTTCTATGACTTTTTCTTGGTAAATCAAATATAAGAAAGTTTACAAGAGTGCGATATTCCATCCAGGGACACACTGTATACAGGGTGGCCCACGAAGTTTTGGAGAGTCGGTATCTCGTAAACTAATTGAACTAAAATTTTGAAATTTGCTGATTTTAAACAGTGGAATGCGGTGTCTATTTTTGGTATAAAAGGACTTTGTTGCAACATCGCATTTCCGATCACGTGACATCAACTTCAAAATTTTAAATGGAACAACCTATATATTATTGAGTTTTTGTGAAGGCCTTTCTAATACAAATTCAACGATACCATATTGGTCAACGGTGACAATATGAGCTGTTAAATGAATGCACGAATTTAAAAAAATATATTAAAGAACACCAGTATAATTAAAAAACAAAATAAGTAGAAAAATCATTACAGTTGATGGTCAAATTGATGTCCATCTTCAGTAATGCAATGCTCAAATCTTGTTAAAAGATTTCTAGTGCATGCTGCTCTAATAATTTCTGGTGTAACAGTTTGGCACGCTGCTCTGATTTTGTTATACAAATCGTCTAAATCTGTAAGCTGTGTAAAATAAACCAAACCTTTTAAATATCCCCAGAGGAAGAAATCTAAAGGTGTAATATCTGGGGAACGAGCCGGCCAATGTATTGTAAAATTTCACCCAATCCATCTGTCACGGAAAGTAGCATTAAGATATGTCGTTACTTGCCGGGCATAGTGAGGAGGTGCACCATCCTGCTGCCACCACATCGTCTCTCTGTCGTTTAAGGGAATATCTTCAAGTAAAGCGGGAAGTTTGTTCTGGAGAATATCTAAATACCTTACGCCGGTCAAAGTTCCTTTATACAAATACGGCCCAATTAAGCGGCCGTTGAATAAACCGCACCAGACATAGTGTCTGGAAATTAGTTTCTCGCATCCATTTATGATTTTCAGCCGACCAGTAGTGACAATTGCGTCGATTAACGGTACCGTTGTTGTGAAACCAACTTTCATCAGTCCATAATATTTATTTAAAAATAATGGGCCATATGCGAGTTTTCCTGTCATTTCAACAATAAAATTTAGTCTTCTTTCAGGGTCTGCAGGGGTCAAACCTTGCGTTAAATGTATTTTGAAAGGATGATATTTATGATTCTTTAATACTCTTTGGATTGTAGTAGTTCTACTTACTCCACATTCTTGCTGAAGACGTCGAGTTGAGATATGGAGATTTACTTGAAGATAAGCCAGCCAGCCAATTTCACATAAGCGAAAGTATTTTTACTTGGAGTTGTTCGGTTGGGAAAACGTTCTCTGTACAAGTCTCGAGCACGCCTACTATTTCTTCGACACTCGCCGTTAATGAGTAGCATATGGACATGCTCGTCGTAAGCAAAATGTAAAGGCATAATAGTCTTGATACTACTTGTACACAAAGCAAATCTACTTGACAGACCTTGGCAAGTGTGATATCTTTTTGTTGCTAGGATACTTTTTTGTTTCTAAGCTATCTACCTTTTTTAAATAAAGATAAAGAAATGTTCATAAAAATCTCTTTATCTTTACTGTAGTGCCGAAAAAACCTGACAATTATGGTATCGTTGAATTTGTATTAGAAAGTCCTTCACAAAAATGGAGTAATATACAGGGTGTCCCATTTAAAAAATTTGAAGTTGATGTCACGTGATCGGAAATGCGATGTTGCAATAAAGTCCTTTTATACCAAAAATGGACACCACATTCCACTGTTTAAAGTCACCAAATTTCAAAATTGTAGTTCAAATGATTTTTGAGATATCGACTGGCTAACACTTCGTGGGCCACCCTGTATATTTTCTCACACTGTTGTCTATTAGAGACTGGATTGTATGTGCAGCCGTGTTACATTATTTGCTAAATTTTGTTCATGTAATGTAATCATTTAAATACGTTATTTAATTATCAATTCTAAAGCGTGCGTTTATACTAATAAGCATACAAACGACTGCTAATTTTAATCTTCAAACATTCACATTAAACTTGGACGCAATATCCTGTCCCTCGGAAAGTGGCACAGACAACAAAAATATATTTCTAATATGCCAATAGCTGCCACATAGCATTCGATAATGGAGGATTGAAACGTTACTCTTACACCAAACACCAACATTCAAACAGGTTATTTAAATTTTATGAGTTACCTTTTTAAATTTGAATAGGGAGGATAAAAGTGATTTAAATTGAAAGGTAAAATAGCTTTTTGGTAGGGCTTAATTAGAAACTGGATAAATAAGTCTGCTGTTTACATATACTACTCACTGTTTCATTTAAGGCTTTAACTTTCACCAGTCATTGAAAAATTCTTTTTTTGGGTTTCTATCAGATAATTATCATTCATTCAAAATTTAATATGAAAAACTCTCTACATATACTGTTCATCTAATTCTAACCCCCTAGTACAATTATAAAGCTAAATCAATGAAGAGATTGTGTAATAATAACGAGAAGTTAATAATAATCTCAAAAAATAAAGTGAAATCTTCTGTACATCAACGAAAATATTATGTATAGACAATCAATAATAGCCTCAAATGAATGATAGTAAAACTTTCATATACCATATGCAATATTTAATATCAATAGAAAAATGATCTATTTTTATTTGTGCCATTTGTTGATCTATTCAGAAATAGATCAGAATCAACTTACTTACTTTTATTGTCTCAAAATACATTTGATATTTAAAAGATCGAAATTGTTAAAATGCGCAAATAAAAAAATATTTATCAAATCTCGTTTACCTCGTCTCAATAAATAAACATTCCCTTGAATTGAATAATGTCAAACCATTTAAAAATTTGTGCACGAGCTTTTTTCATTCTCATCCGAAATCCTCAGAATGGTATACGATCATTCGAAATAAAAACTATTATTATAATGAATATTAATTATTATTAATTAAATAAAAAAGAAAAAGTATTTCAAGGTCACAGTTTAACCAGCACTCCGCAGTTTAATCCGATATTATAAAATCGACTCTTAGTATTGGGTGTTACTGAAAAACAGATAAGCACAAAGTTTGTGAATAGCAGCATAATTCACCACAAGGTAAACAAAAAATTGTAGTTCCGGGCAAATTTCATAATTTTAGGGCTCGTCTTAAAATAATTTCTGGTACATATTTAGCATCTACAAGAAATATAATTCGTATTTTTTACTATTAACTAGTGACGTCGGAATTTTCCATGAATAGTTTCATCAATTCACTAACGACATTTTTATTTGAGGTCCATGTTGTTGGGCTTAAAAACAAATTTAATAAAGTTGTAAAAAATGCTGCTGTGTGAATTTAATTGTACTAAAAGCTAATGTGTTAATATTTGTAAATCAGAAAATATTAAACATACCAACATAAAACAGAAGCACTGCGAGTATTTTCATATTAGAGTAGACTACTTGCTAAAATGTATGCATATATAAACTTGTCACGTCTCAGCATGCTTTCCTGACAAGCTGGAAATTCTGCACATAGCGTGTCTGATTTTGATTCAACTAAATGCATTGCCTGTCCTTACATTTAGATGTATATATTTATAATACAGTTCTCTTAAGGTAGCCATCACTCGCGTGATTTTAAATCTAAAAAAATTTAGAATTGTAAGATAAATTTGTCAAAATTCTACGTGAATGGGATGTAGGATCTTTAACTTAAGGAAGGGGTGGTTTTATATTGTAAAAAACACCACCACCACCACAGAAATTAGACAACCCCCAATTCCAGAAGCCAGGGGCTTCTGCCGATCAGACAAGTCAACAAAATTTAAATGATTTAATTCGAACAAATCATATGAACGAGGAAGAACGCAACGAAATAAAACTTATAAATAAATTTCCCGATATTTTTCACCATCCTGATCAAAAATTGTAATTCACAAACAAAATTAAGCACGAGATAAAAACAAAAGATGAAATTCCAATTCACGTAAAGGCATATCGTTTTCCACACTATCATAAAACCGAGGTAAATACGCAAATGAATAAAATGTTAAATGACGGAATTATTAGACCAAGTCAATCACTGTGGTCAAGTCCAATTTGGATGGTTCCAAAAAAGGCTGACGCATCCGGAACGAATAAACGTGGACATACAACCATTTCCTCCGACAGTGCCAGAGCTGGAGCCAGGATTCGAACCCGGTGGTGCGATGCTCGTGTGATTAATCGCGATTGCTACCTCGCGCCTTAACCCACGCGGTTATCGACCAGACTAAAAACTAATATTTTTATAGGTAAAAAAATACTAAAAGTGTACCTTCAAAATTATTTCAGCTTTATCACTTACTAATTATTTTTTTTTTTTGTAATATGAAACGTTACGATCGATCGTAAACAAATATTTCCCACAACAAAATAAACAAACTCACTTTTCATTTAACTACAAATATATGATTAAATACAGTTTTAATAATATACTGTCAGTAAAATATGACATTACATTTATCATGATAAATACCTCCAGAGCACGGCCAACTTACGCGAGCAACTTGCCAGGTGCCTCTACAACACTCCAATTTTCACAGTTTAACAGCATCTATTGTTGATGTTCCCCTAAGACGCGTGTGTGTTAGGAAAATAACACATACCTCACCTTCTATGTTACATGAATATGAAGGCGTTTTTGGAGGATTGTGGGAAAAACTATTTAACAAATATCCAAAACACTTTTTCAATTATTACATAAATATGTTCCACTGAATGCGTACATTATATAGTAGTGGAATTTACAAACCAAGCGATAGGCATAAAAATACAAGAAAAAGAAATTTAAACATTCGTAATTTCTTTAACTAATAATTATTGTTAAACTTTCGTGTATCTGTTACTACAGAAACCAATTAGGGCGATAAAATTGCTTTATCTATTTTCAGTACCTATGTAATGTCAAACATTACAGAATTAAGTTTAGTGCCATAGTGATATCCATTACGGCACTAGTATGATAAAATGACACTTTACCGCACTAGTGTGGTAAAGTAATAAAAGAGGAATAAGTAAACTCGGCCACTTCTTTATCTTGTTAGCTTGGCACAATTTTCGAATTTTAGTCCAACTCATAACTTGCTTTGCACTTTGCGGGAATTAGACGTACAATCGCTCCGTTTGCAACTGCTTCTACATCGGATGGCAAACTTTCTATAAAATCACTTATTTTTTAAAATGTTTTTTATTTAAGTAAAAGTAATTAAACGTTACTTAGAAAACTTACATCATTTTGTACCTTATTAGTTTACATCATTTTTAATTTGACACTTTTTCACATTTGTTGTCCAAATGAATTTATTGCCTTCATCTTATTATTTCATGACAGTAGATGAAACGTTACAAGATACGTATCGTGGAATTTGATCATTTTTCATTTTTACATTTCGCATTGTAATATTATACGATATTCATATCGCAACTAACTATTACCACACTGCGTGCGGTAAAGTAATTCTAGTCGCACTTAAATAATGTGGTAAACTCACCACTACTGTACAGATATAGGTAAAAGTTAATAACAGTTTAAGGTTTTTGAAACATCTTTCTACCCTTTTAGCAGTAACTTGGCCAATCTTGTGTGTAAACATTAGGCCGTTAAGTTTCCTATCAAAAGGCAAAATACAACTTTGCTTTGCGAGTAAATTGCACGCAAAAATTTGCCTTTTTTCAAATGGGTAAACACACACACACACACACACACACACACACACAATGACAACTACACAACAGCCATTCCCACATGACATTGCATTTGTCATAGCTGACTAGCCGTGTTGCCTGTCACACAACCTCATCTAGTTTACTGCTACTATCTCCTAGATTACTGCTATATATACAACCGTGAAAGGATCCCGCACTTTTCTTATGGAAATTGGGTTTCAATAAAATTGGTTCAAAATTTAGACACAGGTAGTTTATGTTGTACTGATCAAAAGTCTCCATGGCCACAAAAAAAAATTACCTACAAGATTTTAAGATATAGTGTCCGGAAGGTCAGAATTTTGCGCAATCTCCATATCATGGTGATGCTTGGAAATACATTTCTGCTTGCTTTTATGCATGTTCGAGAGTGTACATGTACTGTACAATACACACACAAACAAACCTACACACGTAGATATCGGTATCTCGAGATCTGCGATAGCTAGACATAAAAAAAAATACAAGTGGACTAAATTTAAACTCTATAACCGGAAATTATTTTCGAATATACAGGGCGAGCCAAGACGAAATTACAGGATCAAGTACCTTTTTTAAAATGGTACAATCAGTACATTTTTTGAGCCTCTTTCTAGACTCTATTCATTCCTATATTATTATTGACTATCTCCCAACCACTTATAGGTAATGAATTTTTTTGTTGAAATAATATCTGCAGATGCATATTGAAAAAATCACCAAAGTAACAATTATGAGTTTTAAGAAAAACTTACGTGAATACTAGTTACGAGACATATAATTAATGTTTTTGAGATATTTTTAATTCCTAAAATGTACAGGGTGGTTAACAATTATTTTTCAATTAAGAAGTTTGTAAATTGAATTTTCTCAATTTTTTCAAATGGAACACCCTGTATATTTTTCGACGATGTGATGTAGAAATGAAAAATGAACATTTTTTTGTAAGTACTTGCCTATGGCTATTTGCTGCCATTTTCGATTTATTGAGCAATAAGTACTAAATTCAAAAATTAAACTTAAAAAATTAGAGATTTCTTCAGATAATTGACCAGAGAAATTATCACGCTATACTCCTAAACAAGCTACTTATTATAGGATTCGACAAGAAACTACTATATTTCTTTTTATCATATTTGTCAAACAGAGAACAATTTGTCGAATACAGGGGTTACCAATCATTTAGATTTACTGCTACTAGCGGAGCGCCACAAGGCAGCAACCTTGCTCCTCTGCTTTTCTCGCTATTTATTAATGACATCTGCAGTCAAGTTAGTGGCAACATGATTTTATTTGCTAATGACTTAAAAATCTACAAGATAATTCAGTCACTCGCGGACTGTTTGGATCTGCAGAAAGATTTAAACAGAGTAGACAATTGGTGCCTTGAAAATAGACTACCTTTGAACATTGAGAAATGTAAAGTCATGACTTTCAGTCTGAAACACAACATGATTCTACACAATTATACAATTCAATCAATACGCATTGAGCGCTGCACGGTGTTTAAGGATCTTGGCATCACCATTGACTCCTAGCTAACATTTAATACGCATGCTGAAGCTGTGACTAAATCTGCACTAAAAATGTTAGGTTTCATCTTCAGAACCTGCCGATACTTTGCAAATATTACTTCGCTGAAAATTGTATACTATTGTTATGTAAGATCTAAGTTGGAGTATGGATCAATAGTATGGAGTCCTTTCTATAGCGAATATATACCCAAGCTCGAGCAAATTCAAAGAAAGTTCTTGAAATTTCTAACTTTAAAATTAGATGGGGTTTATCCTCAACAAGATACAGAGCAATCTGTTCTTCTCAGTCGGTTTGATATTTCCTCACTCGAATTCAGAAGGAAATATTCTGCTCTACAATTTTTATTCAAACTGTGTAACAATCCAATCGACTGTGCAGATCTGAGCGCTCAACTAAAGATACAGGTGCCTAGCTTTAATACTAGGTCCACTTCACAATTTTACCTTAGTAGGGCTAACACAAATTTGGGCTTCAGGTCCCCTCTATATCGCATGTGCACGCTTTATAATCACCTATCAAACCACCTAGATATCTACCATAATAGTTATTTTCAATACTCTAATAAAGTCAAAGAACTGCTCTTATCTCATCAATAATGCCCTAGTTGTAGTGAAAATCTGTTATTATTAAACCTAAACTTGAACTATGTATGTTATTACTATTGTACTAAATGTCTTATTTCTCATATTATTTATTGTATCTGTATTATTATCTATTGTATCTTAATTCTATTTATACTATTTTTATTGTGTGCTAGGTCAAATTATCTTGTACATTTTTCTGTTAGATAATAAGGCTTATTATTATTATTATAATAAGGGCTTCACATGTAATCAATTTTAATTGACACACACCTCTATCCATCTTTGAAATGAAGTTCATATTTTGTATTGTAGAATAGTAGAAACTTCCTCCAACGTACTAAAAGTTTAAATCTGCAGCCTAGCTCTTAAATTCACGTTGATATAGACAGATGAACATAGTGACAGATATTCATCTAGTGTCAATATTCTAAAATTAAAACAGTTTTCAAACGAAAAGTATATCAAGAAAACAAAATAGATAGTTTGGTCTATGATTATGGTAAAGAATTATTTTAATTATAGATAGCTCTTTCTACAAAAATTTTTTTATTAATTCTTTTAACACAAAATATATAAAATATTTTCATCCCTATGTTTCACCGAATTGTTACAATCAAAATTTACTACAGTACAAACGTTTTGGTATTTCTTTTAATCACACTCGATTAGACAAACGAAACTGAACGATTTTATCACATTTCAAGCGTAGGAGTAAGGGCTGAACTCACGATTGCCTTCGTACAGAGTTAAATCGTACCTCACTGATAGTGTGTATTTCTGAGATTTCCTAGCAATGTTTCTTGTTGATTTCTTAGGACACGAATTTGTTACACTAATCTTCTAAAACACGATTTCATCCTACATTGGCATCGAATGAATCACAGAAAGAGTTCACCATTCTCGACGAATTCTTTCCAGATTGTGCTTTTTATTTGTTAGAGGAAATAATTTGGATTGTTAGGCGGAGAATATATTATATATATATATATATATATATATGTTATTACATATGATTTGCAGGAAACAACTACTCAGCAGGTAAATACCCCGACCTGCATTGAATTATACCTTACAAATCATGAATGGTAGCCAATGTCATTTGTCAATTCCCCGACCAGACATAGACCGGTTTCGAACTTATTAGTTCTCATCAGTATGCCATAGGTCATGGAACAGACAAATGACAGTGGCCAACCTACTAGTTTTATACAAACTGATGTAAATGGTGTACCGATGAGAGGTAAGTGAACCATCTCATGTGGCCAAATGCTACTATACACCAGACATCATGGATGTCTCCATGGTGTATATCGACTTGCTATTTTGCAAGCACTGAGAGCGGCAACCTTCAGCAATTGGTGGACTTAACCTATACTGTTATTACATATGATTTGCAGGAAACAACTACTCAGCATGCAACCAACAGCTACTCTCCGGACTATGTGCCTCGCCGAACGCTGAATTACAAGTTACAAGCCTGGAGCGTTAAGTGTAATAATCGCATATTACCATCAAAACGCTAATGTTTCGATTGCAACAAACACCAGCCGAAAGACTGATCCCACTTAAAGGAGCTCTCGTGCCAGTCTGCTACGGATTTACACGTACATAAAAAAATAAATACGTTGGATATTAATGATTATAAGATATTACGTAACGAAATCACTTGGGCTACTGTAGCGCAGCAGATATCGTAGGGCACTAACTTAACCCGGAAAGTGATGTACGTGCCTACGATAAAATTTCTCTAGCTCAGACTATCTCAGGGCGTTAAGCCCAAGCTTACATAAACTATCACTTTACTTACTTAACAATTCACTGAGGTTTCCATATGTAGTGGTCGCAGACGAAATAATGACACTTTCTATAAATAAAATGCACTATACTATACAATTTACAGATATTGGTTCTCTAGCATGTAACCTGGCGATGTTCAAAATTGTGGCCAATTTCTTGATTAATAGGTTATAACATTCATAAAATGCCTCGTGTAGCTATACATCGGTTTACAATGTCCTCATAAATGGTCATAAATTCTGCCACAAAGGTCTGATTTAAAGAACCTCCTTAAATAAATATACATGCATAGAATCTTTAAATATGTACAAGTTAAAATCCCAAAGTATGAATTGATATCCAGCCGAACCACTGAAGGTGGTCCCCGGTAAGTAAAAAAAAATAAACACAACACACTTATTCAGGGTGGTACGATACCGAGTCCGGACGTGGAAGAACTGTAGCCCTACGGAGATGTCTTCGGGACACAAGAAATGGACCCAAGGATGGGGTTGATGGTAGCCTCACCAGCCCTGGCCCCTTCCACTGTGTGTGGATGCCCCGTCCGTGGAACTCTCACTAACGTGTGTAGAAGCCCCGTCCGTAGAACCCTAAAGATATCATGATTTAATTCACAAAGTCAGAAATGCACGTGAAGCGTGCCTAATGTGAGCAATTCTGACATAACCTACAAAGGAAGCATAATTTACCTCACTGATGAGGGAACAATCCACCAAAAGCCACAGTCGGATGAATGGGGTCGAGTCCGCCTTTCAAGTTGACACTGTATTTCCAAAGGAGAGCCTGCAAATTTGCGAAACACGTGAGTAGAGAACGGGCAAGATGGCGTGAAGAGGTTAGCTTACCTTGTGTAATTAAATATCCTGCTTCCGCAGATAAAATTTACTCACAACCACAAAATATTCCGCTAAACGGAACAACAACAGATTGAGGAAATTTTCTTGAGTTGATAATTCTAAAATCCACCAGGATGCCTTGGATTAACCGAAGTGCACAGAATTATCAACTAGCTACCACCAACAAAAATGGTTGCCTTCGTTTTCCGCTCTCTGCTGATCACGTGCCGCAAGTGTCGCCCTCCCGTGGAGAATAGCGAAATATGTTACGGACGTAGCAGTTGTTATAATTCGGCCCACAAAATGCTGAAGCGTATGGTGGGTCGCATAAGCTAGAGGTCCGTAACAACTCGTCCGTACCACTTGCAGACTGCAGTTTCGAGCTGTTGGCTCTCGTCAGTGCAAGGTAGGCATGTGACGAACGACACGAGGATCCCTTGATTATTTGGTACATCTCGGTATCTTTACGATAGCGACATGTAAAATAGTAAGCAGGCACCATCTAGCGGTCCAGTATCTGTTGCAATCGAAAAATAAATAGGCTGACTGGGCTTAGCATAGTTCAAGTGTGCTTCTAGAGGGCAGAAATATTAAAACATAATATTTCAGTCGCAAGCTCCTCTATAAAATCCTTATTTTACTATAAGGAATGTAACCAGACTGCAACCAATAGCTACTCTCCAGGCTATATGCCCCGCCGAGCGTTGAATTACAAGTTACAAGCCTGGCGCGTTAAGTGTAATAATCGCATATTACCAACAAATTTTGTTTTGTTGTTGTTGTTTTGTTTGTTTCAACTTATAACTATAAAGTTAGCCAAGACTTGATGGATGGAGACCTAGTGAATTGTAAAATTGATGACTGGGCCAGAATACGGCGTATCTGGATCCTTGCGTGGCTGGTATTTAAATACCAGCGACAGGCGGGACAGGGTGTACGGAAAACCAATAGATAGAAAGAAATGCTTTATGCAATATAGAAATCGTTAGTTAGATCAGAGAGACAGTTACAGTGTAGGGAGCAATATAGAGAAATGCACGCACATAAAATAATCCTCTGCCTAAGCATAATAAATGAAAAATAATTTATGACTCACAGTTTTTCATTATAATATAAAGCAGGGCCACATATGGATCTAGCGGTGCATAAAATCTTCAAAGATAGCGGACCTGTAATGAATCGACTAGTAATATACCCACATTTTAATGGCTGGTAAAAGGTCAGAAGCCTTATTTTACACCTAAGGTGCGGATGTCAAACAGTTCATTAATGCCAGATGTGGAAACTCATGACATTGAAATAATGTAGGTTATTTTTCCACCTGTAGTTGAATTCCTTACATTGTTTGATTACTTATTACGTTTTCACTATAAAATAACAAAATGTATCGGTAGCACAGAAAACCTGCTGATAAACATATTCTAAACCGGTAATGCCGAAAAATTTTGATAGTAGCATATAAATTGAATTTCTCTAAATATAACTTCATTTTTTGTCGAAGCGTATTTGTAATTTGGTTATCAATGAGGCATTTGTCTTTTTAAATTTCACACTAAATCTGTACTAATGAGTTTACCTTTAATTAAATGTACATCTACGTATGGTGTTATTTCGCATTTTAAATGTTTGAAAGTATTTAGTTGTTTTAATGAAAAATATAGTAGAAGCTTTCATATATAATTTACGAGTTTTCACGCAAACACACACGAATATTTTAAAATTGCTACATAAAACACATGAAACAAAAGCTGTAAATTGAAAAGCATAATTGTTGCTTTTATTCAAAAGCAGAAGTTTGTTTCTCCTGTATTATATATGTATATTCATAACAAAATAACTATTACCACTTCTAAGAAGAAAGACGGGAATTATGCAGACTTCCTTCCTTATAATATGCCAACCTTAAACACACCCCGGAAATAATTATAACTAAACTAATTTTAGTTTTTCAAAACTAAGGATACTTTTACTCTTCTTATTATATCTAAATCAAAATGTATAATAACCGTGATTACGAGATTTAATAGTTTCGTATGTTTTGGCTTTCCCTAAAATAATTTTCAGCGTAATATCTTTTCGTAGGGTTTTTCTCTTTCACCAAGTACTGCTAACAATTTTCTCTTTGTAAGTAATTAATAAGAAAACTTATGATCGCGTGTTAAACCATCGATTTATGTGAAGTTGTGCACTATGAAAAATTTAAACATATACTGTTTTAATCTGCAAAAGATAGTTGACCTATATTTGGTTTGATTTGCTACGGAATAAGCAATAAATCGAAATTATTTCCCATAGGAAACAATTTCCTTCACGAAAATAAGATAATAAGTTGTTCCTGAAATGTCTTATTAATTTTCACAAAATGTTGACTTTAACTTTATATGTTTGGATTTTTCATGTTTTTAATATATACTGCAATATTTGACAATAGAGAGGACATATAAACATTTATCCTCTATCTATGTTGCATATTTCAGACTAATTTGAAAGTAAAAGCACTCGTTTCCAGACACCCTGGTTCAAGCCCGTCAACCTAATTTTTGTAGGGAAATGAAAAAATGAAATAAATTTGAACATACTGGGATAATGACTGTATATTTATTCACAGATGTAAATTTCCTCAGTCAGCGGGTTCCTTTAACCATATGTTTTATCTAAGCCTAGGTACACTACTCCATTGACTTAAAATAGTGGTACAGGTGTTCAAGCTGGCTTTAAATAAAACGTCAATGCAATGCGATGTTTTGATGCAATTTTTAGTTATTCGGAGCATTTTTTAAATTGTCTCTATAACTTTTAACCCCTGCGCCCCTACGTGCGGATATTTGTAAAAGTAACGGTGGAATACTGTATTGTCATCCGATGTTAGTAACTGTGCAAAATTTCATCAATTGTTTTAAATAAAGGATGCAAAATTTTAAGAAAAACATCATTCTGAGTTAAAGAAAAGCATATAAAAATGATATAATAATATAGCATAGTAAACAATACTGTAGTTGGCACTACGTATGTATTGTCGGACATTTTCCTTTTCATACAAAGGCCGATGTTCCTTGGACTTAGTCATATCTGTAACAGTGCTTACCACTTGTGAAGCCAGACAATGGTGAAATATTTATTTTTTGTGCAAACATTCAGTTCCTGGGCCTCATGAACTTAATTGTTATATATTAGGAAAATGATACAGGGTCCTCAGTACTTTATAAACTTTTCAAATTGGTAAAGGTTATTTAATGCATTGTTTTGATTGTAAAATTGAAACATGTCAGAACGTCTTGGGAATTTCCAATTGACAACCCGATAATTTAAATGACGAAAAAATCGGTTTTTGTTTCAAAAGAACAAAAAGTGGGCAGACATATTTAAGATCTCGAAAAGAATTGGAAGCATGTTCCCAGATTTTGTGAATTTAAAGATCTTATTTTGAAAATGGAATCTCATAATTATAAAGCCATTAATTAAAGATATTTTATATTACTGGGAAATATTTAACATTTCATATAATCCATATCTGGGCACTTCCAGTAAATCGTAACTATTTTTTAGATTTTTTCTGTAGCTCACGAAAACCTTGCTGCCCTCTCTATCATTAATTTTATCTTGTAACTTTGTATTTAATTATTTTTGTGCTCTATTAATCTTCATTTTGGAATTTGCTTATTTTTATCAGGTCATACCATAAGCGGAGGCAAATAACTTGCCTTGGTTTCCGAGGCTGCTTATGGAGGTCGAATTTCATCCTAGATAATTTGCTGTTATTAACTTGTGAATTGCATATGAAAACCCCAACACAGAGTGAGTTGCTTTAGTTTTTTTGTATTCCAACCGTAGAAGATACCCCGACCTGCATTGAATTACACCTTACAAATCATGAAAAATTGGTAGCCAATGTCATTTGTCTACTCCCTGACCAGACATAGACCGGTTTCGAACTTATTAATTCTCCTCAGTATGCCATAGGTCATGGAGCAGACAAATGACAGTGGCCAACCTGATAGTCTTATACAGACTAATGTAAATGGTGTAGTGGTGAGAGGTAAGTGAATCCTCTCATGTGGTCTAATGCTACTATACACCAGGCATCATAGATGTCTCCATGGTGCATAGCGACTTGCCATTTTGCAAGTACCGAGAGGGGGGCGAGCGTAGGTGCGTCTTTACTATGTACATACTTCGGTATGCGATGTAAAGCAACGACAGGCGCGGTTAGTACTTGGATTGGTGACCATTCCAACGGAAACCGCGTTCTCGCCTCACACATCTTCCAGCGGCTTGTATATCAGTGTATGCGCGGAAGCTATACAACCTTAGGCGAGGGTTGTATAGGAGATATGCCATCCTTCGGAGGGGATGTAAAGCCGTCGGTCCCTTGTCTATTAAATGTTAGGCAAGTAAAAGATCCCTACTCTTCTTAAGGGAAGAGGTTCGGCAAAAATTCCTGGTTGGGGGTAGCTCGTCTACAGGCGTCGGTGTTAGGCCTCAGTAGCGGAAATAGGCCGACGTTAAATAAATGTATAAAAAAAAAAAAAAAAAAAAAGTACCGAGAGCGGCGACCTTCAGCCCTTGGTGGACTTAACCTATATACTGTTATTATACATGATTTGTAGGAAACAACTACTCAGCGGGCAAATACCCCGACCTGCATTGAATTACACCTTACAAATCATGAAAAATTGGTAGCCAATGTCATTGTCTACTCCCTGACCAGACATAGACCGGTTTCGAACTTATTAGTTCTCCTCAGTATGCCATAGGTCACATTGGCTACCAATTTTTCATGATTTGTAAGGTGTAATTCAATGCAGGTCGGGGTATTTGCCCGCTGAGTAGTTGTTTCCTGCAAATCATGTATAATAACAGTATATAGGTTAAGTCCTCCAAGGGCTGAAGGTCACCGCTCTCGGTACTTGCAAAAGTCGCTATGCATCATGGAGACATCTATGATGTCTGGTGTATAGTAGCATTAGACCACATGAGAGGATTCACTTACCTCTCACCACATTAGTCTGTATAAGACTAGCAGGTTGGCCACTGTCATTTGTCTGCTCCATGACCTATGGCATACTGAGGAGAACTAATAAGTTCGAAACCGGTCTATGTCTGGTCAGGGAGTAGACAAATGACATTGGCTACCAATTTTTCATGAGTTGTAAGGTGTAATTCAATGCAGGTCGGGGTATTTGCCCGCTGAGTAGTTGTTTCCTGCAAATCATGTATAATAACAATATATATATATTCATGGAATCTTTTCTTGAACCTTTGAATTTATGTAGTAGACTCGACGGGGGATTGTTCTTGGGAATTAGGTTCATCAATGAAACACCAAACTTATTTTTAACGTTTCGGCTGGGGGCCCCTAGCCTTCATATTAAAAACAATTTTTTCTGATGAAGGCTAGGGGCCCCCAGCCGAAACGTTAAAAATAAGTTTGATGTTTCATTGATGAACCTAATTCCTAAGAACAATCCCCCGTCGAGTCTACTATATATATATATATATATATATATATATCTATATGACTGATGGTCGAGAGGTGAGCGCACTTGCCTCTCACCCAAAAGTTCCGGGTTCGATCGCCGGTCGTGGCAGTGGAAAATACTGTGAGAGGGATTTTCCACTATACGCGGATATTGGGTGTGTGTCCCTTGTCTCTAAATGTGTAGCTATATATATATATATCTATATGACTGATGGTCGAGAGGTGAGCGCACTTGCCTCTCACCCAAAAGTTCCGGGTTCGATCGCCGGTCGTGGCAGTGGAAAATACTGTGAGAGGGATTTTCCACTATACGCGGATATTGGGTGTGTGTCCCTTGTCTCTAAATGTGTAGCCCCCTCCCACACAGCCTTCCGGGATAAAGGGGGTCGTCATTACCTGTGATGTATTTATTATTTATTATTATTTATTATTATTTATTATTATTTATTATTATTTATTATTATTTATTATTATTTATTATTATTTATTATTATTTATTATTATTTATTATTATTTATTATTATTTATTATTATTTATTATTATTTATTATTATTTATTATTATCTATTATTATTTATATATTATTTATTTAAAGACTCCAATATTAAAATAGCTAATAAACATTTTAAAACTGTTTCACAATTACATAGTATTACGACGGCTCCCTTAAGGAATAAAGAAAAATCTTATGTCATTGTTTATATTTCATTTTACTTATTTGTTTGGTGGTACTTAAATATATATAATTGTTGTTTTCAGTAGTAGCGGTTGCATATAATTTTTTCTCTCTGTTTCTAGTATATACACACTTTTTATTAATGGTTTTTAAGGTATGCCATTTAAATGTAAGGTCTCTCACAGCTCATTTTTTGGATTTTTCTGAATATTTTCAAATAAATACATATGATGTCATTGCTATTAGCGAAACATGGTTAACCCCACTTATATCCAATGATGATGTCAATGTTGAAGGTCATACTTTTTTGAGAAGAGACAGAAATAGGGGCATTAGAGGAGGAGGAGTAGGAATTTACTTAAGGAATATGTACCAATACAGGTTACTTGAATTTAATGATAATATTGAGGATCTCTGGGTATGTATCAAATACAATAATATTAATATTGTATTGGGCTGTGTATACAGGTCGCCCAGCCAAAATATTAATGAGTTTTTAAGTGAATTTGAAATTTCTTTAATTAATAACTTGCCTATATCTGATGAAATAATATGTCTTGGGGATTTTAATATTGATTTATTGAATTTTAACACTGTAAGTAACAACAAATTTCATGCTATATTAGAGGGTACTGGCTTAAAACAAATTATCGAAACGCCTACTAGAGTCACGTCAAATAGTGCTACACTTTTGGATTACATAATTATTCCTGAGAAAGACAATGTCTCTGTAGCAGGTACAGTATCATTACCCGAAATTTCAGATCATGAGTTGGTTTATGCTCACTTAAACT
Source organism: Leptura quadrifasciata (assembly GCA_963675555.1). NCBI lineage: Eukaryota > Metazoa > Arthropoda > Insecta > Coleoptera > Cerambycidae > Leptura > Leptura quadrifasciata. The sequence continues at coordinate 49,211,887 of OY776680.1, read as the reverse complement.
TAAAGCTTCCGAGTAATCAAGCAGTTACGCGTACATATAGAGACATGAGAAATGTAGACAAGGACTTGCTATATGATCATTTGCAATCGATACCGTGGCGTAATATGTATGATATTGACGACATAGATGGCAAATTAAATTTTTTTAATGAAAATATTAACACATTAATGGACATTCATGCGCCATTCAAAACATCTACTTTCAAAAAATTCCACAAACCCTGGGTTACTGATAACATTAAGCTGATTATGAATTTGAGAGATAAGGCTGAAGAAAAGTTTAAACGTTCAAAAGATCCATTACATTTTGCACAGTATAAGAACTTACGTAATTTCGTAAATATTTCTATTAAGACAGAAAAAAAAGCTTATTTACAAACTTCATTACAGAAAGGTAATAAAGACATGTGGAATTCTTTAAAAAAACTAAATATCATTAAGAAAAATAGGGATGTCACTAAAATAATACCTGAACATCTTTCAAATGTGAATGCCATTAACAATCATTTTGTAACTTCTGTGCCAGCAACTAATATACCTGGTAACCATATTTATAATTATTATAATAATATTAAAGACTATAAATGGTAGCTTACGATTCAAAACAATTAGCGTTAATGAGGTTGGTAACTTTTTGATCTCTATTAAAACTGGTGCTGTAGGTGTTGATGGCATTCATATAAATTTTATCGTATTATGCTGTCCCTTTATCCTTGATTATATCTGCCATATAGTAAATTTTTGTATTATTAACTCTGTTTTCCCAAGCGAATGGAAGTTGGCACACGTTGTGCCCCTCCCTAAAACCGATACCCCTGTAGAATATAATCAATTAAGGCCTATAAATATTTTACCGGTATTATCCAAAATTATTGAGTATGCCATAAAATCTCAATTAGTTGAACATATAGAAATAAATAATATACTTCCAGAAACGCAATCAGGTTTTAGAGCGGGGCACAGCTGTGCCACGGCACTTTTAAATTTAACTGACCATATTCTTGGGGCAATAGACAACGAAAAGTTAACTGTATTGGTGCTGCTTGATTATTCGAAGGCTTTTGATACTTTGAACCATGAACTTTTATTGTTGATATTAAAACATATAGGATTAAATGATACAGCTGTGTTATTCTTTAAGAACTACCTTAATAACAGAAAACAAAGAGTGATTTTGAATGGGGAGTCTTCTGATTTCGTGAGCATAACGAAAGGAGTGCCACAGGGTTCTGTTTTGGGACCGCTACTGTTCTCCATATATACAGCATCAATACCTAGTTATCTAAGACATTGCAAATCTCAAATGTATGCGGATGATGTTCAGCTTATGTGTTCATTTAGTACCACTGAGTTACAAACTTATTGCGATTTAATGAATAGAGATCTGGAAACTATATACAGAATTTCATTAGAACATTCTTTGTACTTGAACCCTCGTAAATGTACTGCAATGCTCTTTGGTAGGAATGCGGATAGAATTCGGTCAGCGCCCAATATTAAAATTCAAATAAATGATATAATTCTGCCATTACAAGACGAAGTTAAAAACTTAGGATTATTTATTGATACTAACCTTAGATTTGATAAGCATATATCGCTGTGTATTAAAAGAGCAATAGCTAAATTAAAAGTGTTATACAATTCTAAAGATATCTTAAGCACAAAACTAAAACTTCAGTTATGTGATTCTCTAGTTTTGTCGATATTTAATTACGGAGATACTGTGTATGGACCTTGTCTAACTTATGCCAATACGCAACGCATACAAAAAATACAAAATTATTTCCTTCGTTTTGCTTACGGAATCAGAAGACGTCAACCAATTAGTCATAAACTTACTGAGTCAAAATGGTTTAATATGAAGAATAGGAGAAAATTACATTCGGCAATTCTGTATCATAAAATTATTACTCATAAAATGCCTACTTATCTCTACAGAAAAATTTCATTTCGCACTGACGTTCATACAATAAATATAAGATTTAAGGGTACCTTAACACCCCCCGCTCATAAGACTGCCTTATTTCAAAGGTCTTTTTCATTTAACATTGCCAGATTGTACAATTCCTTACCCCTTCACATCAAATCTTGCACTGTTTCGTCCTTCTCTAAAAATTACAAAAAATATATGTTTTTACCTTGAACCGTTTATATAAGTGTGACTATCTTGTTATAAACTTTATTTATATGTTTCCGCTAGTACTACAAATAATATTGTATTTTATATACCAAAACAATTAAATACGGTTTACTTCATTGGATATGCCCACAATATGCCACTACCATGGGTTAAGTGGAAGAGCAGCTGTTGTTTACAACAAGTTGAACTTCGCCCTTTTGTCTGTTTTTGTAAGTAATTAATTTCTGTAAAATATGTTGTTGGCAAATAAGCTTTTTTTTTTTTTTTTTTTTTTTTTTTTACAAAAAACCAGTCACCCTACTCTGTGGCTCCGACCCTCACAGAGGGGAGCTGGTAATACCAACAGCCACTCCCCACGCCCGTGGGGTGAGTGACTACCGGGTCCGCGAATCGTGTGCCCTGAGTAGACGTAATGAACCGAGGATGACAGCCTTCTGCATTCTGCCGGCTAAGATCTCTGCCGAATCTCGGCATGCCGGTATGATCTTTAGTTCTGAAAGCAGCGTCTGTCTCATTCCACCGAGGGCTCCTATAATCAGTACCACTATTTTAACAGAATGGCCTGGATAAAGCCTGCGGAGTTCGAAGAGCAAATCTCGATATTTTGTCCGTTTTTCCTCCTCTTTCAAGACAATGTTGCTCTCAGCGGGAGCTGAGAATTCCACGACATACATTGTCTTGAGTTGGTGGTCGAGGAGTACTATGTCAGGCTTGTTGGCTTGTATTTGCCTGACGGTGGGAAACGAGTAGTTCCAATAAATTAGGTACTTCTCATTCCCCACAACGGACTCAATATCCCCCGGAACGTAAGGCAGCACTGGTGTTTCGTCTATCCCATACGAGTGCCTTAGATGATAGTAAAGCACCCGTAATGCTGCGTTGTGTCTATGAATATAGGCCGAGACTGCGTATGTCGGGCAAGCCGACAGTAAGTGCATTACAGTCTCCGGCGCCCTGCGGCAGGCCCTGCAGCTGATATCAGGGACCTCCATACCCATGACACGACGTCGATAGACGAGAGTGTTAAATACACCATCCTGGCAAGCCATTATGAATCCCTCGGTCTCAGACTTCAGCCCAGCTGACCTTAAGAAGGCGAAGGTCAGCCTTACGGATAAGCCGAGGTCTTCTATATTTTTATAGAAGACCCCGTGCAATGGCTTATCCTTATGGAGCTGCAGAAGGATGTTGTGTTCTGCAGCTCTAATGTGGGCTTTTAGTCGAACGGGTTCCAACTCGGTGACAGAGTCGGGGTTTACCCGCTCGACGTCGAAGATGAGACCAAGTTCATCGGCTGCTCTCCGTGCTGCCTTAAAGAGAAAAGCTCCTACCTCTGCATTTTCATGGTCTCGGACCATGCAGAGGAGGGGATCCGAACTCCTGATGACCTTACATGCTCCATCCAGAACCATCCTGCTATGGAGACTCTCCAAGCTCAAGAGTCCACGGCCTCCCCGATGTCGTGGGAGATATAACCGTGGAACGGACGATTTAGGATACAAGCTCCTATTAAGATGCATCTTCTTGCGGGTTACTACATCGAGTTGACGCAGCTCTTCTCTAGTCCACTTCACTACTCCGAAAGAGTAGAGAAGGATGGGAACGGCAAGCATATTTGTAGCAGACACCTTGTTCTTCCCCGACAGTTCTGAAGACCAGATCTGTCTGAGTAGGTGCTGATACTTGCCGCGGAGAGCGTTTTTCACTACACTCACTTCTTGGGTGGAGCGTTGCTCGACACCCAAGTAAGTGTACGACTCTCCGGCATCTAGATGGTGTAAGATGCTTCCGTCCACGAGCTGCGCGTCCTCTCCATAGTCACCGCATCGTCCTCTCTTGAGATGGATCAGTGCGCATTTGTCCAACCCGAACTGCATACCGACAGCCTGCGTGTACTCCTGTACCACCCTAAGGGACTGTTGGAGATCCCTCTCTCCAGAGGCATAAAGTTTAAGGTCATCCATATAAAATAGATGGGTGACCTTATGCCTCCTGTCGCCGGGGGTACCGCAGTTGTAGCCACGGGTTTTCCGGAGCGAGACGGATAATGGCAGTAGTGAGATGCAAAACAGGAGGGGGCTGAGGGAATCTCCCTGAAATACTCCCCTTCTGAATGTTACCGACTCTGTTTGGACTCTATCGTTACCCGATGTTATGGTAAAGCGAGTCCTCCAGAGCGGCATCAGTTCTTCAATACATCTCACTACGGGACCGGGTACCACAAGACATCGGAGCAAGTGAACAATGAGCTCATGTGATGTCATATCAAATGCCTTGCGGTAGTCGATCCAGGCCATAGAGAGGTTCCGCTTATACTGCATGGAGTTCTGCGTGATACATCTATCGATCAGCAGGTTCTCCTTGCAGCCAGCGACACCTCTCTTCGACCCTCGTTGCTCATATATTCGTTCGTAAACCGGTTCGACTGCGCGGAGCACCCGCATGTACAAAATGCGTGTAAACACCTTGTAACATGCGTTTAGACAGGTTATCGGTCTGTAGTTCTTTGGGTTGGACAAATCTCCGTTCTTGGGGATCAGCACTGTCCGCCCCTCAACAACCCAAGAAGGGATTTGCTGCTCCCCATTCAACCAGGAATTAAAAATTCTGGCCAAATGGTGGTGGGTGCTCGATAACTTTTTCCACCAAAAGTTATTTATCCCATCGGGACCTGGAGCAGCAAAGTTCTTAGAGCCCTCAAGAGCCCTACGAACCTCTTCTGGAGTTATTGGTTCGCACACTTCCTGTGGTTGCTGAAGCCTTTGACAAAAGGCTTCAAAGTGTGCAAGGGCAGGAGAATCTCGGTTGAGTGGAAGCCTCTCCTCGTACAGTGTTTTCCAGAAGTTCTCCACCTGATCTGCAGTCGGCGGATTGTCTACAACACGCGGAGGCGGCTGGAAAAGGCGCGAGGGCTTCTCGCGGAACAGTTTATTTTCCGCAAGCCCCCTCGCCCGCCTCACTAGTGACTTTCTGCAAGTCACTAGCATCCGTATCCTGTCGACACAGTGCTGTTTGGTGGTTCGCAGCACTGCCTCATTGAGTGTGTGATGGACGCGTCTTAAGTTGGCGGCTAATCGACGCACTTTAGGCGTGAAAGGCCTGTTGGCCGCCATATAGTCCATCACACATTGGATACGGGATGCGTGTTGCCTCGCCGACCGGATCTTGGCTTCCATCTTTTGTATGCGCCGCTGCGCTCTCTCCTGTGGGGAAGAGGTATTTCGCCTCTCCACCTGAGACGAGCGTTGAGCAGCGGCATACACGGCACAATTTATGTGCCAGATGTCAGCCTCTTCTGGTAGCGCTGTACGAAGTTCAGCGTCCACTCTGGCCAGGTCTTGTGGCCCGGGGGTTTTCAGACGGTGTAACCCCCTTCTGGTACTGAGGCCCTCTGGTATTGGCGGAACGAGGAGAGCTACGTCCTCAACCGGTGAATGTGGCGGCTCTTCGGCCACCTCATTCACCGGTCCAGGAGCAGCCCTCACGTAGCCCCTACTACGAAGGTGGGATACATAGTCACGCAGATTTTGTGGCGTGAAGGCGCTATGCTCTGGTAGCCTCTCACACCACAGAGCATGCATCCGCGCCATGTATCCCCTCCGCGCGGGCTCACTGCTTTCATAACAATGCAGAAGTTCATCCCTCAGCTCATCCGTCCACTCAAAGCGTCCTTGGGCATTGCCATTGTCATCAACGGGCGGTCTGTCCGGTTGGGCCCCACCACCTTGCCCTTGACCCCTATCCGCACTGGGTCGATCGTGGGGGCCCTGCCTTCGGCCTATGGGAACCAAAGTTTAGGGCCTGTGGGTGGTTAGCCCAGCAGGCCCACGACCGACACCAGAGGGGAAGACGCTTTCCCCTCCCGGGTGTACTAGGGCTGCCGGTTCGGTTTTACACCCCAGCTGGAGTAAGTGGTGGCGCTACTCACCAAAGGCTTGATAGATGGAAGTCAGCCCCTCCTGCTTATCAAGCATTTTTTTTTTTTTTTTTTTTTTTTTACAAAAAACCAGTCACCCTACTCTGTGGCTCCGACCCTCACAGAGGGGAGCTGGTAATACCAATAGCCACTCCCCACGCCCGTGGGGTGAGTGACTACCGGGTCCGCGAATCGTGTGCCCTGAGTAGACGTAATGAACCGAGGATGACAGCCTTCTGCATTCTGCCGGCTAAGATCTCTGCCGAATCTCGGCATGCCGGTATGATCTTTAGTTCTGAAAGCAGCGTCTGTCTCATTCCACCGAGGGCTCCTATAATCAGTACCACTATTTTAACAGAATGGCCTGGATAAAGCCTGCGGAGTTCGAAGAGCAAATCTCGATATTTTGTCCGTTTTTCCTCCTCTTTCAAGACAATGTTGCTCTCAGCGGGAGCTGAGAATTCCACGACATACATTGTCTTGAGTTGGTGGTCGAGGAGTACTATGTCAGGCTTGTTGGCTTGTATTTGCCTGACGGTGGGAAACGAGTAGTTCCAATAAATTAGGCACTTCTCATTCCCCACAACGGACTCAATATCCCCCGGAACGTAAGGCAGCACTGGTGTTTCGTCTATCCCATACGAGTGCCTTAGATGATAGTAAAGCACTCGTAATGCTGCGTTGTGTCTATGAATATAGGCCGAGACTGCGTATGTCGGGCAAGCCGACAGTAAGTGCATTACAGTCTCCGGCGCCCTGCGGCAGGCCCTGCAGCTGATATCAGGGACCTCCATACCCATGACACGACGTCGATAGACGAGAGTGTTAAATACACCATCCTGGCAAGCCATTATGAATCCCTCGGTCTCAGACTTCAGCCCAGCTGACCTTAAGAAGGCGAAGGTCAGCCTTTCGGATAAGCCGAGGTCTTCTATATTTTTATAGAAGACCCCGTGCAATGGCTTATCCTTATGGAGCTGCAGAAGGATGTTGTGTTCTGCAGCTCTAATGTGGGCTTTTAGTCGAACGGGTTCCAACTCGGTGACAGAGTCGGGGTTTACCCGCTCGACGTCGAAGATGAGACCAAGTTCATCGGCTGCTCTCCGTGCTGCCTTAAAGAGAAAAGCTCCTACCTCTGCATTTTCATGGTCTCGGACCATGCAGAGGAGGGGATCCGAACTCCTGATGACCTTACATGCTCCATCCAGAACCATCCTGCTATGGAGACTCTCCAAGCTCAAAAGTCCACGGCCTCCCCGATGTCGTGGGAGATATAACCGTGGAACGGACGATTTAGGATGCAAGCTCCTATTGAGATGCATCTTCTTGCGGGTTACTACATCGAGTTGACGCAGCTCTTCTCTAGTCCACTTCACTACTCCGAAAGAGTAGAGAAGGATCGGAACGGCAAGCATATTTGTAGCAGACACCTTGTTCTTCCCCGACAGTTCTGAAGACCAGATCTGTCGGAGTAGGTGCTGATACTTGCCGCGGAGAGCGTTTTTCACTACATTCACTTCTTGGGTGGAGCGTTGCTCGACACCCAAGTAAGTGTACGACTCTCCGGCATCTAGATGGTGTAAGATGCTTCCGTCCACGAGCTGCGCGTCCTCTCCATAGTCACCGCATCGTCCTCTCTTGAGATGGATCAGTGCGCATTTGTCCAACCCGAACTGCATACCGACAGCCTGCGTGTACTCCTGTACCACCCTAAGGGACTGTTGGAGATCCCTCTCTCCAGAGGCATAAAGTTTAAGGTCATCCATATAAAATAGATGGGTGACCTTATGCCTCCTGTCGCCGGGGGTACCGCAGTTGTAGCCACGGTTTTTCCGGAGCGAGACGGATAATGGCAGTAGTGAGATGCAAAACAGAAGGGGGCTGAGGGAATCTCCCTGAAATACTCCTCTTCTGAATGTCACCGACTCTGTTTGGACTCTATCGTTACCCGATGTTATGGTAAAGCGAGTCCTCCAGAGCGGCATCAGTTCTTCAATACATCTCACTACGGGACCGGGTACCACAAGACATCGGAGCAAGTGAACAATGAGCTCATGTGATGTCATGTCAAATGCCTTGCGGTATTATTATTATTATTTTTTTTTTTTTTTTTTTTTTTTTTTTTTACAAAAAACCAGTCACCCTACTCTGTGGCTCCGACCCTCACAGAGGGGAGCTGGTAATACCAATAGCCACTCCCCACGCCCGTGGGGTGAGTGACTACCGGGTCCGCGAATCGTGTGCCCTGAGTAGACGTAATGAACCGAGGATGACAGCCTTCTGCATTCTGCCGGCTAAGATCTCTGCCGAATCTCGGCATGCCGGTATGATCTTTAGTTCTGAAAGCAGCGTCTGTCTCATTCCACCGAGGGCTCCTATAATCAGTACCACTATTTTAACAGAATGGCCTGGATAAAGCCTGCGGAGTTCGAAGAGCAAATCTCGATATTTTGTCCGTTTTTCCTCCTCTTTCAAGACAATGTTGCTCTCAGCGGGAGCTGAGAATTCCACGACATACATTGTCTTGAGTTGGTGGTCGAGGAGTACTATGTCAGGCTTGTTGGCTTGTATTTGCCTGACGGTGGGAAACGAGTAGTTCCAATAAATTAGGCACTTCTCATTCCCCACAACGGACTCAATATCCCCCGGAACGTAAGGCAGCACTGGTGTTTCGTCTATCCCATACGAGTGCCTTAGATGATAGTAAAGCACTCGTAATGCTGCGTTGTGTCTATGAATATAGGCCGAGACTGCGTATGTCGGGCAAGCCGACAGTAAGTGCATTACAGTCTCCGGCGCCCTGCGGCAGGCCCTGCAGCTGATATCAGGGACCTCCATACCCATGACACGACGTCGATAGACGAGAGTGTTAAATACACCATCCTGGCAAGCCATTATGAATCCCTCGGTCTCAGACTTCAGCCCAGCTGACCTTAAGAAGGCGAAGGTCAGCCTTTCGGATAAGCCGAGGTCTTCTATATTTTTATAGAAGATCCCGTGCAATGGCTTATCCTTATGGAGCTGCAGAAGGATGTTGTGTTCTGCAGCTTTAATGTGGGCTTTTAGTCGAACGGGTTCCAACTCGGTGACAGAGTCGGGGTTTACCCGCTCGACGTCGAAGATGAGACCAAGTTCATCGGCTGCTCTCCGTGCTGCCTTAAAGAGAAAAGCTCCTACCTCTGCATTTTCATGGTTTCGGACCATGCAGAGGAGGGGATCCGAACTCCTGATGACCTTACATGCTCCCTCCAGAACCATCCTGCTATGGAGACTCTCCAAGCTCAAGAGTCCACGGCCTCCCCGATGTCGTGGGAGATATAACCGTGGAACGGACGATTTAGGATGCAAGCTCCTATTGAGATGCATCTTCTTGCGGGTTACTACATCGAGTTGACGCAGCTCTTCTCTAGTCCATTTCACTACTCCGAAAGAGTAGAGAAGGATCGGAACGGCAAGCATATTTGTAGCAGACACCTTGTTCTTCCCCGACAGTTCTGAAGACCAGATCTGTCGGAGTAGGTGCTGATACTTGCCGCGGAGAGCGTTTTTCACTACACTCACTTCTTGGGTGGAGCGTTGCTCGACACCCAAGTAAGTGTACGACTCTCCGGCATCTAGATGGTGTAAGATGCTTCCGTCCACGAGCTGCGCGTCCTCTCCATAGTCACCGCATCGTCCTCTCTTGAGATGGATCAGTGCGCATTTGTCCAACCCGAACTGCATACCGACAGCCTGCGTATACTCCTGTACCACCCTAAGGGACTGTTGGAGATCCCTCTCTCCAGAGGCATAAAGTTTAAGGTCATCCATATAAAATAGATGGGTGACCTTATGCCTCCTGTCGCCGGGGGTACCGCAGTTGTAGCCACGGGTTTTCCGGAGCGAGACGGATAATGGCAGTAGTGAGATGCAAAACAGAAGGGGGCTGAGGGAATCTCCCTGAAATACTCCTCTTCTGAATGTTACCGACTCTGTTTGGACTCTATCGTTACCTGATGTTATGGTAAAGCGAGTCCTCCAGAGCGGCATCAGTTCTTCAATACATCTCACTACGGGACCGGCTACCACAAGACATCGGAGCAAGTGAACAATGAGCTCATGCGATGTCATGTCGAATGCCTTGCGGTAGTCGATCCAGGCCATAGAGAGGTTCCGCTTATACTGCATGGAGTCCTGCGTGACACATCTGTCAATCAACAGGTTCTCCTTGCAGCCAGCGACACCTCTCTTCGACCCTCGTTGCTCAAATATCCGTTCGTAAACCGGTTCAACTGCGTGGAGCACCCGCATGTACAAAATGCGTGTAAACACCTTGTAACATGCGTTTAGACAGGTTATCGGTCTGTAATTCTTTGGGTTGGACAAATCTCCGTTCTTGGGGATCAGCACTGTCCGCCCCTCAACAACCCAAGAAGGGATTTGCTGCTCCCCATTTAACCAGGAATTAAATATTCTGGCCAAATGGTGGTGGGTGCTCGATAACTTTTTCCACCAAAAGTTATTTATCCCATCGGGACCTGGAGCAGCAAAGTTCTTAGAGCCATCAAGAGCCCTACGAACCTCTTCTGGGGTTATTGGTTCGCACACTTCCTGTGGTTGCTGAAGCCTTTGACAAAAGGCTTCAAAGTGTGCAAGGGCAGGAGAATCTCGGTTGAGTGGAAGCCTCTCCTCGTACAGCGTTTTCCAGAAGTTCTCCACCTGATCTGCAGTCGGCGGATTGTCTACAACACTCGGAGGCGGTTGGAAAAGGCGCGAGGGCTTCTCGCGGAACAGTTTATTTTCCGCAAGCCCCCTCGCCCGCCTCACTAATGACTTTTTGCAAGTCACTAGCATCCGTATCCTGTCGAGACAGTGCTGTTTGGTGGTTCGCAGCACTGCCTCATTGAGTGTGTGATGGACGCGTCTTAAGTTGGCGGCTAATCGACGCACTTTAGGCGTGAACGGCCTGTTGGCCGCCATATAGTCCATCACACATTGGATACGGGATGCGCGTTGCCTCGCCGACTGGATCTTGGCTTCCATCTTTTGTATGCGCCGCTGCGCTCTCTCCTGTGGGGAAGAGGTATTTCGCCTCTCCACCTGAGACGAGCGTTGAGCAGCGGCATACACGGCACAATTTATGTGCCAGATGTCAGCCTCTTCTGGTAGCGCTGTACGAAGTTCAGCGTTCACTCTGGCCAGGTCTTGTGGCCCGGGGGTTTTCAGACGGTGTAACCCCCTTCTGGTACTGAGACCCTCTGGTATTGGCGGAACGAGGAGAGCCACGTCCTCAACCGGTGAATGTGGCGGCTCTTCGGCCACCTCATTCACCGGCCCAGGAGCAGCCCTCACGTAGCCCCTACTACGAAGGTGGGATACATAGTCACGCAGATTTTGTGGCGCGAAGGCGCTATGCTCTGGTAGCCTCTCACACCACAGAGCATGCATCCGCGCCATGTACCCCCTCCGCGCGGGCTCACTGCTTTCATAACAATGCAGAAGCTCATCCCTCAGTTCATCCGTCCACTCAAAGCGTCCTTGTTCGTTGCGTACGTCGTCAACGGGCGGTCTATCCGGTTGGGCCCCACCACCTTGCCCTTGACCCCTATCCGAACGGGGTCGATCGTGGGGGCCCAGTCTTCGGCCTGCCGGAACCAAAGGTTAGAGCCTGTGGGTGGTTAGCCCAGCAGGCCCACGACCGACACCAGAGGGGAAGATGCTTTCCCCTCCCGGGTGCACTAGGGCTGCCGGTTCGATTTTGCACCCCTAGCTGGAGTAAGTGGTGGCGCTACTCACCAAAGGCTTAATAGATGGAAGTTAGCCTCTCCTGCTTATTTTCCTGATAATTTATTATTATTATTATTATTTTTTTTTTTTTTTTTTTTTTTTTTTTTTTTTTTTTTACAAAAAACCAGTCACCCTACTCTGTGGCTCCGACCCTCACAGAGGGGAGCTGGTAATACCAATAGCCACTCCCCACGCCCGTGGGGTGAGTGACTACCGGGTCCGCGAATCGTGTGCCCTGAGTAGACGTAATGAACCGAGGATGACAGCCTTCTGCATTCTGCCGGCTAAGATCTCTGCCGAATCTCGGCATGCCGGTATGATCTTTAGTTCTGAAAGCAGCGTCTGTCTCATTCCACCGAGGGCTCCTATAATCAGTACCACTATTTTAACAGAATGGCCTGGATAAAGCCTGCGGAGTTCGAAGAGCAAATCTCGATATTTTGTCCGTTTTTCCTCCTCTTTCAAGACAATGTTGCTCTCAGCGGGAGCTGAGAATTCCACGACATACATTGTCTTGAGTTGGTGGTCGAGGAGTACTATGTCAGGCTTGTTGGCTTGTATTTGCCTGACGGTGGGAAACGAGTAGTTCCAATAAATTAGGCACTTCTCATTCCCCACAACGGACTCAATATCCCCCGGAACGTAAGGCAGCACTGGTGTTTCGTCTATCCCATACGAGTGCCTTAGATGATAGTAAAGCACTCGTAATGCTGCGTTGTGTCTATGAATATAGGCCGAGACTGCGTAAGTCGGGCAAGCCGACAGTAAGTGCATTACAGTCTCCGGCGCCCTGCGGCAGGCCCTGCAGCTGACATCAGGGACCTCCATACCCATGACACGACGTCGATAGACGAGAGTGTTAAATACACCATCCTGGCAAGCCATTATGAATCCCTCGGTCTCAGACTTCAGCCCAGCTGACCTTAAGAAGGCGAAGGTCAGCCTTTCAGATAAGCCGAGGTCTTCTATATTTTTATAGAAGATCCCGTGCAATGGCTTATCCTTATGGAGCTGCAGAAGGATGTTGTGTTCTGCAGCTCTAATGTGGGCTTTTAGTCGAACGGGTTCCAACTCGGTGACAGAGTCGGGGTTTACCCGCTCGACGTCGAAGATGAGACCAAGTTCATCGGCTGCTCTGCGTGCTGCCTTAAAGAGAAAAGCTCCTACCTCTGCATTTTCATGGTCTCGGACCATGCAGAGGAGGGGATCCGAACTCCTGATGACCTTACATGCTCCCTCCAGAACCATCCTGCTATGGAGACTCTCCAAGCTCAAGAGTCCACGGCCTCCCCGATTTCGTGGGAGATATAACCGTGGAACGGACGATTTAGGATGCAAGCTCCTATTGAGATGCATCTTCTTGCGGGTTACTACATCGAGTTGACGCAGCTCTTCTCTAGTCCACTTCACTACTCCGAAAGAGTAGAGAAGGATCGGAACGGCAAGCATATTTGTAGCAGACACCTTGTTCTTCCCCGACAGTTCTGAAGACCAGATCTGTCGGAGTAGGTGCTGATACTTGCCGCGGAGAGCGTTTTTCACTACACTCACTTCTTGGGTGGAGCGTTGCTCGACACCCAAGTAAGTGTACGACTCTCCGGCATCTAGATGGTGTAAGATGCTTCCGTCCACGAGCTGCGCGTCCTCTCCATAGTCACCGCATCGTCCTCTCTTGAGATGGATCAGTGCGCATTTGTCCAACCCGAACTGCATACCGACAGCCTGCGTATACTCCTGTACCACCCTAAGGGACTGTTGGAGATCCCTCTCTCCAGAGGCATAAAGTTTAAGGTCATCCATATAAAATAGATGGGTGACCTTATGCCTTCTGTCGCCGGGGGTACCGCAGTTGTAGCCACGGGTTTTCCGGAGCGAGACGGATAATGGCAGTAGTGAGATGCAAAACAGAAGGGGGCTGAGGGAATCTCCCTGAAATACTCCTCTTCTGAATGTTACCGACTCTGTTTGGACTCTATCGTTACCCGATGTTATGGTAAAGCGAGTCCTCCAGAGCGGCATCAGTTCTTCAATACACCTCACTACGGGACCGGGTACCACAAGACATCGGAGCAAGTGAACAATGAGCTCATGCGATGTCATGTCGAATGCCTTGCGGTAGTCGATCCAGGCCATAGAGAGGTTCCGCTTATACTGCATGGAGTCCTGCGTGACACATCTGTCAATCAACAGGTTCTCCTTGCAGCCAGCGACACCTCTCTTCGACCCTCGTTGCTCATATATCCGTTCGTAAACCGGTTCAACTGCGTGGAGCACCCGCATGTACAAAATGCGTGTAAACACCTTGTAACATGCGTTTAGACAGGTTATCGGTCTGTAATTCTTTGGGTTGGACAAATCTCCGTTCTTGGGGATCAGCACTGTCCGCCCCTCAACAACCCAAGAAGGGATTTGCTGCTCCCCATTTAACCAGGAATTAAATATTCTGGCCAAATGGTGGTGGGTGCTCGATAACTTTTTCCACCAAAAGTTATTTATCCCATCGGGACCTGGAGCAGCAAAGTTCTTAGAGCCATCAAGAGCCCTACGAACCTCTTCTGGGGTTATTGGTTCGCACACTTCCTGTGGTTGCTGAAGCCTTTGACAAAAGGCTTCAAAGTGTGCAAGGGCCGGAGAATCTCGGTTGAGTGGAAGCCTCTCCTCGTACAGCGTTTTCCAGAAGTTCTCCACCTGATCTGCAGTCGGCGGATTGTCTACAACACGCGGAGGCGGTTGGAAAAGGCGCGAGGGCTTCTCGCGGAACAGTTTATTTTCCGCAAGCCCCCTCGCCCGCCTCACTAATGACTTTTTGCAAGTCACTAGCATCCGTATCCTGTCGAGACAGTGCTGTTTGGTGGTTCGCAGCACTGCCTCATTGAGTGTGTGATGGACGCGTCTTAAGTTGGCGGCTAATCGACGCACTTTAGGCGTGAACGGCCTGTTGGCCGCCATATAGTCCATCACACATTGGATACGGGATGCGTGTTGCCTCGCCGACTGGATCTTGGCTTCCATCTTTTGTATGCGCCGCTGCGCTCTCTCCTGTGGGGAAGAGGTATTTCGCCTCTCCACCTGAGACGAGCGTTGAGCAGCGGCATACACGGCACAATTTATGTGCCAGATGTCAGCCTCTTCTGGTAGCGCTGTACGAAGTTCAGCGTCCACTCTGGCCAGGTCTTGTGGCCCGGGGGTTTTTAGACGGTGTAACCCCCTTCTGGTACTGAGGCCCTCTGGTATTGGCGGAACGAGGAGAGCCACGTCCTCAACCGGTGAATGTGGCGGCTCTTCGGCCACCTCATTCACCGGCCCAGGAGCAGCCCTCACGTAGCCCCTACTACGAAGGTGGGATACATAGTCACGCAGATTTTGTGGCGTGAAGGCGCTATGCTCTGGTAGCCTCTCACACCACAGAGCATGCATCCGCGCCATGTACCCCCTCCGCGCGGGCTCACTGCTTTCATAACACTGCAGAAGCTCATCCCTCAGTTCATCTGTCCACTCAAAGCGTCCTTGTTCGTTGCGTACGTCGTCAACGGGCGGTCTATCCGGTTGGGCCCCACCACCTTGCCCTTGACCCCTATCCGAACGGGGTCGATCGTGGGGGCCCAGTCTTCGGCCTGCTGGAACCAAAGGTTAGAGCCTGTGGGTGGTTAGCCCAGCAGGCCCACGACCGACACCAGAGGGGAAGATGCTTTCCCCTCCCGGGTGCACTAGGGCTGCCGGTTCGGTTTTGCACCCCTAGCTGGAGTAAGTGGTGGCGCTACTCACCAAAGGCTTAATAGATGGAAGTTAGCCCCTCCTTTTATTATTATTATTATTATTATTATTATTATTATTATTATTATTATTATTATTACAACTGGTCACAAAATGATTTATGAAAATGTAAAAGTTTTGGCAGTAGAGAACAACTATCAAAAAAGAATTTTCCTTGAAATGGTTCATATTAATAATGAAGTTAACAGCTTAAACAAAAAATCAGACTTCAACAATTTAAATAAAATTTATACCCACATTTTAAAATTAGAACATGATAATTATAGAATTTTTCAAAATAACCGCAAAAATTAAGTTCGCAACATAGTTGGTATCATCAATATCAGTATTCCCATTTCTATTAAATTTAAAATGAGTTTTTACTCGAAATAAAAAGCATTTCCTCTTATCTCTGAGCTTTAGCATAGTTTCAACTGAGTCCATTTTGTAAATTATTTGGTGTAAAATGTGTTATATGTGGTACCATGACGTATGCTAGTTGTGCTGGTAGACTTAAAAATGTTGAATTTGTTAGTGAAACTACAATAAATTGTTGTAATGATCCTGTAAACACGGACGCAGTTGACGACAAGGTCGACAAGTGTTACGGACCTCTAGCGTATGCGACCCACCATACGCTTTAGCGTTTTGTGGGCCGCATTATAACAACTGCTACACGTCCGAAACACATTTCGCTATTCTCCACGGGAGGGCGACACGTGAACAGCAGAGAGCGAAAGACAGGAAGGGAACCATTTTTGTTGGCTTGGCGTGAATGGGGGTAATTAGTGGTTATTCTGTGAACCTTGATTTTATCCAAGGCATCCGCATGGATTTTAGAATAATCAACTCAAGAAAATTTCCTTAATCTGTTGTTGTTTCGTTTAGCGGAATATTTTGTGTTTGTGAGGAAATTTTATCTGCGGAAGCACGATATTAAATTACACAAGGTAAGCTAACCTCTTCACGCCATCTTGCCCGTTCTCTACCCACGTGTTTCGCAAATTTGCAGGCTTTCCTTTGGAAATACAGTGTCAACTTAAAAGGCGGACTCGACCCCATTTATCCTACTGTGGCTTCCAGGAGTTTTGGTGGATTGTTCCCTCATCAGTGAGGTAAATTATGTTTCATTTGTAGGTTATGTCAGAATTTCTCACATTAAGCACGCTTCACGTGCATTTCTGACTGTGAATTAAATCATGATATCTTTAGGGTTCCACGGACGGGGCTTCTACACACGTCAGTGAGAGTTCCACGGACGGGGCATCCACACACAGTAGAAGGTTCCAGGGCTGGTGAGGCTACGATCAATCCCATCCTTGGGTCCATTTCTTGTGTCCCGAAGGCATCTCCGCAGGGCTTCAGTTCTTCCACGTCCGGACTCGGTATCGTACCACCCTAAATAAGTGTTGTGTTATTTGTTTTACCTACCGGGGACCACCTTCAGTGGTTCGGCTGGATTTAAATTCATACTTTTGGCATTTTAACCTGTACATATTTAAATATTTTATGCATATATTTACATATATTTAAGGAGGTTCTTTAAATCAAACCTTTGTGGCAGAATTTATGACCATTCATGATCATATTGTAAACCGATGTGTAGCTACACGAGGCATTTTATGAATGTGTTGTAACTGATTAATCGTGAAATTTGCCACACCTTGTGAACATCGCCAGGTTATATTCTAGAGAACCAATTTTGTAAATTGCTTAATATAGTGCATTTCATTTTTTAAAGAAAGTGTTATTATTTCGTCTGCGACCACTACATATGGAAAAACTCAGTGATTTGTTAAGTAAGTAAACTAATAATTTTGCATAGTTTATGTAAGCTTGGGCTTAACGCCCTGAGATAGTCTGAGCTAGAGAAATTTTATCGTAGGCACGTACATCACTTTCCGGGTAAGTCAGTTCCTACGGTATCTGCTACGCTACAGTAGCCCAAGTGATTTCGTTACGTAATATCTGATAATCATTAAGATCCAACGTATCTATTTGTTCATGTACGCGAAACTCGCAGCAGTGGCGCCCAACTTAAATAGTGAAGTTATCTCAAGGGGATAGTAGTATCGCCCCTAATTAAGTTTTTTTTTTGGTGATAAATTGAGTGTTCCATTTGTTGGTGGTTTGCATATGAAATAATAGCCAGACACATAGTAAAGTTACTTGACACACATCAAAAGGGGGTTACTTTGCCTTAGCGTAATCGCTTCGCTTTTTTTTGGTAGGGGGGGGTGACTTCGTTTTTTTTTGTCTTACTATTTCATGAGCGGATTAGTAAACAATAGTTGTTACGTATAAACCATTGGAAAGATTCCTAAGTGCAGCCAACAGTTTTTTTTGTTGTTGATACGTACCGACGCCCAGCGTCGTTTTGCTAATTTACCCGATATTGTCATTTTTACACATTATTAGGTACTTACTAGTGTTAGTAAACTTTTTCTGCGTCCATACAGTTGCCGACGCCCAGCGTCGTTTTGCTAATTTTCTAGATTTTGTCGTTTATATACATTATTAAGTACTTATTAGTGTTTGTAAACTTTTTTTGCGTACCGACGCCTAGCGTCGTTTTGTTAATTTACCTGATTTTGTCGTTTTTACTCATTACTAAGTGCTTGTTAGTGTTGGTAAGTTTTTTTTTGTGTCTATATACGTACCGACGCCCAGCGTCGTTTTCCCAATTTACTGGGTTTTGTCGTTATTACACATTGCTAAGTACTTATTAGTGTTGTGAGCTTTTTTGCGTCTATATACGTACCGACGCCCAGCGTCGTTTTGTTAATTTACCTGATTTTGTCATTTTTTTTGTGTGTTTGATTGAAAATTCAATATGGCCAGTTCACAAATTAAGTTAGATATCAATAGGTTAGTTAGGGATGAGCTTGTTTATGAATTACAAGTACGTGGCTTAGGAGATGGTAGTGATCTTACTGTGGCAGAGTTGCGTACCGTTTTAAGAGAAGCCATACATTTAGAGAAAACTACTTTGGCTATTAAAAGTCCTCCATACCCATACCAATTCACTGTCGATACTGAAGCTCTAACGGCATCCCTAGCTGCTATTCAAAAACATATTGATGAATTTGTGGGTAGCGAGCATGATAGTAAATATAAGGGGATTGTTTCCAAGATAGCTCATGCGTTGGGTCGTGTTAACAGATCCATGCCAACTAATGATGAGCAAAAAGGTGTGAAGTCCAGTACTCGGCTTAAATTATTGTTAGCTTTTGATAAACTTAAGGATAAGGCCCGCGGGGATCGTAAGCTTAAAGAGTCAGCCATCCTCGATATGTCGGTGTTGCATAATGCCATGGCTCAGGTTCAGCCTGATGCGCATAGCTCTGCAATAGCTGCTGATTTTAGTTCAGATGAGGAGGAGGCTGCGAAACCTAAACCCGTACCGGTTAGAGACTGGGGCTTGAAATTTACTGGCCGAAAGGGCGAGATGTCCTTTGCGACTTTTTTAGAACGTGTTGAGGAGAAACGGAGGTCTCGTGGTATTTCACGGGCACGATTATTTAAAGATGCAGTAGACTTATTTGAGGGAGATGCCTACAATTGGTATAATCTGGTGAAAGACTGGGCCACCGATTGGCCATCCTTAGTGGAGGCAATGAGGGAACAATTTATGCCAGAGTCTTTTGACCGCGACTTGTTTGAGGAGATTAAGCGACGTACTCAAGGTGGTCAGGAAAGTATAGGATTATACATCGCTAGTATGATTGGGTTGTTCAAGAAGATGCACACTCTAATACCTATGGGAACCCAGCTCGAAATCATTTTGGAGCGCATAGATCCATACTATCATCCTTTCCTTGCTTTTGAAAACATAACTTCTGTCACGCAACTCCTGCAATGTTGTCGTATGCTCGACTCCAAACGGCAATTGGCTAAGTCGTATGTTCCTCCTCCACCTAAGAGTAAATCTCTTATACCAGAGTTGGCTTATGCATCCACTAGTTCTACTACTTCTCGTTCAACCTCTCGTTCTAGTCTCGTCTTGGATGAAGTCCAACATTCTGGAATCAAATGTGTTAATTGTGGTCAAGTAGGTCATGGGCATCGGGAGTGTCAGGCTCCTAGGAAGAAATTCTGCTATAAATGTGATAAAGCAGAGGTTACGATTAGGTCCTGTCCTAAGTGTTCGCGTTCGGAAAACTGTCCAGGGAGACGCTAATTGGTCGAACAGTTTCTCCCGGTGTATGTGAGTCGACCAGCAATGTTGTTGACTTAAAGCAACAAATTTTTCTCGATTATGTCATTTCTCATGTGGTTGGTGATCAGCGTCCTTACTTACAACTTTCGGTGTTAGGTTTTCCTATGATGGGTTTGTTGGATTCAGGTGCTACCAGGACAATGGTAGGATCATCTGGTTTTGAGGTCTTCCAGCAGATTGGTTTAAGTTTGAAGCCTTCTGTCAATGAGTGCAGAGTGGCTAATGGGCAAGTCTGTTCCGTTATAGGTTATGTATCTGTTCCTTTCTGCTTGGGTGACAAAGTTCATGTAATAGATGTCCTAGTAGTTCCGGAAATACCGCATAAGTTAATTCTAGGGATAGATTTTTGGGTGGCGATGAATATTATACCAGATTTACGACAAGATGTTTGGCATTTTTCTGAGCAGGAACCACTCGTTGAGGTTAACAGTGTCCTTGATGAAACTTCTTTAAGTGTATCACAGAAACTAGCTCTGGATAGTTTGGTGGACGAAAACCGGAAACTGATGGGTACTTCCCTTGGTCGTACACATCTCGTTTCTCATGAGATCGAGTTACTCCCAGATACCAAACCTATCAAACAGAGATACTATCCTGTTTCGCCTGCCAGACAAAAACTGATTGACGATGAAATTAAGAAAATGCTGGAGTTAAATATCATCGAACCATGTAAAAGTCCTTGGTCTTCTCCAATATGTTTAGTGCAGAAAAAGGATCAAACTTTGCGTTTTTGTGTAGATTACCGGCGCCTTAACGCTGTTACTAAAAAGGATGCCTATCCTCTGCCGCTGATTTCCTCCATATTAGATCAGTTGAGGGATGCCAAATATTTAAGTTCATTAGATATTAAGAGTGCATATTGGCAAGTTCCTATTGCTGAATCTTCCAAAGACTATACCGCTTTCACTGTACCTAATGGCCTGTATAGGTTTCGAGTTATGCCTTTTGGGTTGTCAAATGCGCCTGCGACTTGGCAGCGTCTTATTGATACCGTGCTTGGAGCTGATTTGCAGCCTTCGGTTTTGGTTTATTTGGATGACATTGTGGTAGTGTCGAAGGATTTCGAATCTCACCTAGAGACGTTGCAGAAGGTTTTTGATCGCTTGCATTCTGCTGGGCTGATAGTTAGTTTTGACAAGTGTCAATTTTGCCGTCCTGAGCTTAAGTACTTGGGATATGTTGTTGATAAGTACGGTTTACGTCCTGACCCAGCGAAAGTAGAGTCGATTTTGAGTGTACCTTCTCCGAAAAATATTAGGAAAATTCGTAGATTTATAGGCACAGCATCTTGGTATCGAAGGTTTGTACCGCAGTTTTCTACAATAGTGGCTCCTTTGTCGAACCTCACTAAGAAGAATGTTAGTTGGTGTTGGTCGCCTGAGTGCGAGAAATCTTTTAAACTTCTTAAGGAGTGTTTGGTTACTGCACCTATTTTGACCTGCCCTGATTTTGAGCGTACCTTTTATGTGCAGACAGATTCGTCGGCATTCGGTGTCGGTGCCGTGCTCACGTAGCAATTTGATGATGGCGAAAAGGTAATTTGCTATTTGTCCCGTTCTTTGACTAGCCAGGAGCGCAAATATAGCTCAGTCGAAAGAGAGTGCATCGCCGTAATTTGGGCAGTGGAGAAGCTACGTCACTATCTTGAAGGCTTCCACTTCAAAATCATAACAGATTATCATTCTTTGCTATGGTTGCAGCAGCTAAAAGATCCCCAAGGTCGATTGGCCAGATGGGCACTTCGTCTGCAACCTTATGACTTTGAACTGATTCATCGCAAGGGCTCTGAACATACCGTCCCTGATTTTCTGTCTCGTTCAGTACCAGTAACGGTGGAATCCATCGAAGTATTCTCGGTCACGGACCATGCCGATTCTCCCACCGATAAATGGTATTTAAGAATGCTGGATCGAGTCGAACGGTCTCCTATGCGTTATCCCTTATGGCGTATACAGAATGGCCAGTTGTACAAGTATGTACGTTTGCGTTATCCCGAGTTAGCAGATCCTGCCGACACTTGGAGACTGGTTTTACCCAAAGAGAAACGCCTAGAAGTAATTAGGTCGTTGCATTGTGATGCGAGTTGTGGACACGCAGGGGTCCATAAGACTGTGGCTCGAGTGGGAAATAGGTATTATTGGCCGAAATTAAAGGCCGATGTGGCTAAGTTCGTTAGGCAATGTGAGATTTGCATAAGTACTAAACCCGAACAGAAGTCACTTAGGGGAAACTTGTTGAGTAAGACACCTACCGTTGGAAAACCTTGGCAATTAGTTAGTGCCGATCTGATGGGTCCATTACCCAGGACGGCTAAAGGTTATCAGTTTATTCTTGTCGTGTGTGACAATTTTAGTAAGTTTGCCATGGTGTTTCCGTTGAGGTCAGCTACCGCTAACAGCATATCGCAGGTCATCGAGGATAATGTAATTCTCTTATTTGGCGCTCCGAAGACTATAGTGGTAGACAATGGTCGTCAGTTTCAGAGTAACCGTTTCCAAAATCTTGCAAAAACTTACAACATCGAAATAGCGTACACCGCAAATTACCACCCTCAATGCAACCTGACTGAAAGGGTAAATCGTGTTGTTAAGACTATGTTATCTGCATATGTAAAGGATAATCACAGGGATCAATTTTTGCCGAAAATAGGTTTTGCCATTAGATCGTCCAAACATGAGGTTACAGGCCTAACGCCTAATTTTGTCAATTTTGGTCGTGAAATTTCGTTAGATAGCAACAGTGATAAGTACGTACCTTCTGAGTCTGAGTATCCAGTTGTAAATCCTGAAAACCGTAAACTTGCCTTCGCTAAGATTTATAAGGATGTTCAGAGTAGAATATTAAAGGCCCATAAATCCAGTAAGAAACATTATAACCTAAGACGCCGACCCGATAAGTTTGTTTTGAAGCAAAAGGTCTGGAGACGTTCTCACGCCTAGTCTGATGCTTCTAAATATTTCACGGCAAAGTTAGCACCTAAATTTGTGGGTCCTTTCACGATTAGAAAAATTCTCTCACCCATGGACTTATGAGCTCGAAGGTTCTGACGGTAAACGTTCGGTGTGGCACATAAAAGACCTGAAAGCACACCCTCCCGATGACAACTAGTTGTGGTCTGTTAGTTCCGTTGGCGTACTTACGCATCCGAATAGGCAATGACGAATACGTTTTTTTTACGTTGGTCTTAGTAACATGTTTTAGGTCACTTCTTTCGTTAATTTGGTAGTATCATTTGCTTTTCTGGTTCATTGGTCTTGCTCAGGTGGCTGAAACCCACTGAGTAAGTTTCCATCTCTTTCCGCCTCACGGGAGGAAGTGTCTTTGTTGGATCTCTGTGATGGGGGATGCACGAATACCATCACCGTGGTTATACCTGCGAGGGGTAAAAGTCCCCAAAAATGGTTTTGTGTGGCGCTTGCGTCTTGAGGGACTCCGTCTCGTTGGGGGCGCTCACATTGCTGGCAGCTGCCTTTAAAGGTATCCGTCTGGAGAGGCTCGAGCTTGGGAGGTGCTGCTTGGAGGTAGCCTGGTCTAGGCCTGGTTATCATTACCCGGGTAGGCACTACTGGGCTTCAGACTAACCTCGTTGTCTAGCAAGGGTGGTCGTCGTGGTGTGACGGGGAACACTTCCGTACCTCATTGTTTTGCTGGTGGAGTAGCCTTGGGGCGAGCTACTTCCTAGCTGTCCTTATGCGTTTTTTTGTTCTTTTTTCCCTTCTCTTTTTTCTCTATGTATTTTTTTTTTATTTGTGTTGTTATGCCTGATGGTAACTTGGGAGACGAGTTAGCCATCCCCGTGCATTTAAGTCTCCTTATTTTTTGACATTATTTTTGTTGTTATGCCTGGTGATAACTTAGGAGACGAGTTAGTCATCCTCGTGCATTTAAGTCTCATTATTTTCACTGTTGTGCCTGATGGTAACTTGGGAGGCGGGTTAGCCATCCCCGTGCATATTAAGTCTCCCCACCAATTATCCATCCTCTGGTGAGAAGCTAGTAAGAAAAAAAAAATCTTCGATTTTTTTTTCCTGCGAGTAAAGGGGGAGTTGTTACGGACCTCTAGCGTATGCGACCCACCATACGCTTTAGCGTTTTGTGGGCCGCATTATAACAACTACTACACGTCCGAAACACATTTCGCTATTCTCCACGGGAGGGCGACACGTGAACAGCAGAGAGCGAAATACAGGAAGGGAACCATTTTTGTTGGCTTGGCGTGATTGGGGGTAATTAGTGGTTATTCTGTGAACCTTGATTTTATCCAAGGCATCCGCGTGGATTTTAGAATAATCAACTCAAGAAAATTTCCTCAATCTGTTGTTGTTCCGTTTAGCGGAATATTTTGTGTTTGTGAGGAAATTTTATCTGCGGAAGCAGGATATTAAATTACACAAGGTAAGCTAACCTCTTCACGCCATCTTGCCCGTTCTCTACCCACGTGTTTCGCAAATTTGCAGGCTTTCCTTTGGAAATACAGTGTCAACTTAAAAGGCGGACTCGACCCCATTTATCCGACTGTGGCTTCCAGGAGTTTTGGTGGATTGTTCCCTCATCAGTGAGGTAAATTATGTTTCATTTGTAGGTTATGTCAGAATTTCTCACATTAAGCACGCTTCACGTGCATTTCTGACTGTGAATTAAATCGTGATATCTTTAGGGTTCCACGGACGGGGCTTCTACACACGTCAGTGAGAGTTCCACGGACGGGGCATCCACACACAGTGGAAGGTTCCAGGGCTGGTGAGGCTACGATCAATCCCATCCTTGGGTCCATTTCTTGTGTCCCGAAGGCATCTCCGCAGGGCTTCAGTTCTTCCACGTCCGGACTCGGTATCGTACCACCCTAAATAAGTGTTGTGTTATTTGTTTTACCTACCGGGGACCACCTTCAGTGGTTCGGCTGGATTTAAATTCATACTTTTGGCATTTTAACCTGTACATATTTAAATATTTTATGCATATATTTACATATATTTAAGGAGGTTCTTTAAATCAAACCTTTGTGGCAGAATTTATGACCATTCATGATCATATTGTAAACCGATGTGTAGCTACACGAGGCATTTTATGAATGTGTTGTAACTGATTAATCGTGAAATTTGCCACACCTTGTGAACATCGCCAGGTTATATTCTAGAGAACCAATTTTGTAAATTGCTTAATATAGTGCATTTCATTTTTTAAAGAAAGTGTTATTATTTCGTCTGCGACCACTACATATGGAAAAACTCAGTGATTTGTTAAGTAAGTAAACTAATAATTTTGCATAGTTTATGTAAGCTTGGGCTTAACGCCCTGAGATAGTCTGAGCTAGAGAAATTTTATCGTAGGCACGTACATCACTTTCCGGGTAAGTCAGTGCCTACGGTATCTGCTACGCTACAGTAGCCCAAGTGATTTCGTTACGTAATATCTGATAATCATTAAGATCCAACGTATCTATTTGTTTATGTACGTGAAACTCGCAGCACAAGGACAAATCATTGTGGGTATCAAAGATTACGATATCAATAATACCAATGGACACATAATTGAAATAGCTTACCTCAAAGAACTATTAAAAAAAAACTTAGTTATATCCAATTAACATGTGACTATTAACTCTCTAAAAGAACAAGTGTTATTATTAAATAATTTAATTGATTACGAAAAATTTGACAGACAATCTTCAATAAAGATTCCGCTGTGCCATCTACTAATCAGGTTTTAAATTACCCGAGCACTGTACAGTCTCCCTCACAAAACATCGAACAAAACTTCGTCAATTCATGACACTACGAAAGCTGAAATCGCCCATAGTGCCAGCGGTTCTGGTATAAATATAAATAAAAATAGCTGGCACAACGTAAAAAATAAAGTGGTTAGCAAAAAGAAAATAACACACGAGGATCTCAAAGTTGCCAAAGAGACGGAAACACAAATAAAATTCGCCGAAATTAAACTTAGTGATAATGATGATCAACCTTTTACGAAGGTTGTAAGCAAAAATAAACGAAAGACAAATAAACCTATAATTGGTCAAATGGTTACTGGCAACGATACTACTTTTAAAACTATACCTAAACTAGCATTTCTTCATTTATATAAAGTGCATCCTGAAGTGAAAGCCGATGACTTAAAAAACATTCTAAAAATATCTTTCCCAGAAGTGATTGTGGATGAAATGAGGTCTATGTATCCACAATACTACTCGTCATTTAAAGTTACTATTCATGGAAAAAATCTTTCAAAGGCTATATCCCCGATATCTGGCCCGAAGGTGCTCATATAAACCGTTTTTTTCACCCGAGGAAGAAGATGGACCTAGGAACGTAGAAAATGTTTTACCATTATCAAAAAATACTACAAAAAATATATCCTGCGTAAGTATGATGCATACTAATATTCAATGTCTCTCTAATAAGGTAGACAGCATGTCATTGTATCTTGATAAAAATGCCTATGATATAATCTGCTTATCTGAACATTGGCAAACAGAGGTAAACTTAAATACTATAAATTTACTTGGATATGAATTGGTAAGTT
This sequence comes from Leptura quadrifasciata, assembly GCA_963675555.1. Classification (NCBI taxonomy): domain Eukaryota; kingdom Metazoa; phylum Arthropoda; class Insecta; order Coleoptera; family Cerambycidae; genus Leptura; species Leptura quadrifasciata. Next base: position 49,185,569 of record OY776680.1, on the reverse strand, counting down.
CATTTTGCAGAACTAGAAATATGCATGGATGTGTCTCTATGTTTTTAAAACACGATATTAAATACAAACCTTTACTACTCTCAAAATTCTGCAGTGAACTTAATGCAGAATTCTGTGGTGTTGAAATCTCATGTATAAATACAGTTTTTATAACTAAACTGCTGGCCACTCGAACTTACACATAGAGAATTTTAGGTAAAATTTAAAGTTCAATATTTTCAACAGGAATGCAAATTTTTGAGCGCGGCTTGCAAATTTTAAGAGCTAGTTTTTTTCGGATTAAGCTGCATGACGTATATTTATCGTAGGAACATAAGTTTATTATATACGGGGTGATCAATGAAGTCATGCAAAAAATCAAAAAGTTTGTATGAGTGAAATTTCCGCAAAAATTTTTTTTGGTCGTTGCAATATGGTTCGTTACTAAGGTAACATCAATATCTCTAGACGGTTTTGTCAGTTTTTGGATTAAGGCCCTTAGGCCTTGTACACACTACTCAACATAAAATTTGGATACTGTAATTTTTAAAATGCTATAACTTGACATTGGATTGACGGTTCTTGATGATTTTTGCGGATTTGGAATCCTTATTTCACGTAGATTTTCTATGGTCTAAGCATTTTATTTGAGGGTTGAAATTTACACATTATGCTGGGTCGATAATAAACAAAAACGTAGGGTACGACGCGCTCTAAGGTTTGGCATTATTTAAGTTTTTGTAAAAATAAATTCTCACCTCAAGTTGTTTTTATTTAATGTTCCTCTCACTGTTCTGTCCGAAACTCACACCCCAGTTTGTTGTCTTAAAGAGTCATTCAGTTTTACAGAGTTCTTTGTCCACCCCCAAGCCCATAATTATGATCGGGTGTAATTTCTACGCGACGCGTCAATTTCAAAGTAGGCATTGGAAAAACAAATTTGTTGCTATGCAATTAAAAACTGTTTACATTATTTTAGAAATAATCTGACACATTTCAATGTTATAATTTTGTAAAGTTTAATTAATATGAGGCGTTTAACCACGGCAGAAAGGGAAAATTGCATTCGACTTCTCAACGAAGGAATGTCAAAACAGCAAATTGCGCACATTTACAATGTCAGCCGAAAGACAATTTATAATTTGATCCGCCGCGTCGAAACTACTGGTGATCATATTTATGGGTATGGGGGTGGACATACAAAAAAAATAAACGAAAGAACCGAAAGAATTTTAATGAGAGAAACTATGCGGAATAGAACAAAGAACTGTAGAAAACTAAATGACTCTTTAAGACAACAAACTGGGGTGAGAGTTTCGGACAGAACAGTGAGAAGAACATTAAATAAAAACAACTTGAGGTGAGATTTTTTTTTTTAAAAAACATAACATAATGCCAAACATTTTAAATTATAGAGCCCGTCGCAGAGCAAAATATGTGCGGTTATTCCAACACCATAGAGCGAATAGGCGGGCATGGGCAAATCGGCATGCGAATTGGGGTGCAGAGTGGAGCCATTGTTTATTTACTGACGAAACAAGATTTAATTTGTTTCACTCCGATGGCCGAATTTTAGTTTGGAGAAGGCCAAATCAGCGATATTTGGAGGAAAATATGGACCCTCAAGAAGCATTTGGTGGCGGAGGTGTTACATTGTGGGGAGGTATCACAAGAAATGGTAAAACCGAGCTATTCATTACCAACCAAACCATTAATGCTACTGTTTATCAGGAGGAAATTTTGGAACCTATTGTTGTTCCTTTTGCTCGACATTACCGCCCAGAACTTCTATTGGTGGATGACAACGCTCAACCTCACAGAGCGCGAAGGATCACAGAGTTTTTGCAGGCATAAAATATCAATAGGATGGACTGGCCTGCAAAGTCTCCGGATGTTAATGTCATCGAACACGTTTGGTCTTATTTAAAACTTAAAGTAAGATCTCTTGATGTACCCCCTGAGAAACGCTCAGTGAGGCCATTCGTGAAGAATGGGAGAATATTCCACAAGATTTTATAAATAATCTTGTGGATACTCTACCAAATCGATGTCGGGAAATAATATTACGAGCAGGAGGACCAACAAAATATTAGCTTCTCTCTTCTTTAATTAATGTACCTAATTTTAATTAGGTAATTTTAATTTAAGTTTAAATTAAATTCATTTTTAGTTTTTTAGTTAATTTTTTTTTAATTATTAAAAATTACCAGAATTAGAATTATAAATTTTTTAAGAATTGACTTTTGGCCGTTGTTAAGCAATCTTGTACATTGTAGAATATAATGTAATAAACTTGTTCTTGTCGCTACGTTTTTGTTTATTATCGACCCGGCATAATGTGTAAATTTCAACCCTCAAATAAAATGCTTAGACCATAGAAAATCTACGTGATATAAGGATTCCAAATCCGCAAAAATCATCAAGAACCGTCAATCCAATGTCAAGTTATAGCATTTTAAATATTTCGGTATCCAAATTTTATGTTGAGTAGTGTGTACAAGGCCCAAGGGCCTTAATCCAAAAACTGACAAAACCGTCTAGAGATATTGATGTTACCTTAGTAACGAACCATATTGCAACGACCAAAAAAATTTTTTGCGGAAATTTCACTCATACAAACTTTTTGATTTTTTGCATGACTTCATTGATCACCCCGTATATAATAAACTTATGGTCCTACGATAAATATACGTCATGCAGCTTAATCCGAAAAAAACTAGCTCTTAAAATTTGCAAGCCGCGTTCAAAAATTTGCATTCCTGTTGAAAATATTGAACTTTAAATTTTGCCTAAAATTCTCTATGTGTAAGTTCGAGTGGCCAGCAGTTTATATATAGGTCTTGTGTTGGGGAATTCGGAGTGTTCATGGAGAGGTTTGAGACGCTCTTGGAATTTCTCAGCAATAAATATAACAAAGTAGTGCTGGTTGGAGATTTTAATGTAAACTTTAAAGCTGCTTCTGGTAAACTTAATGAACTAGTATGTCTTTTAAATTCTTTGGCTCACTATTTCTGAGTTTACCAGAGTTACGGCTCATTCCGCCGGCTGTATCGATAATGTTTTGACAAATCGGATATGAGGTAGGTTTGATAGACCTCTGTTTATCTGATCACTTTGGACAGTTCACATCAAAGTCTTCGGTGACAAGGATATTCCGAAAAAATATTTCGTAGATACTTTACTAACAATGGACTGACTAAGTTTAAAACTCATTTGCTAGATACTGACTGGAGTATATTTTGTAACGCAAATCTCGATCCTGTTTACCTGACTGAACATCTAGTATACACATTTAGCTTATTAGTAAAACGTATTTTTCCGTTAAAAAATGTTATAATAACAAAACATTTATACCCAAAATCTAGTACAATGACTCACTACACGAAAAGATGGACATATTATCGTCCATTAAAATAATCTGTAATGTTATCAGAAATCCCGAACATTACTCTACTTTTAATACATTAAAAAAAGAGTACCTGACTGAAATAAAAAATGCCAAAAAAATGGCTTACAATAAATTTATAAGTGATTCAGAAAACAGAGTCAGAGATGCTTGGAGGATCATAAATTCTGAGATAAACAATTCTCAGGCTAAGACCATAAAATCTGATATCTCCCATGAGGTTTTTAACAACCATTTGACATCTATGGCAGAAAATTTAACAAATTCCTTGTCTGAATTAAAAAAAACCGAGGAAGAAGTGAGGATAGCAATTAGGTCATTAAAAAATTTAAGTTCTCTTGATATCTATGAACTCAATGCAAAATTAATAAAAATCGCCGAAGATATTATTGCTGCCCTATTAACGGCGCTTTTTAATGGCTGTATCGCACAAGGAGTTTTTCCAGATGTACTCAAATGCTCTTGCGTCATACCAGTCTACAAAAAAGGAGATAACTCCTCCCTTGATAACTATCGCCCCATATCTGTCCTTCCCATTTTTGGGAAGATATTTGAGAAGATTCTGGTAAAGAGATTGACTAGCTATCTTGACAGGCATTCACTTATCAGTCCTGATCGGTTTGGTTTTCGCTCCGGGTGTTTGACCTCCTAAGCTGTTCTTAGGATCGTGAGCGATATAGTTGAGGGCCTTGAGGCAGGTCTTCACACAGTTATCTCACTGTGTGATCTCTCCAAGGCCTTCGACTGTGTCTCTCACGACATACTAATAAAAAAGTTACGATTATGTGGTATTAGAAGTTTACTTCTTACCCTTTTTGAGTCATATTTAACAAATCGCAAACAGTGTGTGTCCATAAACAATAATAATTCTGACTTTCTAAATGTCACGCACGGGGTACCTCCAGGTTCTGTCTTGGGACTCCTACTGTTCATACTTTATGTCAATGACTTTTCTCAATGTATGAACCCCACCAAGATTATTCTGTTTGCAGATGACAACCACGCGTCTGTGTTCTGATAAAAACATAAACAACTTGTTAGATCTCTCATCATCACACGAAAAACTAGCTCAAAATTGGTTTACATCAAATAAGTTAACGCTCAACCATGGGAAAACGCAAAAGCTTACCATATCATGGATGTCTGTAGTTAGAACTACGAGTGCCTATGTAAAACTCCTAGGTATTTATCTGGACGATAACCTTAACTGGTCACATCATATAGAACAACTTAATTTGAAGCTCGCTAGCACTACTTTTCTTTCAGAAAATTAAAAGATTTTATTGATTTTAACGTACTGAAAAGTACTTATTTTTCCCTTTTTCATTCAAAACTATGTTATGCAGTTGTCTTGTGGGGAAATTCCTCACATGCAATAAAAGCTTTTCGGCAACAAAAGAAAATTGTAAGAATTCTTGTAAATGTCAACTTTAGAGAACACTGTCAACCTATATTCCCTCAATTTAAACCTTTATAATCATTTGCCTACACAAATCAAGCAGTTAAATCTAGTTGGTTTTAAGTCAAAAATTAAAAACGGTTTCGAACAGTGAAGAAAATACAGCAGATGCTTCCCTCAGTCAAAGACCCTGTCCCAAAACTGTTATCAAAAGGTGTTTACCAGTTGAAGTGCACATGTGGTAAGAGCTACATCGGACAAACAGGACGGAGTATCCAGTACAGAATCAAAGAACACCAGAGTAATACCAGATTTGGATACACGGATAGGTCGGCGATAGCAGAACATATTCATAAAATCGACTACGAGGACGTCAATATATTAGACAGGAATACGCGCTATTATCCGCGAATCATTACGGAATCACTGGAAATTATGAAAAACGTGAACAGCTTTAGCAGAGAGGATGGGTATCGACTTAGTAACACGTGGAGACTGGTATTGCCAAGTACCAGCACCGTAGTTAGTCACGGTCAACCAAACGAATGAGCAGCGAAGCGAACCAAGCGCGACCAATAACCAGCGAAGCGAAGCGGCGCGTAGGTATATAACGAGGAGTGTAACAGATTTAGTCTTTAGAATCCTTCTGAAGAAGCTGACAGGATGGTCAGCGAAACGTCAAGTCAAGTTCGACGACCACGACAAGGCCCGAAAGAATCTACTTCATTAGACAACGGCCGTGAAAACCTGCATTCTACTATTGTATACACCTTGTTAACGCTTTATTCATTACTGTCTACAGGTACTAATTTTAAAATATTTATTACTTTACATGTGTTTTTAGTCATAGCTTGTATTTTCTCCTACTTCGAATCCTAACTTTACAATTATTGTTTATACATTAAATTATAATATGTGTTCTATGTTGGTTTCTCTTTTGAATTTTGTTTGTTTTGTTCTCTATTCCCATTCTGCCAATAATTTTGGTTGGCGCCCTAAATCTTAAAAACTTTTGTAGATTTGCCATAACATCTTATTTAAGCTGAGGTTATTTTACTAAACAATTATTGACTGTTGTTCTTGGAATAAGCTTACCTCGTGGGAAGACTCCTAGTGCCATGCGTTCTGATATGACATGCGTGGCACGTCACACCTTATATTTAGCTCAAAATTCCTAAACTATGATATTATAATATAATGTTTAACATCAGAACAATTCCTAATATATAATTATTGTTAGTTTGTAAATAATTCAATATCTAACACTTAGGTACATTCTGTCTAGGGTGATCCAATTATGTAATATTTGTACTTCTGAGGAAATTTCCTTCTTCGAGGCATCCCATGTTGCAAGTGGGCTTCTGGGTTTCTGTTGCTGTGGAAGTCGTGGAGACTGAATTCTGTCGTGGCCTCTTTCCGATCGCAGACGTGTCCTTTTGTGCGACCATCCTCTTTCGGTCAACTTCCCTGGTTTCCTAGGACGTTGTCGGAATCTTTGGTGCTTCTTCCGGGTTGGCAACGTCTATGTTTTAAATAAAATTATTTGTATTAATACAATTATCATTACTATTACTCTCGATGATATCGGCGTCGTTGTGAACACTTAAATGAAGTTTATTTCGGTTCTCTACATTTTCACGGTTATTCACAGAAATGCCTGTATGTAGCCGATTGTCTATACTAATTACGAGTTTGAGTTTACTTCTGCACTGTTTACTTACTGTGGCTACATCAAATCTTACTTCATACTGTGTCAAGTTGCCTTTTGTGCTGTGCTCTGGTGATCGTTATTGCCCTAATGGTTTGGTTATTATGCCTTTTCCAAATTTGTCAGACTCCTAGTTTGCATAGGTAAGTAGATCCTTATAATTCTGGCCGGGGTCCACTGTTTTTATTTACAATGCGAAAATCTCTGATCATTACATCCTCTCCTTCTTCGAATTTCCTCATTTTTTGCTGCTTTTATTGGCTTCTCCGAATACTGGCAGTTGCGTTGCTCTCCATTTCTGTGGTATCAGGGCGGTTCCTGAGGACATCCAATCATTTTCTTATCTCTCGTCCAAATGATAATTTCGCAGGCGTTTCTTTGGTTGTCTCAATTTCATATCAGTTGTTTAATTGTACTTCTGTTAAGCAGGGACTTGGAAAATATGGCGATTGTAATTTGCAGAGTATGCAAATTTGGAAAAAATGCCAAGATGTTATCCCCTTATGTTAGTTGCTTAACAGAAGACGAAACTCGTACCGGAATTTTTTTGAGACAAAAACATCTTATCCTGGGACCTCGATATGGGTATTGGAGTAGTCAACCTTTTCCAGTTCCTCGATCTAGCCACATTATATGTAACGGTTAGTTGCCAATCCTGTGGTTTGTGTGAAGTCGTCCTTTTGCCATCGTCAGTGCTCCGTGTGTATTCCACATGAAACAAAGAATAGAACCCAAGTAAGTTCTTAAATATCTATAAATAATTCTTTTACAACATTCTTCGATAACTAAAATTCGCTTTATCTAATCTATCTATTTATTATCTAAGTCATATTTTTGTCACAATTTAATTTTTCATTTCTTACTAATATTTTAATATTACTGCCCTATATTTAAATTCCACAATAAGGAATTGTTAATCTATTACAATTTATCCTTAAGTATATAATGATGTAGGTATTTATTTCAAGACCTCTTAACTACAATTTTCCCTTTTTTAATATTTTCTTTGTCAAAGTTAAAGAATAGTATAAGTGTAAAATAGTATAATTATTGTTGATGTTTTTTAAGTGACTAAGTAAAATAGATATTTGTATAACTATAATATTTAGTGATTTTAAGTTCATCGTATATACGTTTTATTACCCACTTTAATGATCATTAGTAGCTTTTATTGACGAAGTCATTTTGTACTAGGAAGATTATTATATTATAAAATTTTATTTCATTCCTTTCATTTGGCTACTTTTAGCCCCCATATACTACGCCTTTTTAATCTGTCAACTTAAAATAAGATTTATTTTAAGAAAATTGTGTACTTTTATAACCTATTTCTCAATACAGAAAACATCTTTCTACCTCATTTACTTACTCGTTATTATATTCTCTGTATCGTGTGTATTATTTCATTACATTTATTTCCTTGCATTGTTTATACAACTTTAATATCATAAACCAGTGGCGGCCCATCGCTTTTAGCTTTGGGTGGGCAGGATGGGGGATAGAACCGAATAATAATGACACTTCTCCACAGAAATTTAGTGGGTGTAAAAATCATGCAAAAATATTCAATGATGTCTCTGCCCATTTCAATCGCCTTGTATGTTTTTAAATTATCTATCCCTGTTGAATTTCACGAACTTTTACTATTTTTACTGAATAACATGCAAGGCTAGCAATAAAGTTTATTTTTTATTTCACTTCCAGAAAGACATAAACATTTTTGATACCCTGTGATACAAAATTTTCTATTGGACGAATTTGAATTTACATTAATGAGACAAAAATTTTGTCGTCGCATATTAGGGACGCAAAACTGTTTTCTAATAAAAAATTGATAATATCAGAAGTATCGCTTACCGTGTGTCTTACGTCGGCCATGGCAAATATTTTAATATTAATAACTTGTCAGTTGTCCATTCACCACACTTTTTTCTGCTAAAGTAGACACTTACTATTTAGTAAATACCAACAAAGATCACAGATTACAAATAAAAAAAACATAAAATTGAGAGAATAAAACATTACACAAACCTAACCAAAAACCAAAATCTTCCAATTCTAAAACAGCAGCAACAATTTCCAACGTTTGAGATTCGCGAATACTGACTTGACTCTACACGTCCGAAAATGAAACGATTCTCGGCGAAACATCACAACACTGTAACAGAAAAGGGAAGGGATAAGGGTGGCAGTGTTCACATCCCACCGAGCGCCCACATTTGAATATTATACATTTATTTCATTTACATATTATATTAATTTCACATCTAAAACTGCTAAAATAAAATAAATTATTATTTTAGTACTTTTTGGATAATATAGAGGCATATGTGTTCTTAATAAATACATTATACCTTAAAACACAAAGAAAAATAAAATTATAGTTATATAGGTGGCTTAACTATATTTCACCGCTGATATGTATTTTAACTTCTTGTCCCTATTTATCAAATTAGAAATTGCTATCATATTGATTAATCAATTTTAACACAATAGTTATTTTTCCTGTTTGATATCTTTTCAGTTGTGAACATATTCTATTCAATATTCATATTGTTTACTACAAGTTTTGCTCAGGGATGGCATGCCTATTCTAGGTTGTAAATAGCCTAAGCATGCAAGACGTACGTCTCGTTTTGTTTTGATATGCATTACAGGCGTAAGATCGAAGTGAATAACCAACATTCACATAGACGTATTATGATTAAATTCACGATTTCTGAGCGATGCTTGCCCGCCCTGGCTTGGCGCATGACACTTTCGACAGTATAACACCAGAGAACATTTTGCCCGGTTTCTAAACGGATTCATAAGTGTACCTACACCTATATGAGGCAGAATAATATGTAGTAAAAATAATATTATAAATAAAACTAATTTTTTAATTTTAATACTACAATTAATTAACCGCAAAATTTTACTGATAATTTAACTACAAAAAAACATAAAATATAAATATACCTTTGTAACTACCGCTTATGTAGTTGGGTGGGCACTGCCTGCCCTGCCATTCCAGACGGGGAAATTATAATCATGCTTTTGACATGATTGTGATACATTTGTACTTGTAATTTTTAAAAAATGTTGAATTTTATATTTTAGAACTCCTAGAAATGAAGTAGACTGTTCTGTGACAACTTCCGCACGTGAGGACCATATTGAGAATGAACATTCTGTTTGAACCTTGGATACCTTAAAACTAATACTTATCATATGTGGTTCCCTCACCATACATATGCATTATCTCCTTCAACATTAAAAATTCATTATTCATTTATATTCATAACCATTTCATATCATTTTCGGTATCATTTCACCGTTTCTATATACTTCATATCATCATATATTTATTTCGCAATTAATACTAAATTTTTCTTTGGTTCAGACAAAATATCTCTGCTCAAAATAGCATCAAATGTCAAAGACTGGCACAGTGACCTGATCCCACTCATAACTTTATTCTCGAATATTAAATTACAACGTGTTTCATTACATGTTTTAGTCTCATTGTTACTGATATGATTTAATTTTCTTTCAAATGTGTTATTACAAGTTACTTTAAAATTACATTTATGTTTACTCATTTCTCGTGTATATTCTTCAGTTTTTAAGTTTACGTTTCCCTAGTCTGTCCCTATTTTTGTCATATAACCCTGTATCACATTTTCTACTTAATCTGTCTTTCATCTTAATTTCATTCGCTCTATCATTCTGTATGTAATACTTTTTCCTAGTCCTATAGTTCCTATTCATTCGATTGTTACTTCTTATTAAGGTTGGATAGTATGTAACCCTCCTAGTCTCTATTTTCTGACTGTCGGTCTTTTCCTTTGTTTGATTTCTTGATTTCCCTTTTTACAACATATTTTAATTTTATTTGAGTTTTCTTGTCCGCTTTTATTATTTATATAACTCCCCTTGTTTTCTAATTTATGTATTTTTATTTTCACTGTCATCTTCTCATTTAATATTTTAAGTATTGTAAATCTTACCTCATTTTTTTTCGAGAAATACCTTGTACCTTTTGCAAAAACTACCCTGACTCCATATGACTTGTATTTTATTGATCTTCTTCAAAATTACTCTATTTCCCAGAACGACATTCTAGTCAGTTTCGATATTGTGCGATATTGTCTGTCCAACACCTATTTTATCTTTCAAGGCAACTATTACAAACAAGTGAGAGGAGCTCCAATGGAATCACCTCTGCCCCCCGTCATAGCCAACATCTGCATGGACAACTTCGAAACCCAAGCCCTGAATTCATCCGAACTGAAGCCTACTTGCTGGCTAAGATACGTAGATGACATCTTCGTTATCTGGCCACATGGTAGAGATTCTCTAAACAACTTCCTGTCTCACATTAATCATATACATCCTCAGATCCAGTTCACTATTGAAATCGAAAACAATTGTTCTCTCCCTTTCCTAGACGTCCTCATTACAAAACAAAACAACAATCAATTCTCCTACTCTGTGTATAGAAAACCAACCCACACCAACCGTTACCTTAACTCAAAATCACACCACCATCCATCACAAATAAATTTCGTTGTCAACACTCTTGTAACCAGATTCCTCAGACTAACAGACAATCACAACAGACAATCCGAACTACAAACATTACAAGAAGCACTTCTACAAAACGGTTATGACAAAGGACATATAACGCGATCCATACACAAAGCACAAAATCCTTCCCAAATTCAACAGACAGAAACTCTTCCTCAGCAAAAAGCTTTCCTACCCTACATCAAAGGTGTCACAGACAAAATTTCAAAAGTCCTGAAATCCAATAACATAAAAACCATATTCATAACACACCAAACAATTTCCAATTTAATCAGAACCCCAAAAGACCAAATACCTCATGATTCCCACGATGTATACGAAATACCTTGCTCAAACTGTCCCCAAACCTACATTGGACAAACCAACAGACGGATTAACAATAGAATATATGAACATCGTCTTGCAGTTAAAAAATCCGATCTAACATCATCACTTGCCCAACACCGCCTTCTAAGAGGCCATAATATAGACTTCGATAACACCAAAACCATAGCACCATCATTTTTCCAGAAACCGCGAATCATCCGCGAAGCAATTGAGATTGAAAAACGTCCCAATTGTCTAAACAAAAGGGATGACGGTCATCGTCTTCCAGTCGCTTGGAAATCATTGATCCTGATAGCAGCCGTTCTGCTCTGATGCCTCCATCAACAGACCCTCAACCCCCCACCACTCTCCCACCCATAGGCAGCTTTTTTCTTTGACAATTTTTACTTGACCCACTTTTTCTCTTGAAAATGGCTCCAAAACGGGAGCCGAAACGTCGAGACATTAACAATCTCAGACGCGGTTCAACCCGAGAACCTAGTATTTTTCATACCAACGACCGCGGAAGCTTCTCGGAACATATATATATATATATATATATATGAAGTGTTTTGTACTTCCGGGTGCTTTTCCGCGTCGATGGTCGACTCCTCCAGGAGTCACGGTTGTCTGAACGACGTTTCGACAGAATCTCATCTGTCATCTTCAGGTTCTCACTGAAAGCTGCCTAATGCTGCTCCTCGTTGCTCGAACTGAACTCCTCAGTGTAATTGAGCTTTCACCGAATTAAAGCAGATTTCTCTGCTCAGCAGCATGTAGATAAACCTATGCACGGTGTATTCTATAAAAGCATAAGACATTTGCACGTTTTCAAGGTCATTGCTTAGAGGGAGTGAAATAACATATAACTTCACTCTAGTTAGTTAACTGATTGCAGCTAAAACAATTCAAGGATTCTAATACCAAAATGTTTAGATGTGTTTGGTGATATTTGACATTGTAAGGAATTAAAGTGCGGTTATGTCTTATTTGTTTTAGTCTCAAGCAATGACTTGAAAAATGCTATGCCAGGTGCTATAGAGAGGCTGAATTTTTTCAACAAGACTGACCTTCGTTTTCTTCCAGTCAGCAAGGCTAAAGTTGGAGGTTGAGGAATCTATTGTGGCCTATCAAGATAGTGTTATTAATACTTTAGTCAACTTAGTCACGTTGTGGGTGTGGAGGTTCTCGACACTAACTATAGAACCTGCCCCGGAGTCGCTTATGCACTTCCTATCTGTATGTCCGATTTATGCGACCTGGGTTTATCCATAGGTATAACGTGGCATTACAAGTACTCTATTACCATCTGCGACATTTGTACGAGATAGACCAAATATCAGAGCTGTTTGATGTCCCCAGGGAGATCGAATTCGTTGTCGAGGACGAGAAATGCCAAATGTATGGGAACTACTTGTTTCCGACCATCAGGCTAATTCAAACCGACAAGCCCGGCATAGTCCTCCTCGATCACCAAACCGAGATGAAGTACGTCATCGAGTACTCGGCGCCTGCCGAGACAACATCATCTTGAACTAGGAGGAAAAACGTAAATACCGGGATATCCGATGTAAGTTCCACGGCTATACCCAGACTACTAGGTCAAGATGGTGGTCCTGATAATCAATGTACTCGGTGGGATGAGGCCTGCGCTTCTCTTTGAATTTACGGCTATAGCGGCATGTCAAAGGCCAGCCGAATGGTTGGCAGTTAGCTGCAGAAAACAGTAATTCTGGGATCCCTCCGTCTGTTTAGGGCAGATGATTTGGGTATTTATAGTCACTAACCCCGTGGGTCGGGTCGTGGAGAGTCAGGGCGAACACCGTGTGGTGTCGGAGGTTACAGAAATCTTGTCCAGCAAATAATAATGTTGCGATATACCTATACGACAAAATTTTCCCAGTTTATTTTTTGGAAAGAAATATAATAAATTATTAATCCCTTTACAAGAAGATACACGAGAAACTAGTTTTATATTTTTTCTAAAGTGATTTAATTTAGAGAGTAAATGTAATATGTTTCAATCAATAGGAAAATATTTTCTAAGGATATTGCCATCAATCATATTTTTCTTTAGAAAGATAAAGCAAAGTACTATGGCATGACAAAACAATTGAGTAATTATAAATATTTAAAATAAAAAAGCTTTATTAGAAAGTTGGACTTATTTAAAACTCTGTTGCTTCTTACTCTTGCATTTTCCACCGTATTCGATTAAACAATATAATGTTACCATGGATTTCATAGACTTTTCATATTTATCACCGATTTCTTTAAAATTTCATTATAAACAGACACAGGTGAATTTCTGTTGATAATTAGTCTTGATAAAAATTTCAGTTGTTAATATTAATTTCCCTACGGACAATTTATCTGAATCACTTTTGTTATCTTGCACAGATGTTTGATGAAAATATGTAGTAATTTCCAGAGATCCAACTGGTTTAAATTTATTGATTTAATGAAGGCGGAGACTTGAAAGTAAATCATGGATGGACATCGACTTCTAATATCCTTAGGCGAATTTCTTGTTGAGCAAATCTAAATCTCAGATGGTTCTGTTTGCTGTTTGTCCTTTTATTGTAGTCTAGGGAATCAGATACCTTTCTCCAAAACTAAAAGCATTTTTCATTTTCATTGCATTCTGGAATCTAATACACGAATCTGTTTTGACTATCAAGTGCTCATAAGTCAATATAATAAAACAAGTTATTACAATAAAAGAAATATTTATTTGGGTTTTCTCTATAAATTTAAGCGAAACATCTATTTTGCTGAAACGAATTAGAAATTTTATTTATTCTAGAATATTCCATTATAACCTTAGTGTAATTAAAATTCCATTCCATATTCTTTATAACTGTATTGAAATTTTGCCTCATTATTTTTTTACAACAAAATAATTTAGATTAATTTACAGTACAAAAATTGTAGTGTTAATATTTGTAAACTATATGCAATTCATTATTAAACCATATTTCGTTTAGCTTATAGGTTTATTTTGCACGTTTTATTTTCTTATTTATAATAACATCCTGCTGAAGTTTAGACACAGCTGTTCTAAAGCCGGGAATACATATGGGAAAAGTTGGCATTTGTTCACGTTATCCAACATATTCTTCTAGTGTTCGTCAAATGTAGGCGGTGGTTTATAAGGAATACATTGTTGTGCCAATAGCCATCAATATGAGCGAACGTTTTCCATCGACTATCGACAAAAATAAAAACATCAAAGAGAATACGAACCAAAAAATTTTTATAAGAAAAATGAATGATCAAAAAAATATATTTTCAATTTGAGCTCAAAACATATTTTATTTCATTCTTAGCCGAGATGTTAGATGATGACAATAATCTTAAATTAAAACCACAAATATAAAATTCATGGTACAAATAAAACAAATTTCCAGAAAAACTTTCAAGTGCTTCATAGAGTACAAACCTGACGGTATTGGCTGTAATGCGGTCACCCGATATTGCTGTGATTGGTTTAATACGAACTATTATTGGCTGCTGTTCTCACGTAGCATCTATTGTTTATTATTTATCATATAAAAGATACGGGGGCGAGCGTAGGTGCGTCTTTACTATGTACATACTTCGGTATGCGATGTAAAGCAACGACAGGCGCAGTTAGTACTTGGGTGACCTTTCCAACGGAAACCGCGTTCTCGCCTCACACATCTTCCAGCGGCTAGTATATCAGTGTATGCGCGGAAGCTATACAACCTTAGGCGAGGGTTGTATAGGGGATATACCATCCTTCGGAGGGGATGTAAAGCCGTCGGTCCCTTGTCTATTAAATGTTAGGCAAGTAAAAGATCCCTACTCTTCTTAAGGGAAGAGGTTCGGCAAAATTCCTGGTTGGGGGTAGTTCGTCTATAGGCGTCGGTGATAGGCCTCAGTAGCGGAAATAGGCCGACGTTAAATAAATGTATAAAAAAAAAATATAAAAGATACCAAAATAAAATCGTTACTCCAGCATAAATATTAACAGAAATATTTGTAAATAGCGAATTGAAAGATGGTGATTAAATAATTACTCTTAGTTTAATAATAATAATTTACTGTCCAAAAGACCATATACAGAGAGGTATAGGATTAGTCACAAATACAAGCCATGACTTCAATAGCAATTGCTGCAGAAGCTTAATAATTACATACAAAAAACGTATAAAATACAAAAATCACACAATAAAATTAAGAACCATTTAGATTCTACACGTTTAAATACCTTTCAATAGAATAGAAACCCATATCACTTAAATAATTAATCATTTCTCTTTTGAATGAGTTCACGTTTTTAACACAGTTTGGAATTTTTTTGTAATTTCCATATAATTCGGACTTTCCTCAAACTTATGTCACTACGTGTTCAAATAATTTTAATTTTTAATAAGTTCTATTAGTAACTAAAAATCATTTATAAAATATATTTCCTTTATATTACCTAATTTTATCTACTTGTTAAAGCGATAATAAAATGTTTTATCACAAATATGTTATAAATTAAGTCATTTTTGTATAAAATATTTTTTGAATATCAATTGTATTTTTTGTTATTATAAAAATTATTCTAATAGTATTTCCGTCCGTACTCATACACAGTCACGCATACACAGAAAAATAAATGTGTAGAAGGAAATCGAAAAAATTACGTATACGTATCTTAACTGAAATGGGTTTTTCTTTTAATGAAATTAATAGTATATCAAATAAATGGAAGTATAAGAGGTAATGGTCGACATAGGTTGTGCAATTGTAGTCTAAAAAATGTTGGCTCAGTCCAAAATATGGACATACTCCTCGTCCCAAATTGCTGGTAATTGCCATGCAATAAAGAATAAATAATAATACTCGGTTAATTATGGTATGGTGAATTGGAATATTTTAATATAATTAATCTAAAAGAAGCGCCATGCCTGAATATGACATATGGAAATGAAATTAATAATATATCAAACAAACGAAAGTAGTTAATAATTTTAAGTAAAATCTATTTAGGGGAAACTAAGCATACGAGGTAATGGGCAGAGCTCTACATATGCCATGATTGCACTCTAAAAAATTTGGTTTTATATCCAAAATCTAGAGGTACCCCTCATCAAATTGCTGACACAATGTCATACTAAACGGAATAAATAATACTTGGTTAATTATGTTATGGTGAATTGAAAAATCTTAATATAATTAAGGTAAAAGAAGGGCTATGCATTATATGCCTGAATATGGTAAAAGGCTTTTGATATGGGTTTTTCTTTCAATGAAATTATTAATATATCAAACAAATGGAAGCACTTAACAATTTTAAGTAAAGTCTACTTGGAGGAAAACTAAACATGCGAGGTAATGGACAGTGGCCTACATATTGAGTGCTATGATTGCAGTCTAAAAATTTTTGGTTTATATTCAAAATATAGACGTACCCCTCGTAGAATTGTTGACATAATATCATATTGTATTAAACAAATAATAATACTTGATTAATTATGATGTGATGAGTTGGAATATTCTGATATAATTCATCTAAAGGAAGAGTTACGCATTTTATGTCTGAATATGGCAAGAAACGATGCTATTGGCATTACAGACGTTAAACACTTGCCAAGTAGTCAGCCATTCTTAAAAAAGATTACTGAAGATGACTTAATAATTGACAATTGGCTTTTTGGTGAAAATTTGACAAAGTAACGAAGAAAAAGGAGGGAGGGGGCAGATGGAGAAGGAAAACAGGAAATAAAGAGGTTAAATGGGTATAAATTTTCCGTTAATACTGTTCTGGGGCAGTTCCTCCTAATATTATTAAGCTTGCTAAACAGGAAAAAGTAAGGCAAAAAGTTCAAGGGTAAAAATCGTGTGGCATCACGTTATACACAGGAAGTTGGAGAATATATTTCCAATTAGTTCTCAAGAAAAGAAAGTCAAATGGAAATGATCATTTTATAATGAAATTGCGTAAACCTTAATATAGTTATTTACGTTACGAGTCCGGAAAGTGATGTGTTACGGTACGAGTTCAGGAGCCGAGTCCCGAATTTCTAAACGAGTACTGTAACATCACTTAACGGACGTGTAACGTACATTTTATTTCATACTGTGCTTTGGATATTCAGCGATTTAATTAAAGTCGCATCATATCTTATTTCATTCGTACTTTCGATATTCCGTGATTTAACCAAAGTCACATTACCTGCTTTTAAAGTTGCATAGCGACGGCATGTTTTATTAAGTTAATTTATTTATTTGAATGTCATTTTTTGAATTGTGTAAAATGGAAGCTAACTTAAATTTAAATATTTCTAATGAACGTTTAGACGTTTTATTTTATTAATAAGAAAACAGTCCGGAAAGTTGCCTAGCAACCTTCTTCCGGCTCTGATTCCGTAATAACCCATTTCCGGACTCAAATTAATGATGTAATCAAACAATTACATGACAGTATGAAATAAAATGTATAACCTCACTTCATTTGAAATTGGAGGATAATCGCAACGTAAAGTCTGTTACGTAAAGGTTATTATTTGGGCTTGGTGGAACTTAAATGCATGTTTTAGTTACTATTGATAAACTTTCTAGAAAATATTTTATATTTAAATTTTCTTATCGATTATATGAATTGAACTGTATGCATAAGGCTGTGTACAGCTGCATTCATTGTTACAAAATTGTAAATAGCGAAAAGAAAAATGTATTGCTTATTCAGCGGTGTAACTGTTAGGATTTAATTGAAACACTGTAAGCATAAATACCTTTTTATCAACTAAAAATACAAAACATATGTACACAATTTATGGAAATGAAATCTTGTCTATAACAGAGTTTGAGAAATTTGTAAGGACCTATTAGAAAGGGGATAAACATATAAATTATGTAGAGTTAAACCAGCCTTTAAACACTTTGAAATGTTCCACAAAACGTATATATTCAGTGATACAAGTACGAGAATTGACAACAATACAGCGGTAGCTGTATAAACCGAATATGTTAAAGAAAATTATTAATGATCAGGCGGAAGGTACCAGCGTGGTTTCAAAATGGAGACCATAGTATCCAGTTTTTAAAAACCTATTAGTTGGTGAGTTTTGTGTCTCGGTTCTTGTAAGGATCTAATTCTGTAAGATTCAGTAAAAAAAATGGTGGGCTTATTGTGCCCTAACTCAATTGGATCCATGTACTTATAAGTTATAATCGGTGGCAAATTTTTCAAACGAAGTTCTGAGGGAAGCTGATCTGATTCTGTTATTCTACTAATGAATACAGATCGCGAGAATATATTAAGTGGTTTTTAAAAGGGCTTTTTAACATAAGACCTTAAAGTATTATACAACATGGGACCCATATCCGGAGTTAGTTTATTTGTCAAATTTTGTATCTGGTAGAATATTTGACTATGGGAAAATTAACATTAATACCAGCAACTTTATTAGTTCATGTTTCAGTGCATGGGATGCAAACTATTTTATAAAGAATAAGTAGTATTTTACAGTTGGAACATCGTATTAAAACAATTACAGAGGACAAGGATAACACTAGCAAAGCAACCAATACTTGTATTACCTTATTTTAGGTATATTCCCAATCTTTGCTTGACGTGAACTTTATTTTTAATTACTTATCAAAAACTGTAAACTATGAACTCCAAAAATAACCCCATTTGAACAATGAAAAGCCAATATGCAATACATCTACTCAAGCCCTAAGTGAATGGATTAAGAATGTGTTAAAAGTATGTGGAATTGATACAAAGCTTTATACAGGATATAGTGCAATCTAATATGTTTAGTTGAGATTTGTGGGCAATTCTTTCAGATTCAGACATTCGCCAGGGAGTTAATAATTTATTTATATATATATATATTATATAATTATGTGTATGATTACTGTATATTTTAAGACTGTGCATAAGAAAGTGTTTTAATCAAATATTTGTGGGCAGGTATCGTTTAGATGTTAATAACAGGAAAACAGTACATAAATACGAGGTTAAGTTTATATTGAATAGTCCTTTAAACATCTACATGGTGTTATAATTCGAGACGAGACTGCGAAATATAATTAATAGATCAGTCGACTTACCTACCTGTAAGGAAGAATGATCTTAATTATATGGGCAGTCTCATCGAAGGATTATAACAACCGTCCTAAAAAGTAGAATCCCAACCCGTGATAAAAGCAATCTAAACTAAAAATTTTAATCTTTGAACGTCGTACGATTCGTACAGCAAGCTACAACTACATGGTGTTATGATCCTTCGACCAGACTGCTCATATAATTAAGTCATTCTTCCTTACAGGTAAGTCGACTGACCTATTAATGAAATGTGTAAAAGAAGTTCAATGAAATGTAATGGAACAAGTTAAATAACACACTTGAAACATAAATCCTAAATTGTGACATAAGTGATGTGTATATAAAATTGGTAAAAATAACACCGAAGATAAATAATAATTGAACTGATGTCATAAAAAAGTACATATACTAAAAAACACGTATTCTGCGCCGAAGGGTATAAATATATCTAGTGCAAACGATCTATGTTGGGAAGATCGTAACAATAAGAAAGTATTATACTAAGCATATAAAAGAGGCTAGAAATAAAGGTGTTCAAGCATATATTAAGGAGCATAAGTTAATTATGTCCAACGAACCATATACCGTTGAGAAGCTGGAAAAGAATAAGTGTGAAGAAGATGCGTTAACAATAGAAATCCAAACCGCTGAGCCTTTAAGTTTAGTTATATAAGTTAAATAGGCATATTATAAGTTTTCCTTACATGTTTAATCCAAGAATAATATATCGAATAATAATTATTATCAGTCCAATTCCAATTCAATTAACCTTCTATATAATAGAAATTAATCAATGTATGAGGAACAATGATAGTAATATAGAAATATACATTAGCAAGTTCTAGTGAATATAATTAAATATATAGAATAAATAATAACGCTAGCAATTTGAAAATTATATACAACATACGAAGTGTTGCAAATAATTTGAAAGCCTCCTGGAACAATTTGTATTTAACTAAGAATGTATTGTCTTGACAGAAATGACTTTTGATTTTTTGATTTTTGATCTACCAATAAAGAACATATCTAATATTACTAATATTATTATTAAAAATGCGGGGTTTTCGTATACATACAAGCAAACCTAAATTATGATTACAGTGTTATTAACGACAGAGTAAATATTATGAAACTTAATATAATAATCTTTAACAAACCTATAGTGGGGTCGATCTGGATTTGCAAACGGACACGTTTTTTTCGATTTTTTTTTGTGATGTGATGAAGTCGGATCCCTTCTATCATCTTCGGGAAAATCAGATATTCGGACATAACTCATTTAGTTTGATTCGAATCGAAGAAGTGTAAAAGGGATAAAATGAAGGGCTCGCAAATGCGCGTAAACTGAACTCCCCGAAATCGGTCCAGCGGTTCCCGAGATATTGCAATTGAAACTATGGATTTGTATAGGAATTTTTCGCTGCGGCGAGAGCCGTTCTCGCGATTTTCTCGGGAAAGAAAGTGACTTGGTGACTTTTCGTTTCTTCCCCCGATAGACACTCAGGACCTAAGTACTATGTCTAAATTTCGAGTCGACAGATTGATTGTAGGGGGGGGGGGAGGGGAACGGGTAAACGTAAATTAAATTAAAACTGCTGTAACTTCCGCAAATCGTGCGGCAAACGCGACATAGTATACTAATGTGCTTACTTTGAGTTCCGCTTATATATTTTCAATTTTCACCATAAGTAAATAAATGGTTGCGAAATAACCAATTTATTGTTTTATTATTTTTAGAAAAAGTCGTTTTTCGGCAGGAAGGAAAGGGGTGGGGGAGATTTTTTTCGCCATCGAATGTGGCATTTCTCTCTCTTTGATTGAAGCCCAACCAGATTGCGATCGGATGATTATGAGGGGAGAGGGGGGCCCGCAAAATTATTACCCTGTGGAAGGGCAAGGGAAAGGGTTAGGGACTTCGGGCCGGGCTCATTTTCAAGGGCAATCAATTCTATTTCAAGATTTTTTTACTCCGAAGCTCTAACTTCATTAGGGTCTGCACGCGCGCTTGATACATCTATAAAAACGAGTGCGGAAATTCAGCAGGCGTGCAGCGCGCTGCCGGGGGAGGAATCCAGCGCTTCCACTTGTCTCCCTTCTCTCTCACAAATACACTCTGACTCCGCTGTAGTTTCAGTATGTTAATGTCATTAAAGTCGTGTGAACACCTTATTATAAATCCGAGTGTTCTAAAGGTTTCATTTGTGATTGTATTTATATGATAATTAAATTAACACTGGCAAATGTTACACCAAGGTCGCGAAATGTTGATAAACGTGTGAGCACTGAATTTTTTAAGCTATAATTAAATTCGATATATTGATGTTTGTTATTAAATGTAAGAGTATTACATTTTCGTATATTTAATTGCAATTTGTTTAAGTTACATCATTCACCGATTTCATCTAGAGCAGTTTGTAAAACCACACAATTATTTTCATAATTTATTTCATTATACAATTTTATATCGTCAGCATATAAAAGACACTCGACACCCAATTCAACTGCAATGTCATTAATGAAGATGTTAAAGAATAATGGGCCTAACACAGACCCTTGAGGTACACCTGAAGTAGATACAATTCAGCAGACAGTTGACCATGGTATTCAATATGGTGGGGTCTATTTTTCAGATATGATTTTAAAAAAACAACAAATTTCTTGAGAAGCCAAACTTCTGATATTTTGACCATAGAATACCATGATCAAGTCTGCCAAATGCTTTAGTGAAGTCTGTGTAAATTACATCAACTTGTGAGTTACCATCTATAGCCTCAGCTATGTATTGGGTGATACAGAAAAGATTGGCTGAAGTATGTAGTATGTATCTTTACACTTGAATATCAAAATATCTTGTATTCTCATGGTTTTAAATCCTTCATAAATATTCGAAAGTCGTAATTGCTTTAGTAAAGAACTAAAAAACACAACAGAATAAATACTACCGTATAATCCATAAATAATCCAGAATAACGAATCGTTATATAGTTGCCGTACACGTAATAACGGAGTGTTACTTTCCAACAATAATATACAAATAGTATATTTGTTATATGGAGTAAAAGTAATATTTTTTTGTGTCGAGCTTATACAATAACAGCCGAGACAGAATAAATCATTTTCTACACTTATAATATGCTATTTTTTCTGCAAATCTCTAATATGAATTAAATGTATTTCTGTAATTTTATCTTCAAATACTTTTAGTGGCACCCGTAAGGCTTTTGAATGCTAGTAAAATCGATACACCAGTGATAGTTTCAGAACAAATAGAAGAACAAATTTTCGTTACATAAAGAAATTCTTTGTATGAAAAATTATATTGTAAAAAACTTCTGAAGAACACAAGCACATTTAAACTAAACTTATGTATTATTTTGTGAAAAAGAACTTATTACTATTAAAATTTTTCGAGGGTGAATCGATGAAAGGTCCAAAAACAATTTTTGTATCTCATAAAAAATGTTTTAAATAAAAATTGTTAGAAGGGAAAAATTGTATTGAGAAAATCTTCCGCACATTTTTCATCTCATAAAGGGAGGCTAATGGAAAGTATGAAAAATCTTTTTCCGAGCAACTTCAAAATATCAATTGGGGAATATCTTAAGACAGCCATATATTTGTTTTTTCTTTTCACTCATTACTCTGGTTTAGCTTGAACTGTTTTTATGAAATCTGTCGTCAACTGTAGGGTGTTGCTCGGCAGTAGTCTCATTATTTAATCGAACTACGTTTAGTGTGAAGTGAGTAAAAGTTGAAAGCAAGTTTTTCTTTTCTTTAGCCTCCTGCTCTATTATTTGGCGAATGCGCTAGCGATAAATGAATAACTAGTGTATAAAATATATTATTTCGAAAGCATTTTTAGAAGTCTAGATGTTAATATTAAAATATTTTCCTCCACTAATTAAGAGGTCACCTAAAAGATTGGAATACTTTTTGCGTAAATAATGAACCGCTTTGAAACACAAAGTCAAGAAAATTATGAAATAAAAATCTCACAGTAGTAGCCTGGTGTAAAAATGAAGAAATTACGATATCAATTTTTCTATTCAACTTCAATAGAAGTATAAGATCTATTAATCGGACGAATGGACGAATTTTTATTTAATATTATTTTGTCACCTTTTTTTGCAAAAAGGCGTCACAACTAATTTAAAAAAAGAACTCTTCATCAAATTGAATGTTTCCGAGAAAAATAGGTTTGGGTTCAATCTGGTTTCTACCAGAATGGTTTTCGAAATATAAAAATTTGTTCAGGATATGGAGTAATGAGTAATAATTCTCAAAGTGTCTACCCGACATCGAACTTTTCTTATTGCAATTTAAATTTAATAAAGTCTAGTATACTTTAACTTGGCGTGTGTATGTATGAGTTAATATTTCCGTACGATTTCATTTTCTTCCATATTGTACACAAAGTTAAAGCAATAGTCCAGAAACATTATCTACGTGGACAATATTTCTGGATCCACATGAAAATAAACATAATATTTGAAATTATTTTTGTAGGTTAGAATAGTAAATTTTTGATGAAATGATGCTTACATATATTCCTAGTATAGCTTTACATTAACAAATTACATAAAATGCAACTAAAAAGAACATTTTCTTAATCTTTAGGTAACCACGTTTATTAAGTAGTTAATATTCGTTGATGTGTAATACCCAGATCAATCTAGGGATATTAATGCTTTTAAGAGACAAAAAGTAATTTCTATCAAGTTATAAAGAACTAGTAATTCAACCATTCAGTTGCATCTTTTGTTCCTATTCTTATTCTACAAATATGTCATCTGTATCCCCATTGACTTAATAGTGGATATTGTTTTACTTATGTAAACTAGTACTTATGTCATTATTATAATATAAGAATAAACAGATTCACATTGCTATTTTGTAATATCTGCCAGAAGTTAAATTTCTGCATAACGCTTCATACGATGTTAATATAGAACTGCTTTATCCAGAGAGGGTTATTCCTTAACCAATATTGAAAAATGTTCCTATTTACTTAACGTCTAGTAAAACAGGTATTCGGCCACAATTCTCTTTGTACAGCAACTATAATAAATTCAGTTTATAGGGATGAAATCTGTTAGCAAATATTTTATGAATTCGCTGAGTTTTTCTATAGATCTATCATTGAAATTAGACAATCATCGATAATAATACATAAAGCTATTTCTTTGCATATAATGAAAAAATCGGTCCGCGACAACTCGGACAAACTTTCTCATTTAGGAGTAGACCCAACTAGTGTTCCCCTGGTCCCGGCATCGAATCTCTTCATCGCCACATCTCTATTTTTTCTCCATTCTTGTTGAAATTTAAAATATTTTCTTGCGCCCCGCGACCTCCCTCCGTGCATTTCTTAGGTGCAACTGGTCATGTTATCTTATGTTACCTCTACAGTATTGATGTTTTAGTTTTGATTAAAATTGTTAAATCCATTTTAGAGAAAAAAATTATGAAATTATTTTAAACTTACCCCCATGATTTCCCTCCTTGCATTTTCTAGGAGCAACTGGTCATGTCATTTCATACTGGTGTTAGGGGAGTGCCACGTGCCAAATTTAATCAAAATCATTAGAACCATTTTAGAGGAAAAATTATTTAACTCCTTGCCCCCCCCCCTCGTAACTTCCCCTTGCATTTCTTAGGTACAACCAGTCATGTTACCTTATGCTACTACTAAGTCACTATTCATGTGTTAAATTTGATTAAAATTGTTAGATCCGTTTGAGAAAAAAAATATAGAATTATTTAAACTCACCCATGTCACTTCATATCAGTACTAGGGGAGCGTCTATGTACCACCAAATTTAATCAAAATCGTTAGAGCCGTTTTAGAGAGAAAATTATTTTCTATTTTTTTCCTATTTTCAGGGGTTTACTCACCCCACATTTGGGATCGATTTTGCGATTTCGTGCCCGTCTTGAATACACATGTAAAATTTTAAGAAAATCGATTCAATAGTTTGGGCTCTAGGTGCGACCACAGACGGCAGGCGACAGACAGACATTTTTTAAAAACCACTTTTTTTGGGTTCAGGAGACTTGAAAATTTGTAAATTCATCAAAAATTCAAAATCGATTTTTGGCACCATCACCATACTTTCCTTATATACTACGTATATAATATGGGAGAGTAAAAAATCGGAAACTACTAGATCTACTTTAATAAAATCCTCCCTGTTCCATAACATAAGATTTTGATAGTGTCGTATCCTATGTATCATCACGCTGAAAAAAAAAATGATTCAACCGGTATAAACAAGTGAGGGGCCGTTAGAATTTATTTTTGTTGTTGTTGACAGAGTTGAAATTGACGATAAGCCTTTGGAATTAACGTAAATAATCCAAACTATAAAAATTTTAACTATGCGGTTGAGGTATAGGAGCTGATAGATGATTCTTTCTTTCCGGATTTGAGCAACGCAAGTTTATTTGACTGGTTTATTAATATTTTAAAAACAGCAAATCAAAATTATTTTATTCCTCAATAACTTATCCCCTATCAAGACTATACCCAGAAAGATTTCACGGAATCCTCTTAGAAATGATAAGAGCGACAATAGCAGACAATCCTAGGGATCATCCATTAAGATGTTTAAGTATCTTAGCTATATGTTACAAAAATTTAAAAAATCAAACACATGGTTTGACCCCGTATGAATAATATACGGACATACACAGTATGTCTGCATACAGCTCTGAAGTAAATACAGCCAAGGGGATCAAATTTTAAAATACGCATGTTATTTAAGTAACAAAGCTTCTTATTTTTATGAATTAGCATGCGAAAGAACACTTCAGGAAAAATAAACGTAAAAGCAAGATACGATGAAATAAAAAGTCTAAAGAAAAACAATTCAATAATTTTTTATTACAAAAATTAACTAACAAATCAAACGAATCTTTTGGAATAATTCAAATTTAAGAAATGAATATTTTAAAATTCATAGATTCTGTAACAGAGATTTTGCTATTAATTCAAACGTGATAAGTTAAAAGTAAAACAAAACATCTTCTTTATTTTCAGATTATAATTTGCGATAATAAGAGTAAGTACGCATAAACTATAATTTAAAATTATTATACTATGCAATCGAAACTTATTATGCTGAAACTAAAATAAAAATTACAGATTACAAATTGAACATTTTGATTTCCTATATATCTTTATTGAAACAAGCTTACGATGAAAATACTGATTTAGTAAACAATATACAAACGACATTATTTTATGAAACTGATTAAAATTATTTTTCACAGAAGTACAATCACATATAAGTTTAATTAATAATCAATTTAATTCCATTGAAAAGAAATTGACGGTAAGTAAATTTGACACCCCAAATTATCGTTACAAAAGAGGAATATTAAACGGTAAAAGTAAAATTTGGAGAGCAATAACTGGAAGTTTATGCGCACCAGTTGGCCAGCATTAAACGGATTACATTAACAAATTAAAAGGCGACGAATATCAAATTAAAAATCGTTTGAGATATCAAATTTCAGTAACCACATCAATTAAAATAAATAATTTACAAAAGAATTATGAATTCGCACACTTCTTCGGTCACAATTTTTTAAATTTTGATTATAAGGGAACAGTGAAGAGAATTTTAAAGCTCATTTCTTTAGGTTTAATCTCTGTCAGTGCCATTTTCGATGTAGGTGTCATTAATTTCACATTAATCGCCAAGTACTCGAGCGTCATTTTGATACTATCATTACTACGAAAGTCGTAACCCTACAGAAGTAAAGAAAAAAAAGCAAATTCATCTCAATTTTTTTGAGGAATCTTTTAAGTTACTACTAGTTTTTCGCTGAATGTGATATTTTACTACTTATTAATCGAAAAGCGTTCTTTCTTTGTATGTAAAATTTCATTTTCCAAGTTGTTGTACTATAGTAATTATTGATTTTTATGACAAATTCTATGAAATCTTTTTTATCAGAATTTGATTTTCTATCGATCGAATTAAATAGTTATTTATTTTCTTGGGGCGGCACCCCTAATAAAGGGCTTCCCACTAGGAAAAAGCAAATCCCGAATAGGTCAGTACAGTTTCTAAGATCCATTTACTACCAATGTATAAGAAAATAAACGAAGTCCAATCAGCACCTCATTTCTCCGAAATATTGCATGTTTAAATCTCAAGATCAAGATCCAGTATGTCCATGGTTTGGGTTTACAAGAGGGAGATTTTTTTCATTTTCATTTTATAAAGGAAAAAGTTTTGTTTGATTTGCAAATCTGTAACTGAAATTTCAATATTAATAGTGTGTTCGTAAAATCTGAAAATACAGCAAATATTTTTAGTTTTGCAAAAAAATGCCAAAAAAAATTTTGCTTCATATAAAACTGACAATATTAAAACATCAATATTAGTACAGTGTGTTTTTAAAATCAATTTCTTAAATTCATTATCTTTCCCATAATTTTGCTTATTATATAATAATTTAATGCTAGGAATAATTTAAAATATATTTTTTGTTAAAAAATAATACATAATATATTATGGTACGGAAATAAAAGTTACTCTTACGTAAAAGAAGGATTTAAAAGGTTCATGGTGTTAATATTTTCCGTAATTGTATAAAAAAGTTGGGCGAATAATTTTTAAAAGCGGGTTCCACAATAAATTTTATGAAAAGGAAAATAGTATATAAAGGAGATATATGCAATTCTGTTACTTTTGGATGAAGTGGAAGATAATCCAAAACTTTCCTTGAAAAGATGATCACTTCAGATAAACATCAGTAAGTGACATATTCAAATAATTTCGAAAGAATGTTTTTTTTTTATATTTATTTAACGTCGGCCTATTTCCGCTACTGAGGCCTAACACCGACGCCTGTAGACGAGCTACCCCCAACCAGGAATGCTGAACCTCTTCCCTTAAGAAGAGTGGGGATCTTTTACTTGCCTAACATTTAATAGACAAGGGACCGACGGCTTTACATCCCCTCCGAAGGATGGTATATCTCCTATACAACCCTCGCCTAAAGTTGTATAGCTTCCGCGCATACACTGATATACAAGCCGCTGGAAGATGTGTGAGGCGAGGACGCGGTTTCCGTTGGAATGATCACCCATCCAAGTACTAACTGCGCCTGTCGTTGCTTTACAACGCATACCGAAGTATGTACATAGTAAAGACGCACCTACGCTCGCCCCTCGAAAGAATGTAAAATACATATGCCTATAGACCCATTTTTAAAAACTTTTATTAAACTTGCAATGCTAGTTTGTTTAGGTCAAATCTTGCAATTAAAATTTCGATTAGTTCTAACTAAGTTAAAGCTTCTAAATTTTGCACATGTGTAAAGATCCGGTGACAATACACTTTAACATTTTCATATAAATATAAAAAAAACAAGATGGCGGCTTCAAGATGGCGGACGACTTTACCGTTTATGATCCAATTCGATTCAAAATAGATATCTGGGGGTTTTCTAGATCGCCAATTATGAATTCTTTGTCAAAATTTAGGCGACGCTAATATGGCGGACGACTTGTGTCATATATGCTCCAAATCGATATCTAGGGGTTTTTGGGTTCGCCGATTACGAATTACTAGTCAAAAATTTAGTTCAGTATGGCGACTTCAAGATGGCGGACGATTTTACCGTTTAAGATCCGATTCAACTGAAAATCGTTTTCTAAGTCGCGGATTATGAATTTTTAGTCAAAATTCAGAAATTCAAAATGGCTGTGCCAATATGGCCGACTTTTGTCATTTAGATCCAACCCGATCAAAATCGATATCTGGGGGTTTTCGGGGTCGCGGATTACGAATTTATAATCCAAAGTTTAGTTCAAGATAGCGGACGACTTTACCGCTTATAATGATTCCTCTCAAAATCGGTATCTGGGGATTTACAGCATATCAAAAGACTCGTCAAAAGACTAAAAAGTAAAAAATAAAATTATATAAAAAAATATTTTGAAAACTGTTTTTACTAAAATGCTCAAAAAAGTAGAAAATAAACTTTGAAAGTAAATCAAACCCATCATTTTGTTACACTGTATAATTTTTTTTATGATATAAAAGCTGTCGCAAGCAATCTCCTTTATACAGGAAAATCTTGCAACAAGCTTTTATATAAAAAAAAATGTAACAAAATGATGGGTTTGATTTACTTCAAAGTTTATTTTCTATTTTTTTGAGCATTTAAACGAAAGCTTTGTTTTCGAAACATTTCTTTATATAATTTTTTAATTATACTTTAGAGCCACGAGATGATGACAAACGTATCTATTCTTGTTTGTGCATGGGCAATGAAGTAATGAGAAACAGAAATTTTTACCATAGTATTATGCTTTCCGATGAAGCCATCAATAATTCTACCAACGGTGGTATCACTGCAATATGTTCGATATTCGTATGAAAATAATCCTCATTTTAGAATGATCAATAATCGTCAATAATTTGCCAAAGTGTCTGCTCTTACTTATCATGGACTAATAGGCCCATATTTTATAAATAGCAACGTTAAGACACATATTTTTTGCGCGATGGTTTAATTGATTTAGGTCTTGATTATCGGCAATTATTGTATTTTCAACAGAATGGTTGTCCAGCCCATTATTTTCGTATTCTAACTGGCTGATTCCTGACCTGATAAGTTAGGATTTTTATTTGTACGATTAAAAAGTGCTATGTATCCTTAACAATTCAAGAAATCGCTAATAGCTATAAGAGGCGACGACTACAAATTAAATTATGTGCTAAAAGAGGTGGTGGATTAATCGAATAGTTTGAAATGTTTTTGATTTGGTTTATTTTCTGCTCTGTTTTCCGATTTTAGTATTCAGATTTATCCATTTTAAATCAAGTAAATTTTTTTATTATTACTATTTTGACAGTTTATTGTAAAATTAAAAATTAAAATTGTTTCTCTCTTGTAAACTCAATACAGGAACATACTGTAAATTAACGCTGGTATTTGAATATTAATTATTTGACAAATATTTTATCGAATCATGTATTACTATTATTATTTATCTTAGCTTAATGAGTATTTCATATAGATGTACAAATTTGCGTCAGATCCTCACTAGGGAATCTATAGTCCTTGACCGAGACCGAAAAGAAAGACGAGCGTCACATTCAATATAATTTTTCACTTATAATAGACGAATCGAATACAACAATATCGGCATTGATTCTTACCTTTTGCGAACTATGGTGTGTCAGCACACATACCTTTGCTGCATAATTTCAATCGACATCTCGGCATGATCAAAGTCTTTCCTCTTTTCGAACAGGAAAGCAAAGTCAATCTAGGTGTTTACTTTAACATAGATGTAGATGTAGCCAACTTCTTGATCAAAAATATCTGTTAGGAGGGATTTACACGTAAATTTTACTGCGAAGTTCATTTATTTACTGATATTCCATTGGTCTAAATAATATATAAAAATAAGACACATTCTTGTGGTGAAATGAATCAGAAGAGTGTGTAATTACTACTCTTGTATTCCAAAGCTCGTAGTTCGTTGAAGTCAAGGTCAAAATCGTAGTTCTAGGTCATGGAGCCTAATGTATTTTGTTCCCGTATAATTAATATCTATGATTACTCCACTGGTGTAAAATGAGTTTTATACGTTGTGACTGGGTGTTGACAGCGTGTGGTATTGCAACTAGGTCTTATTGAAATTATTTGAAAATTTATTGAAGTAAACTTAATAAGACTCTGGACAAAATTTTATTTTAATTTATTGTAAATGTCCCGAACTAAATTTTTATTTCGTCTAATCTCCGTTCTAGGAATTTTGTTTCTTTATTAAAACGTTTTTGGTTATTGATTGTTTAACGGATGTAGGAAGTATGTTAAAAAAATTCGGGGCATAATTTAACATATATATCTGACTAGGTAATTTACTATACAATGATATTTTTAAGCATTGTTAGTAACAACCAATTCATTCATTCAATCAATCATGTTCAAAATATTCTAATTAAATTATCTGCAAACTCTATCTATCAAAAGCCACTAGTTCAAAATTATAATGCTATTATACATACAGATACATCGGTGGTGGTTCATAGTTACTGCCAAACTTAGAATATTCATGTCAGAAAATATACTTACTGCAAGTTTGAACTGTCTTCTGATTAGATCAATATATAAAATTTTTGTGAATCAAATCGTAAAGTAAAATTCAAAGATCTTGTTAAAATATTAAATTATGGGTAATTTCCTTCTCATTTGGTCTACTTAAATTATGTTTATTTTCATGTTGCAAAATATATAGGTGGCACTGGTGTTCAAATGTATGTTTTAGTTTACTTTACATGTCAGTCAATCTTTAACAAGGTAGTAGAAAAGTACTACTTTGTTAATAACACTTATGAATATTAAAATAAAGGTGTCTGCTAAGTAATAATATATTACGTGATATTAAACTGTACGATATTCCTGTAACTTTGGTACGGTTAAAAGCTCCGGGGCACGTTAAATATTTGGATGTATTAGGAACTAGGTCAGAATGTCAACAACAAGGTCCCGATGGGGCGCACCGCAATTAAGAAGAATTCCCACACCGGTGTTTCTGTATAGCACTTAATTCAATAATATGCAATTACTGGACCTTAGGAAGCATGAGGCAGCTATCACAAGCTAGAACTGGTGTTGCTGCTTACACAAGATATCCCAGAATAATATTTAGGTAATTCATTTTCACCAAGAGATGTTTAATTATTTTTTCAACGCCAGAGTAATTATTTTCTCAATGTCAGATAAATATTTATGTCACTTCATCAGAACCGTATAGAGCAGTTATTAGTTCAGGGATAATCAGACGGCAACGGGTGGAGATTACCCGATCTAAAACATTTGGCTGGGGTCAAGGAAGAACGGGTGAGAATGAACTTTGGTGAAGCGTACGCGCAACAAGCAACTGCGATAGATAGCGTGATGTCAAATATTTCATACAGTGAATGGAGGTAAACTAAAACAAGTTAAGATCGCAAAACATCTCACAAGATGTGAAGAAGAACCTCATTAGGAATGTTTTGTTGTTCCATTGTACAACAACATACATTAGAGAAATACAACATTTATGAAGCAAAATACATAAAATATCATGCATTATTTAATACCAAGAATTCAGAAGGTTACCAATTAAATAAGAACGGAAATTGAAGCGTTTGAGAAAACAAAATTTGGAAAACACTGCTAAAGTTCATGGCATACAACCGGAGATGATCTAGGCTATTTACTATTATTTTTCTACAGCACTGATGTAAAATGTACTAAATTTTAATGGAATTCGTATATAAAGTGTAACATTAGACTTTGTCGTTAAATATAAAAAATGCAAAAATATACATTCCATTTAAAATAACAAAGTTGTTTGTCATGTCCGGTGGCAAAAAATATAAATATTTTAGTTGGAAATAACACCTTGGAAAACCCGTGTAAAAGGAAAATCGTAGCGATATTCTTAGTAGTTTCGGATATGCAGATCGTTTATGGTCGCGGTGCACACTCTGTATATACAACGTGGTTCAAACGTCTTGAAATAAATGGCGAACTTCTTTATTATCGATATTTCAGCAACTATTAAAACAAGAATATTATACTTTACATGTTTACATCCTCCAGTAAACATTCCGAACGTAGGTTCAATAATTGCAACATGATTTGTCACAAACCACTATTTAACACTAATTAATTTATTACAACTTTCATCTATTATAAATCACTCTTGTTACTGTATTTTACTGCTCGGATCACTTGTTCCTTTTCTTGATCTGAACGCTCTTCAAATTAGAACTGCCCCGATGGGTTGCTTCCGTTTTTATATTTTCCATGGTACCTATTCTAGATTCATCAATTTCAACTAGCTTGTAACTAGACTGTTTTCCCTTTTTGTAGCAGCTCTATGGGTAGTAACAAATGGCATAATCTCTGAGGCGACTAGCGAACTAGCATTATATTGCTAGCTTCTCTCTAAGAGGGGATTAGACCCTCTTCATAAGAAGACGTGCACAGTGCACATAACACTAGCATTAAAAGAATATGGTCTTCATATTTACGTGTATACTTTGTATTACTATAGAATTATATTCGCTTATTCAATAACTATTGCGAAGATCTTTCTAGCCTCATTTTAGAGGTTTGCACTGTGTAAAAATTTCACAAATTATTAAATAGCTAATGTAAACCAATGACATAAAAATGATGTTGTCCAAAAAACTTATTTGGACTGGTAATCATCAATGAAATTTCGCAATACTAAACTGGTATTATTCTTTTTTACTAGATATTATTATATTGAAAATTCCTTCAGTATAATAATACCCACACACGAAACTAATTTTTTTTCAAAAGAAATAATGAATGTCTGAATATAAGTTGGAAATAGGAACATTTTTTAAAAATAATTTTTCCACATTATAACCAGTAAAGGCAGTTTACTCTTGAACCAATTTCAATTAACTTAATTTTTTCACATCAGGGCTTTAGAATTACCAACTCTTTTTAAAGACCATCTGTTGTCCAAATTTTATTTTTGATTCAATGAATATGATTGAGATAATTAGAATCACATGTTTCTCTTACAGAGGGTTTTATTTTTTTTACATTGTTTATTCGTTTTAAAATAATTTAATAATTCCTTTTAACTAAATGTTTCCCGAATAATCGATAACAGTGTCGTTGGCACAGGATAGAAAAGAATGTTAGTATGTAGCCTTTTCAGAAGTTTGTTTGAAAAATTTAAATCGTCGATATTTCCATTAAGGTGGAAAGAAAACGACTACTATAAAAGAATATTAAATGATTAAGGACATTTTATATTTAATAAAAGACCTACAAATAAGTGCATTGAATTCTATTAAAATATTTTAGGAAACAGTGAAAATTTACTTATTTTGTGACCTAGAATTTTGATGTATGAACTTTACCAAAATTTTGCTACTATTACTTATTACTAGTATTAGGTATGTAACCTTTTTGGTTCATTAGAGTAAAACGTCATTATTTCAAAACTTAAAACATTGAAAAAACTTCAAATATGATCATCCATTATATAAGAAAAATAAAGATGGCATTAAAAGGATATGACCACTTGAGCTATTGTTCATAGTTGGACATCTGTTTGCCATATTTACATTAACAATACAGTACGCAGTGTCTTGTTGATTGGACAATCGACATGGAATGCATTGTTTCAAAATACGCTGCTGGTCTGTAACGCAACATGTTGATTTAAAACGTGCCTTTGCATCATATCCAATACGTAAAAAACTTCGAATATGTTACCTCTAGAAAATTCCACACAATTTCTTTGCAATGCCTGAATGGGTATTATTATGCAAAAATATGAATTTTTAAATCACCTTCAACCGAACATAGAAGGACAATAAATTTAATAATGGTACCTCGTTAAGAAGCTGCCGTTAAAAACTTTTCTTCGAAAATGAAGTATATACCCAATACAAAATATTCTTTAACCCGTCCCGCATACTACACACATATAATCAAAATTATTATCTTGAGCGTGGGCTGAATGCCTTTTCTATTTATTACCCTCGCGGGTTGCGGTTCTGAGTACTTGTGGTACTGATTTTAAAGCTTATTGTATCCAACAGTCTCATTATTCCATTCGCTCCTTTAAGGATCAATGGGAACATTGGTTATTTCTTCCCAAGCCGTCAATGGTCTTAAGTGTGCATGCTTCTGGACCTAGTCACCAGTGTAGGGCATCCACATGAAATGTGATAAGCCGTTTTTTATTTTTCTCTACACATCCTGCATGCCAGTTATCCCTCATCTTTAAGTTGATACGATGTTTATTTGGTGAGCATTATCTTATTAAAATTTCACCGCACATTTTAGTATTTTTGCTCACATTTAGTAATTAGGTCTGCGATTTGAATGATTCTGCAACGAATGCGTGGCTGTATCATTTTTGATACGCTCATCCAGTTCAAGTAAATTAGTACTTAATAATTCCTTTATGTTTTTCATGACTTATAAGAGATCCTGTATGTCGATTCAAATCGATTAAAATCGTCTTCTTCCAGCAACTTGCTCACTTTCTCGCTAAATGTGCTGACTTTGTGATGATAGGAATTTTCCTACCAGTGTATGAGCTCTGTACCATTTTTTGTGCACAAACACCTATGGCTGTGACTTTTGTTTGGAACATTGTTTTGGTATAGCTTAGGTTCATGGGGGTGGCTGTCACTTGTTGGTCTGCCGTAACGCCTGCTTCGGTACTACTTAGGGTTTCATGATTCATTCAGTATACCGTAATATGGTTTCTGTTAAATATTTTCAATTCTACCTTATTACTTTACTTTTCTTATCCTGTTAAATGTGTAAATGCCGAAATTGTTCATGAAGTTGTGGGTTGAGCTGAGTTCATGTTAGTTTTTATAATCAACTGTACTACAGTTTTCTGCACAGTCAGTGTAACATTCCTATAATTCTGCAGGCTCATAAAGTTCTTCTTTACATCTTCTGTTTATCTGTTGCTGATGTCGTCATTGGGCGTTTCTGAGGGAATTTAATACGTTTAAACTTCTCTGATTGCAACTTACCATAGGCTATTAAATATATATCCTTCTTAAAATGCTGACTTTTCACGTTAGAAATTGTTATACTATAATATACTACAATACTTGTTATACTATAATATACTATAATAGTATTTTACTAGAACTGTATTCACTATTGATTGAAACTAAATAATGCAACAAAATAAACTAAAACAATTTCTCCACAAATCGTTTAAAAATTGCAAAAACAGATCTAGTATAGAACTTTTGTTGAATATATTTTAGGTACTTTGAAAATTTTGTTTGCTACCTCTACCTTTATTGTTAAAAGACTCTTCGATATATCTTTTAGTAGCGTTTGATGACTTCCATCCACTTAGCCTTCTTAAACTAGTAATATCTCCACCAGAGTCATCCAACATCGTCGCAGAAGACCGACAAAAGCAGTGACCTGCATATTCTGGTAGATTCAAATAAAAAGCAGCTATTTTAGACATTTTTCTAAATTAATGTATTCCTACTAGCTGTCTATAACCTTTTCTATTCTAGTATGTAAAGAAGAATTGGATGCTATTCATGTTTTCTGATCTTAACGCAACATACTTGCGATAAATATTTAAGTACATTAGATTAACCACAAATAACCTTTGTTTCTTAGTTTTAGAGTCAGATGTGCTAATTAAAAGCCTAGATTGTATGTAGGCTTTCTACACCTTATAGGGTGATTTTGACTAATCCATCCATTCTAGAGGCTTCATATATTAAAGCAACAACCTAAGAAGTAAATAAATATGAAATCCTAATGAAAAGTTTTGTTACTTACCTTAATTATTAAATATTCCATATCTGAAGCTTCCTGAAGAATTTGTTAATTTCCTCTTTTATAAAACCTTAGATTTATTGGTCTATAACCTACAACTTGCTGTTTCAATAATGAATGAAGTTTTGGGAAAATTGGTAAACATATTTATTAAAGAGTCCTGTTAAATATAATAACTATTACTCTGTACTTAGTTAAAGAGCATACAATTATCTACAAAATGGACCTATTTATTTCTGTATTAGCTCTATCGGTTACCGGCTTGCTGAACAGAATCAACCGGAGTGATTGAAAAAATCGTTGATAAAAAAGGAAAATTTGGTAGTACCGTACAGAAAGATTATTTCTTATCCAATTCGAGCAATAAGAATAGACTGATACACTGCCATCAGTTAAGCTAAAGAACGCTGGCATAGGATTTCTCCAAAATGATGATCACGTTGACATACACTATTGTAAACACAGCTTTGCAGAAATCGTCTATTCATGACAATGTCGTGATCGTTAGTGAAGATATTTACCCCTTTTGTCGCTAATAGTCTTAACGCCAAAGAATGAAAATATGTTTTACTTGAAGTTAGGGTAGGCAAGGTGGAAACCAAAATCTATGCCTTTCAAGAAGCGCAAAATATATCTCGACTCAAAGATTTGAAATACTCTGGCTTTTAGCGGTACCTGCAAGTGACATTGAAATTCGCCAAGATACTGCTGTATTATCAAGATTATCTACACATCTTCAAATTATTCACAAATTTACTTCCAACTCAAGAATAGGTTGCTGAGGCTGGAGTATTATTCTGGCCTTATATGGAGTTATCTCGAACACAATTTCTTTCAATAAGCATAGGTGATCTGTTTTCAACGGTCAATTAGGAAAGTAAAACCAGACCTTGCTTCTTTTCCTCCAACCGAAGATGCAATGGTGCATTTCTTTAGAGTGTACCAACAGGTACAAGCTGGTTGGGTAGAAGCCTTCCATCTGATCTTTGGTGCTGACAAAAACCAACTATATATCTGCAACCCATGAGAATCTCGAACTTCTTGTCCTAGACTTTATATTTAACACAGTTTCTTGTGTATATACAACAGGGTGTGTACTGAAATGCGATTGCAGGAGAGTTAGAGTAAATTACACCATTTGTGAACTGCGGACGATTAGAGAAGATTATTGTGACGAAGATTATTTATTAGTTCTTCTTACTTTTTCATATTCTTACTTTTATATTCTGAATATTATTTGTACTATTTCAGTCACATTATACATCTAAATTTTTATTTTATTTCACTTTATGTTCAGTTCGATTTATTGAATCTACCATAAATCTTGTTTTTGGATTACAATGTCTCAGTACCGATAATTTAAAAAATATTACCAATGGAGCCGAATATCTCTAACCGGTAGAGCTAGTGTAAAAATGAATATAACCTTATTTATAGAGGGTTTCATATTCTTTACTTTTGCATAGCAACCATTTTTTGCAAGCTGTTAATTTTCGTGATATATACAGAAAATCAAAAAATTTGACACAGAAGCTCACCTCCTCCCCATGCTCGAGGATTTTTAGTTTGTTTGATAGGACACCACTATGAATAAGTATACCAGTTTTCAAAACTATACTATAGTATATAAAACGATTACATGGATGTTGGTATTTTTCTCCTGATTTCTTTTCGTAGTGAATCTAATAAGGCAGTATTTACTGCCTGAACCAGTTTCGGGGGGTTAAGGAATCGAGAATTCATCAATTCACATTATTTCTTCTTAATTTTCGAAAGCATCACCAATCAAATTTCTATACATCAAGATTTAAGGAAAAATAGTATGTATACCTCGTAGAAAAGCCATATTCCCGATATTTGTACTGCCTGTCGCGACTTGCACCTCGACAAACAATTTTCACGGTCATCTGGAAATGTTTTCATGCCATGGACACGTTTGGTTGACACCGAGCTAGGTCCCGTGGAGACCATGTATTGTTAATTTTGATGAAAGGACTTTAAACTCTTTTAATTTGTTTTATTTGTATTGTGATTTTACGATATACGTCTTTAAAATACTTTTTGTTATTTTTATGTATATGCCCCGGATCACGAAAACCAATATATATATATTGACAAATGACATTGGCTACCATTCATGATTTGCAAGGTATAATTCAATGCAGGTCGGGGTATTTGCTCCTCCAGGAGTCACAGTTCAGTTC
Organism: Leptura quadrifasciata; assembly: GCA_963675555.1. Lineage (NCBI taxonomy): Eukaryota > Metazoa > Arthropoda > Insecta > Coleoptera > Cerambycidae > Leptura > Leptura quadrifasciata. The sequence goes on along the minus strand of OY776680.1, from coordinate 49,146,578 downwards.
GAGCAACGAGGAGCAGCAGCAGGCAGCTTTCAGTGAGAACCTTGAAGATGGCAGATGAGATTCTTCCGAAACGTCGTTCGGACAACCATGACGCGGGAGAGCACCCGGAAGTACAATAACACTTCATTTACCACCCGCGAAGACCTAAAAAAACAACAAAATAAAGCAACATAATATATATATATATATATATATATATATATATATATATATATAATAATTTCTTTGGGATACTAATTTCACTATTTAGAACTACCCCTCTAATCGTAAAGTTACACAATTTGTAGCTGCAATGTAGGATAATAGTAATTTATAAGCAGGACCTACTCTGGAGAAGAGAATTTCCTATTAGCTACATTAAACTTAGATATTACATTCCATTATGAGGGACATATATACGCGCCTCTTGAGATAGTTTACCTAAAATGAAATTTACATCGTCTAATTTTCATGTTACTTATGCTAACAGTTTTCCTTTAGGGAAAAGCATGTTCACTCAGAGGGCATGATGAAGATATTCGAAAAATCCTCAGATAATTAGAAACAAGAGCTCGTATTAGTGATTTCGACAAATATCGGATACTAAATATTCTTTATTCGTTAAGACAACTGGACTGCAGTTCAGTCATTGTCGTTATAAATTATTGCTTTATAGAAGTATGCTATACTTTTGTTGCACAGAAACAAAATATATTCGGGGCTCAATTAACACGGGGAGCGAGGATCTGTTTTGCATGGTATGTGAAATCGCTAGATCAAAAAATATATTTGAAAGTACTAACTTCTCATTTTTTATGAACCGCAGTTGTTGTTACTCTATGGTTAGGTAAAAGCTTATATGAAATATTAAGTCTATATATTTTTAACCTGAAACAATTTAGTGTAGACAATTTTTAATCTATATTTGGTCAAAATAATCACAATAGACTGAATAGTCGCAGTGGAGGATCTGGTATAGATCCACTTACATTTCAACCTTCAATCAAAATAAATAATTTACGTCACGGAACCTTGAGGTTCCGCAAAAGTCAGATAATGTATTTCATTAAAAAACAAATATTTATGTTTCAGTTTTAGCTTTTTCCTTTTACGAAAATGGTAAGATGTAGTTATTTTCGGTTTATTCTAATTAATGAGATGGATTGGGATTTTCAATTTGTAGTCCTCAAATTGAAACATTTTTTCCCAATCGACTAAGTCGGGTCTTGGTATTGTTTCCTCACTTACGTCCACAGATCTGAGTGTCGAGAGGGGGGGAGGGGACCATTTTAAAAATACGGGAAACCGTTTTTTTGTCAATAAGTCGGCGGGTGTTGATTCCACAAAAAAATATATGCTTTCCAAAAATGAAAAACTTGACAAAAGACGTAATTTTAGTTCTAGGTCTCTTCGACGCCGGACCATTATTCAGCGAGATATCGCGAATAAACGTTACAGGAAAAACATTTTTCAATTAATTTTTTTTCAGCTCGACATGAAGGGAAGGGGTGAAGGAGGATAATTTTTATGTCAATCGATGGCTTTATTTTTTATCCTCAATTTCCACCGAGCCGAGCGCTGACCAATCAAGGAGAACCACGGCATTCTGCGGCACCGATTAGACACGAGGATGGCCGACTATCAGCGAGAAGTCACGTGGAGCGTGCCGTTTCAGCAAGGCTACTTGTCGGGTTGACTCAGGCGTCCGCTACGCCTACCACAGGTGGTTGGGGACCGGTAACAAAAAAACGCCAAAAACGCAGGCGCGCCCTAGACGGCGGTATATATAAGGAGCCGCACAAGGCGGGGAACGTCTGTTCAGTTCGAGCAACGGGTAGCAACAGTAGGCAGCTTTCAGTAAGAACCTGAAGATGGCAGATGAGATTCTGCCGAAACGTCGTTTAGACAACCGTGACTCCCGGAGGAGTCGACCAACGACGCGGGAGAGCACCTGGAAGTACAATAACACTGCATTTAATACCCGAGAAAACCTAAAAAACAACATATATAAACACTAAACCTAAAGCTCCATGGCTTACGCCAAATTTGAAATTTTTAATGAAAGAGAGAGTTAAAGCTTTACAGAAATTTAAACGCTCAAATTCTGATGCTGACTGGACTTTCTGCAAAAACTTACGTAACCATACTTTATCCATGGTCAGAAGTGAAAAGAAGGGATACTTAAATTACGTGGCGGCTCAAAAAAATTCCAAAAAAATCTGGTCTGCCCTTAATGATCTTAATATTCGCTCAAAAATGGATTTTTCTTTGCCTAAGGAACTTTCGGATCCGAATGAAATTAACAAATATTTTGCATCATTTTTACAAAACGTTTCAGATAATTGTAATGAAAAAATAAATTTTTATAATAATAATATTTATCATGAGAATATTAACTTCAATTTTAGGCTTACTTCAGTTGAAGAAGTACACAATATTTTAAATAATATACAAACTGATGCTTTTGGTATTGATAACATTTCTTCTTCTATGTTGAAATATAGTAGCCCGTTTATTGATAAATTTATTACTCACATAATCAACTGCTGCATCGAGCAAACATACTTTCCACATATGTGGAAGATTGCAATTGATAGACCATTACCTAAGAATAATAATCCCACAACTTTTTCCGATTTAAGAATTATCAGCATTTTACCTGTTATGTCTAAAACTTTTGAAAAAATACTGTACAGCCAAATATCTACATATCTCACATTTAATAATTTACTACCACATTCTCAATGCGGCTTTAGAAAAAGCTACAGTACAGCCACAGCTTTAGCAAATGTTACAAGTGATTTGATACAAGCATATGACAGTGGGCAAGTTAGTGTACTGGTGCTGTTAGACTTTTCAGGCAAGGCATTTGATACAATTAATCATGAGCTATTATGTGCCAAACTTAAATACTACGGTTTTGATATATTTTCTGTTTCACTTATTACCTCGTACTTAAATGATAGGTTACAAAGAATATGTGTCGATGGAATATTGTGGGGCTAGCCTAGAGATCAATGATTTCCAAGCGATTCATCCACACCTCATAATCCTGATAGCAGCCGTTCTGCTCTGATGCCTCCATCAACAGACCCTCAACCCCCCACCACTCTCCCACCCACAGACAGCTTTCGTATAAATAACACTTCGTCCGATACTGCCAGCGAGTTCGCTCTAAGGAGTAGGCAGGTTTGAGGCCTTAGAGACGGATCGTGGTGAGATCTGGGGAGTAGGCAGATTGAGACCCCGGAATCGAACCAGTTCCACGAACTCCTAGCATTATTTTCTTTGACAATTTTTACTTGACCCACTTTTTCTCTTGAAAATGGCTCCAAAACGGGAACCGAAACGTCGAGACATTAACAATCTCAGACGCGGTTCAACCCGAGAACCTAGTATTTTTCATACCAACGACCGCGGAAGCTTCTCGGAACATATATATATATATATAGAATTAGTTCACGTGTGCTCTAGAGGGCAGAAATATTAAACATAATATTTCAGTCGCAAGCTCCTCTATAAAATCCTTATTTTACTATAACCAATGTAACCAGACTGCAACCAATCGAATCATTAGCGTTTTGTTGGTAATATGCGATTATTACACTGAACGCGCCAGGCTTGTAACTTGTAATTCAGCGCTCGGCGGAGCATGTATCCCGGGGATTAGCTGTTGGTTGCAGTCTGATTACATTCCTTATGGTTGTTTAGTTTATATACTGAAAATAATAACTAATTATCTAATAAGAATTTATGAACAAGATAAGACGCTCATCTTACGAAAAAACTTTACAGGGAGAATGGGCACTTGATGATATTAACTTCCACCTCTACAATTCCCTTTAATATGTTAGGGAAAAATATACTGTTTATATTTAACTTTGCTGCTTGGTTTCTATGGTAAGGGGTTAGAACTTCATCTACTGACTGTGTCCTGCACTTAAGGTAAAGTTGCATAACTGGGTTTGAACACCATTTTAACGGACATGAAAACATGATAATAAATTGCAAGATATATATTGATATGATAATATCGTTACCAAGATGATCATTCACTTTTATTACTGAAAAGAAAGTAAAATTGTATTGAAAATGTATTTTGGGGACAAGTCGGTTCACTTTGGTTGGTTATAATTAAAACACAAATCAAGAATAAAATTCAACGACAAGAACAATGTTTATTTTGACTAAATCAAATTTTGCTATAAAACCCTAAATTCCCTACTAAAATAACTTAACTAATATAAAAACAATGAATGATATAATACACATTAAAAAACCTTTAGTCCGTTTCTTCATGTGTTCACACTTCTTTATTCCTTCTGATACCTTCTTCTTAATTCACTTCTTTCTGCTTCTGCTTTCAGTTGGATTGTCTACGACTTTCTTCTTATATCAATGCCTCGTTGAAGTTTCTCTGCCTTTCGCTTCTAGCTTTAAAATAAGTAATAATTATTTACTTATTATTGTTTCCTCAACTCGTCAACTTTTTTTACTTTATCCTTTGTTGAAATTATTTTAATATTTCTTCATGTACTTTATTATTAATCTTTTAAATATTTTCTTTTTGTTCATGTCATAAAATTTCTTTTTTTATTTATTTTCCGTTCCCTGGTGACCTTTTCTCCGCCATCTTCCTTTTTAAACTCCTGTCAATATAAACTTTTCCAACCTCCAAATTTTTCCTAAATTATTCCGAACCTTCAAATATCTTCTTCCTCTTCGTTACATATATCCAACTGTTTTCCACCAACTTATAATTACTAACATAACCATTTTTTTGTATATGACATTTATTTATCACAATAAACTTTAATCTCTTGTCATCTTACATCTCTATCCCCGATCTATCCCATACTCTTGATCTACACGTCAATTTTGAATAATATTCTAAATAACAAACTCAAAATAGAATCAAGTTCTATTTTTTACTTTTCTCAAATAAACAATTACAAATTTCTCTTCATAACTCTTTGTAAACCACTTACAACTATTTTATTATTAACTTCATAATATGTGTATTTTCATATCACGTCAATATATATACATATACAGCAAGCATTTCAACATATTGCGAATTCTTAATGAATTCTTGTTTTTCAATAAAATGCAATGTAATTTGCAAATATTTTCGAAATCTTGTGAAAGTCTAATTTCCCTTATTGACCCACTGGAATTAACCGATTCTTCACTGAGCTACTTAGTCTCGCTTATCGACTTTTGGGTAGTGTTGTTTAACCACTCAAAACTTGAACTGGCGCCCAAGTAACAAATAAGAAAGCTCGAGTGTCAAAGTGACAGCCTTAGTTATCGCACTGTGCGAGAAAAAGAGCATCACAATGAATCCATATTATTATTATCATCACATATATACAAATGATTATTTCTTTCATGTGTCAAATCGAATTTTTTGAACCAATCACAATATTTGAAATTCCTTAGAAACGAGGAATATCAGTGGTTATTTTGAACTCTACATAGTAACGGGAAATATCAGTGACTATTTCCCGTTCCCATGGCATTGGCTGAAAATAGTCGCTGATATTTAATTTATTAACTTATAACAAGTCAATAATGTTCATTAAAAAGATAGAAATTTATATATCTCCAATTATTAACTCATTTAAGAAATAATCTAATAAAATATAACTCAACCTTGATAAATTAGCGCCTATTATATTGTCACAATTTTTCTCGAGTGCTCTCCAATTTGTCTCGACCACATTTGGCATTAATAATCAAAGATTAAATCCCTCGAGCTAAATCTCTCGGGCTTTAGTCAGATTATTAACGCCAAATATGGTCTCGTCAAATTGACAATAAAATAGCCGACTATTTATCAAGGTCTTGTTATATTACCCTTGATTATACATAATGAATATTCCTCTTATTTAAGATTTAGCAAAAAATCTGAAGGAAAAAATATTTAACAATTGGCTGCTTTTTATATTTTTAGTCTTTCTTTATTAAATGAAATGCTTTGAAAACGTGCCACCTCACCTTACTAACAGTTGTGTAATGACAACTTACATTAAATTGGTGAGTTTTTAAAAGAACCCCGTGAAGGAATGTAATGATAACCGAGTTAGTTTTCCACTATAAGAGTGATTTGGAAGATATAATATTGTTTTGTAAATAACATTATAATCATCAAATGGACAACTTATTTTAAAAAGAATCTCCAGAGATCCATCCAGTATCACTTTATGTTGACCCAATTCGTACACAGTGTAGAGAATCTAGTAGGCAGTGTAGATCAATAAAATTTGGTATTCAAATTTGCTATTATAAAAACTTTATAAAAAAAATCTTTGGTAAATATTATATCCCGATGAGAAGAAATAAACTTCATGAAACTGTATTTGATAAATATCTTTTTTTTATCAGATAAACAATATATTATTTTGCAAACATTATATTTTGTGTAGGATTGTCTCTGTATCGAATAGAAAGAATGCTTATTACAAAAACACATATTTAATATATATTTACTACTTCCACGTCCAGTGTAAGTATAGTGACTATTTTTTTTTAATTGAAATAGGCTTAAAATGTCATGAAACGTCGAGATTTTTAATTTGAGCGGAAACAAATTTTCTTCGGTCTGTCTGTCGCTCTGTAACTATTTTTTGTGAGCACGTTTACTCTGGAACCGTTTATGATTTGACTTATGTATTATAACGAGATCTGGAACTAGATTATATTTTGATCTAATTTCGTTGAAGGGTTCGGGGTAAATGGGGTAAATAAGAGTAAATAGGCAAAGCAAGCAGGTAAGAGTCCATAAAATTGCAATTTAAGGCATGTACGAAAAGTCACGGTCTCAAAAATTTTTTTGACATCTGCCACCCCCCACTATCACACCCAATACCATCCCACACTATTATGAAAGGGCGTAGAAAAATAAAATATGATTTAGTGTGTATACAAGAATGAAACGTATCAAAAAAATTTTTTGGCGTTAGCTATCCCCTCTACCACCTCATTGTCACCCTCACCCTATTATTAAAGGGAGTACAAAATTAAATTGGGATTTAGTGTGTATACGAGAACCCACACTCTATAATAAAAGGGAATAAAATATTACATTGGTATTTAGTATGTATAAGATTTGGATACAAAATCTGGATGTGTAAGTAGTGATTCCTTGGGCAACGGTTTTTAATTAGAAATGCAACTGTTAACAGTCTGAGGATCAGTGAATGAGAACTCCTTCTTCTCAACCCTATGGAAACTAAAATGTACATAATTGTTTTTTATTCTGCTAAAAACTTTCAGAATTTCTGAATATTGAGTTCTAGAATACTACGGGTGAAATAATTGTCAGAACAGAAGCAAGGGGAGGGGGTAAGACGAATTATACGTCGGCAAGGTAGTATTTCTGTTCACCTTTGGCGTTGCTTCAACAATCAATACAAGCGCGTATGTTCTAAATTATCAGAGATTATTTAATAGAAAACATTTTACAAAATCAGTCAGTGGTGATCACATGATGATGATGATGATGATGATTAAACTATCGTGTAATATATTTATGCAGCATGTTTCTAATTAACTAGTTGGGTGTGTTTTCAACTTATCTTTCTAATGTTGCTACTAGTGCCAATAGAGTGATCTCCCTATTACTAATGGCAGCAACAAGGAGGCGGTAGGCGAGTAAACAGCCTTCAACGGTGATAAAATTTCATAAAAGCGCACCCTGCTAACACACATACTAAATAATATTTAAACCTAATTTTATGAACTAATTTATCTATAGCTTCTTAAGAAAATGGTGGCTATGTTATTAATTTTACAATAAGATAGAACAATTAATTAGCATGTTAATCTAATAACACTTCATGCGTATCGCAACATTGGTAGTTGGCTAAAATGTTGTATATGTTGAATAAATTCCGGCTCAGAGGCTCAATGCTTATGTGTTAGACTTGCCTGTATTAACTCCAATTGGATTATCTATTGTATATACTGAAATAAATGAAGTATTTAGTTAAGGTAGCTATTATTTACGAAATAGGAAATAAAGAATTTTAATTGGTAATTGTTAGGCTTGCAACCATGGAGTCCCAGGTTCAAATCCTGGCTAGGATATGGATGTTTAGTGGCGTTTTTCATATATTACCGAGTTGGTTGCAGTAGACTAGATGAGGTTGTGTGAGAGGCAATACAGCTGGTCGCTGTACCACTCCTGAGTTCGAGTCTCAGTTATGACAGATGGCGATGTCATAGGGAATGGTCGTTGCATAGTTGTCTATGTGTATGTGTCTACAACTCTGTAACTGGGAACATCGTTCTTGTAGAGTGATGATTAATGAATAAATAAAATTCTACAATCATTAATTCTTTAATATTAACAGAATGTCCAACTAAGAATTAGACAGTATACTGATTTTTGGAAATTCTGAGATGAAAATGAAACAATTATTTGATTTTGTAATTCAAACGAATGCACCTATATTATTCAACGGACAAATATATGAACCTTTGACAAAAATGCCAGTAATTGCGAATCGAATATCATTACAGAAATATTTCTACCGTGTCTTCAACGATTGTGTGTTTATTTTGCACTTGTCAAGAACTAATGAGAGGATATTTTATAGGTTACCTTAGGGCCACGGAAAATCTAGAGCTGACACTGACTATTGCAAATTGATTCGCTTTTCACATTTTATCATATTTTACTTTACTACTTATTTTGTTCGAATTGTGTTTCGACTAATTACAATGTGCACTTGTTTAAAAAGATGAAGTATATTAAACTTAGAAGATATGAACGGTATATCTTTCAACCAAAATGGAAAACAATCGCCTCGCCATTTCCTTCTACGCTGTTGTAATTCGGTATGATGATTCGTCATATCCCTAGCCCGATAGAAGGTTTAGATGTTCATCAACCAAAATCTTTCTCATAATGTAAAATGTCTGAAAAGTCTCTATCCTATGGATAAATTTTGAAGTAAATTAAATTGTCCCAAGCACATTAAGAACTGCTTTATAATGATTCCTGTAGCTGATATTATGAATGGAATAGTTCAGATTTTTTCTAATCCATACAGTTAGAAAACCAAGTTTTGATATTTGTTATTATGTTTCACCTGTTCTCTGAAAATTTCTTTTAGGAAGTATCTGATGTTAATAATAGGGGTCATTTTATTATTTTTCTTATTTACCAGAATGTTAAAATGGGTTTTTTAATCATTTGTTTAACGTCGGTCTATTTTCCTCGCCAAGCCTAAGGACGACTTTTAACTAACCACTTCTTTGTTGACGAGTAAGGGCCGTTTACTTACTTAACGTTTAATAGACAAGGGACCGACTACTTCACAGCTCCTATGAAGAATGGTATATCCACTTACGCAATACTCGCGTGAGATTGCAGTTTCCATATATACACTAGAACTAGAAAGCTACTAGGAGGTAAGATGAGATTATTTGTATTTTTCTGGCGATCCAAGTACTAGCCGCAGCTACCATTGTTTTGCTTTTCATATTGAAATGCGGGTGTAGTAAAAATATACATTTATATAATATTAGGATATGTAAGAGGAGGAAATTATCTAAAAGTGAACTCCCTGACTTTGGATCACCATAGTGAGTGCCCATAACTGAACAAAATAGAACTTAAACTTATCCATAACTATCGGCAATTTCCTTTCGTCCCCCGTCCTGTTGCGAGGTAAAGGTTTAAACATGGCTCTTTGCTCTATGTTAGCTATCTTAACTTATTCTGCTATCCACTTGTCTTCAATAATCTGCTTGAGTAAAGACATACCCCTGTTCGTCCAAAGTTATATTGGAGTGGATTAGCATGTCCCGGTATAATAGCTGCTAACTCTTAGTATGTGATTTTTACCACATCGTTGTGTCATCCTAAATAAATCCCTGTAGCCGAAACAGCACAGCTTCAATAGCACGTTTAAATTTTTTCCCGGTGCTTGTTCTTTCTGCAACTATCGTTCACTTTGTAAGTCGGTGAAAATAGGTTTCTCATAGTCTTTGGTATGGAAGATCTTGTCGTGATGGCTCTACCTTCAGGAGCAACCTTCCTTCCGTCAAGTATAAATAGTAGTGAAGATTCCACATCAACTGACCGGCTCAGTGGCTCAACGCTTGCAACCAAAGAGTCCCGGGTGCGAATCCTGGCTAGAGTATGGATGTTTAGTGGCGGTTTTCATGTGTTACCGAGTCGGTGGCGGTTAAACTAGACGGAGTTGCGTGAGAAGAAGCACGGATACTACCCCTGATTTCGAGTTTCAGTTGCGGTAGATGGCACTATCATAAGGAGTGATCATTTTATAATTATCTGTGTGCATGTGTCCTGGTTAAGTGATGGAATAGTTAATGTTAAACTCCACCAGGATGTTGATCTAAATAAGGCGATTAAAAAAAAAGTTTCAGACTTTAGTTTCGAAAATATTTGGCTCGTTTATATGGGACTCGTCAACGTAAAAGTGGAACGACATGCAACATATCTGACCGACGCGAGCGTGTGGCGGCCGTCTGAGCAATTTGCAGATCTCCCGAATTCCAGTAGACTTATAATGCTTTCAATTGAATATCACGTAGATGGTATGTTGTGTCACGTTATAAATAATCAGGCGGATATTTCCTTCCAGTTCATGTTATTGGATTTCAACGAAACTTGAAATATGAACTTGATGATGTGTACTGACAAAGTCTCTAGATTCTAGAATTATTTTGATGTCAATAAATAAAAATAGTTTACAATGTTCACATATATAAAATTTTTACTTCCAGTTCATGGCGTTGGATTTCAATGAAACATGAAATATGAACCTAAAGTGAATGTTTTATGAGAAGAGAATATTTTTGATAATTCGATAAATGAAAAAATATTTGGAAATAAAAGACTCATTATGTAAATGTCAGTTCTTTCGAATTTATGGCATTGGATTCTAACGGAACTTGACATATGAACCTGATGATGCCTACTAAATAGATGAAGTGGATCAGTTCTATAAAAATGTCGGTATTTCAATGTCTTGATAAAATTTTACGTGGATATAATGGATACCGAGTGTGATCGTTTACCCTAATGTGCCAAAAGGTCCTTGCCTTTAACTTTGTCCGATTTCAATCGCACAAAGATTAAAATTCACTGGAAATTAACTGAAAATCGCAAGAAGGAATATTTTTTATAGGTCAATAAATAACAATAGTTGATCACGTAATGATGCCTAAATATCGGAACAATATCCACTTACGTAAAATTTTATTTCCTCCGACTTCGTGGCATTGAATTTTAATGAAAATTGGAATATAAACCTGATGATACATACTGACTAGTCGAAGTGAATTGGTATCATGGAAACGGCAGTATTGCAATTTCACTATGTCCGATAGGTATAAAGTGTTACGTAGCATCTCAAGGACGTCCAAATTACAAAGGCGCGCATTGATAGCGAATGTTGGACCGATCATCGTCCTGTTGTCTCTAAAATGAAAATTGTTATGAGACCCAAACACCGAAGAACTCAAGTAAAACGTAGACTCCGTCTCTGTATTAGTAAATTGCGTGACCAACAAGCCGTCGAACAGCTAAAGCAAAAAGTTCAAGAGAATTTGAGTGCACTAGAAGAAACCAATTCTGTAGATGTCGCTGCTACCTGGACACAAATTAAAGACAGTTTAAAAAGTGCGAGTGAGGAAATTCTTGGCACTGCAGCAAGTAAAAAACAGGAGGACTGGTTCAATGATAATGAAGCTTTTATACAAGAACTTCTTGACCGCAAACATATTGCCTTCCAAAACGCTATCAACCACCCCAACGACTCATCAAAAGCAGAAGCTTTTACCCAATCTAAGTATGAAACGCAACGCGAAATCAGAAGAATAAAGAACGAGTGGTGGGCAAGCAAGGCCAGAGAAATTCAAAGGTACGCCGATTCACGCGACTACAGGAATTTCTTTCAAGGAGTAAAAGCAGTGTACGGCCCCAGTCGGAAAAATATGTGCCCTATTAAAGATTTAAATGGAAATCTCCTCAAAGAAGACCAGGAAATATTAGCCCGATGGAAAGAACACTACTCTAACATTCTTAACCAGCAAAGTCAAGCCGATCACGATATTATAAATCTTATCCCTCAATATGACACCTTCGAAGACTTAGATAAACCACTAACAACGGAAGAGATCTTAACCGCCATTGGGCAGCTAAAAAATAACAAATCTCCCGGTGCCGACTCACTCCCAGCTGAGATCTTTAAAGCTGTGTCGTCAGAGCTCATACCCTACCTTAAAAAACTGTTTGATGTCGTGTGGGAAAGTGGTCAAGCTCCGCAGGAGTTTCGTGATACACTTTTAATCAACCTCTTCAAAAACAAAGGGAGCGCTGCGGACCGTGGAAATTACAGGGGTATAGCTCTCCTGGCTGTTGGAGGGAAGATACTCACTAAAGCGATGGCAAATAGGCTAACATCTGTTATGGAAAAGTTACTTCCTGAAACACAGAGTGGCTTTAGACCAAACCGAGGCACATCGGATTTAATCTTCACACTTAAACAGCTTCAAGAAAAAGCACTCGAACATCAAGGAGAAATTCACATGGCATTCATTGATTTAACCAAGGCGTTTGACTCGGTGGACAGGGAAGTGCTCTGGAGAATTATGTTCCGCTTAGGTACCCCTAGAAAATTTGTGGAAGTATGTCGCAGTCTACATACAAACAACAACGCCCAGGTTATGTATAATAATGAGGCAACCGAACCTTTCCAAACCCTCACTGGAGTTAGGCAGGGATGTGTCCTGGTACCCCTACTCTTTAATTTGTTTACCACTGCTCTAACAATTATTGTTGACAACAAACTGACAGTCAGAGGAATAGGTCTCAGATACCGTTTTGATGGCGGTCTCTTTAACATAGGGCGCTTTAGAGCTTTCACGAAGACACGCACACGATTCATATGTGATCTCCAGTATGCGGATGACTGTGCACTTTTAGCCTCTACGCCGGAAGAGCTTCAAGAACTTTTAGATGTGTATGCCCAGAGCTATGATTCCTTGGGACTTAAAATCAACATTGGAAAGACTAAGATTATGTCAACTCCTCATCAAGTGAACCAAATAGACATTACACTTAACGGAAATTCTCTTGAAGTGGTGGATCAGTTCAATTACTTAGGCAACGTTGTTAATGACAAAGCAAACATGGACAGCGAGATTCGCAATAGAATTAACGCTGCATCTAGAGCACTCTGGGGACTTAGAGAGAGAGAGAGTATTTGACAACCACGACCTTGCTTTGTCAACGAAAATGGCTGTCTACAGAGCAGTTGTCATTCCAACACTGCTATATGGATGTGAAAGCTGGGTCACTTACTGTCGTCATGTGAAAGAATTAGAACGTTTTCAGCAAAGACACCTCAGGAGTATGATGAAAATCCGTTGGTTCCATTACATATCAAACGTGGAAGTACTCAGGAGAGCAAACAGCCTTCCAATTGAGGTGCTTATTTCAAGAGCACGCCTAAGATGGGCAGGTCACGTTCATCGGCAGGTCATGTACACTTTATGGTGAATTGCTAAGCGGTAGAAGAAGGCGTGGCGGTCAACGAAAGAGGTTCAAAGACGTTCTCCATGAAAATCTAAAATCCTGCGGTATTCCAGACGAGCAATGGGAACAACTTGCAGCGGACAGAACCGAATGGCGAGGGGTTGTGGCCAGCTATTAAAGAAATGTTGCTGCAAGAAGGCCGAATCCAAGACCTAACCAGGTGTATGTTTTTCCTGACTGCGGTCGACATGTGCTCTCCCGAATTGGCCTCTATAGCCATAGATGAATGGGAATTACAATAGACTACACCTTTTACTTGTTTTTTATTGTACACAATCTATCGACTGTAACATTTTTATACTCGCTAATAATAAAAGTTACGTAGGTTATACTGGATATCGAATGTGATCGTTTACCATAATATACCTTTAACTATATCCAATTTCAATCGAACAAAGATTAAAATTCACTACAAAACTAACTAAGAAAATCACAAGAGACAGTATTTTTGATTAGTCCATAAATAAACGTATTTGGCCACCTGATGATGCCTATAAATTGAAACAACTTTTACATATATAAAATTTTACTTTCTTGGAGTTGGTGACATTGCATTTTAATGACTCTTGAAATATGAACGTAAGTATAGATGGTATGTGGTGTCACGTTATAAATGTGACACCATTACAAATGTTATAATTTCTCGATATGTTTATAAAATTTGAAAGGCAGACATTTTCTTTAGATTTTAAAGTTATTTTTACCGGCTAATATGTTACAATTTTCCAAGTCTATATGAGAATACTATAGTATTCTGAATAAATATTCCAGGCTAGGAGTAATGTATGCGTTGATCGCTGTAATCGTAATCATAACGTTGAGCTTTATATTGAGGAGCCTATATACATTTGTTCGCATTTTGCTATGAACTGCTTTTTTAATTTAGCGTGGTCTACCCTTCTCTAATTATCAGATTTCTGAGACACTTGCATGTTTCTTTTAGGATTATTTGTTTAGATCATTCGTATTTTACGGTTGTTGTAAAAGTACATTTCTCGACTCCAAATTCTATTTATATATTTTCGCTCAATATTTTGGGCTGAGGACGACTTCCGATGTCTTGGTTTTTCCGCATATAGCTTTATGTCATTCCTAAATAACAAATGGATAATGTCAATATTTTACTGTTAAGATTTATACATCACCCAATAGCAACGTCAGGACATTTTTATACAGACACACTTTTATTCTTATTAACCGTTTTAGTCGTTTTAAAAATGTCATTATATGCAGCGACATGAGCATTGTCAATTTAAATGTGAAAAAAAATTCTGAAAAAGAAAACATATTTTTATAGATCTTTTTAACAGCTATGAGCTATCATTTAAAAAATAATAAACCCACAATATTGTATTTGAAGATATAAATAATACCATCTCAATTTCACAAATTGATTAATTCGTTACAAATATTTCACAAGAAATAAATACCGATAATCTTCAGCCATTCAATATCGTTGATCATCTAAGTATCGTAGTTGCACTGAAAACACAAAATTAAATATCTAGATACATAGTCAAAAAAATTCATTACTAAAGGATATTAGCGAAAATTTGTGGCGATTAAAAGATTACCTACAATTCATGAATGTACTACAGAATATAATTATGTTTATAATTGATTTTTAAACACTTATTACATGCTATAGATTTAATGTGTCCTTTAATAAAAATCTCGACTGAAAATAAAAAAGCCAAAATGTAGATTATAAGTGATATAAAAGAAAAAGTCGAGGGAAGGGAATTGAAGGATATGTTTTGGTTGATGAAAAATTCAATAGATGGTGAAGGCGATGAAGAAAGGACAAAAAGGTATGTAAAGCCAAATTAAATTATTATCAGTAAAATAGCATTCAAGTTAGACAAAAATAAATCGGGAATTTAGTGAGCAGAAGCGGCCACACAGCCAATAAAAATTCAAATTAGCAATGAAATTGTAAACGATACTAATAAAATCGTCAATTCATTCACTGCCCTACTGAGGTCCTAAATAAGACACTACATTGCCTAATAATAACAATAACTTCTTCACACCAGTTTCTAGTGAGGACGTAATGCACATAATAGGTGAATTAAAAAATACCAACTCTCTAGGAGTAGATTGTGTGTCAACAAAAATTATTAAATCGATTGTTCATTTATCTGTAGAATTTAGAAAATTTTCGAATGAACTGAAAATAGGGGAAGGAATGAAATCACAGATTCATCACAGCACTCGATGTAGTATGCAAAGTAATTAAACGAATTATATATAATAAAATATTCCCCTGTCTAACAAAATACCAAATAATTTCCAGATCTCAAAATGTATTTTGGTTTGATAGGTCTACCGACTCTGCAGCAACGAGATTCTTCGAGTTCATGTATAATCGCGACAAAAATTATGTTGCTGCACTTACTTGATTTGTCCAAGGCATTTGACTCTATAAAGCAAATATCTGTTTTAGATCAACAGTGTATCTAAAGAGTTGTTATATTAGATTTTGAATATATGATAGTTATCTGCTAGATACCCAAAAAAAGTATATTTCATCAGTTAGTTATGCGGTATAGTGGAGTAAAATCAGGTTTAAATTATGACTTCGATACGAGGTATAACTAAATGAAACTTACGTCACCTGTTAGAGGGCAGGTGGGGTCAGCTAGGGTAGGGTAGCATAGGATAGGATAGGAGGGGATAGGATAGGATAGGGTAGGATATCAGTTACTTACTTCTTTACGATTTGAGGAATACATTTGTAACAAATCATTTCTCAAAACATGTATATAAGTACATATAATGTCTATAAAACTATGTAATAAAATGTAAAATACAAATAATAAAATTTGTTATTGTAATCAATGTAGCCAAGACATTGAAGAAGTTAAAAAAGCCCATAGCTTCAATATTTATTTCAATATGAATTTTATAATAATAATAATAACAATAATAATAATTTATTCACCATATGTAATGATACAATAGTATATATTATGGTAAGTCAAGATAAGAATACAATAAAAATAACAAAAAGTAATGAATAAATAGATAAAAGAAGTAAACATAACAAACAGCTTAACAAGTCAAAGACGAACAACATTTACTATACACAGATAAATAAACAAATAGATAAAAAATTTAAAAAAACAAATATATAAAAATGAGAAAAAGTAGTCTTTACATACATATACATATATACATATGCAAACGCGTCACAGTTAAAAAATAAATTAAAAAAGAAAAAACAATGGTGTTCAAAATCAATTTGAAAACTTGGTCAATAAATTTATTAAAAGAACAAACATTTAACCAGTGAGCAAATGAGTTCAGATGTTGAGATCCGGCTGCCCGGTAGTAATCACGATACGTCTCAAAATGAAATGAAACAATTTTTAAATGTGAAATGGGTAAAGAATTTATTATAAACTTTTTTTCACAATTTTGCAGAAGCAATCAATACAACATTTCAACCTCTCTTTCATATAATATACGTATTTCTTACTTTCGCATAATTTACCAATATAGAAAGTGTTCATCAATTTCCCGATATAAATTGCTATAGGATCACTCGTAGTTAAGAAAAGTTAGCGAGGCCAGTAAAAGTCATAGTCGGTATATTCCTATACAACCATATACGCAATTGATAAATTCATTTGAAATTTGGATGTATTAAATAATAGTTAATATTAACAAAATATAAAACCAACAGGGGTGATTTAAGAGGGTATTGTATGATATTTATTGCAGATCTCAACACGTTCGTGGTATCGCAACTTCACCTCAAATGTCTACACTATTCTAAATATCGAGATTATTTTATATTAACTATATATTTTACCAAAATTATGTTTTGATTAAGAATATTCGTATAAAATATGAAAAACAAATCACGTATCCGCCCCATCATGAGTCGATTTCTAATTTGGCAACTCGGTTACACTATCTTTATTTGCACAAGAACATAAATCTTGATTTACAAAACCAGCGGCAATTAATATGTCTTCTTTTTGTAATTATCCAGCAGCTGTATGTCCCAGAAGATAACTGGTAATTAATATTAATATGGATCGCCGAATGCAGTTTCTGACGATTTTTCGAAATTTCACAGCTTTCCTATTCCGAGAAACTCCAAAGATTTCGTTGATTCAACGTATTTATCAAAACCCACTGTTGTTATGAATGCTATATTGTAGTACAGAAAATGTAGATCCTTCTTGAAAATTATTTGAAATAGGTATGTGAGTTTAATTCCATTAGAAATTTAGAATGATCTTTTTCTTCAAAATATCTTTGACATTATGGACCCTAACCTATATTATATTATTTGGCCCTTCACAATTCTTAACTAGATTTCTAATCTACTTATTGCAGACTGCAGCATGCCTCGACTTCGAGAAAATGTCACTATGATTTCTTCAATTATGGTCCCCAGATGCCAAAAATGCCTCCGCCCTCTAGAGGGCGCGCGCATTTCTCAACGGATCAAAACAAAATTTCGCAGGAATATACTTTGGGTCCATATCTCGGTTAAGTTCGAAGATAGGCAAAATCACCTTCTTCGTTTGAAAATGGCGGCGGTTCAAATTAAAAAAAAAAAATCTCAAAATTTTATTTCTAATTAAATATGTACATTGTACATGTGATACATTTCTGGATAGTGCTCATCTGCCCCTGCAACTTTTCTCTGAAACATTTTTTGCTAAAACTCATAAGAAAAATTAAAACAACGGCGGAGATCCAAAGTCTTTAAAAAATCCTCAAAATTTTATTTCGAATCAAATATGTACATGCGATACATCGTTGGATAGTGCTCGTCTAGCCCTACAACTTTTGTCTAAAACATTTTTTGCTAAAACACATAGAAATAAATTGAAAAAAAAGCGTGATTTATTTATATTTTAAAGAATACCTACGTTGTTACAGTTCAATTTAATATTTATACGTCATTATAAAACAATCTCTAAATCATTACTTTATCTCTTACATTTAATGTCTAACGAGTTCGTGTTATCCGTCGTCACACGTAATATTTATTATTTAGTTGTCTATATGAACCCGCAATTGTAAGGAATCTGTTGCACTTAGGTGTAGGCATGGTATTATACATTTGGTTGTGTAGCGTGTTGCATATAATTAGGCTCTCTATTTCCGTAATTCTTATAAGCTAGGCAACCAATAACTTTTAATTAGTTTATAGGTAGATTCCTATAACCGTACTGACGATCGGTAACACAGATTTATTTCTTCACAATAGTTTGGCTTAGGTTTTGTCTTCCGGTATTCTGTCACTTTTCACGTGTGAGTTCGCTGAAACGCTTGGCAATTTATTAACTGGTTTTTTTACGTGCTCGTTGCGATTTTTGAAACAAGTAATTTCACCATTTTGGGATATATTCGCAACGTTACATTTTTCGATTATCCATTTATGTTTGGATGAGTGCATATTTTTATGGTATTGGAAATCGATTGTCTTCATTGGAAGAATCTATACGTAAAAGCCATTCTTGCCAAATTTACACGAGGCCAAGGACATCCAAGGTCAACAACATTTTTCTAAGAAAACCCTCCGAAACGAGGTAATCATTTTATTTTTATATTCAAACTAGCAAAATATCACTTATAGTAAATTGTTCAATGGCAAAAATTTATTTTTAGGGTTTTTTTTTCCACCTACGGTTTCGCCTAGGATTTCGTAGTTTTTCCTACGTTTTTTTTGTCTCCCCTGATACATATAACTTTTTTTCCACTGGTCTACACGTACTTATGTTACTTCTCCTTGCTGGACTGGAATTTCTTTTTTGTGGAGGAGCCATCCATTTTCTGGGTTAATTGATAGGCTGGAAGTTGCCCATTCCTGAAATTTGAGCCGAAGCTGAAGCCCTGCTGCCTGCAAGTTTGTATCCTTCTTGCGTCATATATATATTGATTTTTTTAAAAATATATTGTATATTTTGCTTTAAAAAATTTCACCACTGTACCTATATATATATATATATATATATATATATATATATATTTTTAAATTTTGCTAAACATTCTATGAAAATATTCTGTTAATTAATTAAAACATCTATGATATTTGTTGGGGGTTAAGCACCTACGTAAGACGCGTATACCCAGTTAAATACATTTTTTTTTAGTGTTGAATTTGTCTGTCATACCATACCCTACGTTATTGTACTGTTGAATGTTATAAAGTTAACCTACTTCGTTTATTGTTATTAAAAGATAAAACTGAATTTGAATTTTTCATTATCGTCTCGCTAAGTAATTTATTTAGTAAATTTAAGGTTACATTGTACTTGAGTTGGTATTTGGAGAGAAAAAAAATTTACATGGCGCCCTGATACATCAAGAAAGAAAAAAAGAAATTTAGAACCCCGACTATCTTCACTGTCAGTCTGCCGGCAAATACCGTTAGTCAACAGACGACGACCAATTAGGTACGTCAGATTGCAGTTTTAAAATTTGACGTAGCAACGTGCTAATAGTAAATCGATGACAATAAATTGAAGTTGTGTAGTTCTAATAAAAATATATTTAATTACTTACTTAATCACTTATTTACTAAAATAATAGAGACCTAAAGCAGTGCAAAACAATTATAGGATGAAATCTACCTTTCCGACTGGCCCGTGCCATTGGGGTTTTTTCCTTACAATGGTGCCTGGTTTTCGAGAATTCGGCATGTTTATTGCGCTGCTACAATAAACATTAGATTTGGAGTTAATTTGTTGTTCCTATGGGACTTTATTTTTGTATAAATTTTTAAGCCCTATAGAGTGGCGGCACAAGGATATTTATGATAAAAATTTTGTATGTATTTCAAATTCACCCTGTAAATATAACAGTTTGTAATAAATGAATGTTACGGCTGGATTCATGAAATATGTGTACAGACATGTTCTCAAATAATATATACCCCTTCCAAATAAGAACCCGTACCTACTTATTAAAAAAAAAGATATTTCTAGAGTAAAATGCAGACTAGACAATTTATCATTGTAAAACCATTTCTCCAATCATTTCAGGGCGATTTACGATCAAAACAAAAGAATAATCTCTCCACTTCACGAAAGAAACAGACCCAGTAAATTATAATTTACAAATACTGATCGTGTTTTCTCTTCGCTCTGCGTAGAGAAGTAATATCTCTTATGTCCCATTCAGTTCTTTTAATTTCAAAAACAGAAATCTTATTGATGTGATTTATATTTTAGTACAAAACGGATTTTTTTTAAAAACCTTATTCAACATTTTTAAAACAAATAGCTTATAAGCTTATGTTAAATTTTTATTTTAATAGAGGTCATAATATGATTTTTTGTAGATCAGCTGTCATTTGTCTTGTTATAGATCTGCATAAATATTTTAATGTTTATAATTTATCTTATAACATATTGCAATAGTCGAATTATGCCTGAATTTATGCTGTTTACTAGTAATTAGACTTTTTACAAGCCCTTTTTATCTCTACTTTGCATCCAAAATCATTCATGGTTGATAAAGTCTTAGATTCTTCTTGTCTAATTCAGAGTCGAACTTACTGCAGCAAGACATAGTTCTGGACTCACTGAATTATCATCGTCGCACACAGAAACACTGTTCGTTCATTTACGGAATTCGACAAAAAATGAGACGGCATCCATGATTCCACGCCACTAAATAAATCAGTATCTAACATTTTCATATAAGGTTTAGTTTCAATAATCACTTTCCTCTTTCAAGTTGATAATATCCCATACAAAGTTAATTTTTTACATAGATTGTTGGTACTTACATAGTGAGTCAACAAGATTAGGGTTAGCTGCAAATTATTACTCTGGTTGTCCTCCGGTTACGTCTCGTATGATAATTATTGTTCTACTAGAGAATAAAACATATCTTTATTCACTTGTATTATTAATAACTGTTATAAAAGATTTATAGTTATATTTTTTGTAATACGTTGTTATGAGTACGTTTCATATCCATTAATTAGATGAATGCCAAGTAAATTATTTTCTCCTTACAACTTAATCCGGCTCAGAGGCTCAGTGCTTACGTGTTAAGCGAGAGATCGTTATTTCCGATACATTCAGTAACAACAATAAGTTGGGCCAAGATCTGCAAGACTACTTACCGAAAATCTAAGTAGAAGCTCAATTTGTGAGAAACGAATAGCATATGAACGAGATATATTCTAAGTTAGATCGAGCATAGGGGAAGAAAAATTGCTTCATCATATCATAGTTATTAGATACTACTGAAATCCTTACAACAAACTCTAGAAATCTTTAGTGACATTTTCTAATAACTTAATTAACGTGCGATAAGAAAGATAATTTTCTGTCAAAATTTACGCCTAAATTACTAAATATCTTAGATCGGGAAAGTGGACATTGTTAGGACGAAAATCCCAAAGTATTAATAAATGCTGTTGAGTTGCTATTGATAAATACAATTGAAATTCTTTTGCAAAATTGTCCTATCCGTTTGGTTTGAGGTTCTCTAACATAATTTTAAGTCATTTGCATAGGGAATGTTACAATATCATTTATATTATATATTGAATAGTAGAACGCGCTAGATTCGATCCCTGAATACTGGCTCAGTGGCTCAACGCTTATGTATTGTGTTAGGCTTGCAACCAAGAAGTCTAGGTCCGAATCTTGGATAGGGTATAGATGCTTAGTGGCATTTTTCAAATTGTGTGAGAGACAGCACGGCTAGTCGCTGTACCACTCCTGAGTTCGAGTCTCAGCTGCGGCAGATGGCAATGTCGTAGGGAATGGTCGTTATATAATTGTTTATATGTATGTGAAAAAAATACAGCTCTGCAATTGGGAACATCGTTCTTGTAGAGTGGTGACTAATAAATAAATTAGAAAATAAAAAGTAGATAGCACATCGGTATAGAACTGCAGACAATTCTAGTAAAATATTGTGTTCTAATCTGTCGAGGGCTTTTGAAAAATCTGAGTATATAATAACTGTTGGCAAACCACCCGCAGAAAAAACGTAGTCCACAATGCTGAATAAATTAATGAATGCAGATCTACCTTTATAGAGACCGTATTGGCGACTTGGAATTTTATGTTCAACATGAAAAAATAGTGTTTATAGAATATCATCTTAAAGAGTTTGAGGGAATTGTTGATTATTACTAGAGATCGATAATTCGAGATTCTATTTATTTGTTCTTTTTTATGCATTGATGTAATCTTTGTTTCTAGACCAAGGTAAACATTTTAAGCATAAATTAAACATAATAGTTAACCGTTTTGTAAGAACTGGATAGTCTCAATAGAGAATATCATCAGGTCTACTTGTTAGCTAGTGGGTCGTATGACGTTGGTATCAAAAGAGGAAGGTTGAAATCCGCAGTCGAATTAGAAAATTTGGCCCGGCAGAAAATTACAGAAAAGGTGGTTTCTTGATGATTCATGCAATCGATTTGACATCTTACGAACTGCCACAATCGATTTGTGTTCTGCCAAATGAAAATATTATCTTATTATATCACTTTACATACTAGTGTGTGAAGTAATATTTCAGTCGCAAGCTCCTCTATAAAATCCTTATTTTACTATAAGGAATGTAACCAGACTGCAACCAACAGCTACTCTCCGGGCTATGTGCCCCGCCAAGCGCTGAATTACAAGTTACAAGCCTGGTGCGTTAAGTGTAATAATCGCATATTACCAACAAAACGCTAATGCTTCGATTGCAACAAACACCAGCCGAAAGACTGATCCTACTTAAAGGAGCTCTCGTGCCAGTCGCCCCATACCACTTGCAGACTGCAGTTTCGAGCTTTTGGCCCTCGTCAGTGCAAGGTAGGCATGTGACGAACGACACGAGGATCCCTTGACTATTTGGTACATCGCTCAAAATCAAGATTGTATAAATAATATTCTCAATTAATACTGTAACTCGATCCTTACCTGTTTAATTAATTTTGAAATATATATAAAAATCATATAACAATAAAGTTGCAAAAGTCAGACTTTCCAGCATGGATAGTTTATTTACATTTACTGCCTTTATTTACAATCAATATATTATGTGTACGGTGTAATTAGTCCAAAAAATGGCCTAACCTCAACATCCAAAGTAAAAGTTTCCTTCCAACTCCAAATTGCTCTATACAGTCCACATATTGTTTGGTAAAAAGTTATACCATTTTAAGCGTCGGGTTTGGGGGGGGGGGGAGAAGTTGGTAAATTAGTAGTTTTTATCAGTTTTTCTTAAATATTTAGAAAACTATGCGGTTTAGCGCGAAAAGTGACATATACAAAAATAATGTACATTAAATTGCGAACAAAAATGGTCTTGTGTACAATCTTGCTAAAGTAAACGGTTCCAGAGTTACGGAGGATTGAAAGGTAGAAATTTTTCGTATTTTTTAGATTTAAAAGAAAAATAAGACATTATCACTAAAAACTTATTTTTTTTATACAGGATTGTGTTTTGTAAAAGCAAATTGCGATTTTAGTGGCCGGTGGTATGTTAGTTATAAGCCCTTGAAGGAACGACAACCTCACCACCTTCTCAAGGGGCGCTACTTTTTAAGAGAAAAGAGGCTTCCACAAGCCTAGGCCATATAAACCTGTGATACGGAGAAATTTTAAAATATAAAAATATTATCTGTATAATAATTAGATATATAATTATATCATTTTTAATCATAATATTTTTAAAACTGCAGCTTTTGGAGATTTTGTTTTAGAAAATAGGCATATTTGGCTGTATATTGCAACCATTTTTTATTTTTTATTTATTTAGCAGGAAAAAGTGTACACTATTTCTGACATATAGCGAGGCGTTGGGGATATGAAAGGTGTACTCTTAGCAACATACGCCTTCACAGGATGTGACACTGTATCAGCTATCTACAAGAAGGGGAAAATTACGCCGTATGGGAAAGTGCAAGCCAACAACGCTCTTCGTACGAAACTTCTAGTCTTCAACGACCCCAAAGCTGACCCCAGTGCAGTGGCTGACGCTGGAAATCATTTTCTTCTTGTGATGTTTGTAGCCAAGAACATCGAAGATCTAGATTGTTTTCGCTACCAGTGTTACTTGCAGGCTATTGCAAAGCAGTCTATACATTCATTACTCAAGTTGGCTGTACTTCCCCCAACTTCAGCAGCTTCCAGGCAGCATTCATTTAGAACCTACCACCAGGTACAGCAGTGGCTGAATGAGAAGAAGAATCCGCTCGAGTGGGGGTGGAAGAAGATTGGCGAACACTTGAGACCAATTACAACAGTACGTCCTGCAGCTCCCCAGGAATTACTTTCCCTGATAGTATGCGCTTGCCAAGACGAATGCGTCCGTAACTGCGAGTGCAGAAAGAGTGGTCTAAACTGCTCAAGCATATGCGGTAATTGCTCAGGCCTAGAATGTGATAACAGGGACATGAACATCATAGACGAAGATCCAGAAGACGAGGGTGCTATGTTCGAAGAGGACTGAATACTGATGAATACTTTACATTAATTTAAGGTCGCATTTAACATTCTACATTTTTATTTAATATTACTATTGAACTCAGTTTATGAACTTCAAAAATTTTAATAAAAAATAGTTGCAATATACAGCCAAATATGCCTATTTTCTAAAACAAAACCTCCAAAAGCTGCAGTTTTAAAAATATTATGATTAAAAATGATATAATTATATATCATAATTATTATACAGATAATATTTTTATTTTAAAATCATTTATGTTGAAAAGGTATTCATTCTTAATGCAGCATTGTCCAGAGAAAATTCATAGTGGGTTTCTCCGTACCACAGGTTTATATGGCCTAGGCCTGTAAAAGCCTCTTTTCCCTTAAAAATTAGCGCCCCTTGAGAAGGTGATGAGGTTGTCGTTCCTTCAAGGACTTATAACTAACATACCACCGGCCACTAAAATCGCAATTAGCTTTTACAAAACACAATCCTGTATAAAAAAAAGTTTTTAGTGATAATGCCTTATTTAAAAAAAAAAATCTAAAAATTATGAAAAATTTCTACTTTTACACCCTCCGTAACTCTGGAACCATTCACTTTAGCAAGATTATACACAAGACCATTTTTGTACATTATTTTTGTATAGGGCACTTTTCGCGCTAAACCGCATAGTTTTCTAAATATTTAAGAAAAACTGATAAAAACTACTAATTTACTAACTTCTCCTCCTCCCCCCCAAACCCGACGCTGAAAATGGTGTAACTTTTTACTAAACAATATGTGGACTGTATAGATCAATTTGGAGTTGGAGGGAAACTTTTACTTTGGATGTTGAGGTTTGGGTCTAATTACACCATACATAAACATCATCTCCTAATTTCTCACCCATTCAAGCAGTTAACATTTTGTGTTTATGTACTGCTGTGTGTTATTGTTTTAAAACCTCACTGTTTCTCTCGTTGTTCCATTTATTATGATATATAATTTTTACAAAAATAATAAAAGTGTAGTAAAGTAAAAATATACCTACTACTACAGTCCAGTATTCCACTATTTCCTATGAAAGGAAATCGATTCATTGCCACCAATCAAGGTACACAATGTGCGTTTTCAGATCAATTGAATGTCCTAGAACTGGCGACATGCTACGTCTTCAATCGGAAAATACAAAATAAAATCTGATTCCAATAAGCCCCCAGCAGGCAGATTTCCACTGCAGTGCTGTCGTGCATCGCCAGTCGCAGACTAGTTTCGAGCGTGTTAGCTCTCATCAGTGAGACATAGGCAAATGTATGCCTTCACCTCACTGGCCTTCTATAGTCATCAAATTGCAGACACGAGGTGTCCACAACTTGCGAATCTGGTGATGATCTTGATTGATGCAATGAATCGATTTCTTTTCACAGGAAGTAGTGGAATACTGGACTGTTGCTACGAGTTGAACGTACATAAACAAATAGATACGTTGGATCTTAATGATTATCAGATATTACGTAACGAAATCACTTGGGCTACTGTAGCGTAGCAGATACCGTAGGCAAACTTGACCCGGAAAGCGATGTACGTGCCTACGATAAAATTTCTCTAGCTCAGACTATCTCAGGGCGTTAAGCCCAAGCTTACACAAACTATGATAAATTATTAGTTTACTTACTTAACAAATCACTGAGTTTTTCCATATGTAGTGGTCGCAGACGAAATAATGACACTTTCTTTGAAAATGAAATGCACTATATTGAACAATTTACAAAATTAGTTCTTTAGCATGTAACCTGGTGATGTTCACAAGGTGTGACAAATTTCACGCTTAAAAAGTTATAACACATTCATAAAATGCCTCGTGTAGCTACACATCGGTTTACAATATTATCATGAATTGTCATAAATTCTGCCACAAAGGTTTGATTTAAAGAACCTCCTTAAATATATGTAAATATATGCATAAAATATTTAAAAATGTACAGGTTAAAATGCCAAAAAGTATAAATTGATGTCCAGCGGAACCACTGAAGGTGGTCCCCGGTAAGTAAAAATAATAAACACACACTTATTTAGGGTGGTACGATACCGAGTCCGGTGGAAGAACTGAAGCCCTGCAGAGATGCCTTCGGGACACAAGAAATGGACCCAAGGATGGGGTTGATCGTGGCCTCACCAGCCCTGGAACCTTCCACTGTTTGTGGATGCCCCGTCCGTGGAACTTCACTGACGTGCGTAGAAGCCCCGTCCGTAGAACCCTAAAGATATCACGATTTAATTCACAGTCAGAAATGCACGTGAAGCGTGCTTAATGTGAGAAATTCTGACATAACCTACAAATGAAACATAATTTACCTCACTGATGAGGGAACAATCCACCAAAACTCCTGGAAGCCACAGTCTGATAAATGGGGTCGAGTCCGCCTTTTGAGTTGACACTGTATTTCCAAAGGAAAGCCTGCAAATTTGCGAAACACGTGGGTAGAGAACGGGCAAGATGGCGTGAAGAGGTTAGCTTACCTTGTGTAATTTAATATCCTGCTTCCGCAGATAAAATTTACTCACAAACACAAAATATTCCGCTAAACGGAACAACAACGGATTGAGGAAATTTTCTTGAGTTGATTATTCTAAAATCCACGCGGATGACTTAAATAAAATCAAGGTTCACAGAATAACAACTAACCAACAAGCCAAGCCAAGCCAACCAAAAATGTCTGCTTCCGTTTTCCTTGTTGATCACGTGTCACAAATGTGTCGCCCTCCCATGGAGAATAGCGAAATGTGTTACGGACGTGTAGCAGTTGTTATAATGCGGCCCACAAAACGCTAAAGCGTATGGTGGGTCGCATACGCTAGAGGTCCGTAACAACTCCCCCTTTACTCGCAGGAAAAAAAAATCGAAGATTTTTTTTTCTTACTACCTTCTCACCAGAGGATGGATAATTGGTGGGGAGACTTAATATGCACGGGGATGGCTAACCCGCCTCCCAAGTTACCATCAGGCATAACAATGAAAATAATGAGACTTAAATGCACGAGGATGACTAACTCGTCTCCCAAGTTATCATCAGGCAAAACAACAAAAATAATGTCAAAAATAAGGAGACTTAAATGCACGGGGATGGCTAACTCGTCTCCCAAGTTACCATCAGGCATAACACAAATAAAAATAAAAAAAAAAATACGTAGAGAAAAAAAGAGAAGGGAAAAAAAGAACAAAAACGCATAAGGACTTAACAGCTAGGAAGTAGCTCGCCCCAAGGCTACTCCACCAGCAAAACAATGAGGTACGGGAGTGTTCCCCGTCACACCACGACGACCACCCTTGCTAAACAACGAGGTTAGTCTGAAGCCCAGTAGTGCCTACCCGGGTAATGATAACCAGGCCTAGACCAGGCTACCTCCAAGCAGCACCTCCCAAGCTCGAGCCCCTCCAAACGGATACCTTTAAAGGCAGCTGCCAGCAATGTGAGCGCCCCCAACAAGACGGAGTCCCTCAAGACGCAAGCGCCACACAAGCCCATTTTTGGGGGCTCTTACCCCTCGCAGGTATAACCACGGTGATGGTATTCGTGCATCCCCCATCACAGAGATCCAACAAAGACACTTCCTCTCGTGAGGCGGAAAGAGGTGAAAACTTACTCAGTGGGTTTCAGCCACCTGAGCAAGACCAATGAACCAGAAAAGCAAATGTTACTACCAAATTAACGAAAGAAGTGACCTAAAACATGTTACTAAGACCAACACAAAAAAAGAACGAATTCGTCATTGCCTATTCGGATGCCTAAGTACGTCAACGGAACTAACAGACCACAACTAGTTGTCATCGGGAGGGTGTGCTTACAGATCTTTTATGTGCCACACCGAACGTTTACCGTCAGAACCTTCAAGCTCATAAGTCCATGGTGAGAGAATTTTTCTAATCGTGAAGGGACCCACAAATTTAGGTGCTAACTTTGCCGTGAAATATTTAGAAGCATCAGACTGGGCGTGAGAACGTCTCCAGACCTTTTGCTTCAAAACAAACTTATCGGGTCGGCGTCTTAGGTTATAATGTTTCTTACTGGATTTATGGGCCTTTAATATTCTACTCTGAACATCCTTATAAATCTTAGCGAAGGCAAGTTTACGGTTTTCAGGATTTACAACTGGATACTCCGACTCAGAAGGTACGTACTTATCACTGTTGCCATCTAACGAAATTTCACGACCAAAATTGACAAAATTAGGCGTTAGGCCTGTAACCTCATGTTTCGACGATCTAATGGCGAAACCTATTTTCGGTAAAAATTGATCCCAAGCCCTGTGATTATCCTTTACATATGCAGATAACATAGTCTTAACAACACGATTTACCCTTTCAGTCAGGTTGCATTGAGGGTGGTAATTTGCGGTGTACGCTATTTCGATGTTGTAAGTTTTCGCAAGATTTTGGAAACGGTTACTCTGAAACTGACGACCATTGTCTACCACTATAGTCTTCGGAGCGCCAAATAAGAGAATTACATTATCCTCAATGACCTGCGATATGCTATTAGCGGTAGCTGACCTCAACGGAAACACCATGGCAAACTTACTAAAATTGTCACACACGACAAGAATAAACTGATAACCTTTAGCCGTCCTGGGTAATGGACCCATCAGATCGGCACTAACTAATTGCCAAGGTTTTCCAACGGTAGGTATTGTTTACTAATCCGCTCATGAAATAGTAAGACAAAAAAACGAAGTCACCCCCCTACCAAAAAACAAGCGAAGCGATTACGCTGTGGCAAAGTAACCCCCTTTTGATGTGTGTCACGTAATGTTACCATGTGTCTGGCTATTATTTCATATGCAAACCACCAACAAATGGAACACTCAATTTACCACCAAAAAAAAACTTAATTAGGGGCGATACTACTATCCCCTTGAGATAACTTCACTATTTAAGTTAGGCGCCACTGCTATCGCCTTGAGATAACTGTACTATTTAAGTTGGGCGCCACTGCTATCGCCTTGAGATAACTGTACTATTTAAGTTGGGCGCCACTGCTACGAGTTGAACGTACATAAACAAATAGATACGTTGGATCTTAATGATTATCAGATATTACGTAACGAAATCACTTGGGCTACTGTAGCGTAGCAGATACCGTAGGCAAACTTGACCCGGAAAGCGATGTACGTGCCTACGATAAAATTTCTCTAGCTCAGACTATCTCAGGGCGTTAAGCCCAAGCTTACACAAACTATGATAAATTATTAGTTTACTTACTTAACAAATCACTGAGTTTTTCCATATGTAGTGGTCGCAGACGAAATAATGACACTTTCTTTAAAAATGAAATGCACTATATTGAACAATTTACAAAATTAGTTCTTTAGCATGTAACCTGGTGATGTTCACAAGGTGTGACAAATTTCACGCTTAAAAAGTTATAACACATTCATAAAATGCCTCGTGTAGCTACACATCGGTTTACAATATTATCATGAATTGTCATAAATTCTGCCACAAAGGTTTGATTTAAAGAACCTCCTTAAATATATGTAAATATATGCATAAAATATTTAAAAATGTACAGGTTAAAATGCCAAAAAGTATAAATTGATGTCCAGCGGAACCACTGAAGGTGGTCCCCGGTAAGTAAAAATAATAAACACACACTTATTTAGGGTGGTACGATACCGAGTCCGGTGGAAGAACTGAAGCCCTGCAGAGATGCCTTCGGGACACAAGAAATGGACCCAAGGATGGGGTTGATCGTGGCCTCACCAGCCCTGGAACCTTCCACTGTTTGTGGATGCCCCGTCCGTGGAACTTCACTGACGTGCGTAGAAGCCCCGTCCGTAGAACCCTAAAGATATCACGATTTAATTCACAGTCAGAAATGCACGTGAAGCGTGCTTAATGTGAGAAATTCTGACATAACCTACAAATGAAACATAATTTACCTCACTGATGAGGGAACAATCCACCAAAACTCCTGGAAGCCACAGTCTGATAAATGGGGTCGAGTCCGCCTTTTGAGTTGACACTGTATTTCCAAAGGAAAGCCTGCAAATTTGCGAAACACGTGGGTAGAGAACGGGCAAGATGGCGTGAAGAGGTTAGCTTACCTTGTGTAATTTAATATCCTGCTTCCGCAGATAAAATTTACTCACAAACACAAAATATTCCGCTAAACGGAACAACAACGGATTGAGGAAATTTTCTTGAGTTGATTATTCTAAAATCCACGCGGATGACTTGAATAAAATCAAGGTTCACAGAATAACAACTAACCAACAAGCCAAGCCAAGCCAACCAAAAATGTCTGCTTCCGTTTTCCTTGTTGATCACGTGTCACAAATGTGTCGCCCTTCCATGGAGAATAGCGAAATGTGTTACGGACGTGTAGCAGTTGTTATAATGCGGCCCACAAAACGCTAAAGCGTATGGTGGGTCGCATACGCTAGAGGTCCGTAACACTGTCGAAGTAGGTATATTTTTACTTTACTACATTTTTATTATTTTTGTAATAACTTATCCACTTTGTGTTGGCTTATATATTTTGTTATATATTTGTTTTATTGTTTGTCTCCTTATATATAATTACTTTTTCATTCTTTTAATTAGTAAACGTAACAATTAAATAATGCATCAACTCAGTAATCAAATTAACATGAAATTCACAATACAAGCATTCTATACTTAGGTGTTTTCATATCAGCTTGGTGCTGTTCATCTGTACACTTACATATAAAAAAATATATATACAACTAATTTCAATGTAATTGTTCTTTTGCTACATTACACTTATACATAAATTATTGTAGACTTTAGTATAGTATGAACCTATGTAAGAATTTTGTATTCTTTTTGGTTAAATAATAAACTTGAAACTTGAATTTGTGTACAAAGGACCTTTTTTATTACTTTCCCATGTTAAGTACGAAGTATATAGAAAGAAGGTATGGCGATGGTGTAAAAAATCGATTTTGAGTTTTTGATGAATTTATACCTTTTTCGGTCACCTGAGGCCAAAAAGTGGTTTTAAAAAAATGTCTGTCTGCCGTCTGTTGTCTATGGTAGCATATAGAGTCTAAACTACTCAATCGGTTTTGCTCAACTTTTGTATGGATATTCAGAACGGTCACACCTCAACGCGAAATCGTAGTCAAACCTCGCTTAAATATGGGGGAGTTAACCCTTAATATCGATTAAGAAAAGTGCAAAATCATTTTTTTTAAAAAACGACTCCAACGATTTTGATTAAATTTAACACATAAACAGTACTAGTATAACGTAGCATGACTTGTTAGTCCTGAAAATGCAGTGACAGAGGCTGTGTGGGATAAAACTGTGAGAAATAAATACTTTTTTTTTTCTAAAACAGTTGTAACGATTGTGATTAAACTTAGAACATGGATTCCGGTTCCTTAGTATCAGTATAAGACGGTATGACTACTTGCCTCTAGAAAATTTAGGAAGGGATGCTACAAGGGGGATTTAAAAAATTAAATAATTTTTTTTCTCTAAAATGGTTTCAGCGATTGTGATTAAACTTGGAGCATAGATAGTTGCTTAGTGTCAGTATAAGATGGAATGACTATTTGCTTCTAAAATATCAGAGAGAAATTTTGCAAGGGATATGGATTAAATAAAAATATTATATTTTTTTTCTTAAGGCTTTAACGATTTTGATCAAAATTAACATAGTAGCTAGTATGAGATGACATGGCCTGTTATACCAAAAAAATGCAGGGACTGAGCCTGTGGCGGATATAAGATTAAAATAATTAAATATTTTTTTATGACCGATTTCCGTCATATTTTTTTGGTAGAACTAGAACATAAGTTTAAAAAATACGTCTTGCTCCGTTTGTCCAAATAGGTCTTTATTTTAAAGTTATTAAATTTTGAAAAGATACACACAACTATAGTGTTAGTACCATGAAGAATTTCGTTTTGTTAAGAATGGTTGATGATTTAGTGGATAGGGCATTTGATTACATTCCTCTGCGAGGAATATCTTAGTTAGATTAAACATTTTAATTCGCTCTACACGGCGAAAGGTGTTGCCTTTTACAAATTGTTTTTAGCCGCCGAATCAGACTACCTCATTCAGTTTTTCATCCGACACGACCACTCATTTCGAGGTTGATTGACTAATATTTGTTTAAGATTGTTTGAAAGATAACGGAGATTTGACGAAATAAAAATTGATTAGGAAACAGGGCATGTTAGTTCGGCAGATTTACAATAATTTGAAATAAAAATTTATTTGTTCCTAAATGAGAAAATTTGTCTGAGTTGTTGCTGACCGAGTTTTCACTAATAGGATTGTCTCATTCACCAACGGCTCGTGTGACAAAATTCTCATTTATGAACAAATGATTACTTTACACGCTTTAAGTATAAGTAACTATTATTTGTCGTTTTTAAATTTTTCAATGATTTTGTTTTATTCGACGATTAATATTTTATTGAATGGATGTAATATTCAATTGGAAATTATATGGTACGTGTAGTTTTTATAAAATTATGTTCCACCATTTATATTCACTGAAAATATAAATAGTCCTCAGATTTACCATTTACGTATTTTTACTGTTAATCTACAATGATCGGTATATAGGTGTACACGAAGTGTACAGGACTGGTTTGTTACTGTAAATTATTTTTCCAATTAATTTTTCAATTAATGTTCTGACAAAATTATACACAACATAATTTCAAGAGTTTCATAACGACGGATTTGCATAATTGCCTAAAAACATGTTACCGATGAATACTTATCCCGTTCAGCCCTCATTTTTTTCTCTCATATTTTAGCCGACATGAATTAATAATGTAGTTTAAATACCTATACATTTAATCTGTATCATAATCCTCCCTTTGTTGTAAAATAACATGTTGAGAGAATAAGCTTTTGTTAAAAATTTGGATATCTATTGGAAGGGAAACGTTGGTGTGTTTAGTGGCCATATGAGAGTAGACATAATCCCCTTAAGTGTTAATGCCTTATTGATATGGGATGTTCAGGGCATGTTGCCATCAGTAAAGTCAAGAAGTATTAAATATAATGGAACATTATGTTCCTGAAATGTAGCCAAAAAAGTTTAGCTTTATGAAATAGGTAGTCTGAAGATGATGCAATTAAAATTAATGCATATTAGACTGAGAAATAATGTTAAGTGTTTGAACAAATGTTAAAATTAACATAATTTTATAGAGTGTAAGAAAACGTTAAATAGAATAAACTGTAGTAATTTTAGTGGCATAAGCCAAATGTTGATGGTTTCAGATTTTACATTATTCACTTATTCATTATTAAGATATTATAAATCAATAAATAAATATTAAACATAGACTGTCTTTTACTAGCTTATTTGAATTGTCATTTAGAAGATAAATGTGTACGTACACTTGAACGTCTTACTTTATTTACTAGGGAAGATGTGAGTTTTTTTATATGTAACAAAATTTTAGAGATTAATTATATTAAGTTTGATGTACTTAGACTAAAAAACTGACTAATTGGTAAATAAATCAACATCTATGTTAATACCGTACCGTACCATATTCAGACGACTGTTAATAGAAACAACATTGTAATAACTATTCAACAAAGTTCCTATGCTCCTATGAATAAAAAGCTACTAATACTATTATATTTCTTTGGACATTTCTTTAAGGAAACGTTTGAGAACACTTTTCTAAAGTCCATCACGAAAGAATTAAAGATAAAAGAATCGACGAATCCAGCTGCATGTGTGCTACGAGTTGAACGTACATAAGCAAATAGATACGTTGGATCTTAATGATTATCAGATATTACGTAACGAAATCACTTGGGCTACTGTAGCGTAGCAGATACCGTAGGCACTGACTTACCCGGAAAGTGATGTACGTGCCTACGATAAAATTTCTCTAGCTCAGACTATCTCAGGGCGTTAAGCCCAAGCTTACACAAACTATGATAAATTATTAATTTACTTACTTAACAAATCACTGAGTTTTTCCATATGTAGTGGTCGCAGACGAAATAATGACACTTTCTTTAAAAATGAAATGCACTATATTGAACAATTTACAAAATTAGTTCTTTAGCATGTAACCTGGTGATGTTCACAGTTGTGGCCAATATTTCACGCTTAATCAGTTATAACATTCATAAAATGCCTCGTATAGCTACACATCGGTTTACAATATTATCATGAATTGTCATAAATTCTGCCACAAAGGTTTGATTTAAAGAACCTCCTTAAATATATGTAAATATATGCATAAAATATTTAAAAATGTACAGGTTAAAATGCCAAAAAGTATAAATTGATGTCCAGCGGAACCACTGAAGGTGGTCCCCGGTAAGTAAAAATAATAAACACACACTTATTTAGGGTGGTACGATACCGAGTCCGGTGGAAGAACTGAAGCCCTGCAGAGATGCCTTCGGGACACAAGAAATGGACCCAAGGATGGGGTTGATCGCGGCCTCCCCAGCCCTGGAACCTTCCACTGTTTGTGGATGCCCCGTCCGTGGAACTTCACTGACGTGCGTAGAAGCCCCGTCCGTAGAACCCTAAAGATATCACGATTTAATTGACAGTCAGAAATGCACGTGAAGCGTGCTTAATGTGAGAAATTCTGACATAACCTACAAATGAAACATAATTTACCTCACTGATGAGGGAACAATCCACCAAAACTCCTGGAAGCCACAGTCGGATAAATGGGGTTGAGTCGCCTTTTAAAGTTGACACTGTATTTCCACAGGAAAGCCTGCAAATTTGCGAAACACGTGGGTAGAGAACGGGCAAGATGGCGTGAAGAGGTTAGCTTACCTTGTGTAATTTAATATCCTGCTTCCGCAGATAAAATTTACTCACAAACACAAAATATTCCGCTAAACGGAACAACAACGGATTGAGGAAATTTTCTTGAGTTGGTTATTCTAAAATCCATGCGGATGCCTTGGATAAAATCAAGGTTCACAGAATAACAACTAACCAACAAGCCAAGCCTAGCCAACCAAAAATGTCTGCTTCCGTTTTTCCTGTTGATCACGTGTCACAAATGTGTCGCCCTCCCATGGAGAATAGCGAAATGTGTTACGGACGTGTAGCAGTTGTTATAATGCGGCCCACAAAACGCTAAAGCGTATGGTGGGTCGCATACGCTAGAGGTCCGTAACAACTCCCCCTTTACTCGCAGGAAAAAACATCCTTATAAATCTTAGCGAAGGCTAGTTTACGGTTTTCAGGATTTACAACTGGGTACTCAGACTCAGAAGGTGCGTACTTATCACTATTGCCATCTAACGAAATTTCACGTCCAAAATTGACAAAATTAGGCGTTAGGCCTGTAACTTCATGTTTCGATGATCTAATGGCGAAACCTATTTTCGGCAAAAATTGATCCCAAGCCCTGTGATTATCCTTTACATACGCAGATAACATAGTCTTAACAACACGATTTACCCTTTCAGTCAGGTTGCATTGAGGGTGGTAATTTGCGGTGTACGCTATTTCGATGTTGTAGGTTTTCGCAAAATTTTGGAAACGGTTACTCTGAAACTGACGACCATTGTCTACCACTATAGTCTTCGGAGCGCCAAATAAGAGAATTACATTATCCTCAATGACCTGCGATATGCTATTAGCGGTAGCTGACCTCAACGGAAACACCATGGCAAACTTACTAAAATTGTCACACACGACAAGAATAAACTGATAACCCTTAGCCGTCCTGGGTAATGGACCCATCAGATCGGCACTAACTAGTTGCCAAGGTTTTCCAACGGTAGGTGTCTTACTCAACAAATTTCCCATAAGTGACTTCTGTTCGGGTTTAGTACTTATGCAAATCTCACATTGCCTAATGAACTTAGCCACATCGGCCTTTAATTTCGGCCAATAATACCTATTTCCCACTCGAGCCACAGTCTTATGGACCCCTGCGTGTCCACAACTCGCATCACAATGCAACAACCTAATTACTTCTAGGCGTTTCTCTTTGGGTAAAACCAGTCTCCAAGTGTCGGCAGGATCTGCTAACTCGGGATAACGTAAACGTACATACTTGTACAACTGGCCATTCTGTATACGCCATAAGGGATAACGCATAGGAGACCTTTCGACTCGCTCCAACATTCTCAAATACCATTTATCGGTGGGAAAATCAGCATGGTCCGTGACCGACAATACTTCGATGGATTCCACCGTTACTGGTACTGAACGAGACAGAAAATCAGGGACGGTATGTTCAGAGCCCTTGCGATGAATCAGTTCAAAATCATAAGGTTGCAAACGAAGTGCCCATCTGGCCAATCGACCTTGGGGATCTTTCAGCTGCTGCAACCATAGCAAAGAATGAAAATCCGTTATGATTTTGAAGTGGAAACCTTCCAGATAGTGACGTAGCTTCTCCACTGCCCAAATTACGCCAATGCATTCTCTTTCGACCGAGCTATATTTGCGCTCCTGGCTAGTCAAAGAACGGGACAAATAGCAAATTACCTTTTCGCCATCATTCGTCATCAAATTGCTGCGTGAGCACGGCACCGACACCAAATGCCGACGAATCTGTCTGCACATAAAAGGTACGCTCAAAATTAGGGCAGGTCAAAATAGGTGCAGTAACCAAACACTCCTTAAGAAGTTTAAAAGATTTCTCGCACTCAGGCGACCAACACCAACTAACATTCTTCTTTGTGAGGTTCGACAAAGGAGCCACTATTGTAGAAAACTGCGGTACAAACCTTCGATACCAAGATGCTGTGCCTATAAATCTACGAATTTCCCTAACGTTTTTCGGAGAAGGTACACTCAAAATCGACTCTACTTTCGCTGGGTCAGGACGTAAACCGTACTTATCAACAACATATCCCAAGTACTTAAGCTCAGGACGGCAAAATTGACACTTGTCAAAACTAACTATCAGCCCAGCAGAATGCAAGCGATCAAAAACCTTCTGCAACGTTTCTAGGTGAGATTCGAAATCCTTCGACACTACCACAATGTCATCCAAATAAACCAAAACCGAAGGCTGCAAATCAGCTCCAAGCACGGTATCAATAAGACGCTGCCAAGTCGCAGGCGCATTTGACAACCCAAAAGGCATAACTCGAAACCTATATAAGCCATTAGGGACCTTGAAAGCGGTATAATCTTTGGAAGATTCAGCAATAGGAACTTGCCAATATGCACTCTTAATATCTAATGAACTTAAATATTTGGCATCCCTCAACTGATCTAATATGGAGGAAATCAGCGGCAGAGGATAGGCATCCTTTTTAGTAACAGCGTTAAGGCGCCGGTAATCTACACAAAAACGCAGAGTTTGATCCTTTTTCTGAACTAAACATATTGGAGAAGACCAAGGACTTTTACACGGTTCGATGATATTTAACTCCAGCATTTTCTTAATTTCATCATCAATCAGTTTTTGTCTGGCAGGCGAAACAGGATAGTATCTCTGTTTGATAGGTTTGGTATCTGGGAGTAACTCGATCTCATGAGAAACGAGATGTGTACGACCAAGGGAAGTACCCATCAGTTTCCGGTTTTCCTCCACCAAACTATCCAGAGCTAGTTTCTGTGATACACTTAAAGAAGTTTCGTCAAGGACACTGTTAACCTCAACGAGTGGTTCCTGCTCAGAAAAATGCCAAACATCTTGTCGTAAATCTGGTATGATATTCATCGCCACCCAAAAATCTATCCCTAGAATTAACTTATGCGGTATTTCCGGAACTACTAGGACATCTATTACATGAACTTTGTCACCCAAGCAGAAAGGAACAGATACATAACCTATAACGGAACAGACTTGCCCGTTAGCCACTCTGCACTCATTGACAGAAGGCTTCAAACTTAAACCAATCTGCTGGAAGACCTCAAAACCAGATGATCCTACCATTGTCCTGGTAGCACCTGAATCCAACAAACCCATCATAGGAAAACCTAACACCGAAAGTTGTAAGTAAGGACGCTGGTCACCAACCACATGAGAAATGACATAATCGAGAAAAATTTGTTGTTTTAAGTCAACAACATTGCTGGTCGACTCACATACACTGGGAGAAACTGTTCGACCAATCAGCGTCTCCCTGGACAGTTTTCCGAACGCGAACACTTAGGACAGGACCTAATCGTAACCTCTGCTTTACCACATTTATAGCAGAACCTTTTCCTTGGAGCCTGACAATCCCGATGCCCATGACCTACTTGACCACAATTAAAACATTTGATTCCAGAGTGTTGGACTTCATCCAAGACGAGACTAGAACGAGAGGTTGAACGAGAAGTAGTAGAACTAGTAGATGCATAAGCCAACTCTGGTATAAGAGATTTACTCTTAGGTGGAGGAGGAACATATGACTTAGCCAATTGTCGTTTGGAGTCAAGCATACGACAACATTGCAGGAGTTGCGTGACAGAAGTTATATTCTCAAAAGCAAGAAAAGGATGATAGTATGGATCTATGCGCTCCAAAATGATTTCGAGTTGGGTTCCCATAGGTATTGGAGTGTGCATCTTCTTGAACAACCCAATCATACTAGCGATGTACAATCCTATACTCTCCCGACTACCTTGAGTACGTCGCTTAATCTCCTCAAACAAGTCGCGGTCAAAAGACTCTGGCATAAACTGTTCCCTCATTGCCTCCACTAAGGATGGCCAATCGGTGGTCCAGTCTTTCACCAGATTATACCAATTGTAGGCATCTCCCTCAAATAAGTCTACTGCATCTTTAAATAACCGTGCTCGTGAAATACCACGAGACCTCCGTTTCTCCTCAACACGTTCTAAGAAAGTTGAAAAAGACATGTCGCCCTTTCGGCCAGTAAATTTCAAGCCCCAGTCTCTAACCGGTACGGGTTTAGGTTTCGCAGCCTCCTCCTCATCTG
Organism: Leptura quadrifasciata; assembly: GCA_963675555.1. NCBI lineage: Eukaryota > Metazoa > Arthropoda > Insecta > Coleoptera > Cerambycidae > Leptura > Leptura quadrifasciata. Next base: position 49,106,741 of record OY776680.1, on the reverse strand, counting down.
AACTAAAATCAGCAGCTATTGCAGAGCTATGCGCATCAGGCTGAACCTGAGCCATGGCATTATGCAACACCGACATATCGAGGATGGCTGACTCTTTAAGCTTACGATCCCTGCGGGCCTTATCCTTAAGTTTATCAAAAGCTAACAATAATTTTAGCCGAGTATTGGACTTGACACCTTTTTGCTCGTCATTAGTTGGCATGGATCTGTTAACACGACCCAACGCATGAGCTATCTTGGAAACAATCCCCTTATATTTACTATCGTGCTCACTACCTACAAATTCATCAATAAGTTTTTGAATAGTAGCTAGGGATGCCGTTAGAGCTTCAGAATCGACAGTGAATTGGTACGGGTAAGGAGGACTTTTAATAGCCAAAGTGGTTTTCTCTAAATGTATGGCTTCTCTTAAAACAGTGCGCAACTCTGCCACAGTAAGATCACTACCATCTCCTAAGCCACGTACTTGTAATTCATAAACAAGCTCCTCCCTAACTAACCTATTGATATCTAACTTAATTTGTGAACTAGCCATACTGAATTTTCAATCCAACACACGAAAGAACGACAAAATCAGGTAAATTAACAAAACGACGCTGGGCGTCAGTACGTATATAGACACAAAAAAAACTTACCAACACTAATAAGTACTTAGTAATGAGTAAAAACGACAAAATCAGGTAAATTAACAAACGACGCTGGGCGTCGGTACGTAAAAAAAGTTTACAAACACTAATAAGTACTTAATAATGTATAAAAACGACAAAATCTAGAAAATTAGCAAAACGACGCTGGGCGTCGGCAACTGTATGGACGCAGAAAAAGTTTACTAACACTAGTAAGTACCTAATAATGTGTAAAAATGACAATATCGGGTAAATTAGCAAAACGACGCTGGGCGTCGGTACGTATCAACAACAAATAAAACTGTTGGCTGCACTTAGGAATCTTTCCAATGGTTTATACGTAACAACTATTGTTTACTAATCCGCTCATGAAATAGTAAGACAAAAAAAACGAAGTCACCTCCCTACCCAAAAAAAAAGCGAAGCGATTACGCTGAGGCAAAGTAACCCCCTTTTGATGTGTGTCACGTACGTTACTATGTGTCTGGGTATTATTTCATATGCAAACCACCAACAAATGGAACACTCAATTTATCACCAAAAAAAACTTAATTAGGGGCGATACTACTATCCCCTTGAGATAACTTCACTATTTAAGTTAGGCGCCACTGCTATCGCCTTGAGATAACTGTACTATTTAAGTTGGGCGCCACTGCTACGAGTTGAACGTACATAAGCAAATAGATACGTTGGATCTTAATGATTATCAGATATTACGTAACGAAATCACTTGGGCTACTGTAGCGTAGCAGATACCATAGGCACTGACTTACCCGGAAAGTGATGTACGTGCCTACGATAAAATTTCTCTAGCTCAGACTATCTCAGGGCGTTAAGCCCAAGCTTACACAAACTATGATAAATTATTAATTTACTTACTTAACAAATCACTGAGTTTTTCCATATGTAGTGGCCGCAGACGAAATAATGACACTTTCTTTAAAAATGAAATGCACAATATTGAACAATTTACAAAATTAGTTCTTTAGCATGTAACCTGGTGATGTTCACAGTTGTGGCCAATATTTCACGCTTAATCAGTTATAACATTCATAAAATGCCTCGTGTAGCTACACATCGGTTTACAATATTATCATGAATTGTCATAAATTCTGCCACAAAGGTTTGATTTAAAGAACCTCCTTAAATATATGAAAATATATGCATAAAATATTTAAAAATGTACAGGTTAAAATGCCAAAAAGTATAAATTGATGTCCAGCGGAACCACTGAAGGTGGTCCCCGGTAAGTAAAAACAATAAACACACACTTATTTAGGGTGGTACGATACCGAGTCCGGTGGAAGAACTGAAGCCCTGCAGAGATGCCTTCGGGACACAAGAAATGGACCCAAGGATGGGGTTGATCGCGGCCTCACCAGCCCTGGAACCTTCCACTGTTTGTGGATGCCCCGTCCGTGGAACTTCACTGACGTGCGTAGAAGCCCCGTCCGTAGAACCCTAAAGATATCACGATTTAATTGACAGTCAGAAATGCACGTGAAGCGTGCTTAATGTGAGAAATTCTGACATAACCTACAAATGAAACATAATTTACCTCACTGATGAGGGAACAATCCACCAAAACTCCTGGAAGCCACAGTCGGATAAATGGGGTTGAGTCGCCTTTTAAAGTTGACACTGTATTTCCACAGGAAAGCCTGCAAATTTGCGAAACACGTGGGTAGAGAACGGGCAAGATGGCGTGAAGAGGTTAGCTTACCTTGTGTAATTTAATATCCTGCTTCCGCAGATAAAATTTACTCACAAACACAAAATATTCCGCTAAACGGAACAACAACGGATTGAGGAAATTTTCTTGAGTTGGTTATTCTAAAATCCATGCGGATGCCTTGGATAAAATCAAGGTTCACAGAATAACAACTAACCAACAAGCCAAGCCTAGCCAACCAAAAATGTCTGCTTCCGTTTTTCCTGTTGATCACGTGTCACAAATGTGTCGCCCTCTCATGGAGAATAGCGAAATGTGTTACGGACGTGTAGCAGTTGTTATAATGCGGCCCACAAAACGCTAAAGCGTATGGTGGGTCGCATACGCTAGAGGTCCGTAACATGTGAGTAAATTACAGGCGGAGGGAAAAATTATCTGTGCGTTCATAATGAGAGAAATATTGGTAGCTTGGGTTGAATGAATGCTTCCACAGGAAGGTTCTCTCTTTCCTCTGCTGTCAAATTTTGTCTTGTATGAGCTAATTACTAAGGCTAATGGGCAAAAGTGGACACAAAACTCTGAGCTATTGTTATTCTAACTAAATATCATAGAATATAATTTAGTTTATTGTGTTAAATTAATTACACAAAGGGTAAGAGTTCAACAAAGCTGATCATTGGCGTTCCCCAAACATAACACTTACATTATATGTTATAAAGTACATACCATAAGTTATTAATGTATAAAAAAATGTGAGAATATCAGGAAATAAAATAAAATAAGAAAAACACTGTGCTATACTGGCATTAAAATGTTATGATATTAGTAATTTAGCATAAATAAATAGCAAAGAACTATAATTATAATATTCGCATAAACCAGAATATTGAATATTTTCATTTAATATCATTGCAGCCATATAATTATCTTCAAATTTATTTGTGTGATGTTGCTTATATTAACACCATAAATGTCTGAGTGAACAATTTACATTACTAATTTGGAGTGATCGTTTTTTTGTATTTTATACGTAAAAACAGAACTACCTACCTCTAATATTTAATCCTTTTATATTATTGAGGTAAAGTGTGATATGATCTGTCTCGAAAATTAATACAGTAAGCAAAATGTAAGAAGGATTGCAGTTTATTTTTATTAAATTTAGTAAGCAAATATAAAGGACGCATTACAATATTCTATTTTTGTAATATACAGGGTGGACCATTAATAATAGGCCATAGTTCAGGGGTAGATTCTTTGGGCCAAAATATGAGGATATAACCAAATATGCTTTAGTAAAATGTTACTGTGGAAAAAGATACAGGGTGTCAAAATTCAAATTATTTTTTCGTTTTTTTGCAATAACTCAACAACTCTTGACTGATCTTCGCCAAATTTGCTAGAGGAACTTTTTTTACTCTAGGAAACAATAATTTACTTATTACATCACGTTAGATCATAGAGGGCGCCGCAGGACCCGTATCTGATGATGATTTTTTTTCATATTTTTTTTGGCGAAACGTTGCGGTACTTCTGTCCAGAAAATCTAATGATTGCGTCATTTCCACGTATAGAAGATACGCTTGGTAGTGATAACTCCAATCGTTTTCAAGAAAAGTACCGTTAAACATTTCAATAATTTTTTGAAAGACAAATTCAAATTTAATGAAACAAAGTGTATTTGTAAGTGTACTTGTAATTCAGCGCTCGGCGGGGCACATAGCCCGGAGACTAGCTGTTGGTTGCAGTCTGGTTACATTCCTTATAATAAAATAAGGATTTTATAGAGGAGCTTGCGGCTGAAATATTATGTTTTAATATTTCTGCCCTCTAGAAGCACACAAGCACACTTGGTCTATATATATATATATAGTAACATAAGGATTTTATAGAGGAGCTTGCGACTGAAATATTATGTTTTAATATATATATATATATATATAAGTGGAGGAGTCGAACATCGACGCGGGAGAGCACCCGGAAGTGCAATAACATTTATCACCCACGAAAACATATATATATATATATATATATATATATATATATATATATATATATATCAAGAAAAAAATTCGTGGGCAAGCCCGCAGAAATGATAGTGCAACCGTGTACACGTGTTTCGGACTTTTTGGTCCTCATCAGCACGGTGTAGCTAAGTTGAAAGGATAGGCACAACTTAGGAAAAAACGACACAAATGGAAACCACTGACAGGAAGCCAGTTGCACATTTGTGGCTGCAGTCGGAAGACCTTGAGGTTTCAAGGCAACATCCAACATTGCCACGGAGGCAAACTGTAAGCTGCCTGCGTGGAGTTCCATAGCCCAAGGTAAAATACAAAGTAAAGGTGTTATCGCGGGAACAGGACAATAAGTCAAGAAAAAAATTCGTGGGCAAGCCCGCAGAAATGACAGTGCAACCGTGTACACGTGTTTCGGACTTTTTGGTCCTCATCAGCACGGTGTAGCCAAGTTGAAAGGATAGGCACAACTTAGGAAAAAACGACACAAATGGAAACCACTGACAGGAAGCCAGTTGCACATTTGTGGCTGCAGTCGGAAGACCTTGAGGTTTCAAGGCAACATCCAACATTGCCACGGAGGCAAACTGTAAGCTGCCTGCGTGGAGTTCCATAGCCCAAGGTAAAATACAAAGTAAAGGTGTTATCGCGGGAACAGGACAATAAGTCAAGAAAAAAATTCGTGGGCAAGCCCGCAGAAATGATAGTGCAACCGTGTACACGTGTTTCGGATTTTTTGGTCCTCATCAGCACGGTGTAGCCAAGTTGAAAGGATAGGCACAACTTAGGAAAAAACGACACAAATGGAAACCACTGACAGGAAGCCAGTTGCACATTTGTGGCTGCAGTCGGAAGACCTTGAGGTTTCAAGGCAACATCCAACATTGCCACGGAGGCAAACTGTAAGCTGCCTGCGTGGAGTTCCATAGCCCAAGGTAAAATACAAAGTAAAGGTGTTATCGCGGGATATATATATATATATATATATATATATATATATATATATATATATATATATGAAAAATACTAGGTTCTCGGGTTGAACCGCGTCTGAGATTGTTAATGTCTCGACGTTTCGGCTCCCGTTTTGGAGCCATTTTCAAGAGAAAAAATGAGTCAAGTAAAAATTGTCAAATAAAATAATGCTAGGAGTTCGTGGAACTGGTTCGATTCTGGGGTCTAAATCTGCCTACTCCCCAGATCTCACCGCGATCCGTCTCTAAGGCCTCAACCTGCCTACTCCTTAGAGCGAACTCGCTGGTAGTATCGGACGAAGTGTTATTTATACGAAAGCTGTCTGTGGGTGGGAGAGTGGTGGGGGGTTGAGGGTCTGTTGATCAGAGCAGAACGGCTGCTATCAGGATTATGAGGTGTGGATGAATATTGTGGGGCTAGCCTGGAGATCAATGATTTCCAAGCGACTGGAAGACGATGACCGTCATCCCTTTTGTTTAGACAATTGGGACGTTTTTCAATCTCAATTGCTTCGCGGATGATTCGCGGTTTCTGGAAAAATGATGGTGCTATGGTTTTGGTGTTATCGAAGTCTATATTATGGCCTGTTAGAAGGCGGTGTTGGGCAAGTGATGATGTGGGATCGGATTTTCTAACTGCAAGACGATGTTCATATATTCTATTGTTAATCCGTCTGTTGGTTTGTCCAATGTAGGTTTGGGGACAGTTTGAGCAAGGTATTTCGTATACACCGTGGGAATCATTAGGTATTTGGTCTTTTGGGGTTCTGATTAAATTGGAAATTGTTTGGTGTGTTGTGAATATGGTTTTTATGTTATTGGATTTCAGGACTTTTGAAATTTTGTCTGTGACACCTTTGATGTAAGGTAGGAAAGCTTTTTGCTGAGGAGGAGTTTCTGTCTGATCAGTTTGGGAAGGATTTTGTGCTTTGTGTATGGATCGCGTTATATGTCCTTTGTCGTAACCGTTTTGTAGAAGTGCTTCTTGTAATGTTTGTAGTTCGGATTGTCTGTTGTGATTGTCTGTTAGTCTGAGGGATCTGGTTACAAGAGTGTTGACAACGGAATTTATTTGTGATGGATGGTGGTGTGATTTTGAGTTAAGGTAACGGTTGGTGTGGGTTGGTTTTCTATACACAGAGTAGGAGAGTTGATTGTTGTTTTGTTTTGTAATGAGGACGTCTAGGAAAGGGAGAGAACAATTGTTTTCGATTTCAATAGTGAACTGGATCTGAGGGTGTATATGATTAATGTGAGACAGGAAGTTGTTTAGTGAATCTCTACCATGTGGCCAGATAACGAAGATGTCATCTACGTATCTTAGCCAGCAAGTAGGCTTCAGTTCGGATGAATTCAGGACTTGAGTTTCGAAGTTGTCCATGTAGATGTTGGCTATGACAGGGGACAGAGGTGATCCCATTGGAGCTCCTCTCACTGGTTTGTAATAGTTGCCTTGAAAGAGAAAATAGGTGTTGGACAGACAATGTTCTAGAAGGGTCAGAGTGCTGGGAGAAATATTGTGTTTAGTTTTGAGAACGTTTAGGGCTTCAGTGAGTGGGATATTGGTGAATAGTGACACAATATCGAAACTGACTAGAATGTCGTTCTGGGAAATAGAGTAATTTTGAAGAAGATCAATGAAATTGGTGGAATTTTTTGACATAAGAAGGGGCTTGTTCAGCAATGGGTTGTAGAGTATGGGCTAGATGTCTCGCTAATTTGTGAGTTGGGGAACGAAAAGTACTAACTATTGGTCGTAAAGGAATGTTGGTTTTGTGAATTTTAGGAAGACCGTATATTCTAGGAGTCCTAGATGATTTCTCTCGAGGAATGAGGGATTTTCGAATATCTGAATGGAGGTCAGAATTGTTGATGATGATTTTTGTTCTCTTCTCTAAGTATGTGGTGGGATCGCGCTGGATGCGTTTGTAGTCTATATATATATATATATATATATATATATATATATATATATATATATATATTAGCGTATAATAATAATAATTACTTCACCTTTTTTTAGAGAACTTTTACAACAAATAACGTGTTTTAAACCCGTTATTTTAATTTTGAGTGTTTTAAATGTAAAATGAAGTGTCAGAGAAATGTCAGTTTAAGTTCACGAAAAGTCATGTTTTTTGATGTTTGAATAAAAAGTAATTTTAATTCTTATAACGACTGCTATTCTTGGTCCTCAATAAACTATGGTCTGTTTGTATACACTTTTTATTTCCCTTTCGTAACTAATATCTTTGCAAACTGAAAATTGGAACACTCAACCAATGCCTACCTGTGTTTCCATACCAGCATGGGGTCCATATAAGAACTTTACAATTACCTGTTCCTACTATGTACCAAGTCTTTATAATCGATTGTGTATTTGTAGGTTTAATTTTAACAGAATCTAGCGAGATGTATTGTTTGACACCCTTGGTGTCATCAGCAAACAGGTGAGGTATCGCTGTTCCATAGATCTAATGATGATTAATTTACTTTTTATATGACCTAATATCGAGCCTCGCAGGATATATATTGATTTTTTCACTTAATGCAAGATTTTATAAGTTTTATGCTATTTCTATCGGAACCATAGGAAGATAACTTTTAAGGACAGTATTATACGACATCTATTCGAATGTTTTAGTCAAGGTATAGAGTGATGAGTGAGTAAATTGACAATTTTTCAATCTGATCGCGATTGTTTGTTGACTGCTTGAGAAGTAGAATTATTGTTTCGAGCTCAAACTGACATGTGCTAAACTAATTATTCAATGATTTGTATTTTTAGTATAACAATTAAATATTGCCTTCATAACTTTGAAAAGGGAAACAGATTTAGTTTCCGAAACGTCAGAGAAATACTTTATACTTATTTTTACTATAATTGGTATTAATTGGTAAAAATAGCCTTTGACTGTTCCTGTGACATCGTCCCAGACGTAGAGGTTATTTTTCTAATATGCTGATTAATTTTGCTATTTTTGTAGAATCTGTGATCAGAAGATATATGTAAAAATACATAAAAAGAAGAAATTAATATGAACAGAACACACAAACGTTTAGACAGTATTGATCCTATTTCTTTGGAATAGCAATCGACCCTGAAGGACGTTTTGAGGTGAACATATTTTTCATCAATGCTTGTGATTTTTAGGTGCCTTCTTACGGTTTCTTCTGGAGTTTCTGGCCTGTATCTTGATGCGTGATTTTTTCTGCTGGAAAAAATTGAAATTGTTTGGACTTTCTACAATTTGTTTTATAATCTCAGATTTCAATATTTTCAAATATTTACTGTTTTCGTTTAAAACTGTCCCTTTTACGTTGTTGTCTGTATTTTTCTCTAATTTCTCAATTGAAGTATGTTTATTTCTGTTCAAGTGAATTGAAATTATGTTATAGAAGGGTTGTTGGCTTGTGGCATCATCTCTACTTTGTCTTCGAATAAACCGATGAAGGAAGGTCTTTCTGAATATGTTTATAGGCATTAGAAGAAGAGAAAGAGGTTACTTTTACGTTTATATTACTTTGCTTAAGGAATTTTGTGGATGTAGCCATTTATCTTACATTAGGGTCGAAAATATGTCAGCAAAATCGTGTATAGACCATGTTTTCTTGAAAACCACTGGCGATTCCCAAGAAAATGAGAACATCGCAGCAATAATACAAACTACTATAACGGATCATTATATAGTTCTCTTAAATATAGGCATTAATATGGAAAAACAAAAATCTGTCGGCCACACCTATTTTTATGAAATAATAGATAAAAAGAAACTTTTGACAGATATAAAAAAATGAAAATTGGAGTCATTTATATCTTGAGGAAAACCCTGACATTTGTACAGAACTATTCATTACAAAACTGAATACAATTATACACAACTCTACACGGATCTTAAAAAATAACAACAAAAATCGGAGAAGAAAACCTTGGATTACTGCCGGTATAGTTAATTCAATGAATAAACGGGATACACTTTTCCAATAATGTCTCAAAAACCCAAATAATTATGAAGTGAAAAGTAAATATACCACATACAGAAATAAAATAACTATATAATAAGTTTAATGTACAGAGAACAAATTACTAGTAAAAGTTTATGGGAGGGAGTGAACAGAATTACCAACGAAAAACACGAAATAATACTGAAATCAAATTTATTACAAAAAATACAGAAAAAGTCACAGATAAGAAAAAAAATGGCAAACATCTATAACAAATATTACGCAAATATAGGATCTACACTAGCAGACCAAATTGAGGACCGTTCTCCTGACCTAACTAAAAACAAAATAGTGGATTCCTTTTTCATTACACCAACAAATGAATCTGAAATTAAAAACTGTGTTAGTAATCTTAAGAGTAACAAGGCTCCTGGAAAGGATGGTTTCAAATCGGAAATTGTTAAAGACTTAAAGGATTTTATTTGAAAACCTTTATGCCATATATTTAATAAATCAATAAGTACAGGTATATTTCCAAAATTGTTCAAGGAGGCTATTATAACACCTTTATACAAAAGTGGCGAAAAACATTTAATATAAAACTATAGACCCATATAACTCATATCAAATTTTGGTAAAACATTTGAAAAAATACTTAAGATTAGATTCACAATACTTCTAAAAAACCATAAAATAATATCGGAACAGCAATATGGATTTCAAGAAAACAAATCTACACATGACGCGATAGCTAAGTTGACGTCACTCATGTATAACTCTGTAGATCTGTCAAAGCCTTCGTTATGTGTTTTTTTAGACCTAGCGAAGGCATTTGACACGGTGTGTAACAAAAGGTTAATAAATAAATTAGAATCTATTGGCATAAGGAGTGTAGCACTGGAGTTGTTCAAAAGCTACCTAAGTGAAAGAGAACAGTTTGTGAAAATTGGTAATATCAGCCGGAAATTGTAACGTATGGTGTACCACAGGGAACAGTACTAGGACCTATACTTTTTTCAGTTTATATAAACGACATACTTTCCCTTGATACACCCGGTACTGTAATCTCCTTTGCAGACGATACTGTTATATTTTATGAAGCAACATCTTGGGAAATTCTTAAAACCATTGTCGAGCATGACCTTAAACAAATAAAAAACTCATTTGATAGTTTGAAATTAACGATAAATTATAAAAAAACATTTTACTTGCCTTTAACATTGCAACTGCCATCAATTGCAACCTACCAAATTATAATAAACTGGAAATAATACAAGGAAATAAAACCATCCACATTAATGCTACAGAAAAAGTAAAATATCTGGGAATTTATATAGATTGTCACCTAAGATGGCAACACCAAGTGCAAAATATATTGCAAAAAGTAAGAGGTTTGTTACATAAATTTAAACAAATTAAATAAATATTAAAAGCTCCACATTTAATTACCATCTATAAAGCACTGGTAGAGTCAATTTTGAGATATGGGATAATAGGCTGGGGAGGAGTAGGGGTAACGTATTTAACGCCATTACAAAACTTGCAAAAACGGTTTCTTAAAATTATCTACGGGAAAAATGTTCTTTATCCTACGGAACTGCTATTTCAAAATTTCGAGCTTTTTAGTATACGACAACTCTATTGTTATACCACTCTTATTTATCAGTACAATAACAAACAAAACCATGAGCATTTTACACATAAATATAGCACAAGAAGTAAACAGCAGGATGATATCAAAATCAAAAAAATGGCAAAACGTATAGGGCAAAGATATTATGCATACATAGGTGAAAAACTTTTTAATATGTTGGATAAATGTACCAGAGATGCTAGAAATATTACAAAATTCAAAAGAAACGTCAAAAAATTGATCAAATTGCAGGGTCTGAATCTATATTCATCATTAATGTGTGTGTATTGATACATACATATATGTGTGTAGTTTTTTATGTGTGTTAGAAAAAGTGTGGTTTTAGGGCGTAGATAGGTGTATATATAATTTTATTTTTAAATAGTATAAATAGGAGATAGAAAATTGTTAGTCTGGTCGATAGCCGAGTGGGTTAAGGCGCGAGGTGGCAATCGCGATTAATCACACGGACATCGCACCACCGGGTTCGAATCCTGGCTCCGGCAATGACACTGTTGGAGGAAATGGTTGTATGTCCGCGTTTTTTCAATGTGTAACCCCCTTTCGTACAAGCCTTGGCTTCTGGAATTGGGGGTTGTCTAATTTCTGTGGTGTTTATTTATTATTATTATTATTATTCTTAAGATCTTTTATATAATAATAATAATAATAATGTGTCTTTATTTTTCTACTAATATACAACTTTAAAACATATATTATAGGGGGGGGCGACGTTCAACCAGGTTGCTCTTCCACGCAACCGCATATATGTTACATATATTATAAAAATTTGTATCGTAAGGGAAACATCATCTACTTATATTATTAAGGCATCCATCAATGAGTATTATAACATTGAATCGCAATCAAGTTTACAAAAAACTTAAGGGATTTCTCTTTTGTTTATATTCATGATATGTGCAGCCTATTATATATGTTTAGTTGAATCTTCGATATAAATAAAATTATTATTATTATTATTATTATTATTATCTTACGCTTAATTTGATGGGTGGAATATTTTGTTTTTACTTCTTCCGGTATTTTGTATGTGTATTTTGTATAATGGGGTAGTGAAGCGCAAGTTATAGCCTCTCCTACTCAATTGTTAACCTCACCTTCGCGATGAGTTCAATTTGAACTTGGTGCACCCTGTTTTCACTAACGAGGCTCTAACGACCGAGTAAGGGCGGAATAACCCTTACCTTTTGCCGTGAGCACATCCACCTTCTCAAGAAGAGTGCGGTAAAAATAACCCACCGCACACAAAGGTTGCTTTTGGAATCGTTACCCCATCGTCGCAGTCTCCTTCTGTGCCATGGGACCACACCACTCGCCTTCCGCAACCGAGCTGGTCAGTTGCATAAGTGCTCCAGCTAAAACTTCAAATGCAGCTTCGTTTTCAGTCGATTAAGGCTTTAAAAAAATGATGGAGCGTTCAAGTGGGACAAAATCATCCGGAGGTAAAATACCCTCCCGATCGGATCTCCGGGGGAGGGTGCCCATGTGAACGATCCATATTTTATTCGTCTGAAGGACGTATTTTCTGCTTTGAAAAACTTAGAAAAATTTAAAAAAATAAGAAAAAGAAAAAATTAATTTTCTTCTTCTCAACCTTTTCTTAAGTCTAAATAATAAATATTACGTTCACAAAATTTTTAGGGTTCAACACGACTATTTCAGACGGAGAATAATGTAAAAAATCATGCTTACTGTCGTTTATGCTTAACTGCTGCTCTGATGGTATCAATTGGACGACGTCGTAACACTATAAATCTAACACTGTCTGTACCACACTCTCTTAAAATTAAACCTGAAAAGGAATTTTGTTAGAAAACACAACTAAAAGACAATATAAAGTTCAAAATATATATATTAAATCTTTAAAAAATTTATGTTTTTACAACAACTTTTTCAAGAGAAAATGTTAACAAACAATGGTCTGACCCGTGTACAACACATGGTGAGGAACGGGACGATTCATACTGTACCAACTACCATCCAATATGCGGTTTTTATAAGCTAACGATGCACAAAAAGATTCAAGAAAAGTTCAATGTAACTGAAATTTTGGTGAGCTTTTGCTTGCCTGTCTTATAAACGTATTATTAAATTCACATTAATTTTGGTCGCTCCTCGGAGCTTAAAATTGCTCGAAGCGTCTCTACTTCGATTGTATTTTACAATAACAACTTTTTACGTCCAGGCAAGGCGGATCCCATGCACGTGTGAGTACATGGTATAGATACTTTTTTGACTCCGAATCACTGAGGAACCGGTTTAGGGCAAACCCCGTCAAAATACATCATTTCCCCGTCAAATCCGACTGCTAGTAAATGATGGGGGTCCCATGTCGCTAAGGGCTATTTTCGCTATAACTTCCGAAATACTTTGAATAGTCGTTGGACTAACTTGTCCTCATATTCAATACCTCGTAAGAGTTGCAGTGCTTGACAACGTGGATTCGTAAAAGGGTTTTTAATCTTGAAAATTTTGGAGTCTAAATTTAGTACACTTTCTAAAATTAGGTGGTCGGGGCGACATTACGTCCCTGTGCAGCGACATTTGCTACACTTTCTAAATTAACGCTCCTTGAAGAGTTAGTGAAAATTTGGCATAAAAAACGCTCCGAAGAGCGAAAATATGTTTACAAGTATTAAAAACCTCTTCCGCGGCGTTTTTACGTGAAGCACGCTTTTCGTACGAACTATTTCCTAAGTCAGATTTTGTTACAACGTCGAAAAGTATATCGGGGTTATAGCGTTCTTTAACACCCACAGGGACACCTCATCGAATGTCGAAAAAACACCGACAAGTTAAATCCAACAAAACTAACTCTTTCATCTACGGCGCTTGGAATGTTCGTACTTTGAACGACAGCACTCGGTCGATCGTCCTGAAAGGAGAACTGCTCTAATAGATAGAGAACTTCACCGACTCAATGTTGACGTTGCAACTCTCAGCGAAACTCGATTTTTGGAGGAAGGCTCTCTCACAGAAAAGTACTACACCTTCTATTGGAAAGGTCTTCCCACCAATTCAAGAAGACAACATGGTGCCGTTCGGAATCAACTTGTATCCAACTTAACACAAGTACCACAAGGCCTATCCGAGCGTCTAATGCTGCTACGCTATGAGCTGTCAGATGGCAACGCGGTAAATCTAATAAGCGCCTACGCTCCCACTCTGGATGCAAGTCACGAAACCAAGGAAAGCTTCTATCAACAGCTGGCAGAAACCCTCTGTAGAATACCTAAAACGGAACGACTAGTTATTCTTGGCGATTTTAACGCTAGAGTAGGGAGAGATGCAGACACCTGGCCAGGCATCATAGGCAAGAACGGTTTGGGCAACATGAACGCTAACGGTCAACTACTCCTAACTAAATGCGCTGAACATGATCTAGTTATAACAAACACCATTTTCCGACAAAAGGATAAATTTAAAGGCACCTGGCGTCACCCCAGATCAGGTCACTGGCATCTACTGGACTATGTTATCGTACGTAGGAAGCATCTCAAGGACGTCCAAATTACAAAGGCGCGCATTGATAGCGAATGTTGGACTGATCATCGTCCTGTTGTCTCTAAAATGAAAATTGTTATGAGACCCAAACACCGAAGAACTCAAGTAAAACGTAGACTCCGTCTCTGTATTAGTAAATTGCGTGACCAACAAATCGTCGAACAGCTAAAGCAAAAAGTTCAAGAGAATTTGAGTGCACTAGAAGAAACTAATTCTGTAGATGTCGCTGCTACCTGGATACAAATTAGAGACAGTTTAAAAAGTGCGAGTGAGGAAATTCTTGGCACTGCAGCAAGTAAAAAACAGGAGGACTGGTTCAATGATAATGAAGCTTTTATACAAGAACTTCTTGACCGCAAACATACTGCCTCCCAAAACGCTATCAACCACCCCAACGACTCATCAAAAGCAGAAGCTTTTCTAAGTATGAAACGCAACGCGAAATCAGAAGAATAAAGAACGAGTGGTGGGTAAGCAAGGCCAGAGAAATTCAAAGGTACGCCGATTCACACGACTACAGGAATTTCTTTCAAGGAGTAAAAGCAGTGTACGGCCCCAGTCGGAAAAATATGTGCCCTATTAAAGATTTAAATGGAAATCTCCTCAAAGAAGACCAGGAAATAAGAGCCCGATGGAAAGAACACTACTCTAACATTCTTAACCAGCAAAGTCAAGCCGATCACGATATTATAAATCTTATCCCTCAGTATGGCACCTTCGAAGACTTAGACAAACCACTAACAACGGAAGAGATCTTAACCGCCATTGGGCAGCTAAAAAATAACAAATCACCCGGCGCCGACTCACTCCCAGCTGAGATCTTTAAAGCTGTGTCGTCAGAGCTCATACCCTACCTCAAAAAACTGTTTGATGTCGTGTGGGAAAGTGGTCAAGCTCCGCAGGAGTTTCGGGATACACTTTTAATCAACCTCTTCAAAAACAAAGGGAGCGCTGCGGACTGTGGAAATTACAGGGGTATAGCTCTCCTGGCTGTTGGAGGGAAGATACTCACTAAAGCGATGGCAAATAGGCTAACACCTGTTATGGAAAAGTTACTTCCTGAAACACAGAGTGGCTTTAGACCAAACCGAGGCACATCGGATTTAATCTTCACACTTAAACAGCTTCAAGAAAAAGCACTCGAATATCAAGGAGAAATTCACATGGCCTTCATTGATTTAACCAAGGCGTTTGACTCGGTGGACAGGGAAGTGCTCTGGAAAATTATGTTCCGCTTAGGTATCCCTAGAAAATTTGTGGAAGCATGTCGCAGTCTACATACAAACAACAACGCCCAGGTTATGTATAATAATGAGGCAACCGAACCTTTCCAAACCCTCACTGGAGTTAGGCAGGAATGTGTCTTGGCACCCCTACTCTTTAATTTGTTTACCACTGCTCTAACAATTATTGTTGACAACAAACTGACAGTCAGAGGAATAGGTCTCAGATACCATTTTGATGGCGGTCTCTTTAACATAGGGCGCTTTAGAGCTTTCACGAAGACACGCACACGATTCATTTGTGATCTCCAGTATGCGGATGACTGTGCACTTTTAGCCTCTACGCCGGAAGAGCTTCAAGAACTTTTAGATGTATATGCCCAGAGCTATGATTCCTTGGGACTTAAAATCAACATTGGAAAGACTAAGATTATGTCAACTCCTCATCAAGTGAACCAAATAGACATTACACTTAACGGAAATTCTCTTGAAGTAGTGGATCAGTTCAATTACTTAGGCAACTTTGTTAATGACATGGACAGCTAGATTCGCAATAGAATTAACGCTGCATCTAGAGCACTCTGGGGAGAGAGTATTTGACAACCACGATCTTGCTTTGTCAACGAAAATGGCTGTCTACAGAGCAGTTGTCATTCCAACACTGCTATATGGATGTGAAAGCTGGGTCACTTACCGTCGTCATGTGAAAGAATTAGAACGTTTTCAGCAAAGACACCTCAGAAGTATGATGAAAATCCGTTGGTTCCATCACATATCAAACGTGGAAGTACTCAGGAGAGCAAACAGCCTTCCAATTGAGGTGCTTATTTCAAGAGCACGCCTAAGATGGGCAGGTCACGTTCATCGTATGCATGATAACCGCCTTCCTAAATGTACACTTTATGGTGAATTGCTAAGCGGTAGAAGAAGGCGTGGCGGTCAACGAAAGAGGTTCAAAGACGCTCTCCATGATAATCTAGAATCCTGCGGTAATGCAGACGAGCAATGGTAACAACTTGCAGCGGACAGAACCGAATGGCGAGGGGTTGTGGCCAGCTATCAAGGAAATGTTGCTGCAAGAAGACCGAATCCAAGACCTAACCAGGTCTATGTTTGTCCTGACTGCGGCCGACATGTGCTCTCCCGAATTGGCCTCTATAGCCATAGTCGTGTGCACCGTAGATGAATGGGAATTACAATAGACTACACCTTTTACTTGTTTTTTATTGTACACAATTTATCGACTGTAACATTTTTATACTCGGACTCGAGTAACGGCTAATAATAATTTTGTATGATGTTGGTGTTATTCTAACACTGCTGTTTTGTCTTTAGGAGTTTGCTATTGTTTTGTAGTGGCTGATATTTTCTTGGTGCTGTATTTTATTTTTCTTATTTTCAATTTTTAGGCCAATCTCTCATTTTGGATTTAACTTCATTTTCACAGTATTCGGATCTGTGTTGACATTTTTTTTTTTAAATAAAATTGCTTATGGAAAACCTCTAAATATATTACACGCTTAGTAAATTTAAATTTGTGATGGTGAACGCTGAACTAAACAACGATTTACTTGCACAAAATATCAACAACTGTTTGACGGTTTTGTGAATAAAACAAAAAATTGATTGTGTACGGAACGCGAATTAATTTACAATTATGATAATACATAGTGAATAATTAAGGAGATTATCATAAGACTTAAATTAAACAAAATGTGTGACGTAAATTGAATTTATTTCTATTACTGTGTAGGTGGCAATATGTCCAGGGGCGTCATATTGTGTATTTTGGAAAATAATAAAGGTGTAAATTTTTTATTACTCGATTTGGGATTGATATTAGGCATTTTGGACTGTTTTAGTCACGTGTTGCTTGTGGAATGGTTTAAGAGACAATTTCAGTCATCCCCTAAAGATTTTTCTATTCAAAAGAAGACTAGTTAGAGTAAATGAAATAAAATAATAATTTAAATAAATGAAATTCGGTATAACTTACAGAATGTAAATTCAAACTTTTTCGAAATTGACTTTAGTCAAATGGCGTGCTTTTCCGTACTAGTGTGGAAAAGTGGCGCATTACCGCACAGTGTGGTAAAATAATAAAAAAATAAACAGCCCCATTAAATTAAATTTCTATTATTATAGATATTAACTTCAATATTTTTACAGTTGGAAAGTAATTCAGGGCTATTTAAAAAAAACTTATATTCTTATAACAGTTCATAATAAAAAAACTGACTGTCTTATCATTTTTAATTTGACATTAGTTGTCCAAATTAATTTCTTACATTCATTCTTTTATTTTATGAAAATAAATAAAACTTTGTACGATCTACGTATCTTAACTTCATATTACAGTCCTTCGGCTTAAAAATGTTTAAATGCTTATTAACCGCCTTCCAGTTCTAGAAGACCTAGATTTGTCTGAGTAAAGGAGACGGGACCCTACTGTTTATAGTGGGATCTGAACCACTTCTTGGAGATAATTTATACTTGAAAATTATTTAACAATAGATGGGTCTCGAATCCACTTCGCTAGATATGAACAGAGAGGAAGATATACGCGCTAACCCACTGAGCTATCGCCCCCTACTTAATTAGGTAATTTTCCCATTTCATATTATAACATGATACGTTACGATACTCACATCGTAAATAGCTATTACCATTTTTATACGAATATGCATCCTTCTTGTTTATTGAAATAGATAAAAGTATTAGCAGTTTTTAAAATCTGAAGATTTATTAAGGTCACCTTATTTCAAGCTAAATAGACTAAAAATAGCTTCTAGAAGCTAATCTGTTTACCAAATTATCATTTGAAGTGAAATCATTAAATTGAAACAATTTAAATACACTATTAGGGGAGTTTATTAAAACATTGTTTTTATTTTGTTAATATTTACTTAAGGCATCACTTTAATTAAGTCTATGTTATTTAGTAATATTTAATAGCAATAAATAATATTAAATGATACTAAATAGTATTTAATAATAAACCCCTTCAGCCCCATGTTACTCCAGATGGCAACAAACTCATATGGCGTTTATGCAAACACCAAGTTGCTGTATGTGGTAACAAATATTAGTTTTGTAGGTGCTGTTTTAAGCATGGGTTATAAAAAAAAATTGTATTTCAAATAAAAGTTGACATTTATATCAACTATAAATCTACGCCACTGTCTTTTTTACCCTTACAATTCGCCTACACAATCGTTTTTCGGTAGAGGAAAGTCAGCATTGTGGAACGATAAAAAGTACAATAGAAACAAAAAATAATATGTATATGTAAAAAATACACTTCTTGGGCCCTTGTAGCTACGCCTCTGGATTTATTGAGACATCGTCGTGTGCGTAGAAATCCAATGACAGAGAGAAAAATATGTCCCAAGCTTGTTTGCTTATTTCGTGTAATACTACTGCGTATTATGGTACAAGGAGCAAGTCAATCAATTCAAATCAACTCAACATGGATTTATTAGCGTTAAGTAATACAACAGTTGCCTAACCAGAGCCTGCTCCGGGACCGATCGTGCAACCACCGCGCGCTGACACGATAGCGGATTGCAGGATCGAGCAGGACAGGTCTGGGTCGGCGAAAAACGACAATGCAAAAAAGAACTAACCTAAACATCTTTTGTAAAAACAAACAAAAATAGGTAATACCATTTAAACAATATCCAAACAACAGATTTAATAAAACTTAAAATGATTTAAACACTTTCGCACATGAAAACTTTTTAATTTAGTATCTGACCTTAACGCGCCTTACGCGAGATACGTCAATGCTGCTGGGCTGCGCAGGGCTGGCTAAACTTTGATTTTAAAAATTTTGACTTCGAAAAGGTTTTGGGTTGCAAAGATTTTAATGGTAAGAAACAAATTTAGAGACAAAAACGTACAAAAAGAAACCAAGAGAAACAAACGCGACAAAAAGTAGCAAACAGAAAGGAAGGAGGGAACAGGAAAGATTTAAAGATAGTCAAAGTTATGAAATGAAATACTAGTGAAAGATGGATAGGGCAAGCACAAGTTATAGTTGGTGGTACAGAGTCTGCCGGAAACTCGGTAACGTTTGGTACGGTAAGGGGTGTTTTATTCGAAATGGGGCATTATGTTGTCTAATTTGCGTTATGTGTTTTGTTAGCGGTCTATCGCCCAACTTGAGAGAGAGATATTATTGGGGTTATGTCGTCACAACGTGCATAGAGATCTCTGAGGGAGGTGTACCTTCCAGAGTGCGAAATGAGGCGCATAAATTTGTGCTCAAGTACTTTTAGCTTTTTCATTGTCGTGGCCGTTATGCTGCACCACACCGGTGGGGCGCCGCGTATGTGATTGATGGCCTGATCACCATTATGTACAACAACTTTTTTGCCAGTTTTGCCTGTCCTGGACAGGGAGTAAAAATAATTAACTTTACGAACTGTGTTGTACAACTGCATTTAATAAGTTCTTATAAGAAGGAAATTAGAATTGAAAACTTGTGAAAGTGTTTTTCAAAAAATAATAACTTCGATAATAATTAAGCTAACGCAATTTTCGTTAACGTTTTGAAAATTTTGAAATTGTGAAATTCATATTTGTTTTAATTTTAGTTGAAGAGCTAACTCCGTAAAAGTCAGAGTATATCATGAATCATCTCTAACCTTGAAAAATGTTGTACACATCCTACAAGCTAAAAAAACATAATAAAAGGAAGTTAAATGCACTTAGAATATTTTTAATGCATTCCTAAAAACCTATAATTGTATTCTAAATTTTTTTCTGAAATTTTACAAAATTGTACAGTTTCCAATCATTATATGTATACTTTTTTTATCGTAATTCGACATCTTGGTTAAACTAAAAGAAAATTGCAAGAAAATGTTAAAATTGCACTTCGTTTCACTTTAAAGATATTTCATTTCAAAATTTTCCTAAAAATTTACACGATTTGTTTCACGTGACCAGTGGTTTATAATGTGATTAACCTTCACACATGAAATGAGTTGAGGGAATTATCTCTCATCCCATCTCTATAGAAAAAGCCGTGGTGATAAAAGAATGTCTTAGGAGAACAGTTCTTACAAGACAATAATACTTTTCATTTGTTCTTTTGATGGTCCGGAAATGGAACGTCTTTTTCAGGCACCTTTATTTTGTCGTTAACAATTGATGGTTGTTGAAACCTCTCGATTTAATGTGCCGTGAATGTAGACGCGAGCTTCCCTTAACGCTGACAACATTCACTTAAATGGTATAAACACGAAACATTATTAAAGTTTAGTTCAAATAAAACAATAAAAGATACTTCAAAGGCAATTTTAGAAGTTACGAAATAATTGAATTTTAAAAACTTGGGTGAAGTAAGAGAGTCCAATTATATTTACTTAAACTGTTATTTATCTAAATGTTGCATGTATGTATAGATAATAAATAATTTGAGATTTGTGTCATAATTAAATTTCCTTCACATTACCCTTATCATTAAAATAACAAAAAGAATGTTGCAAAAGGCCATCTGTGACTTACAATCAAGAATGCTTATATTGCTTATTTTTCTGTATTTCAGTATTTTCGAATTATAGTTTTCAAAAAAAAATAAAAAATTAAGTTTAGAGCCATATCGATGGACTATTTTATTAGCAATTAGAATTATTGTGAAATGTAACAGTTTCTTTTGTAAAATGAGCTTTTTCATTTTCGGGAATGGTCAAATATTAGTGATTTTTTAAAATTCTATTTAAAACCTCAAGATGAACGTACAAATGCCGCCTCAGTGGCTCAATACTTGGCAGGGAAATAAACTAGTGTAAACAGAAGAAATTAAGTATATCAAATAAATAAATAACTCTGTACTAAGAACATCAATAAAGATATTTAAAGGGAAAGGAATAGCCTTAAGACCAAGTAGCATCGGGTTCGAATCCTGGCTAGGGTATGGATATTTAGTGGCATTTTCAATGTGTTACCGAGTTGGTGGCAGTGGCTAATCCAGTGGCTAGGACTGTGTGAGAGCGAGTCGCTGTGACATTCCTGAGTTCGAGTCTCAGCTACCGCAAATGGCAATGTCGTAAGGAATGGTCGTTGTGTATCTGTGTGTATATGCCCCGGTTGAGTGTTGTAATAGCTAATGCTCAACTCCGCCAGGGTGGTAAAGAAGAAGAAAAAAAGCTATGATCTCTTGAATATGTTCACAATGTTCGGTATTTAAACAATGTATTTGTAGGATTCATCAAATTTTAAACGTTGCTCTTTCTTTACGCTAGGTTAAATGCAAAATCCCGAAAGATAAAAAATGAACAAAAATTTGGTGTGTAACATTTTAAGAAAGTGGAGAATAAACGGTACGATTAGTAGAAATCCTGGATCAAAGGACAAAGAATCCTACTTAACAAGAAACTAACTATTAATATTTCGTTATTGCACTATTTCTATTTATAACTTCTATAAGTCTGTTTGGTATAGAATTAAATAACCTTATACAATAATCATTAGTAATAATATTTTCCCATGCATTATTTACTGTTTCCAGTAATTCTTCGGCATTCCGTGGTCTCACATTTCATTTTTGGATACTTCTTACGAGTAGTGCCCATACTTCTCCAACAGGGTTAAAATCTGAACTATGACTGGACCAGTTAAGAACATTGCTGTTGTTATCTTGAAACCAGTTTAATATGAGCAGTATGAACGGAACAATTGTCTTGTTGAAATATGAACTCATTATTAGGAAATAATTGTGACACAGAAGGGAGTATAATATTGTCTAAAATCCTAATATACGTTTCACTATTAAATCGTTCCTCAATGTGCCTTCAAGGAAGCGATGCATAACGAAGAATTTATCCCTCGCATTGGAACATCTCTCCAGCTCATCGTTCAAATTGTGGTACAGCGCCAGCAGCTTGTCCAAATCAATCAACGAGGACATGCGCAGCTGCTGCTGCCTAAGGAGTTCTATTTTTTCGCCCGTAGTGGTCGAGGCTCCATTTCTAGGGAGAGGATTGGGCAGTAGAGCTTGCTTCCTTTTTTCTCGAGCGTGGTGGATGGTGGTGGTGGCTGGGCAGCCCTGGCTCTTCGTTCCTCTCGTATATTGCTTTTAAGCGGCGGCTCTGCCACGTAGCGCATAGCAGGCACTAGTGGAATTCTGACATTTCTACCCTCAAGTGCTTCTACCTTCTTCCGGTAGACTATGCACGTGAAACTATTGGCCGGGTGCGGTATTTTGCGGGGGAGTCCCGGCTCTTAGTGCATGTGCGCGTTACGTAGGCTTCTGCGCACTTGAGGCAGTCCCCGCCAAAAATCTAGCTAAACCCTTTTGGGATTATGTTCCCTCCGGTTTTAATCGACGGTCGGTGGGGGAAGCACTCGTTAGAAAAATCCCTTTTTTTAAGGTTATATTTTATGTCCTGTTGCTACGTTCACTGTTATCTAGAAAAATTTAATGCGAAAATCGTCTTGGCCGAGAAAAAATTATAAGGTTGCTATATTCACTACTATTTGAATTTTGATAAATGTCAATGTCTATTTGAAAAATTGTTTTAAAATGAAAAATCCCTTACCGAGTCTCTTGTGGGCTCTATTTCACTAATATGTGTCCCTTTCACTGTCCTTGCCACTTTTTGCACACTGCAAATCCGCTTCTCGATCAGAAACTACTGAAAAAGCTAATTACACCGGAAGCAAAAAATTACGAACCGGGTACTGATAACTCAACGCTACTATACATAAAATTAACCGCTACTTCTCAGATTCTATAAAACAACTCACCGACAATATGAATGTTGATATCACAATACATCTAGATATATAATGTTCCAGTAATATGTTTCTGGCACCTATTGTTGCCACAGAGTAAGTAATATGTTGCCAAAAATAACAAAACAACATTCTGACAGGTTTTGACAATATTCCATGTTCATTACTTTCTCACATTATAGACTCTGTAGCTGACCCACTTCGAAAGTTAATTAACATTTTTCTATCGAAGGTATTTCTGCCTCTCCTTTGATAGAAGCACTGTTGGTATCCATTGATAAGAACAATTAAAAGGAATTAATATTAATATATAGAGTGGTTTCGTTACTCTCTGTCTTTTCCCAGCTTTAGGAACTTACATATGCTTGTAAGGTCAAAATTGATCTAAATAAAAATAACACATTATCTTCTAGTCAATATGGCTTTAGAAAAGGATACTGTACCCAAGACAATTGTATCTTTATAATCATTCTTACTTCAAAATATTGTTAAAAAAGGTGTAAATGTATATTTTTTACATGTTTAAAGTTTTTGATACAGTTAATCACGAATTGCTACTTAATAAAATGTGCGCTTATAGTGTAATAGGAATACCTAATTCTTAGATTAGGTTCTACACGCGGTGTTAGGTGATGCGACAAGATCCGCTCGAATAGTTTCGTAAGTGTTTAGTTGTGTGTAATGCAATAGATGGCAGGACAAATAAAGTCACGTCTTTACTTACGCACAGAAATATTTAGAAATACAGCTTTACAGGTTCTGTGTAGTTAATGTTCTGTAGATTTGTTTTATTTATATTTAAAGAGCCTTTTTGTCTTAGTGTTGCCGTTTAGTTGTGTATATACGCAACACTGCATGCATCAAAGGAAATCCGTCTATCTATGACATGATCTATGCCTAGGTAATTGCAGGGGTATATTCTGGGCGCCATCTACTGAATTAAGTAGAAACCAAGCACTTATGAAGCCACCGATTAACATGGCAATTGCCGGGTGTCAGACCACCTAAATATACTACACCATGGTCCTGCCTAAGCTATCGTATTAAGAGAGTCATATTAAATATCGATAACAAAACGAATCTATCAGATGACAAGTTGGTGCCAATTGAAGTTTCACAATGTAGTACTTTACGAGGTCTCCGTTTTCTCATTTTTATAAATGATCTTCAAAGTTATTTAAAAATAACGAACGACTTCCACGTTACTCAATTTGCTGACGATGATGCAGTTGCATCAGTAGCAGGCAATGTACATAAGCTGTCAGCTAATGGAAACATTTGTCCCCATTAATGAAGTTATTGCAATAAATTCGGTTTAAAACTTTATGTTATGTTAATGTTTGCCGATAACACCCCGAATCATAGCTTATTAGTAAAATCGATAATTTATCCATATAAAATTGCCACTTAGGAGTTATTATTGATTGTAACTTAAATTGGTTTGAACATATTGAAGACTTGTGAAAAAAATGTCTGTTAGATGCTAACATTGTTTGACAACTTCGTTCCTGTGTAAATGTGAGTACTCCAAATTTATTATTTTGCTCATGTACAGTCATTATTAAATTATGGCATTCTCTACTGCAATTTTGCTGCATATTAATCAATTTATTGAGCTTTCCGATCAAAGTATTCAATATAGCACAAATAACATTTTGTTGCCTAAACATAAACTATCTATTATTAGTCATGGTCTCACGGTCATACCCATTAAAATATACAATCACCTCCCAAATCTACAATCACCTCACTAATTACTTGAAACAACTATGTGTCTTAAAATGGTTGAAATTAAAACTGATAGAAATACGTGAAAAAGTTCGATTTATACCATGGAAGAATTTTTTAGTATTAACTTTTAACACTGGTGTCAAACATTATTGTTTCATTGTATTGATTGTTTCCTTGTACACTATGACTTTCTTCCTCTTTTAAAATGTTTGTTTGTTATTTTTACTTTCAATTTTCTTTTCCTTTCTTTGATAGATTTTTTATTTACTGTTTCTAGGTTTTCAAGTTAGGTTTACAAAACTATGTTAATATTTATTTTATTTAATAAGCAACGAAATTATTTAACATTTTTAATTTTTTTTTAATAACTCGTTGATATTCGACAATTTTTCTTGCTATGCTTTGATTTAAATGAATAAGGTTGCTATGAGATATTTGATCTATTTTCCTGTTCATGCGCAGTTAATGAGATAGGGACTAGACTCCGGTCCATCCTTTTCCATATGTTTATGGTTAAAGGACAAGTAAGTAGCTATGATGTTTGAAAAATTTTTCCGATTGGCAAAAATCTGTACTTCTCCTACAAAATTTATTTAATAGTTAGTATTGCAAAAAGACTTTGTTCAACGAACGAATTTTTGCGATAATTCTTTAGAAGATCCCTGAACAATTGTAAAATTAATGTTATTCTGAGTTTTAGCTTCTTCACTGACAGGTCATTGTTCCATCTCGATAGTTATGTGTATGAGAATATAGTCTTCAATTTCGCTGAGATGAATTTATGTGATTTCATTTAATTATAGCATGAACGTAAAATTTTAGATTCAACACATGTGGGGCTTAATCATTCAGAAATTATAATAATAATATAAAGCTACAACACAGATTGCACACAATACCACACTCAATGCTTACAGAACATTTATGACGATATGACATTAAATAATGTATAACTATCCTATTCTGGTGATATTATTTTACATGAATAACACGGCTTATCAAGAATATTTTAAAAATTTGCAAATTCGGCGGTTGCCCTAGCCAAATTTGGTTGATTAGAGAAGAAACCCTTGTTATTTAGCCTCTTCAATTGAATATAACAAGTGCTCCTTCCGTATATAAAATATATCCAAATTCATTTGAGGACAATTCGAGTTAACCTGTGAATGATATCTTTATATAGCTATCCACTGTTACTATTGTAAACATATATTAGTTATTAGCCGGATTTGAATTTACATATTGAAACATTTTTAAGTAAAAATTTTCCAATGATTAATTACATATTAATGACATGTAACAAGAGGCCAGTGATTTTATGACGAATTATCTACAGCTTATAGGTTTGGAATTGTTACCTATGAAATACTTAAATACGGCGATATTTTCAGTAAAATAAATGCCAAGACAAAGTATATAATACGAAAATGCTTACTGCAAAAGTTACACGCAACATTCACTGTTTCCGATTTCTTCCGTTTCTTCACATAAAAACTAGGTTCAAGGAAATAATCCACAGAAACTCAAAAATTGGAGAGATAATTATTCTGGCAGTAGTGTCGTATTACACACATTGTCTTTAAAATACACGCGTTAACAAATTCATAGGTGACCTGGCCTTCAGTGTGTTTTATGTTTTATAAATGTAAGTTTAACCCTCTTTCTATAGTGAATAGTATGATCATGCCTGATGTAAATATTTAACAATTCCAGTGGTTTTGCATTTTAAAATACTAGTACCGTTTAGGCATAGTATATTGCGCTGTGAAACAAAACCGATGAAAACATAAAAATACTGAAATTTTCTCAAAATTCCACATTTTATTCAGATAGTTTTGTGTAAAACCTTCAAAAGCAAAGACATGGGCGAGCGATAGTGCTACATATTGTATATGTTGCCCTGCGCGTAAAATAGCAAGTAAAAAACTTCTGCATTTATCGTTTTCAATTGTTGCTGAAAATACGTATATTTACAATAAAGAGAGTGTGACGTATCCAATTATGACGTGCTGGATAATACTGATCCCAATTTATACACAATCGCTTTTATCGTCACTAAATGTAGAGCTTATGATGATCAACGAGAAGTGATGATTTGACGTTGAAAAATCGTAAAGACTTTCCATTCAAAGTTTCGGCATTGCGACTAGCGGAGCCAACAGATTTGTTACGATTTAACAAAGAAAAATCAGTAAATGTTAGCATCTAAATGATTCCAATCGGGGTTAGGGTGCGCAAATAATGTGGACCGTAGTAATGTGATCTTTTTTACTTAGTACCGCCGGCAGTAAATTTTACACTAAGCAAATTATATTATAGATTTGCTTAAACTTTTATTTTTCTTGCTGACTAGCACTTGTTTTCAGTAGACAAGTTCTGATTATTTCGCTGAATAAAAAAATGTATACTGTGAATATTTTGAGAGATTTTTATTTTTATTATGTTAGATGGAGTTATAGCAAGTGGAGAAAGTACTCTGGAATTTTCATTTATTTAAAAATAGTAATTTTTGAAAAATTGCACTTTTTCACTGAAGAGCGTAACTAAATATATGAGCAGTGTTTGTTTTCTGACAGCTAAGAAGCTATAAAAATAAGCCGGGTCTGCTGGTATAGTCGAGTACACATTTACTGGGCACTTAAAAAACGCAGCAAAAACTTTCCGATCTCAATATTATTGCCGTTGGATCCATGTGGCATCATATCATCAAATAAGCCGACGCATATTAAAAACCTATAAAGGTAAATTCGCGAACGAAATAGTACAGAGCCGAACTTAAAATTCGTATGTATTAGAATGTACATATTAGTAACGCTAGACCGTAACGCGCTGTTAGAATTAAACGACCGAGTTACTAATCTAAATATTTCAAGTACGTGCCTGGCCGCAATTACTTTTGCGACTAGTTTAACGGTATTTTAATGAGGTCGTAAAGTTTTGTTGCGTTTTTTGAGTATCCAGTAAATATGTACTGGACTATACATATAAATTACAGTATTTCCGGGTCTATAACTAGACACGCATTAAAACATAATCTGTCAAATAATATTACAATTATTTATTGAAGTATGAACTTGATCTTGATCTGATATTGTTTTTATTTCATACAATTACAATTTTCTCCTGATTGTATTTTTCGATTATATTACAGTTTATCAAATTATATATCATGAAGTAAGCATAATACCAAAGAAAGCAAAAACCCAAATCAAACGTGTTAATCTGGCTATAACATAAGGCGTTTATTTAAATTGTGTGGTATGCTTGTCTCCTGAAGTATCTAATTCCAAGCTTGCTGAATATGTTAATGAAGTTTAAACTGGTAGGAGAACTGTGTAAATTAGAGAGCCCTCTCCCAATTAAATGTCAAGCATGTCTAATTTTATGGGACTAGAATTATCTTGCTATAGAACAACCATAAACATATGTTTGCTATATCTAGTGAAATATTTTTCAAGGTTATATGTTTTTAGTTTACCGTGGTGAACAATTATTCTAACAAAGATGGTAGTACGTACTTTACCTAGATATTTCACATTAGGGAGGTATTACAACTCTGCTTTTACAAGGAATGGGTTCCATTCAGTAAAAAGTATTTAGTCAGTATCAGTTTCAGTTGTTTTGTCCTCAAATATACAAGAGTTATATTTAAAGAATTAAGCAGAAATGTTCAATATACTTAAATTTAACCCAACACTAAGGTGTTCTTGAGGCGCATATATCATATGAGGAGTAACAATAGAAATGGGTAAATATTCGTTCGTCTATTTTCTTTATATTTACTGTCAAATTTTAATTTTTAATTCATGCGTATGCAAGAACCCTAGCAATTATTAAATATATCTGGTTATTAGATAAGCTATTAAGATTTGTTAATAAAAGAAAAATTTATATAAAATAAATATAAAGCAGACAATGCCATATTTTTTTCACTTAATTATACAAGGCGATCTAAAATTGTCTCCTGATATTTCTGCAGCTGATAGTACATCCAAAAATAAATAATGGTAGTCTCTTATATAAACTTATTTCCGAAAATGAATAATAAGGCAGATATAGACCTTAAAAGGGCGTTAATAGATTTCAATTTTTCTGCAATACCTTCCGACTTCCGTAAAATATCAAATTCATATTTTAAACTTAGTTATAGGCCATCCGGACCCTAATTTACGGGGTATCAGTCAAACCTTCTCTTCTGCTTTAGGGGTAGTTTTAGCGGGAATAAATTTTAAATTTTTATCATATTTCTAAAAATTATTATATAAAATTAATTTTCAGATCATTAGAAATAAAATGATATTTTTATTGCATTTCAATTAACTAAGGCGTCCGCGTTCTCGAGTAATTTATGTTTAAAAAACAACGTGCATTTACAACATTTTATTAATAAATTCTTTTACACGTAAAGAATGCTTTGAAATATTAGTTTGACATTTATGTCATTTATTAGACTTTGATTTTTAAATATAATTTTAGTTTAATTGTGAATATTATTTAAACATGGGTGATTACACTTTCTCTGAATTAACAGCCATAGTTTTGACTTTTGGAGAATGTTTTGGTAATGTTACTGCGGCTGTGAATTGTTATAAAAATAAATTCCCGAACAGAAATATTCCTGATGCCAATACTTTTTTAAGTACAGACCGCCGACTTAGGGAAACAGGAAGTTTTCAAGCGAAAAACAGAGACGCTGACCGTCCAAGAAACGTAAGAACTGTTGACGTTGAAGAAGAAATATTAGATATTGTAATGAAGATCCTAAGATAAGATAGGCTTAAATTGAATATATGCCATCAAGGTGCTTTAAAAATATTAGATGAATAACAATTGCAACCGTTCCATTGCCGAAAAACTCAAGAATTTTTACCTGAGGATATGCCAATAAGAGTTGATTGTTGTGAGTTGTTGCTTGCACGAA
The DNA here is from genome assembly GCA_963675555.1 of Leptura quadrifasciata. NCBI lineage: Eukaryota > Metazoa > Arthropoda > Insecta > Coleoptera > Cerambycidae > Leptura > Leptura quadrifasciata. The sequence goes on along the minus strand of OY776680.1, from coordinate 49,076,730 downwards.
CCGAAAACGTTCCAGATTTTTGAAGTAAAATAATTCTTACTGGCGAAGCTACGTTCACATGACAAGGCATGTTTAATTCTCGGAATAAGCATTTCTGGGCTAAGGAAAATCTTAATGCAACAATATAAACCCATTTTCCACATTCCTTTAAAATAAATGTATGGGCAGCAACTCTAGGGAATAAATTAGTTGATACCATATATTTCCCGGAAATTTAAATGGCCTATTATGATTTTTTGGAAAACACCTTGCGTGAAATATTAGATAATATTTCATTGCGAAGGAGAAGAAACATGTTTTTTATTCATGACGGTGCAACACTGTATTATACCAGAACATGTGGAACATGGTTACACAGCCGCTATCCACACGCTAAAACCCCGATGTACTTTTCGACGCTGTAACAAAATCCGACTTAGGAAATACTTCGTATGAAAAGCGTGCTTCACGTAAAAATATCGTGGAAGAGGTTTTCAATACTTGTAATCATATTTCCGCTCTACGGAGCGATTTTTATGCAAAATTTTCAATAACTCCTCAAGGAGCGTCATTTTAGCAAGTGTAGTAAATGTCGCTGCACAGGGACGTAATGTCGCCCCGACACCAAAATTTTATAAACTGTAATAAAATTTGACTTTAACTTCGAAATTTTCAAGATTAAAAACCCTTTTACGAATCCACGTTGTCAAGCACTGCAACTCATACGGGGTATAAATATGAGGACAAGTTAAACCAGTCTCTATTCAAAGTATATCGGGAGTTCTAGCGAAAATGGTCCTTAGCGACATGGGACCCCATCATTTCCTAGCAGTCGGTTTTGACGAGGAAATGATGAGTTTTGACGGGGTTTGCCCTAAACCGGTTCCTCAGTGATTCGGTGTCAGAAAAGTATTATTACCATGTACTCATACGTGCATGGGAACCACCTTGCCTGAACGTAAAAAGTTGTAATTGCAGAATACAATTAGAAGTAGTAGCGCTTCAAGCATTTTTAAGCTCTGAGGAGCGACCTAAATTAATGTGATATAAAAATACGTTTATAAGACAGGCAAGCAAAAGCCCACCAAATTTCAGTAACATTGAACTTTTCTTGAATCTTTTTGTGCATCGTTAGCTTAAAAAAATGCATTTTGGATGATAGTTGGTACATTATGAATCGTTCCGTTCCTCACCATGCGTTGCACATAGGCCAGACTAGTGTTTGTTAAACATATCTCTTAAAAGTTGTTGTAAAACCATAAATTTTTGAAGCATCACTATATATTTTTGAACTTTATATTGCCTTTCAATTGTGTTTTCTAACAAAATTCCCTTCCAGGTATAATTTTAAGAAAGTGTGGTACATCCAGTGTTAGGTTTATAGTGTTACGACGTCCAGTAGATACCATTAGAGCAGCATTAAGCATAAACGAAAGTAAGTATGAATTTTCATATTATTCTCCGTTTGAAACAGTCATCTTGAACCCTAAATTTTGTGAACGTTAACATTCACTTTAGAAATATATTAAAAGTCCTTCAGACGCCAAAAGATGAATCGTTCACATCCTAACAGATGGATTGGCCGGGGTGCAGATGCAGTGATGAAGTCTCCTGAACTAACTCTTCTTGATTTCACTGTATGGAGTTATTTAAATCATGAGTTTGTAATACTCAAATTGACACGATATAAAAAAAATCGATAAAGAGTTTACAATGCTACAGAATGATGAAGGAATTTTACAGGGTATTCAAAGTTCCTTAAAAAAAGACTTAGATTGTGCAGACGGAAAAATGGAGGACATTTCGAACAATTTTTATAATTGATAATTAGCTATTTCCTACATTTAATTATATTTCAAAGCATTCTTTATGTTTAAAATAATTTAATAGTAAAATGTTGTAAATGCACGGTCTTCTTTAAATATAAATTACTCGAGAGCAGCTTGGTTTATCGAAAGAAGAAGAATACCTTTTTATTTCTAATGATATGAAAATTTGTTTTTTGTAACAATTTTTAGAAATATGGAAAAACAATAACCTCTAAAAAAGCAGAAGAGAGAGTTTGACTGATACCATGTGCCCGGATGGCACTAAGTTTTAAATATAAATTTGATATTTTACGGGAGTCGGAAGATATTGCAGAAAAACTGAAATTTATTATCACCTTTTTAAGGGGTATATCTCCCTTATTATCCATTTTTGGAAATAAGTTTATATAAAAGACGGCCATTATTTTTGGATGTACAAGTGTTTATAGCAGATACCGGTGAAGGTACCCATTATTAAAACAGAGGAGTTCCGCAGCATCGGCAATGTCCAGAGTCATCTGCAGACCGGTTTCGAGCTTTTGGCTCTCACCAGTGCATATATATATATATATATATATATATATATATATATATATATTGCTATATTATCCACCGTCAGACGTTTGTGCAATGGTAAATACAGTCAATTTCGCAATCTATTAATACAAAATAAAAATATGTTAACCATTAAAAAGGGTTAAGTTAAACAAAGATGGACAAAAGGAAATATGAATAGATACGGGACGATGGAAGGAGGTCACAAAAATTTTAATAAACACAACAACTTATATTCATTAGAAGCAATTTGATTGATTTTATATTATGTAAGTTAGGTTTGTTAGTATTAATCTCATAAATCTTTTAAATCATTTGTGTTGTGAAAAATCGGGACAATAAAAAAAGAAGGGAAGGTGGTTGTCAAGGGAGATAATAATGAATTGAGAGGGGAGAAGTTTTCTATTAATTTGAAAGGATAGAAAAAGAATAATAATTTAATAAAGTTAGAGATTGGTTGAAGAAGTAAAGGAAATGAGAGGAGAGAGAAACTAAATTAAAAACAGTATAAAATGTAAGTACATGTACATGTAATTTTGAAGGCAAGAAATTTTTGATCTGACATTTGTCAATTTCTGAAAGAAATAATATGGGCAAACGAGAATTTTAGATTATTTTTATGAATGATTCCATAAGGAGTGGAATTTTATAAATTGTTAAAAGTTTCACATACAAGACCAACGTCAATAAAGATATTAGCAGAGCTGTGCATCCAGAATTATTTAAGGATTTGGTGAATGCAGTGGAAATTGCAAGAAATTACTACAGACAAATAAATTTTAGGTGGTTTGACAACAGAACTTTTGCGTTTTAAGAAAACTTACAAAGGTTAGTGATTGTTAACTGTTCTGTACCGAATACCAGTTGGTATAATTTATTTATGTCATTTATTTAATAGTTTTAAGTTAGATAGGTAGTTTTAAGGTATGTGTTTCAAAAGCCAATGAATATACGTTGTTTGTTCACATGATTTGATGAATATTTGTTTTCTTTTCGTGTATGTTTCATAATAATTTGACCCTGCTCTCTGAGAGAAAGAACTCATGTTCTATTAACATAGATAAATTTAAATATTGTTTGTTTAGAGTTTGTTTAGACAATAATATTGGTTAATTTATCATTGCACAATGATATGGCGCCCAGCATCCTAGAGAAATAATAATTTGAGTGAAATTTTATTAAAAAAAAGCAACACGGCAGATACGTTTTTAAAACTATATTAAAATACACAATATATAGTAATATATAGTATATATATATATATATATATATATATATATATACATATATAAACATAAAATTTATTGAGATTGCAGTCAGTGATAAGGTATTTTGGCCAATACAAAAAGAAAACTCTTTGTTATTGCCAAGCTTTCGCTAATGTTTATTAGCTTTCTCAAGACATTTACAAAAATACAAAAGTTGTCAGTAAACAAAATCAGTTAAAACAATTTATTTTTACTACTTACTAACTTGACGTTAATTTGATAAACCTGCGTCGAAACACATGGCAGGAAAATTTCTTAAATCGTAACTAGTGGTCGATCCCACACACATAGCTACACTCCTACTGTTATAAATAAAACATTTAACTTAAGTTTAGTTACACATATTAATAAAATCTGATTAAAATTTCATTTAAAATAATTAACAAAATGGACTCAGTTGAAACTATGCTGAAGCCCAGAGATAAGAGGAATGTTTTTTATTACAAGTAAAAACTCATTTTAAATTTCATAGAAATGGGAATACTTAGTGATATTGATGATACCAACTGTGTTGCCAACTTAATTTTCTCGGTTATTTTGAAAAGTTCTATAATTGTCATGTTCTAATTTTAAAATGTAGGTGTAAATTTTACTTAAATTGTTGATGTCTGATTTTTTGTTTAAGCTGTTAACTTCATTGTTAATATGAACCATTTCAAGGAAAATCCTTTTTTGATAGTTGTTCTCTACTGCCAAAACTTTTACATTTTCATAATCCATTTTGTGAAGTTGTAATGACATGTTCTGCTAGGGCGCAAGATTTTACCATTCTATTACAATCACTTTTGTCAGACGTTATTCTACCCTGAAGTGCTCTTGACGACTGCCCAATGTACGCTTGACTACAATTGAAACATTCGATACGATAAACGATATTAGATTTTTCTTTATTCCTTAAGGGAGCCTTGATGATACTATGTAATTGGGAAACAGTTTTTAGATGTTTATTAGCTATTTTAATATTAGAGTTTTTAAAAAGGTTTGTTAACCTAGAGGTCAAATTTTCTACGTAAGGTAAAGATTTAAAAATTATTCTATTTTCTGTGACGTTACCACCATTTATGTTGCCATCAGCCTCGTTTATGTTGTCTTCACCAACATTTCTTGACACTTGAACAATGCCATTGTTAATTGAACCAGTATGATTGACAACATTAAGGCCACGGGTAAACTTATTACGATTTTGTTCGGTGTTAAATAAGAGTTTGTTCATTAAATTTCTTGGATAGGAATTCTCAACTAATAGACCCTTCAATTCCTGTAATGATTCCATTTTAAATTGGGGGTGTGTGACTTTGGTAACTCTATTCTTCAGTGCAAATATAAGATTCATTTTCATCCGTGGATGATGGTAAGAGAAGTAGTTTATGTATCTACCACTGCTTATAGGTTTACGATACCATTTGGTACGTATTGTGTTATCGTCCCTGATAACTATCATATCTAAGAAAGGTATGCAGTTATCTGTTTCTTTCTCCACTGTGAACTGTATATCTGGATTGTAATTGTTAAATGTGTGTAACACATCATTTATTTTATCATGTGGCACTGAGAGTAATAAGTCATCTACATATCTATCTATCTATATACAAGATGGCTGCAGGGCAAACAGCTGCTCCTGAGCTCTCTGAAAGTAAAAGTGATGAAAGTGGTAAAAGTCAGTGTTCTTTCTGCAAAAGTGTAGCTGCTAGTGGAGTTAAATGCACCACATGCAATAAAGTGTATCATAACTCTTGCGCAACAAGGGTTATTGGATTAGCAGTAACAGGAAGGGGAACTGTTGCTTGTTGCAAAAAAACTTGTACACAATCAAACTCACAGGACCAGGAAATAACTACAGAATCTTATGGTGAAGTTCAATTAGAGGTAAATTATTTAAAACGTCTACTAGAAGAAAAAAATGTTGTTGTAACAGAATTAAGAAATATTATAAGATACCAAGAACAAATAATTGAATTATTAAATGATAAAAAGGATGATAAAAACAAATCACATGTAAATAAAAACACACTAATAGAAAAAAATTCAGACAAAATAAATGTGTCTAGTAATGATAATAAATATAAAAAGCAAGTTCAAAAAAAGGTCGAGCAAGAAACCAATCACAGTTCTAATGGAAAGACCACACAGCTGGAACAAGTACAAACAAAAATTATGCAAGATGTTATAAATTTAGTAAAAGATATTCCTAGCACCTCCAGTTCCCAAAACCTGCCAAATAAATCTAATAATGATGACGAAGGATTCACCAAAGTCGTACAAAGGCAAAAGAGATCTATACAAAAACCTACCACTTCAGCAACTAAATTTGCCACAGGTCAAATCGAGGGCAAGTCTGAAAAAATTATCGGTGCTGTGCGTCGCAAAAATATATACGTAGGTAGAATAATAGGAAGAGATGTTACAGAAGAGGACATGAAGGAATATTTAAAGGACCTAAAAAATTTTCAACAGTATGAGCATATCTCTGTCAAAAAAATCAACACTCTAGGAAATAATTCCGCATTCTGTATAGGACTTCCAACTGACGAACTATTCAACAAAGTTTACAATGTTGATTACTGGAGGACAGGAGTGTCATTAAGAGAATATGATCTAAGAAGAACTTTTTTAGCCCAAAGACAGCAGACCAGGCTCCAAATGCAAACTTCACAGAAGTAGGAACTAATCATGTTACACCACAAGGAAATAACCTGAACTATAAATTCAATTCTTGCCTCAGTATTCTCCATCAAAATGTTAGATGTCTAAATAATTCAGTGGATGAGATCGAAGAATTAATGAAAAACTATCCTGCAGATTTCTTGTGCTTAACTGAACATTGGCTCAACCAAACGCTAATAAATAAAATCTCCATAAGGGGCTATAAACTTATAGTAAGCCAAAGTAGAAAGGAAGGGCAACATGGCGGTACCGCATTATACAGTCAAATAAACATTGTTAGCGAGGAGAGAAGAGATATCTGCCAATTAAGTGAAGATTTTACTCTCGAATGTGCAGCTGCTGAAAGTATATATAGTAGCATAAAATGTGTTATAGTAGTTATATATAGACCTCCTGATGGAGATCTCAATAGGTTTTTACATATATTTGATCACATATGTCAAATAATTTATAATGAGAACTCTAAGTTAATAATTGCAGGGGATTTTAACATAGATTTGTTGGGTGAAAGTAAATACAAAGTTGAGTTCTTAAATTTGTTAAAAACATATGATATAATTCCAACCTTTAAAGACTATACTAGAGTAACAAAAAGATCAAAAACATGCTTAGATAATATTATAATAAACCGTGATGTCTCCTTTTCGACACAACTAATTGACTCTCATATTTCTGATCATTTTGCTCAATATGTAGGGCTAAAATCGCTCAAAAAAAATGAACAAGTAACTTATGTTCTAAAAAGAAATTTTAGCGACAACAATATAGATTTATTTTCCCAAGCCTTAAACTTAGAAACATGGGAACAAGTATTTGATGTCGAAGATGTGGATACCAAATGGGAAACCTTTATAAACATATTTATGCATTATTTTTTTGTTTACTTTCCAATAAAAAAATTCTATATAAAAACAAAGAATCAACGTCAATATTCGCAAGAAATAGAAAAATGCAAAGAAAAACTAAACCTGTTTAGTATGCTATCAAAACATTCTACAGAATGTGAAGCACAATACAAAAACATAAAAAGTCACTATAACAAATTACTGAAACACTCAAAAGTTCACTCATACCAGACCAGATTAAACTTGGCAGATAATAAATCAAAAGTTACTTGGCAAATCGTTAACGAGCTGACAAATGGCAATAATTCAAGGGCAAATATTCCTCAGGGAGACAGGGAAAAACTAGCTGAAGAATTCAATCAACATTTTGCGAATTCGGCATATAACATTTTTCAAAATAACTCCCAAAATTGTAACTCACACAAAATTAATTTCAATGCAAAATCCATATATCTAGAACCTGTAAATGAAGAAGAACTGCACCTAATAGCAAATAATTTTAAAAACAAAAAATGTTGTGGGGAAGATCTAGTACCTCTTTTCTTAATAAAAAAATGCATAACATACCTCGCTTCTCCTTTAGCAGATATTATTAATACCTCATTGAAGGAGGGCAAATATCCGAGTAAATTAAAAAATTCTATTGTAATACCAGTGCACAAAAAGGGGGACTTTGATTTAATTGAAAATTATAGGCCTATAAGTCAGCTGTCGTCGTTTTCGAAATTTTTTGAAAAAGTATATTCCACAAGACTGATTCGATTTTTTAATACTTGTAAGTTGTTCTCTCTATTCCAGCACGGGTTTCTTAAGGACAAATCAATTGAGACTGCTATATTCGAATTTACAGAAACAATACTGACTGCCTTGGAGAGTGGGGAACTTACTTGTTGCTTGTTTCTTGACCTCTCCAAGGCTTTTGATTGTTTGAATCACGACATTCTAATAGAAAAACTGTTTAAGTATGGTGTTAGAGGAGTGGCTTTATCTTGGCTGAAATCCTACCTTACGGATAGGTCCCAAAGAGTGGTTTTAAGAGATGGTTCCTCGGAGGTCTATTCAAGCAGGGTATATACTAGCTTGGGTGTTCCTCAGGGGAGTATCCTTGGACCACTGTTATTCGTAATTTTTGTTAACGATTTGCCTATTGCATTAGATAATACACAAAACACAATGATAAGCTATGCTGATGATAACAATGTATTAATTAGAGGAAAAAGTATACCGTCAATAATTACTCGTAGTGATGAACAATTCGGGCAAATAGATACGTGGTACTCAAATAACAACCTTACCTTAAACACTGATAAAACTCAATGTATCTTTTTTAGAACCTCTCATAATAAATCTGATTTTCCTGATAAGATAAATTTAAAAAACATCCAGATCAATACAACCAACTGTACAAAACTTTTAGGTATTTATATAGATTCCTGCTTAAAATGGAATTACCATATTGAACATACTTCTATTAAATTATCATCTGCCTGTTATGCACTTCGAGTTCTAACCAAATACATGGATTATAAAACAGTTAAATTAGTTTACTATGGATACTTTTACTCTGTACTAAAATTTGGCATACTTTTTTGGGGGAGTTCATCAGATATACAGCAAATATTTAAAATTCAGAAAAAAGCAATTCGCATAATGCTGAAAATGAATTTTTCAGAAAGTTGCAGAGGAGTATTTCGGCAGCATGAGTTGCTAACGGTCATAGGTGTGTATCTATTTCATTGCATAATCTTTCTAAAGAAACATCCTAAAAAATTTAATATTGACTTAATTAACCACAAATACAACACTAGAGGGAAAATTAATTACAACTATCCTTTGCATTCGTTAACCCTAACTGAAAAAGGAAGCTACTACTCTTGTATATATTTTTATAACCATTTGCCCGAACGCATAAAAAATATAAAGAACTTTAAATATTTTAAAACTGAGTTGTTCAAGTATATCTGTGATATTGAACCATACACAATTGGCGAATTTCTATTACTCACCTAAAGCCCATAAATTGTTGCCACCTGTATACCCTAGACATACCTGTCTGTTATATTATTGATCGTCAAGATTGTGAGTATTCGAATGCTGTTGCAGATTCTTATATATGCTAAGATTATTTTAAATATATTTTACTTTTTTTTGTTGCACTACACTTATATTTTATTTTGTGTCATGTTTATTGTATTATATTTATACTTTCATTTTACTCCATTTTATGTCTTTTAGCTGTATCCTGACTTGTTTCAAATTTGTTAAACCAAAACTGTTTTGAAATAAATTGAATTATCTATCTATCTATCTATCTATCTTTTTATAAAAGGAACGTTGAAAGGAATCTTAGCTAAGCAATTCCTCACCAAGTCATCCAGTACAAAATTTACTAGGATTGGGGATATTTTAGATCCCATTGGAGTACCAAAAATCTACTTGTAATACGTACCATTAAACAGGCAGTAATTTGATTCAAAAATGAACTTAAGTATGCCAATCAATGTGTCACAATCTAGGTTGCAGTGATCAGATATAGCGTTCCAATTATTTTTTAAGCTGTCAATTATCAATTGTAAAGGTAGGTTGGTGAATAGAGAGACAACATCGAAACTCACTACAACATAAGATGGTGGAAGTTCATAATTGTTAATAAATTCGCTGAAAGCGAACGAGTCTTTGATGTAAAACGGGTTGTCTGTATTGTAGGCGTTAGTTAGAATGTTTGTTAGAAAATTAAGTTGGCAACACAGTTGGTACTTGTAATAAAAAACATTCCTCTTATCTCTGGGCTTCAGCATAGTTTCAACTGAGTCCATTTTGTTAATTATTTTAAATGAAATTTTAATCAGATTTTATTAATATGTGTAACTAAACTTAAGTTAAATGTTTTATTTATAACAGTAGGAGTGTAGCTATGTGTGTGGGATCGACCACTAGTTACGATTTAAGAAATTTTCCTGCCATGTGTTTCGACGCAGGTTTTAAATTTGTTTGTTTCCTTTAGATGGTTTTCAAAATTTATTTAAATTAGCTAAAGATCCGAAAGGATGTTAATATTTGTTTAGAGTTGTTTTAATAGTTTTAAAGTTTTTATTTGATGTCAACAGTAAGTTTGATACTGACATCTATGTTAGTAGTTATTAAGTTGTTGTTGAAATAATTTCTGACATTTAAGTCATTATGACATTTCTTTTAAGTAGGAAATTTTATTTTTATAGTTAGTAAATGTTTTCCTGGAGAAAGACAAGGAGGTTTAAGTTAGGTTATGTTTGGAAGTGAAAATTAGGGAGTGAAGAAGAAAAATAATAAAAAAGATTAAGAATTTTGAAATTGAATTGAAAGTCAGAAATTGCGGAGATCAGCGAAGAAGAGAAAAATAGACTGTAAATAAGAAGGTAGAGGTGTTATTGTGGTTTGGAGTTGCAGAGGAGATAAGGACGAGATAAGGTGAAGAATTAATGAAAGGAGAATTGTTGGATTTGGAAAGAGAAGTGTGTAGCTACGAAGAAGGAAGGTTTTTGTGTGTTTAATTTTGGACAAGGTCGTATATTAAAATTTAAATAGTGTACTTATTAGACTTTCGAACCTGTTATAAAGATAAATTATCTAAATATCAAAGAAAATAAATTATTTATATCAGATTAAAAATTTTACTTTAATAAAAATTTCATTTTAAACAGGAACTGAATTTGAACCTGCTCCTGAAGGGAAAGATAAGCTAGCCGGCCCATTAAATATTTTGACATACTTTCGGATCAAAAGGTAAGAGATTTTAATTTGATCTTTTGGTTTTAAAGTTTTTTTTTTTTTTATCTATTGGAAATAAGCAAGTTAAGGTTTGATTAGTACTGCAAATTATTAAGTATAATAAAAAGTAGAACAGCACAATATATATATATATATATATATATATATCAAGGGAATAGAGATGTCAGATGACAAAAGATTAGAGTTTATTGTGACAAACAAATGTCATGTACAAATTAGTGTTATTAGTAATTATAAGTTGGTGTAAAATATTTGGTTATGTATAAATAAGAGGAAGAAGATTTATTTAAAGGTTATGAATATATAGTTTGGAGGCTAGAAACGTTTGTTCTGACAGTTGTTGAAAAGGGAAGATGGCAGAGAAAAGGTTGCTAAGGTATGAAAAGTAATAATCCGGGAATTGATTTTAATAAAAACGCCAACGTGAGACGTCAACATAATAGCTTAAAGAAGATTTATAAGACTATTATTAAAGTCAAAGAGCCAATAATAATATATTTTAACAAAGCCGAAAAGCGAATAGCTGAAAAATTGAAGAAGATAATTGAAAAGTAAGAAATAAATGCAATTATTAATATTTCTCTTGAAGCAACAGCATTGGAATTGATATTAAGAGGATATTAAGGAGAAGGTAATGAAAAGTAATTGAAGGAAGAAAGAAGATGAAAAGAAAGCATCTAATTTACAGAACATAGAAAACAGACTTAAGGCTTTTATGTGAAATTTTGTTATTTGAATTTGTATAGTACGTAAGTTAGATTAGAATAGAGAAATTTTTAGGGTTGTCAATCCAAATTTATCTTGTCACAATAAACATTGTTCTTGTCGTTGAATTTTATTCTTGATCTATATTGTAATTGAAACCAACCAAAGTAGTGAACCGACTAGTGAGTCCTGAGTTTTTAATTAAATATTTTCTTTTCTTTTCAAAATTAAAAGCGAGTGGTAACTTTGTATCATATCAATAAATATATATATATATATATATATATACATCTTTCTATCAATTCTGAACCATTAGACAATTCATACAATCCTGAACCAGCTATTTATAGAAGAGATAGACAAAAAATATTTGTTTATATTGGAGTATATAGGGGGTCGGATAACCTATTCTGTAAAATATACTTTGATATTTTTATAACTAAACATAGGTGTATATCTACACACTAATGACATCATCCTGAACCAATACGTTAATATGACAAAGCTGAACCATTTTATACAGTAATATATAGCTGAATGTTACATCCTGAACCACTTCAATGTTGCCATATTTAAATACTATAGGATAGCTACCTGCTACGTTTGTATTGCCAAGGGTCATAAAATACTCGGATTTCTCGCATATGCTTCTTACGCACAAATGAAATTTTATATTTATCAAGTGTAAGTATCTTTCTGAAAGAAGGGGATGAATTTTAGGTATTTAAATTGTAAAAGGCTAGAATAAATACGGTTTATTTTTAATTTTTGCTGTTTAAAATTATATATATATATATATTTTAAATATACAGGGTGCAAAAATTTAGCTGTAAATTGCCTGTCGAAAATTTAGACCGGGTTCTTCGTGTAAAATTTTTCAAAACAACCTTTTCCTGTCCAGCTACACTCCCTTAAAGGGGTGTGCCAAAAAAAAGGTTTTTAATTTATATCTCAAAATAACGTAATCGGAAAAAGACGAAATTTGGCACATCTCTGTTACTCATCAAAGGGCATCTAACGAAATCATGTCATCCACCTAGCATGTACACGAAGGAGTGAAATTTACTACCCTTTTAGAAATTTTGTAAATATCTTTGTGTCTGCTCTTTTCTTAAGTTAAAAAAATAACTAAACATTATGATTAATTTAGAAACTTTTTCATCTCTTCAAAGAAATTCGTAAAATCGACAATTTTTGGAAAAAAAATTAAATTACATCTGCCTAAGTGATCAATCAAAAGCTATGAGCAAAATTATATTAGTGTAAAATACTAAAAGTAGGCTGGTGTCAAATTATAATTTGACAATATTACGTTGTTTCTTGCCTTTGAAATAATAAGATAATCATTTCTTATTACTTAATACTAGTATTTTTCTAACCAGATTTTAAAATGCATAGTTCTAGTAATGAGGAATAATATGCAGACATACATTTAATTTATGGTGAATGTAAAGGAAATGCTTCAGCGGCAAAAGAACGATATCGTCGTAAGTTCTCTACAAGTACTGTCTCAAACTTTCGTACTTTTTCTAATATTCACTTGAGGTTAAAAAAAGGAGGTGTTTTAAAAAAACAAGTCATGATTGTGTTCGTCGGAGACAAATAGGAGATGCAATGGAGGCACACATATTAAATACATTATTTTGGTGAACATCCTGAATGTATAGTATTAGACTGGCTGCTCATCAATTCCACATAACAAAAACATCAGTATGGAGGATTTTGAAAATATAAAAATGCAAGGACTTTACCCTTATCATTTACAGAGAATACAAGAGCTGTTCCCTCGTGACTTTCCAGTAAGACTTGATTTTTGTAGAATTATACTTAGAAGCCATTACATTTTACAGTACTATTCACAGATGAATGCTGCTTTACTTGACGTGGAGATTTAAATATTCGTAACTAGCATTTATGGAGGGACGATAATCCTCACGCTGTTGTAAATGGAGGATGTCAATACAACTTTTCAATAAGTATTTGGGCCGGAATTATAGACAATAAATTAATAGGGCCTTTTGAGTTACCAAACAGATTAAATGGTCCAGCTTATTTAAACTTTTTATAAAATGACCTGTATCAACTTATAGACGATTTACCTCTTGGATTACATCAAACACTTTGGTTTATGCAGAATGGTGCGCCACCTCATTATTCTTTAGACGTTCAAGACTGGCTACCCTCAACATTTAGAAATCGATGGATTGGCAGGGGGTGAGAAGTCACAATTAAATGGCCCCTCGGTCCCCAGATATGAATGCACTGGACTTTTACTTTTGTGGCCATTTGAAAAATGTTGTTTACTCGACACCTGTCCCTAGCGCCGAAGTTTTAAGAGAGAAAATTTTTACTGCTGCCAATGAAGTTCGAAACTCCACATGTTTTACATATAGAAGGCAGGTATGGCAATTTTAGGAAACGGTTGCAAACGTGTATTCAAGTTGGAGGTCGTCATTTTGAACAAATGTTTTAATATCTAAAAACAACAATCGTTGTCTTCATGTTTAAATTTTTTTACTGTCTAAATTCATCTTTTTTCCGATTATGCTATTTTGAGATAGAAATTAAAAACCGTTTTGGCACGCTCTTTTAAGGTATTGTTGCTGGACAGAAAAGAGTTATTTTATACGGAGAACCCGTCTTAATTTTCGATAGAGAATCTACAGTTAAATTTTTTGTATGTTATTTCCAAACATCCTGTATATGTATATATATTTACTTTTGAAAAGTTTAAAGAGTATGCATTAGAAGTTGTTTTCAGATATATGGGTGGTTCCCCTAATAATCATCACTTTTTTGTAACAATTCCCTTAATATTTCTATCTTAATTTTTCATTCTATATTTAACTGTATTATTTTCCGTTCTGGTTTAAAAGGAAGTTTCACTTCTGAATGACTTTTGATTATGCCTAAGGTTGACTTTTTTAGAGAGAACCAAACAATGATAAAAAAAATTAAAGAGTCAAATTTTAAACGTCAATATTTTGAAAACGGATATAATGGAGTGGATATATCCAAATTATTGCTGTATGTGGAATTGTGGTATTGTCTGGAAAGTTGAAAAAATAGTTCAGATAGATAAAAGTTGTAGAATAACATATAATGCCCAACCTAAGGAACATATTTTTTTAAATAATTTATTTTTTGAATCATGTTTTATTCTTTTTATTTATTCATTTATTTAATTGCGATATCCGACAGGGGCAGTGCTCAGATATAGGATAAAGAGAGGAATATTACAATCACGAATGAATTGGAATGAAAATACATGTTAAGCATACACAAAATTAAATATAATATTTTTAGTCGCAAACTCCTCTATAAAATCCTTATTTTACTATAAGGAACGTAACCAGACTGCAACCAACAGCTACTCTCCGGGCTATGTGCCGCGCCGAGCGCTGAATCACAAGTTACAAGTCTGGCGCGTTAAGTGTAATAATTGCATATTACCATCAAAACGTTAATGCTTCGATTGCAACAAACACCAGCCGAAAGACTGATCCTACTTAAAGGAGCTCTCTTGCCAGCCGTCACGCACCACTTGCAGACTGCAGTTTCGAGCTGTTGGCTCTCGTCAGTGCAAGGTAGGCATGTGACGAACAACATGTGGATCCCTTGATTTGGTT
The DNA here is from genome assembly GCA_963675555.1 of Leptura quadrifasciata. Lineage (NCBI taxonomy): Eukaryota > Metazoa > Arthropoda > Insecta > Coleoptera > Cerambycidae > Leptura > Leptura quadrifasciata. Next base: position 49,061,509 of record OY776680.1, on the reverse strand, counting down.
TAACTCGGTATTTTTACAATAGCGACATGTAAAACAGTCAGCGTCTAAAGCGTAGACTATTGAAATTTTAGGTCAAAATGTCAATTTGTTTAGTTGTGTATTTCTTACTTTTAGCCTCAATTCTTGCTATAAATTCACATTAAAATTTGTCAGAAAGAAAAATTGTATAGCATTATTTAAAGCCTTTTTGCATTGTAGGGGGATTAGAGAATATATGAAACAAGTCCCAAATATTCATAAATATTCTTTTAAGTGAGCAATGAGAAATGAAATATTTAATTCTTAATTTTAAGTAATATACTTAAAAACTTACATTGTGCCTAAAAATATACCGATTATGAAAATCAAATACATTTTAAGGCAGTATTAAAAGATTATTTTTGTTTGATAGTGTATCCATGAAGTATCCGGCATTAAATTATTCTTTAAAATATATTTTAGCTAGAACATAAAACGGATAGGTTATCGTCCGTGCAGGTGCAAAAGCCGAGCTTATTAAATTAATTTTTAATTTGAGGAGTTATCTTCATTTTGAAAAACTTAAACTATAAACAATTCTTTCAATATTCGAAGAATGGGATGCTGTTAGCTTAGCACAATTTATTTTTTTAATATTTGCACGCTAATAAATTACTCTTTATAGATATACAGTATGTTACAAAAATAGCTATCACTAGGAGTATTTACATATAACATATTACATAAACACCAGACAATATTATATTTCTACATACAAAGCAAAAAATTACAGAAAGTTCTCTTATTTTTAACAATCATATATATTCTGTTAAAATAGCAACGGAAACATTGTTCTATGCATTTGGGTCCCAAAAACGAAATACAAATTCTCTAGTTTTAACCCTAATTTTATCCAAGTTTTTTTTAAACAAATATACGGGTCAAATTTAGCCTTCACATACTTCTTTGCAACAATGTTTGTTACCTATACTTACTTTACGTACATTTCAAATTATTTGACTAAAATAATACTGGAATCTCCAGCATTTATTTAAAATGTATAGATACGGGAAGAATAAAAAAAGGGAAAAGTAACCTGTACACGGGTTTACCGTTTGAATCCTACCTAATTTCCGACTGTTTATCCTTTCATTCCAAGACGCCTCTTAGAAGTAAGGGTAGGTAATGATCATTACAACTATTTACATGAGTCGTTTCTGGACTGAGAAAAACCATATTGAGACCATGAAACAATAACATAACATAGTTCACTAATTCACTTTCTCAAAAGAACAAATATACTTGTGTTATATATTTTCAGTAAGTCTACATCTACTATCTCAGGAAGTATAAAATCATTTTTATTTGGTTTCGTAACAGATGCCTAACTTTTTCATACTAGGTATATTGGATGAAATTAAATTGATTATACATTAATTGTGGCAAATAAATCTTAAAATGTGTAAAAACTAGAAATAGAAAAGTATAAATTTGTCTTTTTATTTCGTCGCATACCATCAAAATATTCCATCCAACAGGTTATAATACAAAGATGCGCACTGTAAAACTCTAAATAAATAGCCTCACCATATTACATTTCAATATAAGTTTAACGATAGCTAGCAACAATTTATTTCTTGAATCACGTTTTTCCTCCTTTTTCTTTATTTATTAACAATATTTTTACCAATTACAAAATTTCAATCACAAATTTAATTAGATTACAAATATATGTTAAATATAAATAAAATTTTACACGTAGGATAGTTATGGTATAATTTGTACATGGTAACATTTTTGGAAAGAGGGTGAAACAAATGTCAAGTGCCGCACATGTTTCCCATAGACCATTTAGGTATTTAAATTTTAAAGAGCCCTGGGTGGTCGAGCGGCCGACAGCGAAGACTTGACTGTAATTTATTATTGTGAATTTAAAAGACTTTATTCTACTTTGAGCATATACTAATGCACAAATAACATGAATAAAAATGGCATTTATTTACCGCTCTTATAATATTTAAGAAGTGGTAAAATTTTTTGTTTCGTTCGGCATTAAGGTTTCAAATGGTAGCTGTTATAACTTCATATTAGAATAGAGTAAGACGATAAGATAAAACAAAAGTCAATGGTTAAAGTGCTGTTCTTTGTTACACATGTTACCCATAAACAAAACAAAATTGGGGTATTTAAATTTTAAAGGGACACAATATATAACACTGTGTGGTCCACTAGAGTCCGGCGCCAAATCTGAGACACCCATATATTGTAATATTTGTATGATCTAGTTTTATTTATATAACAAATGAACCAACGGTTAGTAGAAGACTTTACATTAATTTACTATTGTTGGTTTAAAAATCATTCATTGTATTTTGAGCATTCCAGTCACTTGTACTTAATAAAAATTTTATATCGGTGTTTCGATTTTATTTTAAATTACATTGGATTAAACCGATATTTAACAACTCTTAATATTTATCTTATGGTTTTGGTATTTTTGGCGTAAACTAATGCGTAAATAGTATTAATAAATATATATAATTATTTACCGCTTTTCTAATATTTAGTATACAGCGTGTGTATTGAAACATGACCGTAAGTCTTAAAAAAATATCTTCGGAATTGATGCTGAAATATAATTCTTTTTGGTATTTTTGACATAAACTAATACGTAAATAATATTAATCAAAATAACAATTATTTATTGCTTTTACAAAATTCAGTATATCTAGGAAGTGGCAATTTTTTCTTCGCATGGCATTAAGGTTTAAAATGGAAGTTGTTATAACTTCACAGTAAAATTTATTAGTATGAAAAAGTATAATTACACTGTTTATATCCTTGATTTGGCAGGATTAGAGAATATATATGAAACAGGATGCAAATTTTAACACAATATAGGTACTAATAATAATTTATCTCAATTTATTAACACAGTACAGAACAGAAGTATTTTTGTGAAAAGCTCCTTGTAGAAGCTTGAATACGAAAAATATTTCAGTTATTGATAAATATTCTTTTAAGCGAGCAGTCATACGTGATTCTTGGTATGTATAAATTATATGCTTAGATAAAATAGTATTGTGCGCAATAATATGCTAATTATAAAAATTCAACTAGTGTTAAAATAATATTTTTTTTTAAAGTGGTTAGTATGAAGCACTCATTTATTTTTTAAAGCGTATTTAGTGGTTCCTAGGTTCTTGACCGGGCACATGCAAAAACAATAATAACACTGAGTTTATTTATTTAATATTATATAATTTGATAAGTTACCTTTATTTAAAACATAAACTATAAATAATTCTTTCAATATTGGAAAAATGAGATCATAACTTCTCGCGCATTGCTGTCAGCTAGCACTTTTTAAAATTATTGTGTATTAGGTATACAGCATGTTAGAAGAATAGCTAACATTAGGATTATTTACGTATAACATATCATATAAACACCAGATATATTTCTTCGACCAGGAAATAAAATATATGCAAGGCGGAAAATTACAAAAAGTTAGTACTTAAAGCATTTACTAATTGATCTACGTGATTTTACAATAATAAAACTTCTGTTTAAACACAGCAACATAAGTATTCTTCGATACATATTGGGCATTGTACATTGTTATAGAGCAATGAAACAATATTAATTGTTACGGGTCTCTAAGTTCAGAAAATATATTTTATTAAATATGAGTTTTTAGTATAATGAGGACAATTTAATTTGAAATTAGGAGAAAGATATTTATATAAGCAATTTTCACGTTACTAATTGCCTCTATACAGGTTGATTCACATAAAACTCCCCAGGCAGTTTCCGTATTAAAATGTTGTCAATGACAGTGGCGTCCGCGACGAAAAGAAAATTTTTGATGACTGGAACTTTGAAAGTATAATATTAAAGTTTGCTTAATTCTAAGTACTTTTTGCAGTATACACTTTTCTATTAAAACCAGTGGTTTTGGAGATAAATCGAAAAAAATTATTCAGTTCAATATTTTTTAACAAGCAAAAAAATTTAAATTCACTAAAAAGCGGGCGCTACATACAATAGGTACTTAGTCTAAAGTGATTCGCCATCTTTTAAATGATTATACAAAGATGGCGTTGAAGTGCGAAATTATTTTTCGATAGCTAGAACATTGAACAGCACACACGATAAAGAACCAAATAATATATATATAATTTTATAATGACATTTTTTAAAAAGACCAATGTCTTTCAAATTATCTAATATTTCCTATTTTTTTATTTTTTAAAGTATAATTTTCACTAACACCTGTATTGTTTTGTTAATTCTATAAACTAGTAGTCCTAAGTCTAATTTAATAATATACAGTCAAGTATGTTGCGTAGTAATTTATTTTGAGGTTTGTTCACATATAATCAATTTTTAAGTTTTTGAATGCGTTTGTTATTACAAGGTAATTCAGAAATGGTTGTGTACATCAACGAAGACAAATTAATCATGATTTTGATCTACAGAGAATGTAGAAAAAATTCCCATGAAGCCGAAAGGTTACTCCATTTGCATTTTCCCAATCTGCCTAAGCCAGACCATAAAATCTTTATTTCTTTAACCAATAATTTGAAAAATTACGGAAGTTCTAAAAAGTTAAAGTATAATAAACAGTTGACGGCTACAAATGATGCAAATACTGCTTTAGTAATTGACAATATTGTAAATAATCCAAATATGTCTTTACGGAAATTATCGTCTGAAACAAATATTTCCTACTCCTCTTGTCAAATAATTTTAAAGAAAAATAAGTACCGTCCGTATAAAGTTCACTATGTTCATCGTTTACGACCTGGTGATTTTCAGCATTTCATAAGTTTTATTGTTGAATTGTCAGTGTTACATAATAAAAATCCAAATTATTTGAAAAATGTGTAGTGGAGCGATGAGAGCCGCTTCCATAGTAATGGGCTTGTGACTATACAGACCACTCGGAATTGGTCTCAAAATAATCCGAGATAGATACGAAGAACCAAAAATTAAACACTTTTTAAAGTAAATTTATGGTGTGGAGTATTGAACAGATACATAGTCAGACCTTATCTATTTCGTGAAACGTTAAATTGTGGTAGATATCGGAGGTTCTTGCAAGAGGAGCTGCCAAATTTATTAAGAAACATTCCTCATGATGGGCACATAATCTGGTTTTATCAAGACGGGGCACCGGCACATAATTTAAGAATAACATTTAGACACTTGCAACGAACATATGGATAGATGGATGGAGGAACTAATGGAGTAATCAGGTGGCCAATACGATCACCTGACTTAACTGCATTAGATATTTTCTTATGGAGACATCTAAAAAATTTAGTTTGCACCGAACCAATCGATGATAAGGCAGACCCATACAACAAAATATATATGCGAGTGTTACCACAGTAGATCGTTATTGAAAGTAATGGTTTAACGTGTATCCATGAAAGAGGAAACAGTTTTAAACATTTACTTTAAAAATAAATACATACATATGTACATATTTTATTGAAAACTCAAAACAAATTATTAAAAAAACTTATTTGACTTTATATTATGTCGATTTATCTCGAAAATCACTGATTTTAACAGGAAAGTGTATGCTACAAAAATTAGTATTAAAGAAACTTTAATATTATACTTTCAAAGTCCCAGTCATCGAAAATTTTCTTTCCGGCATCGCGTCGCGACGTAGCGGACGCCACTGTCATTGGCAACATTTGAACGACAAAATAAAGCCACCAAAAATATGTAACGACTGGCCTTTACAGAAATTTAATACCTTTTTTCGTTATTATGGAAACTGCCTGGGGAGTTTTATGTGAATCACCCTGTATACTTAAGTCAATTTAACGTCATATTACATAGCATACAAATTTGTGGTAAACTATTCAAAAGTAACAAATGCCAAACATCTCATAATAGTAAAGCATATTTTTCACAATAATTAGTATCTTAAAATACATATACATTTAGAAAATTATAGAAGCTAAATTTCGTAGAAAATATGAAAATAAATATGAAAAACCCATTAGTATATTGCTAAATTATCAACTGGACCATTTTCCATTGTTGGCCTTATATTAGACCTTATAAAAATGTAAAGATCTGGTATTTCAATTTTGGGTATAAATTATTTTTAAAGAATTGATGAATAAAAAAGAAGAAAACTTCACACCTATATACCTTACGGAAATAAGACTAATAATTATTATAATTATTACTTAAATCATTCTTGGACTGAGAAAAATAATTCTGAGATTATCAGTATAACATAAGGTTGTAGTTTATGAATTTTTTCAAACGGATAAATATATTTGTGTCGTATAATCTCAGTAACTCAATTCTTGATCAAATAGAAATTTATAAAGCTTTTTATTTGTATTTTTTATGTCGTCTGATCTTTTAGAAAGTTTAAAATAATTTTTATTTGGTCTCGTAACAGATTTATAATTTTTTAGGATTACATTGCATTGAATTAAATTAATTACATTAAATGTCGCAAGTTCCAATAAATCCCAAATTATCGAAATGCTACAAACAAAAATAATATAATGCTTTGGATTTTTATTTTGTCTCATATCCTATAAAAATATTCCAACAGGTTACATAGATACGCATGGTAAAACTATAAATAAAATCTCTCAACGTATTGCATCCTAGTATCGGTTTAAAGATACCAAAACGTTCTTATAAGTACAAAGACATTAATGCACTATTGCCAAACCTATTGGTTCAGGTTAGTAAGGAAGGCATGAATGGCAATATAATGTATATGAAACAGCGCTACCCGCTAATGCAGCCAAACACTGAACTAAAAAACACGTCTTCCTAACTAACCTGAACCACCATTAATTAGTCTGTAACTAATTCTCCCGCGCATTTTTTCCCGCCAAATATATATGTTAAGAAAGGATCCGATCCTAAGTTTGTCAAGGAACGTTTCAGTTATCTACGTGAGATACCACTAAATAAAAAAGAAAGGAAAACGAACCTGAACCACATATATGGTTCAGGTCCGTCCGGCTGGTTCAGGATTGTGCTTACAAATTACTATTTCTGGTTCAGAATCATACCATTGCTCTATATATATATATATATATATATATATATATATATAAGAATGTCGACACGGGCAATAAGGTTACGGCAATGTTCATCGATTTACCTAAAGCATTTGACTGTATAAACCATGACATTCTTAAAAAAAAAGATTGAATACTATGGTTTATATGGCCAGTGTAATTTCCTACTTATTGAACAGATCGTAATTTGTTTGTCGATTACTATGGTGTAATTTCCAGCAAGTTAAATACTGATATTGGAGTTCCACAAGGCAGTATTGGGCCGCTACTTTCTCTCTTCTATATTAATGATAATATAAGAATCTATACCCATTCTATATTGCGCATTTGTGGACGATATTTCTTGGCATCAAAACTCGTACAAAATTTGAATAGTAATGGTAATTATTTTAGAACTCCAAGCTAATTAGAATCAAGAGGAAATATTTCAGTACAGTTTCATCCAATTAGATCTCTCTCTCTCTCTACAGTTCTCTGATTAAATTTAAAGGCTGAGAATTTTAAACTACTAGAAATTCACATTTATATGTCATTAAACTAGAAAAAACATGTAAACAAAAAATATGTGCTAGTTTATATTTTGGCTTAGATCCTTATATTTTCTTAGTATAAATATTTCATATTTATAAGTATTACACACATGTATTGTGAATTTTACTTGGTATATGAGAGAAGTGCATGCACAAAAGGATGATTTCAAGGCGTTCAAAACTCTTGAAGCTCATCAATTAGTTTGTAGTTGGGTGAAAGAATTCCTTGCCAAAGGAGATGCAAATCTAATGGGTTATTTTAAATAAAGATACCCCACTAGAGGAACATAAAAGACAAGTTGCAAGTTACGTAATAATTGCTGTCACAGAGTGATTTGCCGGCTAGAGTGTGGTGAATTATGTGGCGTTTAAAAACTAAATGTTGCATTGTTTAACATTAAAAAACTGGAATTCTAAATAGATAGATATTTATTAGTATTAGTATGTATTATGTGCGTTTACTTTTTCTTGTACCTAATATATATGTATATTTATATTTAAGAAGCAATTTTTGATTGAGCGTTTGGGAACCTTTAAGTTGTATGGCGCGTCTGTATAATAAGACAATGCTGTGCGGAGTCCAGGTCTTGGCGGTATTTTAGAATAGAGCCCATTTTACACAACTCATACAGTTTATTGCATAGACATATGTTTATTGTCTGGGAACGACTTAATATGTATAAGGAGTGATTGGTAAACCAAAAGAGAGTTGCGGTCAATCATTTGAAGGGAAAGCCCAGTGAACGGGCACAGTGGAGGCATTAAACTAAACTGAGAACCGCTTAAAATTGACTTCTTGACTTGGAGCAAAATAACCAATAAATCATGTTTGAAAGATTCTTTTAGGAAGCTAAAATTAGCTATAAACGGTGTTTGACGCAAAAATTACCTTTTTGAAACCGCTGAAAAATTTGGTTTTGTAGCATCAAAATTTCTTCAAATAAGTTCACAGTGGTACACCGTCTTATACGACTTTATTCATTTCCTAAATTGTGGGCACCTATAAAACAGAAACACTTGATAGAATTGAGCTAATAGGCCGTCAGAAATAATGATTTGAGGTTGATTTTCGAGAAGTTTTTTCTCCATCAGATTTTATTGAATAGAATTACAGATTTAGGTGTAAATAACAAGAAAATCATAGTTCGTACGCACAGTTTTGGCTGGAAGACATATTTAAATGTACTGTCGTGAGCAGAAAATAATAGCACAACTTTTTTTTCCAATGTAAATCTGTCTCTATTTGAATATGTAATGAGTAGCCGAAATTAAACAGATATCACTTTTAATTTATTTTTTATTTTAATGCTGTAGTTATTGCTATAGTAAATGGTGGATGGTTAATGAGACAAATTGTACTGCGTTATAACATTAACAAAAATTTGGTGTGTAAAATTTTAAGAAAGTGGAGAATAAACGGTACGATTAGTAGAAATCCTGGATCAAAGGACAAAGGATATCCTACTTAACAAGAAACTAATTATTAATATTTCGTTATTGCACCATTTCTATTTATAACTTCTATAAGTCCGTTTGGCATAGAATTAAATAACCTTATACAATAATCATTAGTAATAACATTTTTCCATGCATTATTTACTGTTTCCAGTAATTCTTCGGCATTCCGTGGTCTCACATTTCGTTTTTGGATACTTCTTACGAGTAGTGCCCATACTTTTCCAACAGGGTTAAAATCTGAACTATGGCTGGGCCAGTTAAGAACATTGCTGTTGTTATCTTGCATTTTTTGTTTTTTTTCGGATTTTTAGATAGTTTTTTAAATATAATCGTTTAAAAATAATTAATAGTGACTAAAAACTTTTCATTTTATTATTACATAAACTTTATTGTACATATAGAGTCATATTTGACCCTCCAGATGCAATTTTTAGCCCTTGATTGCATCCAAAATTGCATTTTATGCATGCATAATAAACAATAATTTTAATAATGCTTTAATATGAAATATATCTCGGAAAAAATTTATACTCGGGGGTTTTCATGGTTGCTGATTATGAATCTGATATGAAAATTGGAAAATTCAAAATGGCTGACCAGAAATGGCGCGAAAATTAAATACAAAACTGCTTCTTTGCGTTTTTTCACTTAAAACGTAAAAAGACCATAAGTATTGCATCTGAGAATTTCCTATTATAATTTTTTATTTTTTTGGCAATATGTTGGTTTCTCTAACGGCTAGAGCGGCTAGAACTTGCAATACTCCCGAGGGGTAGAAAATAATTAACAACCCCGAAAATATATTAATTAATTTCTCGAAATCAATGCGTATAGATAGTACGAAATGTTTAGAAAACAATACCCATCTGCTGGTTTCCCTAATAGCTAGAGCGGCTAGGATTTGCAAAATTCCCGAAAGTAGTTAACAACACTGAAAATGTATTAAATAATTCCTCGAAATTGGTACATATAGATAGACAGCACGAAATGTTTATAAAACAATACCCATCTGTTGCTTTCACTAGCGGCTAGAGCGGCTAGGACTTGCAATACTCCCGAGGGGTGGAAAATAATTAACAACTCCGAAAATATATTAATTAATTTCTCGAAATCGTTACCTATAGACAGCACGAAATGTTTAGAAAACAATATCCATCTGTTGGTTTCTCTAATGGCTTGAACGGCTAGGACTTGCAATACTCCCGAGGGGCAGAAAATAATTAACAACTCTGAAAATATATTAATTCATTCCTCGGAACCGGAACATATAGACAGTACGAAATGTTTAGAAAACAATACCCATCTGTTGGTTTCTTTAATGGCTAGAGCGGCTAGGAATTGCAAAACTCCCGAGGGGAGGAAAATAATTAACAATCCCGAAATTATATTAATTAATTACTCGAAATCGGTACAATAGACAGCACGAAATGTTTAGAAAACAATACCCATCTGTTGGTTTCTCTAACGGCTAGAGCGGCTAGCACTTACAATACTTCCAAGGGGTGGAAAATAATTAACAACCCCGAAAATATATTAATAATTTCTCGAAATCGATACATATAAACAGCACGAAAATTTTAGAAAAGAATAACCATCTGTTGTTTTCTCTAATGGCTAGAGCGGCTAGGACTTGCAAAACTCCCGAGGGGTGGCAAATAATTAACAACGCCGAAAATATATTGATAAATTTCTTGAAATCGGTACATATAGACAGCACGAAATGTTTAGAAAACAATACCCATCTGTCGGTTTCTCTAACGGCTAGAGCGGCAAGGACTTGCAATACTCCTGAGGGGTGGAATATAATTAACAATCCCGAAAATATATTAATTAGTTTCTCGAAATCAGTATATATAAGTAACACGAAATGTTTAGAAAAACATTATATTTATGCTTACCTTCTCTTGCCGTTCAAGTAATTTTATGAAAAAATAAAGGAAACATAATTTTAAAAATATATTTAATAAAAAAAAGTATAAAATATGTAGTAATAATATAATAGTAATATAAAGAAAGGTAAATATCTATAGGATATCAAATAAGATACAAAGTATCGAGATAAAATATTTTGTATCTTATTTGATATCCTATAAATATTTACTTTTTTATATATTACTATACTTATTTAATATTTTATTATTAACTATATTTTTTAAATTATTTTTACTTTACTTTTTCATAAAATTACTTCAACTGCAAGAGAAGGTAAGCATAAATATAATGCATTTATTTATTTCTTCAGGGCAAAGAGAGACATAGTAAAAGGGAGATGAGGGAGAGCGAAAAGAGGGACGGGGTCAAAAAAATAAAAATTTGTGACATGAAATTCTCAGATGCAATTTTTATGGTCTTTTTTACGTTTTAAGTGAAAAAACGCTATAAAAGCACTTTTTTATTTAAATTTCGCGCCCTTTCCGGTCAGCCATTTTGAATTCTCCAATTTTCATGTTAGATTCGTAATCAGCGACCATGAAAACTCTCCAAGTATAAATTTTACCGAGGTATATTTAATATTAAAGCATTATTAAAATTATTATTTTTTGGATGCAATCAAGGGCTAAAAATTGGATCTGGTGGGTCAAAAATTACTCTATATACAATATACAATATACAATAAGGATTATGTGATAATAAAATAAAAGTTTCTAGTCAATATTAATTATTTTTAAACGATTATATTTGAAAAACTATCGAAAAATCCGAAAAAATAGCAAAAAATGCACTGTTTGCATAGAAGTGCATTTAAACATGTCTTCCAGCCAAAACTGTGCATACGCACTATGATTTTCTTGTTATTTACACCTAAATCTATCACTCTATCCAATAAAATCTGATGGAGAAAAAACTTCTCGAAAATCAACCTCAAATCATTATTTTTGACGGCCTATTTATGGAAGATAATACTGTTATGTGTTTACTACCTTATGGAATAGATTTCTGTGTAGTTAATACCTCTTAGTAGCGTAAAAGGAAGGCTGTCTAATTAGCTGGCAATAAAATCGTAGTTCGCCGGTTGTCTCAGAGTCGGCACCAGTGGGTTAACTAGAGATTTCAAGAAGTTATGGTTTTATTCCAGAATCAGTAACCAGAATAAGAAAGAACAATCTGGAATAAGGGTCACGGTGTACAAAAGAAGTGGAACCAATGCACTAGAGTAGTTCTAGTTCAGATAGTATTAGATCGAGCGAAAGAACAGTGGAACAGACTAGTAAAATGTACAGTGGCAAGTAGTGAGTTATAGTAGTTGAAAGTTGTAATTAGTGCCGTAATTATAAGAGCTAATTATTTTAAGTTAATTCCGTGTTGAATTAATCAGTGGTTAGTGATATTCGTGTTGCAATTACTGAATTCACACTTGGGGGCGTTCACTAAAGGGTGTAAACACGTAATAATACAAACATATACTAGCCTAAATGATGTTCATGGTTTTCTTTGCTATTTATTAGTTTATTACGTATAGATGAATTTGAGATATATACGAGAACTTTATATCTTGGGTCTTGCGCCCTCTCCACTCTTAAAATTACCCCGAACTTCAGAGATCTTTAAAATAATAAACTATAAGTGCCTTTCGCGTTTTCTGTCTGGCTAGGCTTTTACTTGCTGGAAAATCCAGTTAAAAATAACTTAAGGGTTCTGGAGATCGGGGATCGTTTTCTTCGAAAAATTTCCGTAAACTTATAAACTGACTACCTTAAGATATTTTATGAACAGACGAATAACAGGGAGGCAGTCGACGGTGATAACGTTCAATCTCAGTCTCCATAAAATAAAATGATACATTGTACGGTTAACTCCCCACAGAGAGACTTGTTAAATTGTGAAATATGTTAATCCCTTTCTAACCTCTCGTGAAAGAAGTAAGATGATATATGAAGTGATAAAAAGTAGCTAAAAAACTTATCTGTACAGATTATTGTTAGATTGTAAAGCTTCCTTCATAAAATAGCATTAGTTCTTATGAAATTACACTATTGACTATACAGAGTGTCCCACATTTAATCTGCACTACTGTCAATAGATTGTTAGAATTCGATAAGATAATAAGAATTTATCATGTAAGCCTTTTTCTCAATTGATTTTATTATAAGGTACAGAGAGCTATTTTTTACTTTTATTTCATAATCTTGAAGTTAAAAGGAAGATTAGCTCTACTAATTATTTAACACATTTATTCTTAACTTAGTCTTGGCATTAAAATTAGAATCATAAGTATTTGGCTGGTTCCAGGCACGTTTACTACAAGAACTCATATACTGCAGCCTTTAAATAAATTATTTTTGAATTGAACTGAATTTATGTTGAATAAATCCAGTTTAGAGGTTAGTGATTGTATTCGAAGTGTGCGTGTGAGTAGGCGTTTACTTAGTGAGCTCTGATAAATTTTAAAATTTCGTGGTGATACCTTAACATTTATTATTTATTTATTTTGTGGAACGTACATTATACACCATATTTGTGGTATGCTGTTAATTAGACTGAAGTGGATGTCAAAAAGTGCAATTTGATCGTTATTTTGGGTTTCTACGTTAGACATAGTTCTACCACCTGACTAAAGTAGTGAATATGGACAAAGTCATCAGACAACTTAAAAGCCGTAATAAAATAGATATGTCGAATTGTCTAATTTCTGTGGTGTTTATTTATTTATGTATCGAATCAATTATTGAAGAATTGGTGTGCAAGGTATATAACACCATATTAAGGCAATTAGATTCAAAAGTGGAGGCAATTAATGCCACGTTGGCTAAATTCGAGGCTAAATTTGATAAATTTGATGATAGGAGTGAAAATATTTCGGCTATTAATACGTTAATTAAATCTCTTGCAAACTCCGTGGATAATAACAAAAAAATATTATTAAATTAAATAAGTAAATAATTAAATAGTCAATATTTCGAAAGAAACTGTTTCGACTTTATGGAGTAGTTGAAAGCAAGGAGAAGAATGTCCTAAAAAATGTTGTTAATATGATCAATAAGTCGCTAAAGGTCCCATATTCTGCATTTCATATAGGAAAGACCAGTGAGGATCCTAATAAACTTCGAGCTCTCTTGGTAAACTTTATCAAACATCTCCCTAGTTGACGATTTAACTAAGCATCGGCATGAAATATTGCTGTCGGCTAAGAAGAGATTTGGGCAAAACCAATCCTGGTCATCATGCACTTTATACTAAATTGGTATTGATGTTTCTTTTAATGATTAGTGTCAGATTTACTTTTGTTACCTCTTTTTATCTATCTGTTAGTTCTTTACTATATCTACTTGATGTATGTTTTTGTAGTATCATAAATTAAAGTTAATTTTTCCAACAATGTACATTTACGTTTATACTTTTTCTCACTCCTGTACTTATATCTATTCTTTTTATTTCCATTCAGGAATTTATTTTCCTTTCATAATTATTGTCAATGTTTTATGGATTTATATTTTTCTTTTCTTTCTTGCATTAAATTACATCTAAGTGTAAACCTGAACGTCATTATACAGCAATAATTCCTTATGTATACGGACTATCGGAGAAGCTACGCCGTATAGGTGACAAATTTGATGTTAGGACGATATTTCGAACGGGGAACACTTTAAGATCTATTTTAACAAAAACAAAACTAATAAACAGCGAGCTGAATTCAAAAAACTGTATTTACAATATCCCGTGCGAATGTGATAAATGTTATGTGGGTGAGTCATCCAGACCTTCCAGTGCGAGCACAAGAATTGCATTAGAAAGAATGAAATTCAGAAATCGAAGATTTGTGAACATGCTTGGGAAAACGGACATAGAATAAACTGGGACTCGGCAAAAATTTTAACAAAAGCAGATATCGAAAAAAAGAAAAATAAAGAATCAGCAATAATCTTATTAAATGAAAATAAGTGCATATCAAATTGTTCTGTAGATATTTGTACAACCTGGCCACCAATGTTAAAAGAAGAACTTAACAAACTCAAGATTATCTAAAAGAAAATATCATCAGTTCTGTGTTCTGTGTAAGTAGTAAGTATCTATGGAAATAACATAAACAGAGACTTAAAGCTGCGTATTTGACATACACAGCAAAATAAGTGTTCTTCCAAAAAAAGCTTTGAAAACGGAAAGAGACTACTTTCCGAAACGTCAGCAAAATACATTATTTCTGTGTTGATTCCGATTCATATTATTTGCAAAACATAACCTCTGACTATTCCTTTGACGTAAACGTCACGGGCGCAGAGGCTTTTTTCCAATAATTCTATTATTTTGTAGATTCGGTGATTTGTTTTTGAAGAGGATAATAATACATGTGGTAGAAAACCCAAATAACTTACAGACAGTATCTGCATTATAGTGTTTTAGAAAATTTGCTCATAATTTAAGTACATAATAATTGGAAATAAGATATTGGAGCTCTTTTAGTGATCTCATATGCAAAATACATACTTCAGCTTTGCGCATTTTAATAGTCGTTCTGTTTGCGCAGGTTTTGACTTGTTCAAGTATTCGGTTATAAATGAAAATTTTTCTGTGATAGATCTTTCTGAAACTTGATTGGATAAAAAGAGTCCAAATAATACTATAAGTATCGAAAATTATAATCTAGTGCGTAAAGATAGGGATACTCATGAATGAGATGTGGCTTTTTCATAAAAAACCTATCAAATTTCAAATAACAAATGTTCCAAATAACAGCCCCATTGAATAGTTATGGATTAGTCTGAAAATTGGAGGTAAGAAGCTGTGTTTAGGAACATTATATAGACCGCCTAATACTAACTTAATGATATGTATTGATAGTGTCGAAAATGTTTTAATAGACTTTTTCCTGATTTTGATTATGTATTATTTGGAGGCGACCTTAATGTTAATTTATTTAATAAAAATAATCTTTCTACACTCTTCTTGAACAACTTCTTTGACAAATATGGCTTGATTCAAATTATTGATAGACCCACTCGCGACACTAATAACACTGATTGATCTCATTGTCTCTACTAGTAATGACACAATGGTTAATTGGGAAGTTATTAACGCAGATGACATAGCGCAGCATAGGTTAGTAAAATGAAATTTAAAATTACAAAAAATAAACGTTATGCTTTGTATCGTACTTTCAGAAATTTCTCAAACTTTAATAAATTACGAATTATTCTTGCAAGATCTTAACTTTATTAACTTTGACCTGATTCATCGATAATATAGATAAACTTATCCAGTTCTGGAATGATAATATCACTTGGTTGTCTAATAATCACGCACCATATAAGACTGTCAAAATTACCAAGAGACCTGCCCCATGGCACACTAAAAACTTGAAAATCATGATGACATTGAAAGATAAGGCGTATTCTAGGTACAAGAAAACCAAAATTGACGCGACATGGACAACCTATAAAGATCTTAGAAATACAGAATATGGCTGTGAAATCAGAAAAAAGGCCTCGGCAACCCCCTCAAATTGGCCAAAAACCACCGCCAAAGTGCCTTATTCCGTGAACCCGTCTATTTTCCCCAGTTTTCGACTAACTGTTATTCCCTCCAGTAGAACGGAAGGTCCCTTGAGGGATTTGACCTCAGCCACCCCTACACCAAGCTTCCACCCCTCTAGGGGGTTGGAAAATTGATATTTTTTTTGTGAAAAAAAAAAGATATTTTACAGGAGGTGTTTCTATGATGGTGGCAGGTGACCAGGGTTGTGTAACCACCACCGGCGGTTGTTTTCACTCTTCTAGGGTTTGAAATTTTTTTTCATCTACAGTTGACAAATAGTATAAAAAATATGCTTATTAGTGTTTTTATAAATTTTGTACTTTACAGGCATGGTGTGACAGCGGATCAACAAAATCATAGGCGCTTACAAGAAGGATTGCAATCTTCATCTGAGTCCCAATTTTCGTGACATTCAGTACTGTCATCCTTTTGCATATCGCATGCATCGTCCGTTCTCGATGAATGAACGTCGATACTGATGTCGAGGATAAATTGTTGGAGATTTATACAACTATTATCTGAATCATAATGATCGTCTGTTTCTGCAGGTACTACGTCAGGTTCATCCTTCATCATAGAATTTTGATACTCGGTACCTTTACAGTTTTTGCAGAAAACACTACATGCTAAACCTAATTTCACGCAACTACACAACTTGGTACATTCACTTTTACAAGCATAGTTGTAATCCTTGAAAAAAAGTCCGGTACCAATGCCTTTTCTGAAAATTCCGGTTCTAAACGCCTGTTTCGTAATATTCATCCCCACTAAGTAGGATTAAGTTCAATTCCTAGCCGTGCTTGACATTGAAAATACACTCTTATAGTGTGTTCTGGAATTGCCTCTTCAGTTGGAGGTAATATGTTGACATTCAAATTTTTCTTTCTTGTTTGTAAATATTGCCATCGGATGGAGTTAAAATCATCGATCGGTGGATTTTTCTTCTAATTTGCATAGGCCACATGGGGAAGCTTTTACAGTACAAAATATCTCACTCTCGGTGCGCAAAATTGGATCTTTCAATGCATTTATAAATTTCATTTTGCCTTGATTGTAAAATGCTGACGTTGTGTCGCACCCGCCAAACGCATGGGCGAATATATTTTTCGTAACTCCGGAATTGACAAACTATTTGGGCCATAGATTTTCTCTAAAATTTTTTCTTTTCTTGGTTTTTTAAAATCTTCGCCAAGAATGACACTGCTTCCATATCTATAGCCGATTGAACTATCAATTGTCTGTGTCTTCCTTGGCTTGGAACACTTCGATATCAGCGTTTCTGAGAGCTTTGGATAACTTGCTGATGAGTAAAGCCTTATTATTATTGTTACTTAAAAAATTTCCACCCCGGTGTTGGTTACATAATCCTGGTCACCTACCACCTTCCTCAAAGAAATGCCTACTACAAAATATTATTTTTTCCCACCCCTTTGAAGGGTGAAAACAACCCCCGGGGTTAGTTATACAACTCTGGACACTTGCCACCATCCTCAAAGAAACACCTACAAAATATTAATTTCTTAAAAAAAAATCATCTTTGAAGGGTGAAAACAACCCACGGGGATGGTTACACAACCCTTGTCATCTGCCACCATCTTCACAGAAACACCTCCTACCAATTTTTTTTCCATAAAAAAATATCAATTTTCCAACCCCCTAGAGGGGCTGGGGAAAATAAACGGGTTTACGGAAAAGGGCACTTTGGGGGTGGTTTTTGGCCAATTTGAGGGGGTTGCCGAGGCGGAAAAATTGGTTTGACCCCGGAAATCGATTCAGCACTTGTGGGGGGACATTGTCTAGTCCCAATCGCAAACATTTGTCAATTTCATCATAAATCCCGACTCTTTAAATGGACTACTACCATTTAAAAAATGTATGTCCGTCTGGAGAGACGGCCTAATCGATTAATTTGATCTCTATTAACGGTAGAGGAAATTTAACCCTTTGAGTGATCTTATTATTTAAAGCACGAAAATCTGCGCACAAGCAATGACCTGCATATTTTCTGTTACAAGTAAAACAGGGCTCGCATATGGCGATCGTGAAGGGCGTATTATATTGTTCTTTAATAAATCATTAATCATCAAAATAACTTCCTCTCGCTCTGATAATGACAAGCGATATGAGCGATAAACTATAGGTTCCTCTGTAGTACACTCAATCGTCATGCTTGTTATCTTTGTTTTCCTTAATTCACTAGTATTAAAACAAAAGATCGTGATATTCCATTAGCAGCTGTTTAAGTTTACTTTTCCCCGTCTCCGTAATATCACCATTTATGGAATTGGATATCCCCTGATTGTTTATACGGAGTATTTGGTACTGATATTCAGTGGCATTTGGGTGTCATCGTATAACTTAGTTATTACTAAATGTTTTGTACTATTAATAATCAAAACAGATGGGTGATCTAAGAAATTTTGTCCGAATAACAAATCAAAAATGAATTGGTCATAATTCAATATTAATATTTCTTTTTGCACAATATTTATAATCGTGGAACATTTCCACTTTGCCTTAACTTCCGAACTATTAAAACTGCGCAACTCTATAGATTGGAAAGATGGAACAAAGCGCTGCCCTTATGAATACTTTTACTTGTGAATATCTAGCACCCTCAATAACACAATCAACTATCTAAGACAAAATTTAATTGCCGGTTATATAGTGAATATAGTGAATTTTTGTGTCTTTACTGATTTGGCTGTTGCCAAGTAGGTACATCCTCGACACAAAAATGTCACTTGTAATCCATATAAAACAATATACTATTTAAAACATAATATTTTTAGTCGCAAACCCCGCGCGTTAAGTGTAATAATTGCATATTACCATCAAAACGCTAATGCTTCGATTGCAGCAAACACCAGCTGAAAGACTGATCCTACTCACTACACTTGCAGACTGCAGTTTCAAGTTGTTGGCTCTCGCACGAGAGCTCCTTTAAGTAGGATCAGTCTTTCGGCTGGTGTTTGTTGCAATCGAAGCATTAGCGTTTTGATGGTAATATGCAATTATTACACTTAACGCGCCAGGCTTGTAACTTGTAATTCAGCGCTCGGCGGGGCATATAGCCCGGAGAGCAGCTGTTGGTTGCAGTCTGGTTACGTTCCTTATAGTAAAATAAGGATTTTATAGAGGAGTTTGTGACTAAAAATATTATGTTTTAATATTCCGCCCTCTAAAAGCACATTTAAAATATACTATTTGCTAATTTTTTCATTAATTTTAATATGTTTCACTAAAATCGGAAAGAGCCAACGGTAAGGTGGTATTACGATAAACGATCACATAAATGCTGTGATGAAATTGAAATGCCGGTGTTTTCATGGAACTGATTCCCGTCGCCTATTCAGTAGGTATCATTGGGTAAATATTTCAAGTTTCATTGAACTTCAATACCACAAATCCGAAAAAAGTATGATTTATATATATATATATATATATATATATATATATGTGAAAATTGTTTCGATATTTAAGCAACAGTAGATAGTCAAATAATTTTATTTATCAATTTATCAAAAATATTATCTCTTGTAATTTTGTTGAGTTAATATACTCAGGTAAAATTTTTCGACGATCGGGCATGCTGAAATTGAAACATGAAACTTTGACTTGACTTTGCCTATTCAGTAGGCATCATAGGTTCATATTCATGTTCCGTTGAATTCCAACATCGCGTTGGAACTAGAAGAAAGTATAATTTTTTTATATGTTAATATTGTTTCGATATTTAGGCATCATTAGCTGACCAAATATTTTTATTTATTGACTTATCAAAAATATTATTCCCTTTGATTTTGTTAATACACATCATAAGGTTTATATTTCGAGTTTCGTTAAAATACAATGTCATGGACTTGAAGGAAATGTCCGTCTGATTATATATAACGTGGCACAACGTAGTGATACTTAATTGAAAAGAGTATAATAAGTAAACCTAGAATTCGGGAGACCTGTATTCGTTCAGATGGCCAGCAGTTGACTACACATGAATCTCGTACTTCAGTAATTCGCCACTGCTGCGCCGAAGCCGTCCGGTAGACAAATCTATTGCATGTCGGACGCGAAATGTGTAAGCATAGCATAGCTCATCTGTAACATGCAACAGTGCTGTTGAAATACTGTGGTTAGCTCGGACACCAGATTGAGTTAAGGGCAGAACGTTATTGCTAATCAAAAAGGTAGAGTTGCAGATAAACAATTTCTTCTAAAATTTTTGAGACCGTGGGCAGTATGCTGATAGGTCGAAAATCATTGGTTAGAGTAGGACTGGTATTTTTAGGCACTGGAAGAACATAGGCAAACTTCCATAGGGTGTGAAAAGACCCCGATGTTAAACATTTGTTTATTAAAAAGGTAAAATGACAACTTAAATGAGAGAGAAGTAAGGACAGCATTTTGAGGTCAGTTTCATCTGCACCCTTAGCGTCAGATTTAACAGAAGTAAAAATATTTTCAACCTCAACAACTGAAACTTCTAGGAAGTTAAATTCTTCAGTTATACTTGAAAATCTATTGTTTACATATTTATTAGTAATAAAGTCATTATCGAGAGTAGCTTGAGGAACACCATTAAAAAAAATATATTAAAGTCATCGGGGGTAGCCATATCAACAACGGGATTAGTAACATTAGATTGAATATGTAAATATTTTAATGTACGGTAAAATGTTTTGGGTTCATTTTTAAACTTATCCTTGCCTCTTTGAGGCACGAGAAAATTTCAGAAAAATATGGCCTACCTGCACGAATAAAATTACATATTCCTTTTCATCATTTTTTTAAACACAACTATTAAAAAGTACAAATTAAAAATGTTTTTATTGATTTTTTGTCACACTTAACATTTTAACAATTTTTTAATTGATGGTAAAGGGTTAGTACCACCATGAGCTTAAACATATTATTTACAAGTGATATTCGAAAAAACAATTTCGTAATTTTGATATGCATAATGGAATTTTACACACTGTACACATCCATTCGGTACGTACTTGACAATTTTTGGTGCTGCATTTTCCACATCTACGCCTAGATGTAGAGATTGGTAGATGAGCTGACTGGGATTGTCGAATTTGTAGGGGAACCATCGGTTTTCTGTTTTGCAGAAGAACTGGCGAATCTGTACGTTTTCTTTTTTTCGCAGCAGTAAGTGTCTTACAAACTAGGTATTCCACAATTTGACGCCTAAAATCTTTCATAGATAGATTAGGTAGATTAAGATTAGTATATATTATAAAACTGTTCACAACACATGCATCGATAAAATAGAAAAAAATTCTATGCCACCATTTATGGGATTTTCTATCAATTTCATAGCACTGCTTTTTCTGGTCAAATTTGTCAACTGAATTCATATTTTTATTGTAATCAGTCAACATAATAGGGCAAGCTACATCTTGAACTGAACCATCTTTGTTCTTTCTTTTGACTGTGGTTGCCGTGCGTGGATCATGATAATTCGAAATTAGATGCACGGCTTTGTTATCTTTCCATTTCACTATACTTACACCTTCATCATTGATAAAGTATTCATATTCACCCCTTTTCATATATTTATCTGCTTTGAATGTGGGCAAGTTCTTTCTGTTTTTGTTAATTGTTGAACATGCGTAAATTCCTCTTTCTTTCAGTTCAGCCATTAGTTTCACTGTACTAAAATAATTATCGAAATATAGGCGATGGTTTTTGTTTTCTGATCCCTTGCATAAATCTTTTATCACTCGTGGTCCCAATTGCTTTTCTCTAGGTCCTTGTTTACCAGTATATATTTGAATTTTTTTCAGATAACCCGATTTATCGGCCAAACAACATACTTTGTAGCCCCTCTTGATGGGTTTTTTAGGTTGGTATTGCTTTATAGCACTTCTTCCTTTGAACTTAATCATCGATTCGTCGATAGCAATAGATTCTGAAAGTAAAAAACTCTTTTCAAAGTTAGCCTCAAGTGCCTCTATAAATGGCCGGATCTTGTATAATTTGTCAAATCTTGGACTTCCTTTCCTGGGCATCATATTATTATCGTTGAGATGTAAATTTCCGAGTAACCAGCTAAACCGGTTCACATTCATTAGTTGACTAATATAGTGATCGTGCATATCAGGTGCACTGCTCCAGTAATCTCTGTAGCTTGGGCTACTCTTGATTCCCATAAGAATATTAATGCCCAAAAATGCCATCATTTCCCTTTTACTTGTAGGAATATATGCTTTTCCATTGTCTTGCTGTTCTTGCTGTGCATATAAATTTGTCTGAAAAACTATGTGGTTCAAGAGATCATCTGTAATAAAAACCTGAAACAGTTTCCATGGTGTTGGCTCTTCCATATTTGTGATAAAATCAGGTAAACCAGATTTCTCGGTGAAAGGTTTTGGTTTATCCACTGTCTGTAACTGATCCCAATTCACAGAGTAAGGTTTATTTTGGCAAGTTTCAGGTTCAGGTAATTGGATTGAAGAATAAGCAGGGTTTTTTCGCAGCCATTCCGCCAATGTTAGCTCAGATTCCGATTCACACTCTTCTTCTACGAAAATAGCGTCCTCTATATCTTGAGGTTCCTCTTCAATATCACTGTTTTCAGATACTACTGATTCGATATCACTAGGAATGTCCACATACATTTCGTTTAACAACTCATCTTCTGTCATGTCAATCAATGTAAAAGGCAATGGATTCGTAAATGTGTCCATTTTCTACAAGAAAAAATTTCTTTTGAGTAAAATTTAATTTTCTATATATTAACCTAAAATATCCTGTTTGCATGGTGGTACATATGATGGTTTCAAACAAAATCAAGTTTTTGTATTGGAAAAACTTAAAATTATAAGCTGATATAAATCAAGTAATACTTACTACACTTTTAAAACATAGAACACAGCTGAAAGTTAGTCAAAAGGTCACAGCACTCTACACAAAAAAACAAAACAACATATGGAAATAAACAGCTCTATAACAAATGTCATAAATCTAAAATATTGCAAGTAGTATGCAAATTTAACTAGTTTCCCCATCTGTTATCGAATGGTTCAACCATTTTCACTGTCTCTCGTTAGCGGGAATTATAAAATGTGAAAGGCATCATTTCATATAGCACTTTCAACTAGTGGTACGTATGTTGTACCACCATGCACTAAACAGATCTGTTTGCATGGTATAGACGGTGTACCAGTATGCCTCAAAGAGTTTTAATATCATGTAACACTATACCGCGCGGAAATTGTTTTTGCAAACCAAAATATATTATGACTATATCTTATCCACATTCATGATAAGTTTATCTCTCTGCGTCCAAGTATTTATCTTTTTATTTAAAAATGCCATTTGGATTTGTAAATGCCCTGAGTTCATCTCAACGATTAATGAATTTAGTATTAGGTGATTGTAAATATCATTGCTCACGTGTACATTGATGTTATAATAATACTCGCTAAAAAAATTGAGGAGGGATTAGAAAGGTTAAGAACAA
This sequence comes from Leptura quadrifasciata, assembly GCA_963675555.1. Taxonomy (NCBI): domain Eukaryota; kingdom Metazoa; phylum Arthropoda; class Insecta; order Coleoptera; family Cerambycidae; genus Leptura; species Leptura quadrifasciata. Next base: position 49,037,546 of record OY776680.1, on the reverse strand, counting down.
TACTAGAGAAATTCAGACATCATAACTTGTCTGAAATTATTAAAGTGTAAATTCTTCTTTGCACAAGTTGAATGTTCGGATCGAGAAATTTCAGAAAAGACAGTAAGGCCTGGTTTACAGAAAATAGGACCAGTTCAAAAGATGCCTGTATTAAGCAGTTACGCCAATTTCTTGGATTTGCAATTATTTTCGAAAATATATACGAGACTTTGCAGTCCTAGCTGAACCGTTAATGCAAAGCTATAGTCTGGAAATTCGTACATGAATAATTAACATGTCTTAATCGGATTAATCTTTGATAAGTAAAAAAATTGAAGTACTTGACCATGCCTATGTATCGAACATTCATATATATATATATATATATAAAATTTTAATTTCTTCGAGTTGGTGACATTGGATTTCAATAAGAAATTTGAAATATGAATCTGAGCGTAGATGGTCACGTTTTAAATGTGACATTATTATAAATATTGTAACTTGTGACTATGACTGTAAAATTTTGCATGCGGACATTTTTGTTAGTTATTATAAAACTTGTATGTATTTATTATACGAAGTACATAGAAAAGGAAAGATATTTTGGAAATCATGTACTTTTTACTAGATTTATATGCCCTCCTTATTTTATGAGTTATCACTTTCTTTTTATAAGTGGCTTTACACAGTTTGATACAGTATCTTTCCGTCATTATAATTACATTTAGGTAAGATTTGTAAAAGTCATAAACCAGCACTACCAGCAGCTGAGTCAGGTATTTTCAACACGCCTACTATACCATCTGTGAATTTTTTAAAGTATTTTCTACCCGTCTGATCCTTATCAAAGAAATATATGTTGTCCCAACAGATTTCACGTAAGAAATTATACCGTTTTACTACTAATAAATCTACGAGAAAAATATTATTTTTCGAAACCATTTTTTCTCCTTCCTGTTTTGGCATAAGAAAAGTAATTTCTTCATAAAACGCTTTTGACATAATTTAAAAAAAAAAATCGAGTAAGCAAAATATTAGGAAGAAACATATAATTAATCGTTTGTGCTCTCGATTATGCCTCCTTTACTCCTCCATTTTTGCAACTGAAACTTTGGACAATTTAAAGTCATAGTATGAACATATTAATTAGTATCGACTTGATTTTTTTTGCACGACAGTTTATCCTATACGTATCCTGGTGCCTCGTTTTATAAAAGTTGTGATGATTTTATGTCAATTCCGTCAACCGACGCTTAACTCCCACTACTTCCCCAAAACGGATCAAATTCAGTAGGTACAATAATTATAAACCTGAACAAATGCATCATGCGTGTATAAATTTCATTTGTTCACACAAAAAAAAAACCCAGATACCTGTTACATGAAACCTTTATTAATTATTCTATCGAGTTCCCTCGATTTCTAAAGTTATGCGGGTTAAAACTCGACAACGAACTTTATGATTATTAAAGAGGAAATAACATATTGGCACTTTCGATTAAGTAAACAGTTAGATAAAAATTTACTTTATATAAAATGTATGCCAGGATGTGTTAAACTTTGCCAGGCATATTAAATAACACACTAGACTGATGTCAACATTATATATCATGAGTTCACCATAAGAAAAAGTGTATCATACTATCCCATTGAAATATTTGATATATGTATATCCAAGATTAGGAAAATTGCATTAAGACCTGTTCAGTGGCTCAGAGCTAATCATTCCGCTCGTGGATAAAATATATCTTTATTTACTTGTACCATAAATAAGTTGATACACACTAACACATTTCAGTTTCGATGTCTTGTACATCTCATTTTTGTGTGTTTATCAAAAACTTTAGTAATAGTTTGCTCTAAAATATTAATAAAACCTAGTTTATATAAATATGATGTTTACATGCCTGTAGCCGTCATCTTGTATGACGGATATAGCAAAACTTCAATAGGAAATGTATATTGTAAAATTGTATTTTACTATAAATACTACGGACACAATATTTTTAAGTATAATAGAAATTATCGTGTTTACAAGAAACAGTCTATTCACACACATCGTATACGGGGACACGTACTTTAGTACTTTAGAAGTTATTCGTTTAGCGTGATATGAAGCGGATTTCTGTAGTAATCTATTTTTTAATTTGTCAATTGATGCGTGCACATTTTGCCTAATTTTGTATGGATATTAAATAATCGTTGTTATTTCTGAGGCGTGTTTGTTACTTGAGTCTATCTTTAGTTGTTTTAATGACTCCTATGCAGCTTTGTTTGACATGATTGAATCATTAAACTATTTAAATTATGGTGATATTCATTTTATAGGAGTTTTTAATATCTAGAATACGATAATATTAAAAACTCTCTGCGACAGTTTTCCGAAGATCTTGACATAACGCAATTTAACACCATTGTCACTAAATCACAGAAGACCTATACCAGAAGAGACACTTTCGGCGGAACGTTTGATGTTCCATTGGCAAATTGGGGTGACCTTCGGCCATCTTTTTGGTGGTATCAAGCGGGAAATTTAAATGTCCCATAATTATATTTATTGATGCAACAAAAATTTACACCTGTAACTTACGATAAATTATAAATTTACACCAAAATTAACGGCTTATTAGAAGGTTTTATGCACATACAATGAATTAAAGAAATGACTGTCCAAAAACCTGTTGTCTTCGAAATGGAGTGCACACAGTCTAAAGTTATTGTATAAATGATTTGGGTCCTTATCAGCTAGATCCTCACGGTTATAAGCTATTATCCATACATTACATCTATAAACAACAAGAAATTACAGAAAATATTTAAAAATCGTATTTTATAACCAACCGTGCAGCATCCTTTGGGAATCTAAACAGCGCAATGTCTTTATTTGTTGTTCTCTTCGACCGTTGTTCTGCTTGGGCAGCCGCAAACAACACACACAGTTCCCCCTTTCCACCCATCATAAAACACACAACATAACAATGAATAATTATTAAGTAAACAAACTTCCAACTCTACGCTACCACAAACACAGTGATGATAACAATAACTCAAAATACAGTAAAAGATTTATAGGTTGACAATAATACCACCAAAAAGATGGCTGCCTTAGAAAAATTCAATATTGGCTGAAAGTCCATTCTGTTATAGGTTTTCTGTGACTAAATGTCGGAAACATTACATTGTATCTAGCAGATTATCCTCAACTGTACACTTTATTTAAAACAGATTGGTCTTTTCTAGACGAATGACGTTAACAGTGCATGTTCTGACATTTAGTGAAATTTGACACAAATATTGTACCTAAATATATCCTAAACAATCTAGACATCCACCATGGTACACAAACAAATTAGTACGAGACATACAGAAAAAAACAGCCTTTATGTATAAAAAAGTATTTAAGTATAAAAAACAAAGCAATAATAGTTATAGGGAGTTTAGTAACAAGATAAAAGATGAGTTAAGACAGTTGAAAATACAAGAAATAATAAAATATTTTTGATTTTATATTGACGGCAAAAGAGAAAGCGGTTCCATTCTCGGTAATATTACATATAATGATATTAAACATACAAATCCCCAAAACATTGTCAATGCATTTATTATCTTCTTTCAAGTCGCTGATTTAAAATCTGATAATAACGGAGATAAATATAATTTTTACGAAGATATCAGTGCTAGCTCCAGTATGTCATTAATGCCATTTTCTGAAATTGAAGTACTTAGATCTTAAATCAACCCTAAGTTAATAAAAGACTAGATAACATTTCTGAATTTATCATTAAATATTGCGCAGCTATATTCGCCGGACCCCTCACAGCAGTATTTAATTAGTCGTTAAAGACGCGTATATTTGCTGATATGTGGTAATATCCTCGTCTATGCCCTGTTTTTAAAAAAGACATGCCTAGCGGTACCCATCACAATTGCTATATCGCTAAGGAATTCAAGATCACCTCGCATATGTCAATATCCAGGGTCAAATTGCATACAACCAACACAACTTCGTTCCCAATAGATCTACTGAGACTATCCTTGCATGCACACAATTCATTTCTGTGGAATTTGCAACAGGCCATTTACATAGCTTTTTCCAAGGCATATTAGAAAGATTGAGTAAATTTGGGTTGTCGGTGATACAATTAAATTTTTTTCTTTACATATCTAGAAATAGGGTATGTAGAACAGTGGTTACAAACCGTTTGACCTCTTAGCCACTTCCAGCGTTTCTCAGGAATCTGTACTGAACCCGCTGATTATTTTGTTTTTATAAACGATACCATAGCTGATCGTAATGTAGCGTGCCTCATACATGCCGATGATTAAAAAATCTATTGTGTAACAGAAAACGAACACGCCTGCGAAAAACTCCAGAATAATCTAAACATGGTTAATGATTGGTGCCCATCTAATCACTTGCCTCTCAACAAATTTAAATGTAACACATTCACATTCTCTAAAATGCATAACTCTGTCAAATATAATTATCATATAAACGATCAAATTTTGCAGAGGCCCAATACATTAAAGAATCTTGGATTATTATTTGATTAGTGTCTAAGTTATATTAAATATACTATCGCATAAGCTTTAAAAAGTTAAGTTAATATGAAACTGAAAAGGTTCTAGCAATACTGATATTATGAAGTTTCTGTACTATTCGTTTGTACGATCAAAATTGGAATACTGATTACTGATATTGTCCCCAGGAAAGACAATTTACATAAATAATGCTGAGAATATTCAGCGCCGTTTTGTATTTGTGTTTTACTGAAGATGGTCTTTATATGATAACTGGATGTTCAAAATGTTATGTTAGAAATATTTCACATGTCTAATTTGGAAAACAGAAGAATTATATATTCAATAATTTTTCTTTACAAAATTATGCATAGCATGTTAGATTGCTCTCTTATTTCCTAGAAACCACATACCATAACAAATCGGAATTCTGAAACCTTCTTCCTTCGAATTAATGCATTAGAATTTGCCTCTTTATAATATGTGTAAAAAATATAATCTACTGCATGATCAGCTTGATATATCAGGAGTATATTCGTTCGAATAAACAACTTGATTTATGTGTTTCGTATTTGTTGGTGTTTACTTCAATCTATTAGGAAAAATAAATGAAATAATAAAATTATTAGGATTCTCACATGGACACTGTCATGGTTTATCACACCTGATAAGGAGTTATAACTTAAATGTAGCCATTTAGGTATTTTCTAGACATGCCATAAAGAAGCCCATCATTTATACGATCAAAATTGGAATACTGCTTGCTAATATTGTCCCCAGGATATGTAATATACATAAATAATGTTGAAAATATTCAGCGCCGTTTTGTTAAGTATTTGTGTTTTACTGAAGATGATCTATGATAACTGGATGTTCTAAATGTTATGTTGGAAAAATTTCACGTGTCTAATTTGGAAAACAGAGGAATGATATGTTGAATAATTTTTCTTTACAAAATTATGCATAGCATGTTAGATTGCCCTCTTATTTCGGAGCAAACCATATACCTCGTATAACAAGTCGGAATTCTGAAACATTTTTCCTTCGAATTAATGCATTAGAATTTGCCTCTTTATAATATGTATAAAAAAATATAATCTACTGCATGATCAGCTTGATATATTCAGGAGTATATTCATTCGATTAAAAAGCTTGATTTACAGTTTCGCATCGAGTGGTGTTTACTTCAATCTATTTAGAGAAAATAAATGCAATAATAAAGTTATTAAGATTCTCTCATGGACACTGTCATGGTTTATCACACCTGATATGGATTTATAACTTAAATGTAGCCATTTAGGTATTTTCTAGACACGCAGGAAGTTCACAAAGAAGCCCATCAGTCTTTAAAATAGGTTTTGAGAAAGATTTTAAACCGGTTGAAACCAGAGTTTCAAGAGCGGCATGTGCCGCTTTAAGAAATTCTGTAAGAGCATTTAAAAAAACTGTTAATAACCTTCGTAAACTTGGGTCCGCTTACTCTAGAAACTGCTTTACTATGACGTTAAATATGTTATAGCAAAATAAATTTTTCAAAGTATTTTATAAATAGCTTTATAGCATTCCTGTAAGTACTTACGAAACTGGAAACTATCTCTCGAGACTTTAGTACAGTATGTGAAGGTGAATTCAATTTTCAAACAATGAGGTCTACGTGTAAATAAAAATATGAATATTTGTAAACAGTCAAAGCAAATTTTAGGTCAGGTTTATTTATTTTTTAGCAAAATGGTAAAACGTGAAAGTTAAAATATCTCGGCAAATATGTTTAATAGAAAGAAGGTTATGTTTTTAAGTTGTTCGTCATTTCATTTCATATGCCAAAAAAATTTCAAAAATTGAAATAATATTAAATTATTATTTATTTAATAAATTTATTTAATATTAAATTATTATTTATTTAAGAAACCAAAACAGGTCTAGAACAAGTCAATTAATAGTAGAGTATAATACAACATATTTATAATATAGGAACAAACATACATTTAATAAATAAGACTCAACATGAATTAAAATTTGTAGTTTAAAAACTCCGAGAAATAATAAAATGCTTCAGCAATTAAAAAATCGTTAAGTGTTTTTTTAAAAACTTTGAGAGGTAAGTCTGTAATTGTTCGGTAGATTATTATAAATTCTTATTAACTGAGACTCAACATTTCTTTGAACGTTAGAAGAGGTCGCCTTTGACAAATATAACATATACATACGTGTGTCATACACATGATCCACTTTATATTTATTTAAAAAATCACTGTAATTGCTCTTGACAAGACAGGCACACTCGTATATATACACACATGGAAGAGTAAGTATATGTTTTTCCTTGAAAACCGCACTGCTCGTTTCTCTTTTCTTTAGATGGAAAATGCTTCTTGCTCAGGCCTTTTGGAGTTTGAAGATTCTGGCAGCTTCAACAGAATTGAATTAAAAAAATGTTCTCTTAAAGTACTCTTAAAATGTACAGTTTTAGTTGTCAACCATGTTTCTTGGTTTTGATAGCAGAATTAAAATTACGTTTTCCCGCTGTTTCAATGCTCATTCTGATTTGAAATTTTAATTGAGGATTGCGGGTCTATCAAGTTTTTTAATATATTTATTTACTTTATTTGTCGCCCAATGGATGGTGAGAAGTTGGTTTCCTTCTTGGATTGAATGGAGTTGGGTAATGCATTTTGTCTGTCATATTCCACAAGAGTATTAGTGTTTAATGGAGTTGTTTTTCTTGGACGTCCAGAACCTACTGTCCTCAAATTATGAATTTCTGTGCACTATTGCTTTAATTTTTTAATCCATTTGCTGCAAGTAACTTTATCTATTCTGAGTTGTTGAGACTCGCCTTGTCTAAGGCTTAGTTCACATAGTTGCGAAATGCGATTTTTTTCGTCCGGAATTTCCGTAAATTTGATTAAAAAATATTTGTGGCGGGAGACCTTATAACTTTATTTGTATATTTTAAAACGCTTACGAAAAGCGTTTTGAGGTTATACTTACTATTTTGATAGATTCTCAGATTTACTAAGCGCTGCAAAATGTACACAGAAAGTTTCACATTTCACATCTGTCTGAAAGAGGCCTAAGAAATCATATTTGTTTTTGTTTGATAATTTTAAAAAAGTTACTGAATTATTTGTTTCCTCTTAAAAAGTCATATACGACCCCCACTAATGATTTCTTATCAAAATAATATTATTGGTATAATTGACACTGAAATAGTGTATTAAATACCAAGATAGAAAGTGTTTCATTACTGTCGAGGTATTTTTTTTAATTTCCAGACAGTAATGAAGTTCACGGTTCGTATACAATTTTATTCACAATCAGAATATGATATTGATAACAAAATAGATATATTCACATTACTAATTCTTGAACTACTTAACACTCACGCACCTGTTCGAACAGTAAGAGTTACAAAGCCTAAATCCTTCTGGATGACTAATGCGCTACGTCTAATGGTTGATCAAAAGAACAGAGAACTTAAAAAATATAAAAGATCAAATAATAATTGTGATGTATATTTGAAATACATATTATTTTAACCAGCGCCAATATCCATTGGCTGGATGTCGGTCTCGATAACTAGGGCCGAGTAGGACTATTACTCTTTGCACCTAGATTATCTCTGTAGACCTGGACCGGCCTTCGTGATAGGTGGGCCCGCGTACTTCTACCAGACCCAGCTCACAAATGTGAGATGTGTCGTGGTATTTTCTGCGGACCTCCCCTGGTCCTGGCTGTTGAACCTCGCTGGCTGAGGTCTCTTCTGGCGCTCTTCTTGTCTTGATGTTTTCTTTCTTCGCCAGCTTGTCACCCCCGGGGGTAGTCATCGGTCGAGTTGGGTTTAGGAAGTTTTGGCTGGGACTGGCTGCCGGTACGTAGGACATCAATTGATATCCTACCCCGCAGGTTAAAATGTCATGATGCGCACAAGACGCTCACCTGTGCAGGATGAGGACAGTTAAGTTGGGAATGTTATGAGATAATATTGGACAACCGTTTAGTTTATATTAATATAGTTAGTGCAGTAAAGATTCCGGTGTTTTATTTAAAACCCTGGAGGAATTACTCCTAAAAGATTAAAAGGTAGTACATTATAGTGGCGATGAGGATAAACATAGTTATTTTGTGTTGAGTGTGTAGAGAGAACTTGTAAAGACATCACGGGCACGTGTGTAAAGTGGAGATGGCCGCCGAAAGTATGTACGGTTTACAGAACGAATTCAACCATCAACTAAACAATTTTAGTATACATTTAAAACGTTTAGAACAATTTTTTGTGGCAAATAAAATCAGTGACAGTAGCCTAAAGCGCGTAATGTTGTTAAATGGCCTAAATCTGGACGCATTTATGCTATTAGAAAATTTTGGTTTACCTAAAAGTGCCGAAACAACCGATTATGCAGAACTTGTGGTAAATTGAAAGATTATTATTCGCCTGTACGTGTAGTGTTCGCAGAGCGATATAATTTTTATGCAACAAATAAACTTACAACTGAACTATTTCTGAATGGGGAATAGCTATAGTGCCCGTAATAAAGAATGGTACTGTTCGTATTTGTGGCGATTATAAATTAACTTTAAATTCTCAGATAGATGTAGATAGGTATCCGTTACTACGAATCGATGATATTTTTTTAAAACTCAGAAATGGGGTCCATTTCTCTAAAATTGACTTAGCTCAAGCATATCAACAACTGTTGTTAGTTGATGATTCTCGTCGAGGTTTATTTTCTTATACCCGTTTGCCGTTTGGAATATCGTCTGCTCCAGGACAATTCCAATGAATCATGGAACAATTATTTGGTAATATTCCAGGCGTTACTAGTTTCCCGGATGATAGTTTGATTACAGGTCAAAACAAAAAGAAACATATCTCGACTAAAGCGTTAAATTCATTTTTATTAACGTACAGAAACACTGAGCATTGTACAACTAGTGAATCTCCAGCACGTTTGATGTTGGGTAGACCACTTAGGACTAGGTTAGATTTGTTACGGCCAGCTAACGTTGCGACCAGGAAAACAAAATCTTTAAGCAAGGTAAGAACTAATATAGAGATAGTGCAATTGAAACAAAAAGAATATTTTAAAGACAAAAAGTGCTACAAATTCAGTGTTGGTGATAAAGTTCTTGCTAAAGATTTTCGTTCAGTGAGGTAGAAACGTCATGTTAATCAATTAATGCCCTGTAATATAACTAGAGATAAGTTTTCGCCCAATATAAAGTTTCAAGATGAAAATATTGAGATAAACGACGAGTCAGAAAATATAACAAAAGCTACCGTATCCGAAACAAATACGCGTAACTCTTCTGCTACTGATATTTCTGCGGTCGCGGCTGATGTTGTACGTTATGATTCGCCGTTTAGACCTATTAGACATCGTCAGAAACCTGACAGACTTCAAGTCGGAATTTAACTTTTCTTCTGTTATGAGGAGTTTATTAAGTAGGGAGGTGTGATGTATATTTGAAATACATATTATTTTAACCAGGGTGCAGGTTAAAATGTCATGATGTACACAAGACGCTCACCTGTTCAGGATGAGGACAGTTAAGTTGGGAATGTTATGAGAGAATATTGGACAACCATTTAGTTAATATTAATATAGTTAGTGCAGTAAAGATTCCGGTGTTTTATTTAAAACCCTGAAGGAATTACTCCTAAAAGGTAGTACATTACAATAATACAGATTATGAAGGGTATAAACGCTTACGTAATTTAACATCAAGTGCTTTGCGCAACGAAAAGACCATAACTTTGTACAAAATGAAAAAATACAAAAAAAAACTTGACCCTGTAACCACTTTATGTTAAATTGAGAAAAAGAAATTATGCTATTCCCGAGCGCCCAGCAAATTCCTATGAGATAAACAGGTTCCTCGCTAGTAGTATTAATCCTAATGATCAAGTTTGCTCTGATACAATTAATTATTTTGAAAATCATATGTATAATCCAAACATCAATTTTTTCTTTAATGTGACTACATTGACTACTGTTGAGTATGTCACTAGAATTATTCAAGAATTAAAATCTACAGCTTATGGTATAGATGACATCTCAAATACGATGTTAAAATACTGTTCTCCATTTCTTGATATGTTGTTGTTATCGTATTAATTATTGTATCGTATAATTACTTCCCTAAAAATTGGAAACTAGCAATTGCCAATCCGATACCTAAAATAGCAAATCCAGTTACATTTGGTGATTTGAGACCAATAAGTATTTTATCCGTCCTATCAAAAATTATGTATTGATAAACAATTATTTACGTATTTTCCGCGAAATTATATATTGCCCAAACATCAGTCAGGTTTCCGGAAATCTCACAGCACATCAACTGTTTTGGCTGATATTTTACATAATATAGTTTCTGTTGTCGACGATGGTGATGTGGCAGCACATATCCTGCTTGATTATTCAGACTTTCGACACCATAAACCACAATGTAATTCTGTCAAAACTAAAATGCTATGGTATTGAAAGTCCGTCTTTGAATTTAATAAAATTCTAGTTGACAGAACGGCAATAGAAAGTAAATTTTGAGCATAATCTTTCCAACTATATAACATTACTAGCAGGAGTACAGCAAGGTTCTGTTCTAGGTTCTTTATTGTTTATCATCTATACAGCGGATTTAATGTCAACCTTCATCTTCAGCATCAATCTTCCAGCTTTTGAAAATCATGCAAATACAGATCTAGAAAATTTATTCAAAAAATCAAAAAGCTGCAACTTATCTCTAAATAGTAACAAATCTTGTATATTATTTTTTGGCTCACAAAAAAGGTTGATATTGTGTAATCTTCATTAAGCATCAAAATAAATAATGGAAACATTCCTGTAGTGGACCATAAAAATAATCTAGGTCTAATAATAGACACTAAGCACAAGTTAGTAAAGATTGTGCAAAAATCATATGTAGCCTTATATGCTAATAAAGAACTTCTAACTTTTGGTCTTAAAAAAACTTTGACAGAAACTATTGTGCTTTCTAATTTCAATTATGGAGATTACATTTATAGACCTCACTTTAATGCCATTGACAAAGCTCGCATACAACGAGTTGAAAACTCCTGCTGTAGACTCATTCATAACCTACGTAATTTGATCACATTTCTACCAAGTTTAAAGAACTATCCTGGTTAAACATGGTCAACAGATGGAAGCATCATCTGGCATGTACAGTTCATAGGGTGATATTGACCTCCACTCCTGCTTACCTCAAAGAGATGTTAATAGAGTGTAGTAATTTTCACCAAATCAATTTAAGAAATATTCATTCCCTTCACATTCCTAGACATCGCTTTTTCGTAAAAGTTTTCTTTACATCACAGTTAGTATTTACAACTCTCTTTTAATCATCTAAAAGGATTGCCTATCCCACGGTTTAAAGGAAAATCTAAATTTTATTTTCTTCAATCATAATTATGATCTTATATTGTTCCTTATCTTTGTATGAATACACCACTGCCATGCTTCATAACTTCAAATAGTATAAATCACTTTTTATTATTTCCTATTATTATTATTTATTCTTTTTATAATCTTTTATATTTTTATACTAAGAATTATTAAATCTATTTTTTTTGTATAGAGGTTAAGTGTAAGAATATCACTTCGTGCGCTAAGCGCATTTTTGTAATAATATCATCACATGTAATGTGTATATATACAAAAATAAATGACTATTATTATTATTAATATAAAAAATCTGCTTTTTATGAAAGATAAATAAAAAATACATCGCAGCAGAATAATATTTAGGTCATCAAATAAATACGCTATCTGACACTTATCCCGAGTCGAGGTGTCACGGAAATGTCAAAAATATCACACAAATTCACAATAATTGGCATATTTTTTAAATTAAGCGACAGTTGCTAGGGAAAGAAACAAAGCTTGTTTAAAATAAACAGATGTCAGTTTAAGCAATATTTTTTTGCTTTCGAGAGAAATCGTTAGAAAATGTTGCCGGGCAATGAGTCAATTGACTGTACATCTCCTGAAATAAAGGGGACCGCTGATGTAGTGGCGCAGCGCTTGGTGCCTGAAGAAAAAGTAAACTTCGGTATAGTTCAGTGTATTTATTCCCTGCACTCAAAAACCGCAACAAAAACTTTTCGAGATAATTATTATCGCCCCTGGGCCAAGTAGCCCAGTTGCCAGGAGTTTTAAGTCGGAATGAATTGTTACCTCGCTAATTGTTTCGTGAAACGCTAGTTTTTCGCTAGTAGAAAGTGACTCAAAAAAAGTTTACCAACATTTACCTACCCCGCGAACCCTTATAAAAAACTCTCTGAAGCGGAAATATTCAGTTTTTGCTAATATCTCGAAAAATAATGAAAAAAAAAAACGGATAGCACCACGTGAAAGACCGGGAACTTTTACAAAAAATTAATATTTAAGTTTTTTTAAATAAATTTTTCCCTTAGCATGAGAAATTATTACAGTTCGCTCAATATTTCGTCGTAAAGGAAAATGAAGCATTTCTCGACCGCCGCTACATAATAACGACAATTTGTACCCATTAAAAACAAAAAAAGGTAGCATTTTAAAGATGAAGAACTCAGTCTTCCAATGGTATACTTACTTTTAACTTTTATAATTTTTATTTCTTATAAATTGCACGTAAAGTTAAGCTTTATCATTTCCTTTCCACTCTATATTAATTATAGCTTGTTTGTATCTTAAACTTCAATCTAAAATTAAATTTTATGTTCTAAATTATCCAGGGTAAAAAAATAACTTTTAAATCATTGGTATTTTTCCATTTGTTAGGGTTAGGAAATTTTCACATGAAAACTTAATCTAAAAAGGTCAAAAAAGGTTTGTAGGTAAAAAAAATTATTTTTTATGTTTTCAAGTGAAAATTCTAACTTTTCATCAAAATTGGGTCTTTGACAACTGAGCCAAAGCGGCATACTGCCATCAAACAAACCGACGCACATTAAAAACCTATAAAGGTAAGCGAGTCAATTTGTCGGCGGCATAGTACAGAGAGTAATGGTATTTTAATGAGGTTGTAAAGTTTTTGTTGCGTTTTTTGATCGCAGGGAATAAATAAACTGAACTATACCCAAAGGCTACAAACGAGGGCGGTAAGTATGTATGGATGAGGTATGTAATGTGATAGTTCCAAACCTCTGATAAAGTAGCAATAGCAACATTACAATATGGTTGTAAATAAACTAACAGCATACATATTCATTTAATATAGTAGGCACGAAAGTTAACAAAATCGTATGGGTGTAAAGTGTATACGAACTTAATTGAAACCGTATAAAAATTAAAAGACGGCAAAAACAGTCGGCATCTATTTATTGTACATGGGCGGAGATAAATAGAAATGCTTGTCATAAGAAAATGATAAGATTTTCGAGCGTTTATTATATTATCCTCTGTTTCGAATGGTCTCCAGAAAGCCATGGTAACTTAGTAAATAATTAAAATATTTTACCTTTTATATAGTAGTAAATATTTATAAATATGAACAATAACTGACTAAACTCCTACGCTTGATATGATAATAGGTATTTACGCACTGCACTGGCACATTAGTAGCACATCTCAGAAGTCCACATTGACTGCTGAGAAACGATTTACGAGTTTTTTTATGCTAGTAGGCCTGTCCGTTTTATTATCTTTAAACTAGTGCAGCCGTAGATGGTTCATTCAGGCTGTTTACATTGCCAGTCTCGGACTCGTCTGCACAGTTTAAATTACCATTCGAATCTCGATACCATGGCTAAATATATAGGACAAAATATCAAGTTCAGTGTGCACGGTTCTGTACCTTAACACTGACCAGTTTCAATTGTGCTCGTATAAAGTATACGTTGTTGTAAGTTACGAAAATATCAACCGTCGACTACGCATATATCACGGCCTGTTCGTTATTTTCCTAACATACACGTGTGTTAGGAAATCGTCAACAATCTGTCACAATAAATGTCACGTCATATTTGAAATCACTAAATTGTCAAATGAAAAATATGAGAAAAATATTGTACACAATTCGCTGAAAAGTATCTTACGCACTTGTGTGATTTCCAAATTCTGCTTGCGATCTTGAGAATCAATATTTCTACTCGTGTTAAATTTCACTTTCCGTTCTCGTTATGTAATATACTATTACAATACAAACTTTTTTAGAAAAAATATACTACTTCATAAAAAATCGATTACATTTTTTCGGCCGCAATACCTATGTTTCGTATACTAACATAATTCTATTGACACTGTGAAATGGACAATGTAGGTATTATTCGAGATGGGTACACTCAAGATGCCTGCAACTAGTCGACAAAACTCTGCCGACAACACTAATTCCAATAAAACGTCAAAAACAGCTGTACCACATACTAGATCAACCAGACTTTTCACTTAATGTATTTTTTTTTCTACATTTATTTAACGTCGGCCTATTTCCGCTACTGAGGCCTAACACTGATGCCTGTAGACGAGCTACCCCCAACCAGGAATTTTTGCCGAACCTCTTCCCTTAAGAAGAGTAGGGATCTTTTACTTGCCTAACATTTAATAGACAAGGGACCGACGGCTTTACATCCCCTCCGAAGGAGGGTATATCCCCTATACAACCCTCGCCTAAGGTTGTATAGCTTCCGCGCATACACTGATATACAAGCCGCTGGAAGATGTGTGAGGCGAGGACGCGGTTTCCGTTGGAATGGTCACCCATCCAACTACTAACTGCGCCTGACGTTGCTTTACATCGCATATCGAAGTATGTACATAGTAAAGACGCACCTACGCTCGCCCCCCTTAATGTAACTTAATGTAATTATGTAAGCAGTTTCATTTTTGATACGTCACGTAACCGGCCACGATTCTGCGCAGAAAAAGCGACACACAGTTGGCTTCAGCTACAGAGTTACTTCAGACAGGAGTGGACTTAGGTATTTATTCACATGATATACGAATATGATAATTATTTCAAGATAAATTGTACCCAGCACTCATAATTCCACATTTCAAAAAAATTGCACTTGCTATTTGTTCCTCGAGGAGCGTAAGTACAACTGATTCATAAGATGCGCAGAACACATAAAAACCCGGACCGGCCACGACTGGATTAAAACTAACCAAAATATGTCATCAGTGAAACATCGGTTCCTCCTGATCTGAGGCTGTACTCTGTCACATGTAATCCGATGTATGTTGGAGTATTTGGCGGGTTAGAGGCAGATTTAGAATGGGTAGCTAATATCATCTTATTTGCAGCAAGTGAAGATGTAAATTACAATAAAATGAAAATTTTGATTGCAGACCGAGTAATTGAAAATTACCCAAATAGTTAACAATAACTGTGCGTGATAGTATATGAACACAGCACAGATATAATATTCCAACGGTTTTATATTGTTTGAAATGTTACATCGACTGTTTATATTACCTTATTATTTTATTCATAAAATAAAAACCGCCTCTAGAATGGATACCTAATTTCACTATATGAGTGGCAATTTTTAATTGCATTCTTGATGGCGCCGCTGACTGATATTAATTGCAGTTGTATTGTATGTTGAACAAGCGTAAGTTAATGTAGTTTTTTTGGCTATGTTTGCTATATTATTATTATTATTATTAATAAAGCTTTTTTGTAATATATTCCGAATTAGTTGATTATTGAAATGTTAAATCAATATTTTTTTTTTGTTTTCACTAAACTGATAGAATGAGACATTTTTTTATAGTACAATGTGTTTGGAATTTGCTGAAACTTCAAATCTGGAGGGTCTATATAACTAGGAATTTATTTGAAATTGCTTGAAAATACTTTCGAACCCACAAATATTTATTCAGGGGTCTGTATGATATTAAATTTGGCGAATATCATACATTATTGAAGTTTTTACTGTTTTAAAATGGACCTATGTACAACATTTTATAAACGCAACATCCCTATAAAATGAAATACTGGTGGTCTTATATTTTTACAGTTCTGGTTAAGTCATACATCATACATGATTTATATTGTTACAGGTACTGGATATGTAATAGTGTCTAGCAGTGGAGTCAATCTGAAATATTCGTATTGCAAAATGATTAGATTGTTGGTAAGTAAAAAGTAAATTGAAAATTGTATATACCGGGTGTAACAGGGTCATGGTCCACCCCTTTCTTCCTTTAGTTTTAATGTTAAACAATTGACGTTTGGAACGTCCTATATACTGAATAAACATCACTTTTATTTTTTTTTCAACTTCTGGTTTCACCAGAAGTGACACCAACTATTGATTTTCAAATGCACCTGTAAATTATTACATTTTTGAATTCTGCATAATTTCCTGAATCCAATGATACCACATATGTTATATTTCAAACGTGAATATTAATTTAAATTTGATTTTTAGTTTTCCATTTAAGTGTGCCATGCCTGCTCAGATTTAGTATAATTGATCTGTGTAATGGTAGAAAAATCGAAATTCCATCAAAATTACTGAATTATGTGATTTATGGCAAATAAAATTCATCAAAATGGTTTTTGGGACAAAAACACAATTGTTTTAAATGGAACCATATTTGTAATGTGGTACCATTTATTAGTACTATTAATAAGGATTTTATTCATATGCTTTATTAAAATGAGTAATAAAGGCAATCAAAGTTACAGCTAAAGGAAAATAAATACAATTGTGTCGTAATTAAATGCTAAAAAATACCCCTTAGTGCTTTAAAAATAATGAAATATTTAGCTTGTCAAACCAGCGCCGGCGTCGGCACGGTAGCTCAGTCTAGTGTACGTTCTCACTGCACGCTATGTGGTGCGATTCGATGAGATATAACTGTTGAAACGCTTGCTATAAAACCAGGTGTGCTCACAATGCTCGTTACTAGGCATTCTGCTTTGTTGCGATCGGTTATGAGTTATAAATATTTTTGCGTCAGAAAAATAAATATCTGGGTTAATAAAATTTAAGAAAACAGATCAAGATTTGAGGAATTTCACCATTTATTTAAAGAGCTTGGAAAACATCCGCAGAAATTTTTAGAAAACCAATAGGAGTTAAGGAGAGACTTATTATTATATTAACGTTGAGGTGGTGGCACATATTCTGACAAATTTGAGCAAGCTGGTGCGATAAAATCACCCATTTGATTTTCAACCAAACAAATAAAAACCGCTACTAGCAACGCACCGTGTCGCTACTTATGGCGAGTAATGTGAACATTTACATTAATAACTGTGTGTTTCAAATGTGCTTTTAGAGGGCGGAATATTAAACATAATATTTTAGTCGCAAACTCCTCTATAAATCCTTATTTTACTATAAGGAAAGTAACCAGACTGCAACCAAAGTTACAAATCTAGCGCGTTAAGTGTAATAATTGCATATTACCATCAAAACGCTAATGCTTCGATTGCAACAAACACCAGCCGAAAGACTGATCCTACTTAAAGGAGCTCCCTTGCCAGTCGTCACACACCACTTGCAGACTGCAGTTTCGAGCTGTTGGCTCTCGTCAGTGCAAGGTAGGTATGCGACGACCGACATGAGAATCCTTTGACTATAGTACATCCCGGTATTTTCACAGTAGCGACATGTAAAACAACCAGCAGGCGCCATCTAGCGGTCCAGTGTCTGTTGCAATAGAAAAATAAATAGCCTGACTTGGCTTAGCATAGTTCAAATGTGCTTTTAGAGGGCGGAATATTCGATTGCAACAGACACTGGACCGCTAGATGGCGCCTGCTGGCTGTTTTACATGTCGCTATTGTGAAAATACCGGGATGTACTATAGTCAAAGGATTCTCATGTCGGTCGTCGCGATCATCATCATCGACTATCGACAACCGTTGGTGTAGCCACGCGATACCACCGCATTGTTTTTCTAACCGTTTGAGACGTACGTTTGCGAACCTAAACTAACTGATATAGATAATCGTTAACACCAGTCAACAACCCGCAAAAATGCCCAGGAAAAAGAAAAAACACGACCAGGAGCATGATAATCTTAAACCTACCACGTCCGCAGAGCATGATAAAAACACGCCAACACACAACACAAAAAACCCGCATGTGCATGAAAAACTCCGACAAGAAATACTGCAAAACAAACAGGTACACGATAAAACCACTAATAATGGGAATCAGGATACACTAGCTAATATTAACAAACTTACTAACCTTAATTTATCTAACACATCATTGTCATCCACACAATCGTTCAACATATCCCCACAAACACCCTATTACTCATTATTAGACGACAATATACCAATATACCCCACTCTTATAAACATTTCTGAACCCACAACTATACACACGGCTTCCGTAACTACCACGACAACAACCACATACACAACGACCACCAGCCCTATAACAACAACCACCATCTCACATTCTACCCCTAACGTTTCTCCAATAAATTATAACTCGTTATATACTGAATTCCCAAAATTAGACATAAATATGGAAGACATGAAATCCCGCGGCTACGATTCCGACGACAGTCGACGTAGCCGCCACTCAAATCAATCAGGGGTGTCAAATCGCTCCTTTGACTCTATACACTCCTCAAATAAAAGACAAAGACACACTGACAGTCACTCAATCTCCTCTGAACAGGATAACCTATCTGACATACAAAACATCTCCCCCACCCCCGACGCCGCCCCCCCCCACCCCCGGTTTCAAATTATCTAAAGTTTCTGAAATCAAAGGCAAATCACTTAGAAGATCAAAAAAACAAAAAACCGCCTCCCCCGCCCCCGACGACATTTCACCACAGATTACTCCGAACAAATATACTGCCACCAGGCAAGATACCCCGTCCCCAATTTCTCAATCTTCTCAACATTCTTTACATTCTAACAGCCCCATAAAAATAGACACCCCCAGACAGATCAACTCAACCCCCTCACCCTCCACTAGCAACAATCAGCAACCCACATCACAGAATACCCCTATTATAACCCAAAATCCCACTAACAAATTGCCGCCCCCGATACACATTTACACAAACCAACACAAACAAACAGTCACGCTTATTAATCAGCATGCTGCAGAACAACCGCTTTACAAATATAACAACTCTTCCCTAATCTGCTATACTAAAGGTCCCAAGGATCACTACAAAATATTAGATATCCTATCTAAAAACAAAATCGAATACTACTCTTTTAAGGTAAATTCGACAAGACCTATCAAAGTCGTTATAAAATATATACCACTTGACGCCTCAGTTGAAGACATCAGAGACGACTTACGACTCAAAAACCTGCCTTTTATTGAAATCGCCCGACTAATGCAACCACGGGGTGGCAAACGTATGCCATCCAATATACTCATTGTTACCATCCCGCGTGATGCCGCAGACAAATATTACTCACTAACAGACCTTTGCTATTTTAAAGTTAACGTTACTGAATACGTCAGGACAGACATACCGCAGTGCCACCGCTGCCAACACTTTGGTCACTCCTCGGTGGTGTGTAACCGCATCCCACGTTGCGTGAGATGCGGCAAATCACACGAGGGTGCGCCATGCTCCGCAGATGGCCCAAACTGTGCCAACTGCGGGGAGGCACATCCCTCAAACTACCGGGGATGCCAGGCGTACGCGGCGGCGAAGCTGCGCTATGCACCAAAGGACAGACCCGACAGACAGACTTCACAACCAACAGCCGGACAACGACCAACTAACAATAACCCACCATTACCGACTACACAACCGATACAACTACCCCCGCTATCCCAAGAGACAGCAGATGCGTTGCGTACGCAAAATGTTCAAGCCTGGAAGAATTTCAGAGCCAGGCAACAAATGGCTTCACAGGCCACAACATCATCCCAACATAACACACAGCAATCCTCAGATAATGAAAACCCCATCAGGGAAATTTTAAATTGTTTAAAAAATTTTAATATTAAAAAAATATGGGAAACCTTAAAAAACCTGGTCTCTGCTTTAAAAAATACTAACGATCCGTTAGAAAAAATATTTGTGATTCTCGAGTACGCAACACAGCTATTTTAATGCCACGCCTTGTCAACAAGTTCAGGGAAATCAACATCCTGCAGTTCAACTCCAACGGGGTCTTAAGACAAAAGACTGAGTTGGAGTTGACACTGCAACAACAAAAAATCCATATATGCTGTCTCTGCGAAACCCATTTAAAGCCACATCACAACCTTACACTACTCAATTACACACTATACAGGACAGACAGACAAACAAGGGGCGGAGGGACGGCCCTGGCAGTAAGAAAAGACATAAAACATTCCCAGATACTTCTACCACCTTTTTATTCTATTGAAGCCACAGCAATAATGCTACATCTACCAAAAGGAGACGTCATGATCGTCTCTGCTTACAGGTCGCCCCTCCAAAACCTTAACCCACTAGACTTAGACAGACTTTCTACAATACATCATACCTACTTACTGTTTGGCGATCTCAACGCCAAGCATCCTATTTGGAATCCTTCTAAATCCTCAGCCAACCCCTCAGGAAACACCCTGTATAATTACATTGACCTCTATCCCAACCATAGAATTATAGCCACCAATCAACCCACCCGCCCCCATCCCGCTCGGTCAATTTTGGACATTTGCATTGCTAGAAACTTTGATAGCCGCTGCAGTGCAGAAACTCTAGAAATCCTAAACAGTGATCACTTCCCTGTCAAAACTATAATCAAATATGATATACACTGCACGCCACAGAAAAGAGCCCCCAATGCGAATGACTACGATTGGCCGAGTTTCTCAAA
Organism: Leptura quadrifasciata; assembly: GCA_963675555.1. Taxonomy (NCBI): domain Eukaryota; kingdom Metazoa; phylum Arthropoda; class Insecta; order Coleoptera; family Cerambycidae; genus Leptura; species Leptura quadrifasciata. Next base: position 49,016,303 of record OY776680.1, on the reverse strand, counting down.
ATTCCTATCCGCCCGCATCCCTAACAACCCTTCCTGCGATACCCCGGCGGAGATCGACCAAACAGTAGACACCATAACAAGACTAATCCTCGACGCACTTGACGCCAGCGCAAAACCTATCCCAATCAAATCCTATACCCGCCAACTCCCTCAGCAATTAATTGAACTTATCAGAGACAAAAATAGACTAAGAAAACGTTATATCAAAACTCGAAACCCGCAGTTACTGACCATCTTAAATGCAAAAAAAAAATAAATTGATACCGATATTAAACTTTTCAAAAATCAAACCGTAGAAAAATTAATTGCTTCCCAACCTGACGATCCCCATTTTGCCCCACGTATCTTTCGAAGAAAACCCACCCAAATCCCTCCACTACAAACCCAAGTTGGTGTGGCGACGACGGATCAGGAAAAAGCTGATTCCTTCTCTTCTCACCTCTCCACAGTTTTTATTCCCAATCCAATCCCGCAACCCGTACACGACCGGGTCCTCACTTATATCCAACAACTCGAAACCACCCCACTCCCACCTGGCACGGAACCATTATTCTTCGCTCCTTCAGAAATCCGATATGCAATTAACTCTCTCGAACCCAGAAAAGCTCCTGGCTTGGATAATATCCCCTCATACGCCATACAACATCTTCCCCCCTCTGCTTACCTTTTTTTGACCAAACTATTCAATTCCTGCCTGCGACTCGCGTACTACCCCGTAGCATGGCGAGCCGCAAAGATCATTAACATTCCCAAACCTTTAAAACCCAAAAACCTCGTTACCAGTTACAGACCTATTAGTCTCATCCCCTCACTAGCAAAAGTCTTCGACATCCTCCTCCTATCCACAGTCCAGGAGCACATCGAAAAGACAGGACTACTTAACAATTTTCAATTTGGCTTTCGTGCCAGTCATTCCACAACCCAGCAGCTCTTCCGGGTCTGTGAAATCGTCACTACCAACTTCAATCGAGGTCTACTTACAGGGGTTGTCGCCCTAGACCTCGAGAAAGCCTTCGACAAAGTTTGGCACCCTGGACTACTGTATAAGCTCCACGTCGCGGGTTTCTCAACTCGTATCATCAAGATGATACAGTCATACACATCCAACCGCAAATTTCGAGTAGTAGTCAATCAGGCATGCTCTCCCCTTACCCCAATCTTAGCTGGAATCCCCCAGGGATCATCCCTCGGACCTATTTTATTCAACCTTTACACCAACGACATACCACCACCGACGGACCACCGGACAACTCTTTGCTTGTACGCGGACGATACTGCAATTATCACGACCTCAAAAAACTTACAACTACTTACAGACATTACACAGCGACAAACCGACACCATAGTTAACTACTACGAAAGTTGGGGTCTTCCTACAAACCTCAATAAAACTGAAATCATCTGCTTTACAAAAAAACTCACTAACATTAATACCACCGTTAAAATTAAAAACCAAACTTTCAACTGGAAAGAAGAAATCAAATATTTAGGTGTCACCCTCGACAAAAAATTACTATTCAAAACACATATGAGCGATGTGAGAGAAAGGTGTCGGGGTCGGTGCTCCTCCCTCTACCCCATCCTCAAAAACGCCCCCATCAATACCGCCACCCTAATCTATAAGTCCTACATTCGCCCCATTTTAACTTACGCCTCCCCCATTTGGTATCCCCTGATTTTTAAAACTCACCAGACCCAACTGCAACGTACACAAAACAAAATTCTTAGAATAGCCACTAATCTTCCACATTCCACATCAATCAAATTCCTACATGACGTTACCGGTACACCTACACTAAATGATTTTATCTTTAAAAAACTCCTTCCCAACCTTGCGCAATCCCTAATTACCTCAACAAATCCCCTTTTTGCTAATCCTCTTACCACCAAATTTTCATATGCACCTACGCACCCCTCCCTTAACTACATCTATACCCCATAAACCCCACAATATAAAAATTGTAAATGTTGTTTGAAAAAATAATAAAAAACAAAAAAATAGAAAAAGATCCAAAAATGACTTAAAACATAAATCACAAAAAAAATAAAACAAAAAAATCAAAATCAAACAAAAAAATACACAAAACAATTTATAAAACAAAAAAAATAAAAACCAAAATATTCTTTACTCTATCATACTATTTTAAAATATCAACAGTCATTGGACAAACAAAAGAGCCATTACCACAGATCAAAAAAAATAAAATAAAAGAGCCATACACGGTGCACGCACCAACCTACTAATAACATTAACCCTTACTAATTTAAACTATAACAATACAACCTAAAACCAGCTGCAGCACATGTTCAACCTACAACACCGCTAGCCAAGGAGCAAAGTCACATAAATTCACGATAACCCAGGGCAAGCATCAACGAGATGGATAGCCCCATGCATAGCGCACACTTCACAGTCGGTCGTCGCATACCTACCTTGCACTGGCGAGAGCCAACAGCTCGAAACTGCAGTCTGCAACTGGTGTGTGACGACGGGCAAGGGAGCTCCTTTAAGTAGGATCAGTCTTTCGGCTGGTGTTTGTTGCAATCGAAGCATTAGCGTTTTGATGGTAATATGCGATTATTATACTTAACGCGCTAGATTTGTAACTTTGGTTGCAGTCTGGTTACTTTTCTTATAGTAAAATAAGGATTTATAGAGGAGTTTGCGACTAAAATATTATGTTTAACTGTGTGTTTGTTTTTATCGCATCGCATCGCATCGCATAGCACAGCATAGCTTCGCATAGCGTGCAGTGATACACGCTATGTGGCAACTCGCTTTGGCGTGACTGCTGCGCTCTGAATTCGATCTCTATGCAATGTCGGTGGGTAATGAATGTTGTCTGCGTCCTTTCTAATGTGAAACCCCCTTCCAGGTAGCTTTTGGCTTTGGATTTGGGAGTTGCCTACTATATGTGGTGCGTCTCATTTTTTATGTTTTATTTGTTGGCTTATCGGTGTTTTTATTGTGTTTTTAAAAATTGTTCAAAGTTTCGTTCAAAATGCCGTAAATTTATACAAGTGATGAACAAGTGGACATATTAATTATTTATGGTGAATGTAGAAAAGTTGCGGCTACCAATCTTTATGCCCATCGATATCCTGATAGACAAAGCCTTGCTAGAAATTATTCTAATCTTGTTGATAAAATTAAGAGAGCACAACAATGAACCCAAAGAAAATTTTATTATTGAATAAGAAACGAAATGTTACGGCTCGAGTGGAAATTTTAAGACAAATTGCGTTTGAATTAGAAATCAGCCACCAAACAGTAAGCCGAATTTTGCATAAATATAACTATAAATCTTTTAAATACCACTTGTACGAAAATTATTACGAACGTCGGATGAACTATTGCAAATGTACTTTACAGGAGAACGTGCGACCAAACAATGATTTTTGGGAAGGATTTTATTATCGGACGAATCTAGGTTCAAAAATTTGGGGTTATTTAACCGACAAAATACAAGATATTGGTCACAAGAAAATTTATATAGGCAGGGTAATTATCAAGGTCGATTCGGTTTCAACGTTTGATTTAGAATAATCGGTAGTACAATCTTTGGTCCAATAATATTTAAGGGACACTTGACTGGTCCCAGATACTTCAGATTCCGGCAAGATGAGATTGAGGACCTTTGGATTCCAAACAGGAAATGTATTTCCAACAATATGGCGCTCCTCTTCATAATTCAAGAATAGTAGTTGATTACTTTCGACAGAGATTCGATGACTGGCTATGTCAGGTGACCCCCGGCCAAGGTCAGAAATGCTGCGATATTATGAAAATATTGTTGCACAGTCATTTCTTCCTCATTTTCTGACAACATTATATAATCATTTTTCAGGGCACACTTAGCCCTATTTATTTTAGATACTATTGTTTCATATAGTTCAATAGTTGTGAGCATGTTTCCAGGATTACAAATCTTCAAATCAATTTTATTATACGTATTTTAATTGCTTATATTATCAAACTGTATTATTAGTTGGAATTAGTTTCTCATTAACAGAAAGCAATGACGAAATATATTCTATAATGTCGTCATATAGTGATGGATAGTATAATACGAAAAAAGTATTATAATAATAAATAAATAAACACCACAGAAATTAGACAAAATAAGCTAGCAAAAAGCTATTATAAATATAAAACATGTAAATCATGTGAAAACATATAAAAAATTGTCGATGAGTACGGTTTTATTACTTTTAGTAAAAAATTTCCCTTTTCAATATATTTGTTATTTGAATAACCCTGCCGAGTGTACGAGAAGTGATACCAGATTCAGGCATGGCGTGGTAGTTAGTTTTTAATATTTTTCCGAAACATAAATAAATATTGTCATAACTAACCATTTTGCCATTCTGTCGTCCCTAGACCATACAACCTAAAATATAATAATTGCCATCTGATCAGTTCTTTTATGTTTACCTTTAATAAAAAATCTATCTACCACATATAATTTGTAAGTAAAGTTGAAATAATTATATTGTGCAATTTAGGATTATAGATTTTGATTGATATCATTTTTAATAGTTGATTACATATCCTATGATAGTTTATGCATGTGATAAATATCCGCCGACCTAACGACAGAAACTTAATTTAATGATTTGTTTATATTTTTATATCTTTAAGACTTTTATTAATTACTAAAATTTCAATGAAGATATTCAACACATGACACGACAGCCCATAAGACAAATAGAAAATCTACAATACAAAATTGAAATTGTACGAACGCAATGGGAAATATTAATTTCAATTTCATTGCTATTATAAAACAAAGGTATGTTTATAATTTTAACTCAAATAAACATTATTAATGTTTTTTTCCTAATTTAAAATGAATTCGTCAATGTAATATAGGTACCTACATAGTTTGCTTTTTTAAAGTTAATTGGGTCTACATAATGATTAGTCTTAAACTGCCATAACCAACATTTTTGCATTTAAGCACTGATATAAAAAGCATTGCAAAAGAGCTTAAGGAATATATGGTCTTTTGGAAAATACTAAGGGCCGGTATCATATGGTAAAAAACTGGGATAAAATTATGTTTCCCCCTAAATACCAAATATATTTAAATTAATTGAGTATTGCTCATTCTTATGTTAATGTCTTTGTTTTATAAATAGTCGTAAGAAAAAATATCTTTTCTCAAAATTAAAACCATCTCCAAGGTATTAATAATGAAAAAGACACTTACGTAATGTAAAATTTGGTACATGAATGTTTCAAAACATACTGAACTGTAGCATTCAATTAGTTATTCAATAATAATTGGCTTATGTTATTTTTCGAACATTCGAGAATACATTGATTTAATGAAGTAAAAATCACTTTTACTTCACACATAGCTTCTACTCTTTTCTTCAAATACTTAAAATATTTTTGATTAAAAACTCAAGCAAGCTAAGCTGAGTTGGATAACAGGTCCATTGGTCAGTGCTTACGGCTCATCCACTTAACAAAGTATTTGATACAAGGTTGTTACTGCAAATATTTTATACTTATACGTAATTTCAATCCTTTGTCAAAAAAATTATTTGTATCTTTGAGAATACAAAAGTACGCTGGCAGGAAATTAATTACGCCATATTTCATAACTTATATTATTTTTACTTTGATGCACTAGTTTTTAACATCACCGTTAAGCTCAAGTACAGAAAATTACGTCATTTATCAACTAAAGTAACAATAAAAAAGTCACTGTTATAAAGTCCTTGTAGATAACGTAGTAGCACATATTATTTGCAAATAAAATTTTACATTTTATGGTTTTATTACTGTTACCGGATGCATATTTATTACTATATTAGTTTATAAAGGGTTTGTTATAAAAAAATAAGTGCACTAAAATCTTATTGCGTTTCTTTCATACAAGTTCCCTGTGAAGTATCCTTCAGAGACACATAAATTACAGAGAAGGTAATAAGCCGAATAAAACCTTGCTTCTAACTTGATATAGATCCTCTAGGGTTAATGTCCCTAGGCACAATTGACCTAGAGTTTAATTTTTCTGATTTACGTATTCGTTCGTTGTAAATTATATATCATTCAGGATAGGTCAATACTCTGGTCCATATGTGCAAATAACAGAAATAGAGTAGTGATTCCAATTACACGTGAAGCTTTTTCTCATTATATACATTGAATATGATTTATGTACAGTGGTTTTTAAGATATTGGAGAATTTACTTAGGTCAAAATAATGTGTACTCAGCTTCGTATCCAATGCAACTGAATTCTTATTACATATGTCTACATTGTCTACATTCTCTACTTAATGTAATCAAATAAGAATATTGTAATTGAAAACAATGTTTTGACAATGATGATAAAAAATATATTTGTTTTTCGAATACATTAAATGCCCCTCAGCTTTAGATAACAAATGTTGCTCTCGAGTACCAAATCCTTTACAAAGTCTGCTTACTGTATTTGCCAAGATTGATGATCCGTGAAGGATATAGGACCGTGCGCTGCCATTTTTTTAAATGAAGTGAGTTAAAAATTGGCCGCCTTCATTTTTTAATAGTATTTTGTGGATATTCAAGGAAAACATTAACAATGCCAGATTTCTTGATAAACCAAAGTTAATATTTCACTGTCTTACGAAAATACAAGCAAGAACATAATAAATTTACAACAAAAAAAGTATATTAAGCTCGAGAGTAATTTTTTTACATTAAAAAAAAAATACAGCATGTACCCAATTTTGCCGCTGCTAAATGGTTACGCCCTGATGTGTCCCCTTCTTCGCTTCACCCCATCACACGGCCCTACCAACATTTATGGTTGTCACAGATATTTATCATTTTTCTATGTAGTGGCACAAAGATTGATTTTTTCCGGTCATCGGACAACATTGCTATTATATACTGTATCTTATATATTTAATCATAATTTGTGAACGTTCTCACTCCAGCCTCTCCAATCAATTTAAGTATATCCGACATATCGCGGTCGTGTCTTTAGTCTGACTGCCAGTCGCCTTCTAACGCAGAATGGTCACTTTGGCCACTTCTATAAAGCTTTTCACGGTATAAGGCTGTCGGAAACCTATTTTGAACTTTATTGAGAAACGTCATTTTGGCACTGGAGCATCGGTAGTGATTGTAGAATTGCATGGTTTATCAAATGCTAATTCTTGTTTTAATTGCCAGAACTCCACTACTGTTCAAGCTGGTTAAGTAGGGTTTAAGAAACTTCAGTGGAGAAATGGTATATTCACCGGTCAAGGGAAAATGGAAACTTCACAAACAACGCAGCAGTAAATGACATGGTTTATAACACAATATTTTCTTGCAATTGTTCAAAAAAATACAAGCTTATATTAAACTACAGGCTTGGCTAATGCGCAGTACTTTAAAGCTAAGAGCGAAGATAAGGTTACTACTACGCATGATTAGCTACGACGTACGCATCACTGTATTCGGGCGGCATAGAGTGTGGAACGTGGATACTCTATGGCCGTGTAAAAAACAAAGATAAAATAATAACAGGGAAACGTCAGGCAGATCTGAAGGAAATTATGATTAGTTAAAACATACTTCATTTTACTTTAATCGAATAAAACATATATACTTAGCAGGATCACCTCCAAAGGGTTCAACGTGAATTGTCTGCTGCTATGTAAGGTGAGATAGAGAGACAATTGAACAAAACTTATAAATAACTATAATTAGCATAGGTAATAACGACTGATAAACAAATAATTATATCTATAAACAAATATTAAAAACAGAGCGAAAGAAACGTAGCATTAATATTTTATTCATTTTATAGGAAATGTTTCTTGGAAAAGTGCTTCGTTACAACGTTTTATATTTTGTTGCAATCATTTTTACTGGTTGGGAAATGATCATGGTCTGTACATAACTTTTGGTCTTTACAGATCCCTTGTAGAAAGGAATTCTTATCTTTTCCTGAAAGAATTTATACTTTATTTAATGCTTCGGCTGTTGTCTAGATTGTTTCAATATTTAAGATTATGAAAAATAATTAAAAATGTCACATCACTTTATCACCAGGTATTTAATTATCACGAAAACCAAGGCCTTGGAGCCCTGGATTGGATTCTGCACTTCAACAGAGGTCAACATTTTATTAAGAACGAAAATGATCTACAGTTAAGTAATATCCATTCGTTTTGGAACACTGTCAAAATAAAGTAGTGTGATTTGCAATCTCTCCGACACAGAGTGGTCCGAATAACTAACTTGGGAGCATAGATTTATTTTCTGTACATTTAAAGAAACATGACTTTAACGACAAGTTTCGTGAACATATACTGCCATTTCTCTAACACTCCATCTGAGCGGCATCGGCACTAAAATTGTTTGTAGAAAAAATAGCATGTTCTCCGTGGACTAAAAGCGATTCATCAGCTATAATTTATATATAAACATACTCCGAAAGGACTACTCTAAATGGTGACTGCAGATATATGGAAGGCTTTCACAGCATTTGCTTCTTCTTGCCCTCAAAGCTGGGAAAAAATTAAAATAATATAATAATAATAATAAACGTCTTTATTTTGAGGGCGAAGTTTGTCTATACGACATTCTTCCACTTAACCCTCGAATATCTATTATTCTATCTAATCTAATCTAAATGCATCACCTAACAACGTGTTAGAGCATTTTATTTAAGAAATATGAATATGTATATAATAATTACATACTAATGCCACGATTGTCATAGTTCTCAACTTGGTTGGCAAAGTACACATATTTGAATAGCTTGTAGTTTTTGGAATGACTGAAAGAAGAAGAAAATAAAGCGAGCGAAAAGCAATAAACTTCTACTTGCTGTAGGAACTAGTAGCAACCTTATTTACCAAAACCTGTTTTGGCTCGTCATTACACAGATATTAGGCAATTATTCTACAATGATTATTTCCTAAATTTATATATTTTAAGCAACCAGGAATTGAATTGAAACGTCAGTGCAACGTGGAAATTTTAATAAAAATGTGTTTTCTATAGCTCAGTATTATAAAAATTTATTGTTAGGAAATGTCTAAAATATATTGAAATTGTGTAAGAAATCTCTGCTACAGAATTTGTGAATATATTTGTGTGATTCAAAATCAAATGAACTTACTTAACGTCCATGTGAAGTTATTACAGTTAGATTACAAATATTGCATATTAAATATTACAAAAATATGTAATTTTAGAACTTTCGCTTGCGAAAGAAATAAATAAATCAAATATGATAATCTACAATATAAAAAAACTGGCTCCAGTTGTATCTCACTTCCCACAAATAAAACACTTAGGCGTTTTTAATGTGATAAGTTTCAGTGTAAAAGTCTACGGAGACAACTTTTTTACTGTAAAGGATATAATATGTCACATGGCGCTTCCCACGGAGCACGAAGTCTTTTGTAAAGAAATACCAAACCTCAGCTATGCAGTACTCAAGTTCAGCAATACTGGGTTTATAAAAATTATTGACGATCTTAATTTATATATGATGTCCCAATAGTGCATCAAAGTCCAATATCGGCCTTATTAAAAGACTTTGGAAAATCATTTTTTATGGAAGTGGCAGTGTCAAAAAGTGCACGTTTTAAAAATTATTTTGAAATATACACGGTGACTCGCTACAGTAGGGCATCTTCGAGGTAATTTTTATTTACTGGAACACCCTATATATTTTTCCTTCAGGTTTTTTTGTTTTGACGTGGCGTTGCCGAGTTATTCGAAAAAATATGAAAATTTTGGTCGGAACAAGGTTTAACAAATTAATTCTCTGTGTGTGTATTCCTATTAATTAAGGGGATTTATTTTGCAATAGGGTTTTCCCAGAAAAAAATTATTGCTGAAATACTTAACTCACGTAAAAAAATTATTTATGGCATATTTATTATCTTATTAATTTTACTAATAGTAACAAAAAAAACTTGAAGTTTGAAAAATATTGGGTTCATTTTAAACAGCCATAAATTGGCGCGTTATGACGTCAACAACCTGAAATCCAATCACAGAAGTTGTCTCTGTTCAAGATTGTTTATTAATCTTGGTCTCTGTTAACATAACATAACCTCTATTTATTGACAGCACTCAGCACTTTTCTACTTTAGGTAAATTATCAGCGGCACCTTTAACATATCCCTCTTCCACTTGATTCTATTTTGATTGTAGAATTAATAAAACATAAACCAGAAACTGATAAAATAATATTTTCACTACAAACAATATAAACATAAAAATATAAATTTAACGTTTTAGGTTAGTCATCTGATGTGTAATGTCAGTGAAGGTTAAACCTAAACTACAGTACAAAATATTAACGTCCTACGCTTTCACGAATAACTTGTGCGGCATTTATCTGGATTCTGATTGGCCAATATTTACACGTCCACTGCTAGTACAAGCATTACAAATTGAAATTCTGAGAAGTTTTAGAGGAAAGCTTTCTTTAACACACAGTTAGAATCTATTACAAACTAATTATATCCATAATCTCATTGGTTTTCCGGTTAGATACGTAATTCTGGCGCGTAAAAATGCCCGTTTTAAAAAGCAGTGAAATTATCAGCAAGTTGTTTTAACGACATTTTCTTAGAAATAATTCTTATTAGAAAAGTAAATTGTTGTAAATTAATAAAATGTTTTATTATATCATTTTCACGACACAGATTGTTAACATAAAATTAGTGGGAAAACCCTATTATGTAGATGTACTACGACGACATAACCACCAAATATTGATTATAATTATACAGGGTGTATTTATACTAGCGCTAATTCAGGACTTTTAACGTGAATTTTCTCAATTTTTTCAAATGGACCATTCTGTATTTTATTGTATTTTTGAATTGGCACGTTAATTCTCTACGATTTTTTTGAATAATATTCTATACCTAAAATCGATATTTCCAGGGATATTTTTACTTTTTCATTAAAAACCGTTAAATTATAATACTTTTCATTTCTGACTGATCTGGTAGCCATGATTTTGGCATAAAGTGAGAATAGTTGAATGTAGTGTTAAATTTTTTTTCAGGGCGCGCCTTGGTTACCGCAGTAGAATTTTTTCACAGTTTAATTAAATCACATTTGAGTCTATCCTAAAGATTTATAAATAATAGTTTAATATTACAAAAAACCAAACATCTGGAAGTCGTTGGAAAGGTAATTTTACGCTGAATTCATAAACATAAAACTATATAGGGTGTTCCATTAAAGAAAAATTGACTTCGAAGATGCTCCGCTGTAGCGAATCACCTTGTACATTTCAAAATATTTTAAAAATGTGCGCCTTTTAACACTATACCACTTACATAAAAAAAATAATTTTTCAAATTCTTCTAATACTTCCGACATTGGACTTTGACGTACTATTGAGACACCGTGTTTATGAGGTAAACCATATGTTACGTTACCATTTAATAATAAAAATTTCTTCGCCATTATATGTTTTTAAAGTTTTGTTTCAGATCTTGAAAATTTGTCCTATATATTTATTACGGTCGCCAGATCAACGCCTAATAGATATAGTTACGATACAAATGGGATATGGGCCTTAGTAATCTATGACTGGAAGATGCATGGCGAATGTTTAGCAGTCCCATACTATCTCGGATTGACCTGCATGAAACCTATTGCTTTTATCGTTGCTTGGCTATAGGAGTAAATGGCAATAAACTGATTAACAGTGCCTTGTATTATCATCACTTTTGCACAACAGTATATAGCGAACACTTGAGTTTGAAATACTGTTGCATATTTTTTAGACTTATTGGGATACTGACTTTCGACCCTATCCCGTATATCCCGACTTCGACCTCCTGTCTTGGGGTTGTCCGTGTGCAGATATACTAGGCTTCCCTGTCTGGTATTATAATTTGAAAGCTTTTATTGAAGTTGTACCTTGAGTTTATTATGTCCAGGAGCATACTAGAATAGGATCTGCATCTTCAGTGTAACCACTGGTGCTCTGTTCTCTATTGTTGACTAATTGGTATAGGATCTTGCATTAGACTTTGAGCCATGTATATAATATATATGTATATAATAATCACACCACAGGTAAATACGACCCCTTTTATCCCGGAAGGCTCTAGAAGAGCCTTATGTGGGAGGGACAAGGGACACACACCCAATATCCGTGTATAGTGGAAAAATCTCTTTCACAGTATTTTCCACTGCCACGACCGGGGATCAAACCCGGAACTTTTGGGTGAGAGGCAAGTGCGCTCACCTCCCGACCACCAGTCATACAATATGCATATATACATATACAGATAGTGGCAGCCAAGTACGTACACGGACTGACTTATAGGTATCTAGACATTTCATGTTCCCAGGAGCTAAGCAGATTGAATGCACAACGATAAAAGGAATGATCGAGACGGCTGCGGCTTATCGCATGCTATATGAAGGTATTTACATTCATTCGTCTTTGAGCAGAAACGTATAAACGTTTGTTTTGAAGAATATTTTACATTGCTAATTTAATAAAATGGTTACCGAAAGATGCCAGATAATTAAGTGTTATTATGGTGGTCGTTCAATGCATGCAGTTAAAGAAATATTTCAAACTACATATCCAAATAGGGCTTCTCGTGCACTAGACACAATCAGTGGAATTATAAACGATTTCGAAAGACATGAAAGAAATTCTCACAGCTTCTGCTAAAGCAATTGCTGCGGCGGCAGCAATGATTGATTGGTCCATTTTTCATTAATGGTACACTAAACGGCATTAAGTACTTAAATCTATTGTAGAAGCACATTGTTTCGGAAATTAGATGACGACGATTTAACGAGAGAGTTGTCGTTCTCATGACTGTGCCGCAGTTCAGGATTTTCTGAATATTTCTGAACATTTCCAGGTTGTTTATTGAGTGGACGGGGAACTAGATTTCCTGATCTGGCTCCAAATGACTTTTTTTGTGGGGCCACATAAGCTCTCAAATCTTTGGCTTTCAGGGAAGCAGGGCTAACAATTTCGCGAAGTTGCGGTTGAAAATCGCAAATACTTTCTAACAAATTAGCCCGAATATGTTGCTAAATTTCAGAAGAACTTTTTATGATCGATTAGGTTATTGTTCAGCTCAAGAAAGGGGCCTATTTGAACATTTATTATAATTATTTATTTTTCGTTTCAAAATTATTTTGTTATTTTAAAAATGTATTTTATATTAAAAACATTCTCTTATAGCGCTTCTTAGGGCCGAGTCATTCTGCCCTTTATAAACTTTATCAGAATAATTATAATTTTTAGATGCTGCGACACACATATACATCTAAATTGAATAATTGAACATGCGTCCACCTCAACGAACAACAACGTAGTACTGACTGTGTAACTGCCTGATTAATAAATATCAAAGAAACTATTTGTTAGAGGAAATCGTTTCTACATATCTGTTGCCGCGCTGATATAAAACTCAAGACACGATTTTCTGATAAAAGTTTGAATATCCTCAGGTATATTTGCAACAAATGCGTTGCACTCTCGCCCTAGGTCAATTGCCTTTAAATCTAGAAATATGTTTGGGTTTTTGCAGTTGATATTAAAAACATTAATAATTCAGGTTTAACATAATGCGATAGAACTTGTTTAAATATTTTTTTACACTGGAATGATAATTCGTGTATTAATAATTTCTTTCCTTGAAATAATGCATTAAATGTGTAAAAATAATTTAAAATATAACTTAGAAATAACAAAAATGCCTTAGTGTAACTATTGTTAAATTCATTAAATATAAAATCGGCCGCTTTCAAATTTTCCTCAATTCTTTCGACTTGAAAAAAATTAAATAATACTGTCCAATATTCTAGTACCCTTTTAACGGCGTGTTGCATGCTTAACCACCTAGTCGCAGCTAATTATAACATTTTTTTTTGTTCAGTTTGAAAAAATTCTTGCATTTCTGCAAGCTCTGCAGTGCGTTTTGCAGAACAAGAAAAATAGCTTGCTATACTTCTCACAAACTCCTCTGGAGTCCTTCAGGGTTCGGACTCATATGGAAAACCTTGAAAATATGGAAAACTCAGGGAATTTTAAAATTCCTTTAAAAAACATAGAAATGACAGGGAAATTCATAAATTTTGCAAAAAACCTGGAATATTAAGACCCGATATGGAAAACAATACATTTCCTAGGACTTTCCATTGTTATTTTACATTGTTTTCAAAATTACGGTTATAGATTTAATTAAACAAAAAGTTATTTAAAAAAGTCGGCTATGCCACTGCATACGATCTGTTATTGTATTGTGCGGACATGACCGCGTGCCTCTGTCTAATGACGAATGAGAATATCTGTTTATTAATTTGTCAATAACAAAGAAAGATATATTCTAGGGATGGGCAGAATCGGATGCTCAAGAATGGGAATAATAATCGGATACTGGGAATCAGAATCTTATACAGTTCAAAGTTCACAAAATATATCTTTTAAAGGGTAACTATAAAAACAAAATTTACAGAAATTCTACAAAGATTTTTTTAAAATGCCCAAATTTTCGTCACAAATGCTTCCTACAACAATGTAGAACACATCTATGAAAAAATAAACTCGTAAAATTGCAACCCCCCCTTCTTAATTTTATACTCAAGTTTCGAAGTAGAATTAATTAGTTATTATATTTAAAATTATGTTTAATATGTGTCAAAAAAAAATTTGTTTGGTCATGGAAAACCTGGAAACTCAGGGAATTTTTTCGACTACAAGAAGCCCGAACCCTGTCCTTGGCAACTTTGAACATGCATTGCTTGTCACTAACGCCGATGAGTGACAAATGCATGGCAAGACAATCAAGGCAGAAGTTTGTTCTTGCAATCGCGTCATAAATGAATTATTTTTGCCCAGCATCACACTGGCATTGTTCGAGGCAAAACCTATAATATTTTTAATAGGAATATTCTTTGTTTCTAGACAGTTATTGAACGCAGTAAATAAATGTTCCGCATTCGCATTTTTTGTATCGATAGTTAGTAATTCCAGTACTCTGTCACATACTCTACAATCATCATCTACAAACTTAACACACACACAAAGCAACTTATTTGCAGATGTTTGTACTTTCGTCAATTAAGACACTGAACAAATTGTTCTGAAGAACTTTAGACAAATCTTGAGTTTGTTTTTGACCTAAAACATTTTTTATGATGTTAGTTGTTTTTGTTCGACCTAATTTTATATCCTTTAATATTGTAGAATCAGAAAAACTATTTTTCAAAACGGGCACTAAATGCTCAACTATTTGAAAGACAACATTATGATTAGCAAAAAAATTAGATAATTGAATTTCAGCACTAGAAACTTGTTCTGCATGGGCAGCGGCAGGATCTTTTCGAAAAAATTTAGCTATATGTTGTACACCTTGTATTTTTGAAACATTCTTCTTGTGCTTCTCTGTAGCTGCATGTTTTTGTAACTCTGACTTGCCACGCCTCAATTCCTTATTATCACATGCTTTACAAATACAAAGATATGGATTGCTTATATGTTTTTTAAGCCAACCCTTGAAATCAGGAATTTCTAGCCAATCCTCCTTAAATTTTTAGGAATATAATTTTTGTTTTAGCTCATGCCGAATTTTTCTTTTTTTTACAGGAGTCGCACATCTAGATGTGGACGGTTGTTCTCTATGTAAAATAAAATACTTACTATAACTATATTATTTTGTTATTAAGATTTAAAACTTACGAGTCATATGACATGGATGAATCAGACATCAGAGAGTTAAAATGTACAAGATTTATTACACCAAAACACCACTTGGTTATTATTGCTGGGCCATCAGCTAACACACAAAATCACAAACATGAATAGCTTTTATACACTAACTACTACTAGTTGGAACTTGCTTGCTGCTAATACCGGCGATTCCCGCGTAAAAGGTGAATTTAATTTATAAATGCGTAGGCAGAAGCCAGGAGCGCAAGTGCCGCAAGTTCAGATGCAGATAGAATAGAAGTTGCCTGTACCCTACCTACTGCTATATTATTCCTACTGCATCTGGAGCTCAAAATAACAAATAACTCATCTGACACGACTGTTAAAGCGTCGATCAAAAAAAATCCCTAGATTGGCCCAGATAAAGTCGTAAATTCCCCTTTTCCCCAAATAAAGGAATTTTTCATATTTCCCCTAGAACTAGGGAAAATTCCCCAAATCTGGCAGCACTGGACTGACCTGTCAATAATAAAGGAAAGAAAGGAGAAGGGACAATCATGTGACAGACAGTGTTGGTAATATCGTTTGCTTTGGTTCAGTTCTATATTTAAATTGTTTTTATAATTATGGAGCCTAATTTCGTTAAATTTATGTAACAATACGGCTAGTTACTCTCTTCTCCTGAGTTCGACTCTCAAGTGTTGCAGATGACAATGTCGCAAGAAATTAAAGGAATAGTTGTGTGTAATTGTTTGTGTGTGTTTGTCCCGGTTGAATTGCTAATCGTAAACTTCGCCAGGACGTTAATCTAAATAAGGGAAATGAAAAAGAATCAAAACACAGTCCAATATGTTTTTGAATAATCAAGTTTTCTCATAAATGAAAGTTAGTATACATGAGACATTTTATCTTCTAATATTAATTGTATTTTAAATTTTTTTGTGTAAGCTACAGCTCAGAAGTAGTCAAAACGCACATAAATATTAATATTTGAATGACTGACAGTTTTCTCAAATCATCCGTCATGATAAGACGATTCATTTTACTGTATTATATTTCGCTTATGGCTTTGGTTGTTGAAAAGAGCAGCTATAGAATTTGTGAAGTCAACAGAATATAATACATACGTTGAGAATGTAAACTGATAGAGGGTGACTTCTTACAGGATAACTATAAAATGCTCTTTCAAAGAAATATTTTCTGTCTATGTAAGCGTATTACTTTAACTTTTAAACTGTAATATCTGTATTAATCAGATATTTCAGGTAGCTCTAAAAATGCATCTTATTGTATGGTTCGATATGTTCGAAAATACCAATATGACATTTTAAATTATAAGCTTTCATACTATGAAATAACCCAAAAATATGCATGGTAAATTATGTTTCAATTCTAGAAAAAAAAATTATATATTTTAAAATGTTGATGAGTAAATATGTCATTTTCAGGGAATAAGTATAAAACAATAAGCAGTAATCGATGATTGTAAAACAAATCAGTACCGCGACAGTATCCTATTAAGAGGAATATGGACAGCATATGCGGATATGCTAAGTGGAATATCCAAGAAATATAGTAAACGCAGGTCGCTCTAGCAGCTTAATTTTAACGAATTTCTCAACAGCATTTTGAACGAATAATGGTAACTAGTTCCAGAATCTGACCAATTCTTTTAAAAGTTCACTAGCCCAGTATTGAAAAAAATCACAGACTGTTATTTGACTGCATAATATTTCCCCCAACATTTGAGCTAGGAGCGATTTTGTGATTTCGCCTCAAGGTGTGGGTGTCCTGAATATGAAGCCAATTTTTAAAAAAACTTTTCTGGATTCAGGGGACCTGAAAACGTGTACATTCACCAAAATCTCAAAATCGATCTTTGCGCGATCACAATAGTTTCCTATAAGTATATACGTATAGTCGGGTACAGTTTTGCTGGGCAGTCAAAGAACGCAACAAAAACTTCACGAGGTTTTTGTTGCGGTTTTGTAACGGTATTTTATTGAGGTCGTAAAGTTTTTGTTGCGTTTTTGCCTACCCAGCAAAACTACCCGACCATAGTACGATTACTACGTATATGAGAAAGTAAAACTATCTAGGGTGCTGATTAATGTATAAAAGTTAGTCGTGCTTTCGATTAACCTGGAAATGCATTTTTGAATCTACTTATATTAAAAATTATATACATATTTATACCAAAATATTCTGCAGGTTGATTTCAAACTTTTATCTTGAAAAATAAAGAAAAAGTCGGGTTGCACTTGGTGTTGTAGGCATCTGGTATATATATACATATATCAATAATGAAAGGATAAATTGGCGAATATTTCTTTGTCGCCTCCTAAAGATAAAGAAAATTTAAAGCGGATAGCGTAGTAACAGCCGCGTCCTTTCGACCGGTATCAAAACACAATCTCACGCGTGTTTCTATGGAAACGAGAGCCTGGGATTGACCGTGGCGCCGACTTCGTCGACGCACCACGCGGTGACATTATGCGGTTAGAAATGCATGTTACAATTTCCTCATGAGGAGTTATCGTTCATTGTTTTAATTGCAATTAGCGCCATGCTGTGGATTGGGAAATAATTATTGCATACACAATACACCCATCTCGGCAAAGCGATATGTTTATTACTCGAAAGCCGGACGTCTCTCTCTGATGCAGGTAACAAATAATTTATATATCGATTTATTTATTGCAAGCAACAATTTGTGTTCTGAATTTTCATTTATAATTATTATATTATTATAATCATTTGAAGCCTAAATTTTGTTTTAATAATAGTTATTAATTATGACAAAATGATCAGCATACCTATTTGTAACATTATAAGTGACTTTTACCTTTGGTGCTTTAGCTGCGTGGTTGCTCAGGTCATAATCTATAGGCATAAAAAGACATGTGAAACCAGATTTTTTCTTACGATTACATGCGGAGACACTCGGCTATCGACCAGACACCAGACCATATTATTTGATATAACACTGACTCTTGCGTGGAACTCTTTGCCTTTAAGAGGATACCGAACGGATTTAAGCCAAGAAAGATTCCACGGCAATTTTCTGTTATGTGTAAAGATTTTCGCCAGATATAACCATATCTTGCGTCAAGTTTTAGATATGCCAAACCAAAAAGGTAATTACCGAATTCTTATAAACTCATTCTGGTTACCATCTGTTCTATGTTTTTAGGATCAACGAGATATCTAAGTCACACAGTTCAAAATGAAATGATTGAGTGTTTAGGCAACAAACTTGAAGATCGTTTGCTTGAACAAGTTAGAGCGGCACCATTTTTCGCCATCATCTTGGATACTATACAAGGCATTTCAAAGGTATTAGCATTGTCGTGAGATACGCAGTAATATCGAAATTAGGAAATTGGCAGCCTGTCTGTATAAAAGTTCATGGTTGAGTTATCAGTGCCCGGTTTGTAATTTTTCGCTCCCGGTGTAATTAGCTTTTTCAGTAGTTTTTGATCGAGAAGCGGATTTGCAGTGTGCAAAAAGTGACAAGGACAGTGAAAGGGACATATACTAGTGAAGTAGGGCCCATGAGAGACTCGGTAAGGGATTTTGCATTTAAAAATAATTTTTCTAATAGACATTGACATTTGTCAAAATTCCAATAGTAGTGAATACAGCAAATTTTTTCTCGGCCAGGACGATTTTCGCATTAAATTTTTCTAGATAACAGTGAAAGTAGCAACGGAACATAAAACATAACCTTAAAAGAAGGGATTTTTCCTAACGAATACTTCCCTCACCGACCGTCGATTAAAACCGGTCGGGGGAACATAACCCCAAAAGGGTTTTGCTAGATTTTTGGGGACGACCGGTCGGGCATCCTTCAGTGCGGGCCGCACCATAACCGAAAAGATAGTGTTGTAATGGCTACAGGACAGAATATAAAGAACATAAAAGTGGTTGATGCTGAAATGCCGGTGAATATAAAAGGGCAGTGTTGCACCTACGTGGGGGTATACTAACCCAATCCCCGTTACTCACATGGGCGGAGAGTCGGCAGAAGCCCACCAGAAGTCATGAGTCAGGCAACGAAACGGACAAAAGTGCTATCAGCACAGATGTGCAAGTGATTCGTCGAAAGGTCAAAAGGAAGACGCAGTTAACCATTGAAAAGGTAAATATGGATAGTGCCTCTGACGGGAATCAGAGCACTATCAAAATGATTGTAGACGGCGAGTGCCGAGCGGATAAGAGCGGCGACATATTTAAATTTAAAAAAGACAGAGATTGACAGATACCAGCGATCCAAAGTTTATACACCCAGGAGCTGGAAAGCCAATGATTGTGGAGAAAAAAGCGCAGGTAGCGGTGGCCAAGAACCGCTTTGAGGGGCCATCTCCGTTACCTGCGGACATGAATGTCACACCCCCGCCACGGAAAGATAACGATGAGGAAGAAGCCACCAAGAAAGGGCCAACTGAGAGGAGACCACCGCCTGTGGTAATCCACGGTCATCTTGTCAACCACAGGAGTGTAAATGATTATCTGAAAGGGCAATTAAAACATAAATATTACTGGAAGCACAGTCAAAATAACACGGCTCTGCAGGTCACCACCAAGGAAGACTGGCAGACCATCAACAATTGCCTAGAGCAGAGCCGTGTAGAATACCACACGTATACCCCCAAGGACGAAAAAACCCACGCCTTCGTTCTTAGGGGGCTTCATCACGACGTGGAAATTGATGATTTAAAAGAAGAATTGAAAACGGCGCATAAGAGAATTGTACGTTATGAGAGGCACTAGATACCCCACCTATCTGCTGATCACAGACAACAGTATAATACCGAAAGAGATTTGCAGAATAGGGTGCGGTACCTGGACTACACGTCAATAACGTGGGAGCATGTCAATAATAAAAAACTGGTCCAGTGCCATCGATGTCAGCAATGGGGCCACGCCACGGTCAATTTCAGGACAGCCCCCAACTGCCTCAAGTGCGCAGAAGCCCACCTAACGCGCACATGCACTAAGAGCCGGGACACCCCCGCAAAACGCATTAATTGTGGGGCACCGCACTCGGCCAATAGTATCACGTACGTAGTCTACCGGAAGAAGGTAGAAGCACTTGAGGGTAGAAATGTCAGAATTCCACCAGCGCCTGCTATGCGCTACATGGCAGCGCCGCCGTCTAAAAGCAACATATGGAAGAAACGAAGAACCAGGGCTGCCCAGCCACCACCACCATCCACCAGGACGCAAGAGGAAAGAAGGAAGCCAGCGCTGCTGCCCACCCCTCTCCCTAGAAATGGAGCCTCGACCACTACGAGCGAAAAAATAGAACTCCTTAGGCAGCAGCAGCGGCCGGCGCATGTCCTCATTGATTGATTTGGACAAGCTTTTGGCGTTGTACCACAATTTGAATGATGAGCTGGAGAGATGTTCCAATGCAGGGGACAAATTCTTCGTTATGCATTGCTTCCTTGAAGCGATGCCAGAAAACGCTTTTTAAATTAACATAAAAACCTCTTCCTGGAACGCCAATGGTATAGGTAACAAAATTTCTTTTCTTATTAACTACATGTTGAGGCATAAAATCGCTATTATGTTGCTAAATGAGACAAAACTTACCAGACGAGACAAGCTGCAAATCCGAGGGTATACAGTACACCGTAAGGATAGGGCGGACAATAACAGAGGAGGCGGGGTAGCCATACTCATAAAGTCTGATATCGCGCACACGCACCATTCTGTACGGAACACCACCGTGGAGAATATGTATGTGACGCTGGAGGACGGCATGAGTATCATTGCCGCGTATAACAGACCATTGAACGGCTTCACGGCGGGTTGTCTGGAGAATTTAATGAACGCGAGTCCACGCTGTCTGCTTATAGGCGATCTTAACGCTAGGCATCGCAACTGGAACTGCCATCGCAACAACGCGAACGGCAACACTCTGTTCGACTATGTGAATAGTCGAAATGTCATTCTGCAGTATCCGGACGATCCCACGCATTTTCTGGACAATGACACAGCGCCCACAACTTTTGATATAGTGGTCAACAACGCCGTGAGAAACTCCACGGCCCCCGTGGCCCTGGTGGAACTCACGTCCGACCACAATCCCATTGTATGTCAAGGGAAGACATAACACGGGAAGTCACATCCTATAGAGGCGCTGACTGGCGTCTCTATAAGGCATACATCAACACGAATTTAACACTCGACAACACAATCAACACTCCCGCCGATTTGGAAAATGTTGTGGAAGAGTTTACACGGTTGCTTCAGGATGCCAAGCAGATTGTTGTCACCACTATAACCATAAACCCGAACAGAGACCGACTCGACGAGGCGGTCATACGAGACATACACGAAAAGAACAGACTGAGACGGCTTTGGCAGCGAAATCGCGATGTCAACGCTAAGGCCGAGATGATCAGACTGCAAAGGCAAATCAGAACCTCCATCAACACTGTTAAGAACCAGAAATGGGGGGACACATTGGCAACACTGAATCCTCAGGACAACTCGCTGTGGAAGTTGACGAGGGCCCTTAAGAATACGCGGGAGGTTATACCCGCCCTGACACGCGCACATGGACAGACATCGTTGACAGACGCGCAGAAAGCGAGTGACTTAGCTAACCACTTTGAGACTATACACAACACTAATATTCCCAACAATCCTGAACACGACCGCATTGAAAATGATGTACATGAACTAATTGATCATGACATATAATTGACGCGACGAGAATTTCTGACGGTCATGACCGAGCCCTCGGAAATAGCAGAAATTGTCAAAAACTTACCAAACAATAAAGCCCCGGGGAAACACTGCGTCGAATACAAGCTGCTCAAATACCTCCCGAGGAAAGGTATTGTGCAATTGACGTATATCGTTAATGCGATCCTGCGGCTACAACACTGGCCCAGCCAGTGGAAATACGCCGTGGTCATTCCCATCCTCAAACCGAACAAGAACTCGAAGCTCGCTGGCAGGTACAGGCCCATCTCGTTGTTGTCGGTGATCTCCTAGTTGGTGGAGAAGGTCGTCCTGATCAGGCTCGATACTGTTCAGGAGGAGCTTCACATCGACGATGAGTCCCAGTTCGGCTTCAGGAGGGGCAGGAGCACAATGCAACAGGTCGTTAGGATAGTTAACGATGTCAAAGTGCAATACAACCTCGGGAAGAACACCACCATGGTGCTCCTTGATATTGAGAAAGCGTTCGACACTGTCTGGATCCCGGTATTACTCTACAAGCTCCATGGCTACAACTTCCCGACTCACCTCATAAAACTTATTCACTCGTTTCTGACGGGCAGAACCCTGCAAGTTAGGGTGAATAACAAACTCTCAACACGGCGGGACTTCCCAGAGTTCCCGAATACGAAACTGGCCAAGTACGCCGATGACACAGCCATGTACGCGCATTCTCATAACGCGCAAGCAGCGAATATGCTGTTGAAGGCGCACATGGCTCGTGCGACGGCTTATTAAGTGGAAGATTCGAGTGAACGCCGAGAAGTCTGAGGCGATAATCTTCACGGGTCGGTTCACTGAGAACAAAATCATAACACCCATTTCGATCAGGAGAAACAAAATTCCAACCAAGAGATGCGTCGACTACCTGGGGGTGAGACTTGACCAAAGACTGACGTTCAATACTCATATAAATGAGACAATACGGACGGTCTACTCCTTGTCCAGGAGTCTGTATACGCTCATGGTCAGGGGTAGCAGACTCAACAGACAGAATAAGAAAGTGTTGTACACGATGGTGGTTTGGCCGTCCATCACATACGCGGCGCCGGTGTGGTGCAGCATACCGGCCACGACAATGAAAAAACTCCAAGTGCTTGAACACAAATTTATGCACCTCATATCGAACTCAGGAAGATACACCTCCCTCAGAGACCTATACGCACGCTGCAACGACATAACCCCGATAGCGCGCTACGTCCAGCACATCTCTCAAAACTTCTACTCGTTCAAGCTGGGCGATAGTCCGCTAACAAGACACATAACACAAATTAGACAGCATAATGCCCCATTTCGGATCAAACACCTTTTACCGTACCAGACGCTACCGATTTTCCGGCAACCACTATAGCCAAGTTTCACAAACAATACCTTTCACTAATCCTATCCATCTTTCACTAGTATTTCATAACCTTTCGCTCATCTTTAAACCTTTCCTGTCCCCCTCTTCCTTTCTATTTGTGTATTTTTGTTGCGTTTGTTTTTTCTTCGTTTCTTTTTGTACATGTCTGGTTTTGTTAAAAGTTAATACCTATTTTTATTTTATTTTTGTAAAAAGGAGTTTAGGTTAAGTTTATTGTATTGTTGTTTCCACCCACCCAGACCTATTCCGCCAGATCCTGCAATCCGCCACCACGTCAGCACGGTGGTTGCACGATCGATTCCGGAACAGGTCCTGGTGAGGCAACTTTTTGTAATGTTAATATTAATAAAGGCTATTTGAATTGAAAATTGAATTGCATAAAAATGAAAGAAGTATTCTTAGGTTTCTACGCAACCACCAAACACGGGGCAGCAGATTTAGTAAACCAGGTGACAACAGTAATATTTTCTGACAAAAATATAGATTTAAAAAAGTGTGTGGGGCAAGGTTATGATGGGGCTAGTGTAATGAGCGATATCTATAGTGGCGCGTAACAGCGGACTAAGGACATTCAGCCAAACGCAGAGTATGTTCATTACACTGCCCATAATTTAAGTTTGGTTATAAATGATGCTGTTAGCGGTTCTATGGAAATCCAAATTTTTTTGCAATTATGCAAGAACTCTATAACTTTTTTGAAACAGTATTAAGCGTTGGAACCTATTGTCGAAATTCACTGGTGAATCCGAAGTCATTTAAAAAAAATTGAATCTGTCAAGATGGTCTAGTAGGATTAACACGATATCTGCAGTCAAGGTTCGTTTTTTCGATATCATTAAGGCTTTGACTGAAATAGTCCTAAAAAGTGACAGTAAAGAAGGCCGTGACGAAGCAGGTATGATAAAAACAAAAATGCTTAATTTCGGGTTCGTGTTGCTCTGCGAGTTCATGCAACGTGTATTGAACGATATCAATTTTGTTTCCAAAACTTTAGAATATCGATTTGGGCAAGAGCTCTAAAAAGGGCTAAAGAAAAATTAGAAAAATATAGAAATGATTTTGAGTCATTTAAGAGCAAGGCAACTGAAACTGCAAGAAAATATGGTATTGATCCTAATTTTCAAGTAAAACGGCAAAGAAAAGTGCCAAGGCATTTTGACGAACTAGCCTCAGACCACCTATTCAGAAACAAGGAGTTCTTTGAAGTAAAAATTTTTAATAATGAGCTTGACATAATCATATCTCAATTAGATACGCGTTTTGAGGGCATGAGTGCACTTTGTAAAACATTTGATTTTTTAATTCCGAAAACTTTAATAAGTATGGACATGGATGGGGCCGATGGCGACGAAGAGGACACACTGGTATGGGATAGTCGTGGTATTGATAATAAGATAATACAAAAATGTGATCAATTTCAAATTAAATATTCTGATATAATAGGCCCCAATTTTTCGTTACAGTTCCTTAATGTTTAAAATTTAGTGAAGTGAAATGAGGAATTGACTGTTCATCAATTATGTAAGGTAATTATAACGAAATTCGGAGTTCTTGAATGTGACGTTACGGAAGTGTATACTGTAATGTTATTGCTTCATACTATTCCTGTAACTTCTGCAGCAGCTGAAAGATCCTTATTAAATTATTAAAAATTATTTAGGAAATAGGGTTGCACAGGATCGACTCCGACATTTATCATTAATTGCAATCGAGAATAAGACAGCATCACAGTTAGATCTGAGCAAAGTTATTGATATATTTGCAACAATAAAAGCGCATAAAAGATTGTGACGGCAAAACCATTGTTCACTGGTAATAATAATTATAAAGAAACCATTTTTATTTTTTATATATTTTTTATAAAGATCTTATTATTCTTGTTATTGTTTGTTAATGGTTACATAACATAATATATGTAAATTCACTAATTCACACCTTTGATCTTTAATGAAAAAAGAACATTGTGCTATTAATAAAACAACTGATGAGATTTTTATTTAATTGGGGGCCCAAAAATATTTTGCACCGGGGTCCTTGGCCACCTAGTTACGCCACTGATTGTTATCAAATTATGACTGATATTAAAATGTTCGTCCGCCGATCAATTTCCTCTAAGGCCAATATCAAGGGAAAACCAGTTCATATCAAAATTTAGAAAGTTCGTATTAGATAGAGGGAAAAACCTATAGTTTTCAATGTATAAACGAAAATGTTATTAACATTATACACAAAAAAGGGGTTGAAGAGGATTGCAACTTTTGATGAAAACTTGACTTCGACAATGAACTGTCTAAAACAAGCTTTAAAACTCTGTTACGTATCTATAGAGATATAGGCAGAGTTCATTAATTGAGAACAATACTGCTCTGAAGTGTAGGCAGCTCATTATGTCTAGGTCGTGCATATGGTCGACTTCCTTTTGTCATTTCACTCCTGGCCTTTGAAGAATTCACTGCGGTCGTCTTTGAGCTGTTAAATTGTATCTGTCGCCATCATTCTGGAATTTGAGAGTTGAGACAACCATATTGGATTTTCCTAATTGTTGTTGCTTATTGTTGTTTTGGAGATAAATATTGAGGAATACTGCTCTTTCACCTTCTTTGCCATTAAACATGTGCTTCATTATTTTAGGCCGCTACGTGGGACTTTCGATGCCGCTACGTGGGGCTTTCGTTTTCTATTACATATTGGCTTACGCTAGTCTTTATTACCATCATCTGGGTTTTAAAGCTAACTGAGGGACATTTGGTTCGAGGCCGCCTCCAAGGACCTGCCACCTTTTGGGTCTGAAATCTGGAAATCTATTTAATATTTGGGCTGGTGAACGGACCCTGACAGAGCGAAGACCTCCTGTAATAGGTACTGTACGTTTTTATTTATGTTGAACAGTTGAATCAATTATTGGCGAGGGAGACTACCGGCAGACCGAGTAAAACAATCAAATTATTATTTCTATACGCATAAATAATATATTACACTATTATTATCTTCTAAAATAATAAATGTGTAGTAAAGTAAAAATACCTACTGCCAACGTCCAGTATTCCACTGTTTCCTATGCAATGAAATTGATTGGTTTATATATTTTGTTAAATATAATTTAGTTCGAGTTTTTCGCCAACTTTGATTACAATAAATCGCCAATAGATGGAGCTATCGGCAATTTGCGAACACCTCTTGTCTCTAATTTGATGACTAGAGGAATAGTGAAACGTTGTTATGCATTCGCCTATGTGGTACTGATGAGAGCTAAAAAGCTTGAAACTAGTTTACGGCTGGTGATGTACAACTGCTCTGCGCTGTAGTCCTTTCTTTAGGATTAATCTACCTGCTGGGGGCTTATTGCAATCAGATTTTATTTTGCATTTTCCGATTGAAGCTGGTGGCAACTAATCGATTTCCTTTCATAGGAAACAGTGGAATACTGGACTTTAGTAGTAGGTATTTTTACTTTACTACACATTTATTATTTTTGTAATAATTTATCCACTTTGCGTTAGCTTATATATTTTGTTATAATCTTTTGCCATCACTATTGCTGTATAAATCCGAAGGTAACTATCTATTGGTTCTGTAAACCCGTGTATAAATCATATAAATTACTTGAGATTGTCTAAGCTACGTCCTAATATATAAGTATTTTTTTTAATATAGTCTGTTTCGTGTTGCCTTTTAAAGGTCAAGTGTTTTACTTTCTCACCAAATCAGGAAAAGTAGTATCAATCTCATTTGAGTCATTGTATGTATAGAGCCCGGAACATTGATGTATAAAGGGCCATATTATAATTTCCTTAAAGTCAGAGAGCGTCTAAAAATGTGACGAGCGATATGAGGACTTTTTTATTGTATTTTGATCGTGTTTCGTGAAGGATGGGAGTGGAATAATTTTATAATTTTAAGAGTTTGGCAAGTTGATAAGTTTTTTCCAGGGGCCCTCGGCTTGGGGTCCCTTAAGATAACTTTATGAGGGCCCACTGGGATTATCCCATTTCCAGGGTCCTCAGCACGGTAACTGAAAGTTTTGAACTTCGAGAGAGTCAAGAAAATCTTTGTTTAAGCAATTGAATTTAAAACACATTGTTTCTTATTCGTTTTTTTGCAAATATCTCAAGCCGTATTGGTAAACTGAAAAAATAAAATGCAGACTGTTAACAATAAAATTTCTAGCAAATACTAAGTTCTCTACTGAATATATACCTAACCTCGCAAAAAAAATTGATAAGCGAATATT
Source organism: Leptura quadrifasciata (assembly GCA_963675555.1). Taxonomy (NCBI): domain Eukaryota; kingdom Metazoa; phylum Arthropoda; class Insecta; order Coleoptera; family Cerambycidae; genus Leptura; species Leptura quadrifasciata. The sequence continues at coordinate 48,988,316 of OY776680.1, read as the reverse complement.
TACATTTTTAAACAATTAAATATATTTTTAATACGAACGTACCGATATAGATACAATTCTGAGAAAATATTCTATTTATGAATTTTAGCCCCACAGAAAATTTTAAGTTAAAATATTTGTTTAAAAGGGTAGAAAACATAAGTTATTTAAATTCTTGTAGCCTTATAAATTATGCCAGCGAATCTTAAAGTACTTAACATTTTTTGTTCAACCCTAGCCTTTTAAAAATATTTTTGATTGGTGTCAACCATTGTCCTCATTTGTTTAATTTAAAAATTTTTAATTTATGTTTTGAAATTTTTTTCTAAATTAAAGAATGTTTAATTCAGTTGAAAAATATTGAAAAACAGCAATTTAAAAAAACATTTGATGAATAATTAGAAACCGAGATGTCATACTATTTACAGTTATGCTCTTTACAAATTCAGTATCTAAAACAATCTTGTTTCATTTGTTCAGAGTAGACGTAGCCGGCCCAACGGTGTGCCCCGCGTAACCTGATATCACAAAATCAAATCATAATCAATATATGTGCTAACATAAACATTATCAATTAAGAGAAGCAAGTCTCTTAAATAAAAATCTTAAACTTATGACATTGACTCAGCCTCCAATGAAATACTGATTAATAATTTGCGGTGAATTTACATATAATAGGGGTTGAAATAATTTGATAACATTATGCAAAATTTATTCTGAAAGTTTATTATCTTTCAATTTGGTTAGACTTCAATTTGTAGGACTTATTATTTTATTTTAAAATATACTGAACGGTATCGTACACTTAAAGATATTAATTTGAGAAATGTTTGGAAAATGGTCATTATTAAGTGTAGTAGACAAAATAACTCCCAGAATAATTTTCAGTTGAGGAATTAAAAATATATTATTGTGAAGAAAAAAAATTTCTTACACGCATTGCTCGAAAGAAGTGTAGAATTACAAATTTTCATTTAATAATGACGATAGTTTTCAAACTAATTAGATCTAAAATGAATTCAAAATTTTTGGAATTTTCTAGTTTTACAGCACAACTGCTAATTAAATATTTAAATATGTACTTTTTACTATCTATTAGTTAGTAATACTACGATAATACTGAGTGGGTGTGTCAGAATAACGGCTATTACAATTTATTTACAAACATTTCACCTCATTCGAAACGTTTTCCTCGAGACATTGCGTGTCAGTAAATTAAGAATTAGACAAAATTTAATAAGGTATTTTATTGTTAAGGCCAAACAGTCTGTCTCAAAAATATGATTGTACAAAAACCACAATTATGAACACCTTTTGAACGTCTGTCTTTAATTAAACTAGTATTACTATATATAATAAATTATGTCAGATTCAAAGTTATTAGGCATAAAATTGAGATTGAGAATTTCGGCAAGAAATGTATAATGAACATAAAATGAATTTTTATTGAATACTATAAGCAGGTACCTATCAATTTAATATAAGAACTAAATTCTGGTTGCAATTCCCTAATTGGTGGTAGATCTTATAAAGAATATTTGTACTCATAACGTGGAGTAGCTTTTCTAACATTAATGTCTCCTATGCCAAATAACCGAAATAAAAAAATAATTAATTTCTAAGATATATAGGAAACTGATATAAGCAGGCAACGTTACACGTTACATTTGTCGTCGCTCGCAGTAAGCACTTTTTTTTATACATTTATTTAACGTCGGCCTATTTCCGCTACTGATATACAAGCCGCGAGAACGCGGTTTCCGTTGGAATGGTCAAGCATCCAAGTACTAACTGCGCCTGTCGTTGCTTTACATCGCATACTGAAGTATGTACATAGTAAAGACACACCTACGCTCGCCCCCCAGTAAGCGCTTGATGTTAGTCGATCGGTATTTATTAGTTTATTTACGCTATCAGTAGAGCAGTACAGTTTGTCGATAAACGAAATCTAAAACAAAAATAGAGGGATTTACTGTGCGTGAATATCACGACATATTAATTATTTTTGGTGAAGCTAGGACAACTAGCTCTCGTGCAGAGGAATTGTACCGCTAACGATTTCCTAACCGCCGCCGTAGACTAGATGCAAGAACCTTTGTTGGGCTATCGCAAACAATATTAGGCACTGGATATTTACTTCCTCGAATACGTAATTCTGGTAGACCATGCAGACAGGGTTTTGGGCCTAGTAGAGGACGTTTTACGTTTCGTAGAGGAAAATTCAAGCGTTTTACGCGTGCCATTGGTAGACAATTGGGACTTCCCAATTCAACAGTTCACCGAATTTTGCGTGACCAACTATTACGTTAATACCATCTTAATCGAGTACAATGTTTGTTGCCTAACGATTTTCAGCCACGAATAAATAGGTGTCAGTGGTTTATTGCGTAGTGTAAACAAGATCCAAAATTTGCCGGGTATATATAAGTAACTGATGAGGCGACATTTACACGAAGCGGCTTTTTTAATATTCATAATGCTCATATTTGGGCTGACACTGATCCTCATGAGATTCAAAGCAGGAATTTTCGACATTTGAGCCCTATTGTTGTTATTGCTGTATTGATTCATGGATTGGACGTTATGGTCCTGTGGTTTGGCAACCGCGTGGCTCAGATATAACTTCAATGGATTTTTATGTGTGGGGTGATATTACTTAGTTTATGAGAATGAAGTAAATAATGAGGAAGACCTGAGGCAACGTATTTTTGCATTCGGAACACATGCGTGCTAAGCCTGAAGTTTTTCAAAGCGCTCGTACGAACTGGTTATACCATGCGCGTATATGTTCAAGTAGGAGGACGACATTTCGAAACCCTATTACAGTGAGGTTAAACATCGTAAAATATTTTACAGAATGGGTAAGTCTATTATTTAATCACATATTTACTATGCATTTCTTTTAAATAAAAAGTCGAATGTTTAATGTTATGTTTTAGAAAAGCACAAATATTCATTTAGATAGTACAACTGTGTTGACTTTGACTTTTGTTTTGTTGCCACATAAATAATTTTCTAATTTTAGCCTGCGTTGTCAAATGTATTTTTAAGAAAAATGGAATATAGAAAAGTTATTCCATTAAACGAATACTATCCACCGTTATAGGAACTACTACCAATTAGCGAACACACTGTAGAATAATAAAATCACGTTTATCAAAATAGAGTACCTATTCTCATACCGTACAACTTATACGTTAATTCAATAAGTAAGGTGGTGAAACTTAGAGATAATAACACACTTGGGTTAATGATAATTCTATACTAAACACCACACATTACATATACTTACGTTTTGACATTTCGTTTAGAACTAGCTTTTGATTATATTGATTCTAAACACGACCAGGACATAAATTTAAATAAAGGAGATTTTATTGTTATTATTAAATAGATATTGACAAGTACTCCTACACTATACTATACTAATAGATGCTTACATTCCTTTAAATTTTAGGTTAAATATTGGTGCAATTATCTTGATTTTTTCTCAGAGTTGTTGTGAAATTGTTAAAGATCTTGTGGTTGTTTCGGTGACACTGGGTTCTCAAGTGATAACAGAAATAAATCAGTAACAGCGAAATCGGGAGAAAGGGATAGCCATAAATTTTGATCCACTGTTCTATAGTAAAATGTTCGTGAAAATATATGCACAGTATACCTATGCGGTGTGTACTGTGGTTTGTCCTGTTGGAAATACGCTCGAGTGGGCTTATAATCGTGTAATTGCTGAATGAACGAACTTAACGTGTCGTGTTGAATATAAAACTTTGCATTCTTGTTTTGATCAATTAATGTGAATTAAAATTATGTACACGAAATTTCTGACTACGCACATAGTCACTGACATGTAACAATAACTTAGGAAAAAATATTATTTAAATTATTCAAGAAGTATTTATCAAAATTTGCTTGCGGAGCTAAGTTCTGTGAAGTATTTGTTCTTTTACTCTTAAACCCTCTTTTTCAATTATTATGTCTCATTCTTATAAAATCGTTATCATCGTAAGGATAATTCCTATATACATATATACATTTTTAAAGTCCATGGCGAAGTTGCGAAAATATTGAATCACATTCAATCATCATTATATTATATTTGATAATATTTTAAAAACAACTATAATACAATTAATTAATGTAATATTTTTTTATAGAACGTGTTTTAAACTAAAGGATTTTCAAAGAAATCTCTCACAAGAAATCGCTTCGAATGACCAGACAGTGACTAGATCAAAACTAATCGCTGCTTTTGCTCATACTTTATATTTTTGCTGATGCTGAATCGAATATGAAGTTTATTTCATCTTAAATTGGTGGAACATTGTCAAAATTGACATTTTAGTCTAACATGAGAAAAAAATTGTTTAATACATTTTCGTGTTTAACTCGCGATATCTCAGCGAAATATTAATATTCATCTTTGAAATTTCCAGCTGAATGGCAATTTTTAAAAATTTCTAGATACGTTTTCACGAGTTCGCGCATATAATTTCAAAAGTTGAGTGATGAAGTTTTGAATTTCAATTCACCACCTATAATATGTTAAAATTTCAGGCGTAAAGAAGTTTTCCAGAAAGTTTCAGCTCTTAATATTAAAAAAAATTTCACAGATGTTTAAATATTGCTGAACGTGCTGCACACGTGATGCGTGCGGCCTGCGTCTGGCCAGACGCGCATCAGTCACATTTTTATCAAAGTATAATACTGTACACTTTGCTTGAAGTTTTTCTCAAATACTTTTATATTTATTCTGTATCTGAACATTGATATGTGCATATTTTCACTAATAATTAGGTATTCACAGATTAGTATATTCTTGTTATGTGCTGCCCTGGTCAGACTGAAGGGAGACCTGTTTAGATGGTTACAGTTATGTTAGAATAAATAAATATTTCCAAAAAATGTGTTTTATTGATAATGTAGAACTTTACAACACAAGCCAAAGCGAAAGAGTAAATATAATATATTTATTTTAATACAGAAGCGATAAGAAAAGCAGTATCAGCGTTTTAGCGGGGTTCAGTGGCGAGCACAGCAAGGCGTCCAGCGGCGCGCAACTGGGTCCAGTTTAGGGGCCTACATAACGCCTCCCTCCTAAGAATGGAAAACAAGGGACGATGGTTTTCCTTGCAAATTTCCTTCCAGGGTCCCGTCTGGAGTCGGTTCGGCAGTTGTCTCCTTTTTAACTTTCTTGAGAAAATGGAGATACCATTTTATTATAAAGTATAACATAATGGAAAAACATATCGATATTATCACATATGTTAATACCCAAGTATGGGTACTGGCTCGGTTAGTTGAACCTAGGGTTCCGAAATTTAAATTGTCGATGTCAGCCTTTAGTTTGGATATTTCTGCTAAACCTACTTCTTTTAGCTGTAATGGTTGAATCGAGCTATCCTCGGTATTGGTTATGTCAATTCGAGGCAATTTGTACTGAATAAATGTTTCACTTTTTCCTATATTTTTATAAGTTTGTCCATCAATCTGTGTGGAGCATTTCGACGGAATTGTTATAATAGCGGGTTCATGAATTTCACGTAGTCCATTATTGGTGCAAAATATACGAAGCTTTATCACATTCTTTGGTACAACAATCAAGGTTGCTTCGTCGACAACTTCAATTATATTTTCTTGTATTTGTACAGGCGTAAACGGGCACGTATTTGCTTTCCCGTCTAGTAGTTGTGTAATGCAATCAACTTCTTGTAATTGATCTTTAATGTGATAAATACATTCTCTGTCGATAATGTGACATTCATAGTTAACATAAAAGTGATGCGTGGAATTTCTCAGAAGGTAAGGTTTTTTTGGAATTATCATGACACTTTGCTTAGGAATAGGGATTAAATGGAATAAATCGTAAACAATCGGTGATATTATAGGAAAATGTATGGTAAAAACGATTTTGTCTTTTCGAAAGAACACTTGGGTTGTTAATATGTCGTAGTAAGATAAGATATTATCGAAGGTAGGTATACAATCCTTAGAATAATTTATTTCTAATTCCCTTTTTAGTTCAAACATAGTCGTAACAGGGACGATAGAAGTATGTAAGGTTCTTAGCCTAGCAAAAACTACAGAATTCTCAATATCATCCAAAAATAAAATAATGTCTCTACATGTTAACATTATTAAATTAAGAACAGTTTCATGTTGAACATCATATGTAGCGGTTATTATTAGGTCTATTTGTTTTTGTATAACCTTTTGGTTTTGTTCTAATCGATAAAGTGTATTATTATATTTTTCCATTAATTGTTTTGTCATGCCTAACAATTGATTTTGATTTGCTAACATTTTACTTTGATTATTTCGCAAAGTCAATATAGCTTCGTCATAATATTCTCCGTCACTGGAGTCTAAAGTTCCAAATGCCCATTTATGAAGTTTACCTATAACATTGATCAATCCTCGTTTTGATCTATGGTTAGGATTTATATTATTGTATTTCAAATTTATTTCGGCAAGTAAATATTCAGCATGTTCTAGGAATTTTCGTATCGCATGCCGCTTGTCAAAATGTCTATTATCAATCATTGTTTTCATGATCTCTATCTCGAACGTAACATTAGAAATTGTTGACTTTAATTTATTAATATCTAAATAATGTATAAATGTGTGATGTCTCTCTGTAACTCGACCGTTGCCTAACTGACGAGATAAAATCGGGTTGGTTATGGTATCAACTACCACTTCGTGAGCATGATGGAGTTTCGTTATCAAAGTTAGTACTATAATTATGGTCCATGTTGACAGCATTCCCTGAAACAATAGGTGGATTTAATTTCCGTGCAGGTTTCAGTTTCGTTTTATGATATACCTTATTACCCGAAGTCATGAGTTTATTATCTAAGTCTTGTTTAACTTCAGCTGTTTTATACTTTGGTGTTATTTTACTTTCTCTGAGATTTCTTTTTAAATAAACCTTTTCATTTTTTTCGAGTCTAGGTGGGTGAATTCTCGTATCATTCGTTTTATCGATAACCCGAGCCTTATCATTATTTATTTTGACTCTTTCAAATATGGTAGATATTAAATTTTGGTGGTTTTGGACGTACTGCGTTACAATCTGATCGTCGCTTAAATCAAATGGTGAATGTCCGTCGTCGTCACTTTTAATTATCTGAAACGGCGTATACTTCGTGGAAGTATGATAACTATTATTGTATCCAATTATCGCGTAACACATCAATACTTTTATATTTTCACTAGGATTAGTTAGTTTTAAAATTCGTAAGTCCTCGCCAATAGTTGAATGAAATCTCTCGATAGGACTGTTACTATTCGGATTATATATTGTTGTAAAATGTAACTTAATTTTATGTTTCTTACAAAATTCTATTAAAGCACGATTATGAAATTCGCTACCTCCATCACTTGTTATTTGTTTAGGGATACCAAAATGAGATATAAATATCAAAAGCGAGTTCAGTAAATCAATTGAATTTAAGAGGATAGGGTACGCTTGTGCATATTTAGAAAAACTATCTACAATAGTTAAAAACGCTTGATTTGAGATTTTGAAAGTATCAATATATATTAAATCGAATGGTTTGTCGCCGATCGGTGTGTTTCGAAATTTGATTTGATTTGGGTGTCGTTCGTATTTAGCTTTCTGGCATATTTCGCACGAATTAATGTAAAGTGTAATATCGTCTATCATTTTTGGCCAATAATAAAGTTTAGATAAGCTAGTCTTTACCTCATTTATACCTTTATGACACGTTTTACCTTCATGATGGTACTTTATTAGTTCCTTTTGTTTCCTCTCTTCAGCTATATCTTTTAACAATATATTACTTTGCCTGAATTTAAGGCTATCATGTTTAAAATGATTTTGAATGGTTGTTATTACAAAAGGCATTATGTCTCGGTCTATAAATTTTAATGTGTACGTCATACGTGGAGTGAAAAATTGTTTGAGAGCACCTACTAAGGCTTCCTCATTTGGCACTCTAGGAATGATAAGAGTATGTCTAGTGTGGCCGAAATGATTGTCATGTGATTTTCTTATGAGAGTGGCAAGTGATTCCTTTGAATGTGTAACTAATAATTGATTTTTGTACATGTTTACTGGATCATCAGTAATAGGTACATTAATTATGGGATTTTCTAGAGAGGAGTGTTGGGTATTACCACTACTACTAGGTTTTGTGTTATTAATATTTTCGTTCGGTTCGGGACCCGTTTCTGAAAAATCGGTCGCTAGACTATTGTTTTCGGATAAATCGTAGTTTGGGAAAACTGATTCGTTTTCGTGAACATTTATTGGAATTCTTGACAAGCAGTCAGCGTTAGTGTTTTCTTTACCTTTTTTATAAATAATTTTATAATCAAACTCCTCAAGTTTCAGGCGCCATCTCACTAAGCGCGAATTTGGGTCTTTCATATTGAAAAGCCAGACAAGTGGTTTATGGTCCGTTACGATGTTAAACCGTCTTCCGAAGAGATAAGGCCTGAAATATTTCGAAAAATTTACGATACTGAGCATCTCTCTTTCTGAAACACTGTAGTTTTGTTCGGCGGGGTTTAGTGTACGCGAGGCGTAAGCTACAGGGTGATCACTTCCTATAGGGCCTTGGGATAAAATAGCACTAATTGAATGCGCACTCGCATCGGTAGTTAAATTAAATTCTTTAGTAAAGTCAGGGTACTTTAATATCGGTTCATTGATTAACAACTTCTTGCATTTTTCGAAACATTCTAAAAATTCTGGGGTGTGCTCAATTTTTTGTCCCTTTTTTAAACACTGAGTAAGGGGCTTAGTCAATTTGGCAAAGTCGTTAATAAAGCGTCGGTAGTAACCTAATAAGCCTAAAAATGATTTTATGTCTCGAGCCGTCTTGGGAGTTGGAAAATTTTGAATTACTTTTATCTTGTTGGGATTTGGTTTTATCCCGTCCGTTGTTACGACATGTCCCAAAAAATCAACCTCCTTTCGAAGGAATTCGGACTTGTCCAATTGTATTTTTAAATGAGATTCCTTTAATTTGTCAAATACTAATTTTAAATTTGCAATATGTTCCTGTAAGGATGTTGAAAAGATGATAATGTCATCCATATACACCAGACATATTTTTCCTTGCAAATCTTTCAATACGTCGTCCATGACGCGTTGGAAGGTTGCCGGCGCGTTTTTTAACCCGAACGGCATTCGGAGATATTCGAAATGACCGTGCTCAACGTTGAATGCCGTTTTCTCAATAGAATTTTTACTCATCTCTATCTGGTGGAAGCCACTGGCTAGATCTAATGTTGAAAAGTAGTTGCACCTACCGAGTTTATCTAAAATATCCGTTATATTCGGAATCGGATACCTATCATCTACCGTCTTATCGTTTAATTTACGGTAGTCGACTACGATTCTCCACTTGCGCTTACCGCTTGCATCGGGTTTTTTCGGCACAATCCATATGGGACTTGACCATGGGGATGATGATGGCCTAATTATTTCATCTTTAAGCATTTGATCAATTTGTGTTTTTACTTCCGTTTTGTGACAGTAAGGAAACCGGTACGATCTGGTATGGATGGGTATTTCGTCTTTAGTCTTAATATCGTGCTTGATTTTATTTGTAAAAGTTAGTTTGTCGTTTTCCCTGTGAAAAACATCACTATATCTTTCGCACAAATTAATTATCGCTTTACGCTCTTCAGAGTTCATATGGTCGGTTCGAATTAAGTTAGAAATTTCAGATTTTTGTGGCATTTGATAAGAATTGTCATAGCCAATATTAATATTATGCATTTCAAATTGATTACACAAAGGAATAACTGCAAAAGGTTCTGCCAGATCCACAGTAATGGTTTTTTCCGTGTAATTATAAATTTCAAAATAAGCTCTAAAATTTTTTGCAAAAGTTAAGGTTTCTGGAATAATTAAATTATTAATTTTACAGGGTGGTACAATTATTTCGCCATATTCGACACTGACAGGATAATCTTTAATTAAAGTTTCCTTAGGTGGTATCTCAAATTTAAAAGAGGTTTCATCGGGTTGTCTATAATAAAACGGAATTTCGTAATATTCATTTACCAATCTTTGATTTTGAAAATCGATACCTAGGTTCATACCAATAAGATCTTTAAGTCCTATTATGCCGTCATAGAATTCGTGAAAATTAAATAGTATAAAATCAATTTCATAATTACATTGGAATTCGTCAAAAGCCGGTATTTTTGCTCTGTAGCGAATTAACTTTTCTCCTAGACTAGTTTTAATAACTGAAGGTGAATGTATGATATAATTTGGAAAATAATCCTCTATTACCGAGGGTTTAATTATTGAGGTGAAACATCCGGTATCAATTAACAATTTAAGAGGAGGTGATTGAATTTCTATGTATGATAAAGCGTTTACGCTATTGGCATTCACTTCAATTACGTCGGGTGGTCTGTCTGGTTGTCCATAATAAAATTTTCAGTTTGATTTGTGTCTTCATAAAAATAAGGATTTAAATAATGTTCATTTGATGTTTGTTCAGATATTGAATTTTCGGATAACTGATGAATTTGATGTTCAGGGGCATTTGCGCTTGGTATGTTACAATTATTAAGATGATCTTTAGAGTTTTCGGTCATGTTATCTGAAGTAGTTGGCTCAAATGAATCAGAATAGCAATATTCCTGATATTCATTCACATTATTTAATTCACGTGATTGTCCCTGAATTGGTTTAAATGGTTGATTAAAGTTCGAATAAAAATGATTATTTGGATCCCTGCTTAAACTAGTTCTACTCTGAATTGACATCGGTTCCGGTTTATAATTCATTACTTGATTTTGCCGTGGTTTAAAGACATTTTGCGGCGGACCAAAAACTTGCCTATTTGTAGGAAAATTATGGGCTATTTGTCGCGGTTGTACGTTTATTGGCTGACTAGGAAAAGTCGGACGTGTCTGAAAACTTCGACTGGGTATATTAAAATTTGGTTGATATTTTTGCTGGTTAAAATAGGGAGAAGCTGGATATGCCATTGACTGACCTATCTTTTCTCTATTAAAATTTCCGTATAAGTGTGTATTCGAACTATTGGTTTTATGGACCGGTAGCTTAGTGGCTTGATTACTGTTACATTTTTGTAATTGTGGAGCGTTGTAATTAAAATTTTCCTCCTCGATTACAAAGGCAATCGCTTGTTCGATGGTAGTAGATCTTCTTAATCTGACGATGGTTTTTGTTTCACCATGTAAATTCCTAATAAAAGTGTTTAACGCCAATTTATCGTACTGATTCAGATAAATTAATTTCATGTCCGCACTTAGGTTTGAATCTGCTCTTATTTTTGAATTTAATTTGCTGCGTATTAATTTAATTCTTTCGCTTAGATCTATGAGACTTTCATTGCGCTTTTGTGTAATGGTTATTAAATCTTGTTCCAAAGATTCCCTATCGCGGAGTTCCCCAAAACTAACTCTAAGGGCGTTTTTTATTAAATCCCATGTACTTAACTCAGGACGAGAGTAAATTAAATTTTGTGCATCATTAGTCAGTTTGCTAGTAATGGCCAAGAGTAAAAAGGAATTAAAATCGTTCTCATTTTCTTTATAATATTGTATTATAAATCTGTCACAAATACTAAGAAAGTTTTCTAGTTTGTTGGGGTCGCCATTAAAATTCGGTATAAGGGAAATATGTTGCGTTAATAGACTGGTATGAATTGGTGTTGATGAGGGTTGCTGGGTGGCGTCTGCCGACGCCGACGGTCCGGGCATGTTGGGTACCTGATCATTTCTGGTATTCATGTTACTTATTTTTAATTTGCTACTCAAATTTAAAGAAGTATTTAGTAAATTGCTTAAGTCGTCGATATCAGACATTAACTAAACAATCAGTAATCGTTTATTTTACTTTAAATAAAATGCGTTTAATTTAATCGCTTTTGTACATTGCCAAACAAATAAACCAAATATACCTCTATGATATTTTAAAAATTTAAATAGAATTACTTAAACAACGTTGTCTTTGATAGACTGTTTCCTAAATCTAATTGTCTTTGATAGACTGTTTTCTAAACCTAATTGTCTTTGATAGACTATTTTCTAAACCTAATTGTCTTTGATAGACTGTTTTAAGTTTAAACCCAACCAGACAAAATCGATTTTTATCAGGATAGGAAAGAACTGAAGATTCTAGGACAGAGAAATTTCACTTACCACTGTGGTTATGTATAAAATCCAGGTCCTAGGACTTTTTCACCTTGGCTTCTTAGGAGGCTACTCGATTCACCCCCTGATGTCTTCTCGGGTGCCTGCTCAATCCAGCACTCTGGGTAACTTCAGCTGCACAATGCACGATGCACTAATTAGTCTTTAAATTATCCAAAAAGCACCACAAAAGTTCGGTTCGTTTTATTTCACCTTAGAGTTTCTCGCGAAATTAATGTGGACACTAGCACATTAACCCGGGTGAAATCCTATTCGACTGCGCCAGTTATGTTAGAATAAATAAATATTTCCAAAAAATGTGTTTTATTGATAATGTAGAACTTTACAACACAAGCCAAAGCGAAAGAGTAAATATAATATATTTATTTTAATACAGAAGCGATAAGAAAAGCAGTATCAGCGTTTTAGCGGGGTTCAGTGGCGAGCACAGCAAGGCGTCCAGCGGCGCGCAACTGGGTCCAGTTTAGGGGCCTACATAACGTTACCTGTAAAACAGCGCCATCTGTGGGCCAATTGACGAACCGCCATTTAGCACCTAGAAAACTATAGAAATTTCGAGACGGGTTCTAGAAGGAGATAAAATATTCGAGGACTTTCGACGTGTGTATAGAGAGTGAATTCGAGCAGTTCAGTTCAGTACAGTTCTGATATGAAGAGTTTTACATTAGATGACTGACAAGAGATCAGATAAAATAAAAGAACAGTAACAAGTTGTGATTTAAAATAGTGAATTTATATTAGATTAAAGTTATTATTAGTTGTGTTATTTTTAAGGATTAATTATTTTAATTTAAGTGATTAATAAATCAGTGGTTTTTGAAGATTGTTGCAATTTATTGAACCTACGTACAGGGTGTTTACTGCAGGATGTAAATACGTAACACTATATTCAATTCATATAAGTTACAGGTATATTATTATTTAAAAAACAAATAAAAGTGTGTTTTTAATATCAAGCTTTTTATGTTATGTGTGCAATGTTCCAAACTTAACTAATTCAGCGAGTTAATGGATTAAAGTCTACTGTAAATGTTTTCGCGAAAATGGTACCTACTGCGACAGGTTCGTTTGTTTGCCAAAGTCGCTGTTCTGCACGTATAGCACTACCCAGAGCATGCTTTGTTGTTATTTATTGTTATTTTAGTGACAAAAACTGCAGTACATGATAAATTTATGTTTGCACTAACTTAAGCCTTCATCATCCAAATATAAGTATAATTACTTTAATAATTACCATTAAGTCCATCAAACGCTCATAATAAAAAAAGTTATAAAGATTTTTTCTCTTTACAATTGATTTGATAAAGTTGGAATAAATTATTTTCAGGAGGGTTTTAACAATATGTTAATAGAATGACTATTTTTTTACTAGTTTACAGACAGCAGATGGGGAAAATTTTATTTAAAATTTACTGTATATTCACCTACTTTGTTATAATAAAATTTAGTTTATATAGTTATTTGAACGTACCAATGGCTTAGCACTGATATATTTAGAATTTACGAAAAATAAATACTTAATTGTATCAATTTTTTCAGAACAACTATAATATCTGCTGCAATATGGTAAAAAGTCAAGTGTAGATTTGAAGATATGCCAAAAAAACAAATGAGAACGAATTCTGCAACCTGCAACTTAATGGGGTAGCGAAGCGCAAGTTATAGCCTCTCCTACTCAATTGTTAACCTCACCTTCGCGATGAGTTCAATTTGAACTTGGTGCACCCTGTTTTCACTAACGAGGCTCTAACGACCGAGTAAGGGCGGAATAACCCTTACCTTTTGCCGTGAGCACATCCACCTTCTCACGAAGTGCGGTAAAAAAAAAAAAAAATAACCCACCGCACACAAAGGTTGCTTTTGGAATCGTTTGGTTACCCCATCGTCGCAGTCTCCTTCTGTGCCATGGGACCACACCACTCGCCTTCCGCAACCGAGCTGGTCAGTTGCATACCTGCTCCAGCTAAAACTTCAAACGCAGCTTCGTTTTTTAGTCGATTAAGGCTTTAAAAAAATGATGGAGCGTTCAAGTGGGACAAAATCATCCGGAGGTAAAATACCCTCCCGATTGGATCTCCGGGGGAGGGTGCCCACAGGGACACCTCATCGAATATCGAAAAAACACCGACAAGTTAAATCCAACAAAACTAATTCTTTCATCTACGGCGCTTGGAATGTTCGTACTTTGAACGACAGCACTCGCACCGATCGGCTTGAAAGAAGAACTGCTCTAATAGATAGAGAACTTCACCGACTCAATGTTGACGTTGCAGCTCTCAGCGAAACCCGATTTTTGGAGGAAGGCTCTCTCACAGAAAAGTACTACACCTTCTATTGGAAAGGTCTGCCCACCAACTCAAGAAGACAACATGGAGTAGGATTTGCCGTTCGGAATCAACTTCTATCCAACTTAACACAAGTACCACAAGGCCTATCTGAGCGTCTAATGCTGCTACGCTATGAGCTATCAGATGGCAACGCGGTAAATCTAATAAGCGCCTACGCTCCCACTCTGGATGCAAGTCACGAAACGAAGGAAAGCTTCTATCAACAGCTGGAAGAAACCCTCTGCAGAATACCTAAAACGGAACGACTCGTTATTCTTGGCGATTTTAACGCTAGAGTAGGGAGAGATGCAGACACCTGGCCAGGCATCATAGGCAAGAACGGTTTGGGCAACATGAACGCTAACGGTCAACTACTCCTAACTAAATGCGCCGAACATGATCTAGTTATAACAAACACCATTTTCCGACAAAAGGATAAATTTAAAGGCACCTGGCGTCACCCCAGATCAGGTCACTGGCATCTACTGGACTATGTTATCGTACGTAGGAAGCATCTCAAGGACGTCCAAATTACAAAGACGCGCATTGATAGCGAATGTTGGACCGATCATCGTCCTGTTGTCTCTAAAATGAAAATTGTTATGAGACCCAAACACCGAAGAACTCAAGTAAAACGTAGACTCTGTCTCTGTATTAGTTAATTGCGTGACCAACAAACCGTCGAACAGCTAAAGCAAAAAGTTCAAGAGAATTTGAGTGCACTAGAAGAAACCAATTCTATAGATGTCGCTGCTACCTGGACACAAATTAAAGACAGTTTAAAAAGTGCGAGTGAGGAAATTCTTGGCACTGCAGCAAGTAAAAAACAGGAGGACTGGTTCAACGATAATGAAGCTTTTATACAAGAACTTCTTGACCGCAAACATACTGCCTTCCAAAACGCTATCAACCACCCCAACGACTCATCAAAAGCAGAAGCTTTTACCCAATCTAAGTATGAAACGCAACGCGAAATCAGAAGAATAAAGAACGAGTGGTGGACAAGCAAGGCCAGAGAAATTCAAAGGTACGCCGTTTCACACGACTACAGGAATTTCTTTCAAGGAGTAAAAGCAGTGTACGGCCCCAGTCGGAAAAATATGTGCCCTATTAAAGATTTAAATGGAAATCTCCTCAAAGAAGACCAGGAAATAAGAGCCCGATGGAAAGAACACTACTCTAACATTCTTAACCAACAAAGTCAAGCCGATCACGATATTATAAATCTTATCCCTCAATATGACACCTTCGAAGACTTAGATAAACCATTAAAAACAGAAGAGATCTTAATCGCCATTGGGCAGCTAAATAATAACAAATCTCCCGGCGCCGACTCACTCCCAGCTGAGATCTTTAAAACTGTGTCGTCAGAGCTCATACCCTACCTCAAAAAACTGTTTGATGTCGTGTGGGAAAGTGGTCAAGCTCCGCAGGAGTTTCGTGATACACTTTTAATCAACCTCTTCAAAAACAAAGGGAGCGCTGCGGACTGTGGAAATTACAGGGGTATAGCTCTCCTGGCTGTTGGAGGGAAGATACTCACTAAAGCGATGGCAAATAGGCTAACACCTGTTATGGAAAAGTTACTTCCTGAAACACAGAGTGGCTTTAGACCAAACCGAGGCACATCGGATTTAATCTTCACACTTAAACAGCTTCAAGAAAAAGCACTCGAACATCAAGGAGAAATTCACATGGCCTTCATTGATTTATCCAAGGCGTTTGACTCGGTGGACAGGGAAGTGCTCTGGAAAATTATGTTCCACTTAGGTATCCCTAGAAAATTTGTGGAAGTATGTCGCAGTCTACATACAAACAACAACGCCCAGGTTATGTATAATAATGAGGCAACCGAACCTTTCCAAACCCTCACTGGAGTTAGGCAGGGATGTGTCCTGGCACCCCTACTCTTTAATTTGTTTACCACTGCTCTAACAATTATTGTTGACAACAAACTGACAGTCAGAGGAATAGGTCTCAGATACCGTTTTGATGGCGGTCTCTTTAACATAGGGCGCTTTAGAGCTTTCACGAAGACACGCACACGATTCATTTGTGATCTCCAGTATGCGGATGACTGTGCACTTTTAGCCTCTACGCCGGAAGAGCTTCAAAAACTTTTAGATTTGTATGCCCAGAGCTATGATTCCTTGGGACTTAAAATCAACATTGGAAAGACTAAGATTATGTCAACTCCTCATCAAGTGGACCAAATAGACATTACACTTAACGGAAATTCTCTTGAGGTGGTGGATCAGTTCAATTACTTAGGCAACGTTGTTAATGACAAAGCAAACATGGACAGCGAGATTCGCAATAGAATTAACGCTGCATCTAGAGCACTCTGGGGACTTAGAGAGAGAGTATTTGACAACCACGACCTTGCTTTGTCAACAAAAATGGCTGTCTACAGAGCAGTTGTCATTCCAACACTGCTATATGGATGTGAAAGCTGGGTCACTTACCGTCGTCATGTGAAAGAATTAGAACGTTTTCAGCAAAGACACCTCAGAAGTATGATGAAAATCCGTTGGTTCCATCACATATCAAACGTGGAAGTACTCAGGAGAGCAAACAGCCTTCCAATTGAGGTGCTTATTTCAAGAGCACGCCTAAGATGGGCAGGTCACGTTCATCGTATGCATGAAAACCGCCTTCCTAAATGTACACTTTATGGTGAATTGCTAAGCAGTAGAAGAAGGCGTGGCGGTCAACAAAAGAGGTTCAAAGACGCTCTCCATGAAAATCTAAAATCCTGCAGTATTGCAGACGAGCAATGGGAACAACTTGCAGCGGACAGAACCGAATGGCGAGGGGTTGTGGCCAGCTATCAAGGAAATGTTGCTGCAAGAAGGCCGAATCCAAGACCTAACCAGGTCTATGTTTGTCCTGACTGCGGTCGACATGTGCTCTCCCGAATTGGCCTCTATAGCCATAGTCGGTGTGCACCATAGATGAATGGGAATTACAATAGACTACACCTTTTACTTGTTTTTATTGTACACAATTTATCGACTGTAACATTTTTATACTCGGACTCGAGTAACGGCTAATAATAATAATAATAATAATATTTGTGAAGAAGAAAACCCGAAAAAATTTTTTTACAAACTATTAATTGTATCAAAAAATAAAAGTGCATATATCAAAAAGAAAATTTTCAATGCATCTAACGCTCAAAAAGATACGAGTATTCAGGATTTAGTTGTTAGTATACAAGATTTATACAACAATAAAGAAGGTCTGGTGCTAGCGCAGTCAAAATAGCACAAAATATCAATATAAGAGAACTTTTTCCATAAGCTATTTTATGGTTGAATCCTGTTAGGGAGGTGCTCAGGAGTACCCAAAAAAATTTTGTACTTCAAGAACCTTGTGTTCCAATTGTTATTAACAATTTAATTTTTTTAACCCCGTTCTTGAACCTAAAAATGTGAATAACTCGAGATACGTCGTCCGATCGGAACAAAAAAACCAAAATCTTTGTAATTAATTTTCTACAAATCTATGTTTACTGTAGGTTTAGGAGCGCAATCATAACCTACAAAAGTGAATTTTCTTTTCATTTTGCTGTCCAGAGCCGCTGGGTGAACTGATCAGTTTCAAGCTATCAAAGAATCTGCCTTTTACTCTAACAAAAACACTGCAAAAATATTAAACCCAGTGTGCGCAATTTAATTTGTTAATTAAAATTTGAATTTGCCATCGTTTTAAGTCGTTAAAAAATATTTTTAAAACCTATTTTGGCCATTTTTTGCATTTGTTTAAAACACAATAAACAAAAAATGAATTTTTTCGGCCATTTTGAAAAAAAATGTTTTTTATCAGATCATAAAGAAAATTTTAATACTTTTATTTTAATAAAAAAAGAGTTAATTTTGGTCAAAATTTCGCAAACTGCGTTTAATATTTTTGCACCAAATTTGCAGGGTGTTTTTGTTAGAGCAAAAGGCAGATTTTCTGAAAGTTTGAAGCTGATCAGTTCATGCAGCGGCTCTGGGCAGCAAAATGAAAAAAAAACAACGATTTTTGGCAAGATTTTTCACTTTCATAGGTTATGGTTGCGCTCCTAAAACCCACAGTAAATGTAGATTTATAGAGAATTTAAATAAAAAGGTTTTAGTTTTTCTTTGTTTCGATCGGACCTACATATCTCGAGTTGTTCTCATTATTAGGTTGAAAAAACGCGGTTAAAAAAATTAAATTGTTAATAACTGTCAAAGCACAGGGTCCTTGAAGTACAAAATTTTTTTGAGTATTCCTTAGCACCTCCCCAACAGGATTCAACCATAAAATTACTTACGGAAAATGTTCCACATCAAATCCTATTTCGACTGCATTATGCGCGCCCTGCGCGAGACGCGACCCGCGCGCCTCGCATGTGCAGCACGGTTAGCAATCTTTAAACGTCTATAACTTTTTGCTTTTTAATATTGTTCTGGAAAACTTCTTTACGCCTTAAATTGTAATAGTGGTGATTTGAAATTTGAAACTTCATCGGACAACTTTTGCAATTACATGAGCGAACTTATGAAAACTTACCTAAAAACAAAAAAATTGCTTTTCAGCTGAAAAATGCTTTGGAAAATTTGGTCTGGTCTTAATTAAAACAATTGTCGAAGGATCAATTGAAGATTATTCCCTGAAAATTTCAAAGAGGAATATTAATATTTCGCTGAGATATTGCACGAAAATTTATTAATTTCTTTGTCCTAATTTTTTACTAAAACGTCAATTTTGACAATAAAGATGAAAATAAACTTCGTATTCGGATCCAGCACCCTCACGAACATAAATGTAACCAAAATTGGTGATTAGTTTTGATCTAGGCACTACCACGTCATTTTGGGGGTAGCTCCCGCTCGCTTACAAATTCAGTTGAAACCACGGGGGCATATGACATTTGAGCCTGACTCAATAAAATCATAGCAGTAGTAGTCTAACATGTATATTAAATGAAATTATTATGAAGATATTCTCACTCATTCTCAGTGGAATTTGATAATTGCCTTGAACTATATTAAAGTTCCTACAAAAACAATGTCTTGTATACTATTTTTTTAATTCTTACAATTTCTGAGACTATCTGCTACTATCAAAATTTCCATTGGATGATGTACTAAACTAAGATTAAAATCCCATCGGTCTTAGGCTACACACCTGCCTTCACTTTTATTCTCAGCTTAAACCCTGCACAGGCGATGAAAGGAACGAACTGTTGTATATCATCCAATATAAACCATATCCAATTGGTGCTTAAATGATGATAGGTGAAAGAAGTTATTTTTGTATTCCGTTTTCTTTATTTGACATTTGGTATTTGCGATTGCATACTTCAATGTATTCCCAAAGGGAGTAATGAGGATTATCCTATTTTAAATGTAATTTACAAGCGTTTGTAAATAATAATGTTAATAAGTTTGAATTATTTTTTCAGATTCGATGAGAATAGTATATAACTAGTTAATGAGAACTAACACTTATATTTATAACTATAAAATAATCGAACAATTCCAATGTCTTATCTTGCAACGACATTAAACATTCAATACTTATTAGATTAAATTATGAAGACTACATTGAACTTATGATAGGTTGTTCGAAAGGGTTACATTGCAAAACTGCTGTAGGAACCCTACCACGGAAAATTAAGAAAATTTAGCAATGCATTCGAACAGCATCATGCGAATTTCGTAAATTATTGAACTTTCTAATGAACGAAGTAAAAAAAAAGAAACATTATCATATAGATACACAGACATGCTCGATTTCGTAAATTGTTGAACTTTGTGGTAAATAAAGTAAAATAACAAATTTTATCATATATCTAAAGAATTAACATGCACGGGATATTATGATGTAGGTTTAGATGTAGACATAGACAAACATTATTAGAAAAATATACTTCTCAATTAAAATTAAATTGGAAAAACTTTAACCTGTCTATTGTAGTGACAATTTTATTTTTAAATTTCACAGAAATTATTTATTAAAATTGAGGTTATAAGAGAATAATTACACCTTTATCAGTTAGCTGAAAAGAAACAACTTGTAAAATAAAATCTTGACATATAAATTATTTTTGTTCCACTTCCGGTGAAACCCTAACATTAACTTTCTATTTTCAAATGGAATACCCTGTATCCTACTATTGTTTTGATGATACCACTACATCAGTGACATTTTAAACTCAATATTTATTTTAATTTAATTTTTAGTTTTCTATTAACTGTGCCATAACTATTCTGGTTGTTATGTAGAAATCGAATTCTTGTCGAAAATACTAAATTATCTATGCCTTATTAAATACAATCAAAATTACAGCCAAAAGAAAATAAAAAAATACAATTTTGTTGTAATTAAATGGTAAGAAGTAACTAAGGTGGCTTTGAAAACAATGAAATATTTAGCTGTTCATACATTTATAGATTTTCGGGTGAACGTAGAATGGACTATTACAATTGGATTTTACAGAATAATGTGCGGCCAAACAATAATTTTTTGGAAAGGATTTTCGAATGAGTTTAGGTTCACAAATTTAGGCTTATTTAACCAATAAAATACGAGATATTGGTCACAACAATGTCAAAATTTATTAGGGGAGAGTAATTATCAAGATCGATTCAATTTCAATGTTTCGCTTGGAATAATCGGTGGTATAATCATTGGTCTAATAAATTTGATTGACCCTTGGCTGATACCAGATACTTGGGAGTCCTGCAAAATGAGATTGAGGACATCTTAGATCTTTGGATTTAGAAAAGGGAATAAATTTCCGATAAGATGGCGCTCCTCCCCATAATTCAGGAATAGTTACTGATTACCTTCAATAGAAATTCGGAGAAAACCTAATTTCGACAAAGGTTTTGTCAGGCGGATTTTTAAGGTCCCCTGACTCCTCTATATATTTTGTTTGAGATCATTTAAAAAATATAGCCTACATAACTCCAGCGCCGCTATAATCCGTGAAAATCTGGAACTACGAGTAAAATGCAGAGTTAATAGTATAACAGCCCAGCAATTGGCGATTGTTTTATTCGAAATACAGCTATGCGAGTTCAGAAGTACATTGACGTTAATGGACAGCATTTTGAACAATTTATGTAGGGTAAATAAGTTGCATTTTCTTTTTTCCTTTTAGTTGTAATTTTGAGTGTATTTATAGTATAGTTTAATAGGACATATGAATAAATTCTTTATTAATATTACTAATAAATGGTACCATGGCACCAATATGTTTCTATTTGAAAGAAATGTGTTTTATCCCAAAAATCATTTTAATTAACTTTATTTGCTCATATATCACATAATTTAGTATTTTTGACGGGATTTCGGTTTATCCAGCATTACACGGGTCAATTAGAATAAATCGGAACAGTCGTGATCTACTTAACTAAACAGCTAAAAATTAAATTAAAATAAATATTGTCATTTGAAACGTCATTTGTGTGATGCCATTGAATTCAGAGAAGTATGCAGAATTCTAAAATGCCATTATATACAGGATGTTCGATTTGAAAATAAAAATTAGTGTCACTTCCGGTGAAATCGGAAGTTGAAAAAACGATTTACATGTCAAATACCGACGTTTATTAAGTATATAGGATGTTTCAAATTTCGATCTTTAAAACTAAAAGAAAAAAGGAGGTGTTCATGATCCTATATTACACGTGTATAGAAAAATAAGTTAACGAAATTAATATTCATTTGAGTTATTTGCCATTTAATGCCGTAGACCACGTACAAATAATTGCTCGCTGTTGTGTGTAACCGTCCCTGAACATTGAGATATCATCAAAATTATGTGCACCCCAATACCCATTCAATTAACCATAATTATAGTTGAGACAGTTTTGTTTTGTTAACAGAGCCGTAGTATTAGACACCTCGTTTTACCTGTTGTAAAATATGAACAAGGGACGGCTAATTAATGTAACGAATATAATGAAAAACAGAATTACATCCGAGATTGCAAAATGGGTCATGACAATAATTACAATTTCCCTTAGGAACTGGTATTACTCTCAGTTAGGTAAGTAACTTATTTCAGTTATAAATGATTTAATGAAAGGTGATTTTTAGTTATACAGAAAGTACATCTATTATTAAAAATTTTGCATTCTGAGATGTAGCTCAAGAATGATTAACGTTTGCTATTTATATTACTTTTGGCAGGTCTAGGAAAAAAAATCTGTCATAAAGGTTACCCATTGGTTATGAAAATTTCCCTATTAGATTTTACGTGGTTAATTTACGTTGTTAGGATTGAAAAGATATTTGAGAATTTTGCCGAGTTTCATTAGAAGCGAAATGGAATTAATAATAATTTAATATCTAACCAGTTAAAAGTGTTTTCATGTTGATAATAAGTTCTGGCTTAAATAACTTATAAAATTTGCAAAAATACCACCTTATCATATTATTTGAAACTAAAATCTTTTTTAATAATAAAGTCAGTTTGACACTGGGAATCATTATTTTTGCTTTGATAGATGTTGGTAGCTATGTTTAGCTTTAATTTCTTTGAATGTTTATGCTTCAATTGTATTACTCTGCTGATCATAAATAATGACACGGATTTATGTTGCTTTAGAAATATCAGCTCTCTTTCGGCAGAAGCCTGTGTAAATAAGTTGCGCTGTTAGAAAGGTGGTTCGGTAATCATCTTACATGGTGCTGCTCTTCAAATATTACTAAAAATAAGCAGATACATGAAAAATATTATAGGGAGAAGGAGAATTTCCCAGAAAATCTGTCTGTAGGTATATAAGAATCGGGCCGGTGCACATCAGTCAGTTGATTACTGAAAACAGCAGATGATGAATAAAGCAATCAACGTTCTAAAATATGTAGTGATTAGGGGATTAATTATAAAGTTAAAAGTAGTAGTAGTTTGACAGCTTGTGTAATTTGGATCGATCATCCTTAAATCAATCTATCAATTATTCATCGATTTCGTCCTAAATGATTATTACACAATAGGATGTACAAAGACAAACACGCGGTTTAATTAGTAAATTTTACATACATACATACATACAGAGTGTCCCCGAATTGAGTTTACGATAGGTGTATTATACAAAAAAAAATAGTACGGTTTTTATTTTCTGTAGCATCTGTCTGCTTGACCTAAAATGAATTTTTATCAAATTATAGTTCAAATGGGATCTAACTCGCGGAGTTAACCGAAGAGGAAAATAAATAATAATTTATTTTCCTCGACAATAGTCGCGGAGTTAACCTAAGAAGAAAATAAATCATTGTAGGTAAACTAGTCTTTCTGTTAATTTTACGGAAGAATTATTTTGTATCGGAAGTTAGAGCCATATGCCAACTTTCATTGCAATTGAATAAAAAAAATACAACAAATTGAAGGACATATTTTTTTACTTTCTAATACAATTAACAATTTCAATTGTAATTTGGTAAAAAATCCATTTTAGGCTAAGCAGACCGACACTACAGAAAATGAAAGCCGTACTATTTTTTTATATATTACACCTATCCCAACCTCAATCCCGGGACACACTGTACATATGTATATACATACCCAATATTATATACCTAATAATAACAATAAACAGCATTTTATTGATTTCCGGGCGCTCCATCCCAAAATGAATGCTTGTGCAAATTCATCTCGATGATTTGCTAGTGGGTTTTTATAAAGTCTTATAAAAATATTTTGATTTTTTAGTACAATCTGTAGTAGATTTGATATTGGCGACCCCCCTCAGGGCCATATAAGTGCAGTTAGCAAAAATCTGTACATTTTTTATACGACTATGTAAATATAATGATGATTAAAAATTAATTTTCCTGGTGCCTTTTGCCCCTTGTAAAATATTACTGAATATACATGTACAATAATTGTATAGTTTTATGTATATCTTGCACTTTTTTTTACCAAAAAACATTCTGGTGATTTCTTCATGAATTAAGAGATTGTTTTACTACCAGTGCTCAAACATTCCCTTCTTTTCATGTAATTTTTACGTTCAACGAGGGTAACGTTTTGAGATTTAAATGTTCTCACTCACGTAGTGTTTATTACATCCCACGCATGTGGAATAATAATCACGAAAAAATAATTTCAAGTTTCTTTTTCGGGTGTATTTTACAGATTGATTATGCTAGGAAAGCGCATGAATCTTTTTGAGAAAACGTGCTATTATTTATTTTAATAATGTAAGATTAATAAAATGCACTTACTTTAAAATTAGCACACAAAACAAAATTGGTAATATGTATTGTTGTAGTTTAATTAATAATCTGATTTCATCGATTGTTTTTAACCGGTAGTGCAATCATATTGTCACAAAATGGACAAGATAAGGCTGTACTAGTTTTTATAATGTTCCCAAAACAGCACCGATGTCATTTGTTTCTGTGAACTCCCGAATAATTTTTGATGACTATAACGTAAATAATTTGGAAGCTGAAATTTTTATTTAAAATTTATTTCTTTATTATTTCTAAAACTAAACATTTCTACTTGCTCTTTTTAAAAAATTAACGATTTATAAATCTATCTTCAATTTATAAATATATTTTAATAGTTTAAGTCGGTCTAATATTTTTCCACTTTCTGACGACTATTCAGCATTAATAATAAAATGTACGTCTCATGTTTAAATAACTTAATACCTAATATTGTACGAGAACTACAAATACTTTTCTATTACATTTCCAATTAGCTGCACTTCAATTAATATTTAGTGGTTGAGGCGAACTGGCGGACTTCTTGACTAGAAAAATTTATAATTGTTTTGCTGTTAGTCCGAAGTCCATGCCATCAATTTAATATAGTTCTGTTAGCTCCTTCATACAAATAGAATAAATAAAATTCACAAATCTTGCGTCGTAAGGTGCGTTTACGTTATGTAGCAGAACAGCTTTATAGCCGAGCGATATAGCTGAGTTATATAGCTCAACTATATATAGCTCGGCTAAATAGGTGAGCTACATAACTGCGACCAAAATGACTTATTTTGATAGCAGCTCTATGTTGCAATAATTTCATTAATTGGCTTTAAGATGGCAAGCAGGAAAGCGTATTTCTTGCTGTGGCTGTAACAGTGATATTGGCAACTCAAAGAAGAAAACGGAGGTTTTTGGGTACACTATCTCTTAGAAGAAGATAGAGCAATTTTGTTAAGAAATTTGCTGTGATACACCCGCTACAACCATCACTGATAACACGGGCATGATGGACAAACCGAAACCGATCGACCGTTGCTATATAATATAGAGCTCTGCTACAAACAGAAATGCCCGTCCGGAACATTCCACAACCCAACAGCTTTTCTGAGTTGGCGAAATTTTGTCTAAGATCGTCAATCGAGGACATCTAACAGGGATAGTATCCCTGGACCTTGAAAGGGCGTTCCATAAAGTCTGGCACCCCGGATTGCTTTATAAACTCCACGTCGCGAACGTTCCAGTCCGTATTATCAAGATAATACAGTCCTATCTTCTAGACCGGGAATTCAGAGTAGCAATCCAGCAGGAGTCCTCTAATCCTTATCCCGCTCTCTCTGGCCTCCCCCTTGGTCCCGCCTTATTCTTATTTTACACCAACGACAGGCTTGACCTACGCGACGTACGTGGAAGATACCGCCATTATAGGCACCTCCAAAAACCTGGATGTACTAACAATAATACTAGAAAGACAGACAAAACAACTGCATACTATGAAAAATGGGGACCTATCGTCAACACACAAAAAACACAGACAAAAATTGCAACAAAGTAAAATATCCACCAAAACTAAAGAACCAAATAATAATTAAAAACCAAAAAATAAATTGGTCAAAAGATATATTGTATCTGAGAGTACATATTGATCAAAAACTAAACTTCACGAAACACACAAACCACTAAGAAATCCGCTCCTATATAAATCCTACCTACTCCCCATAATAACCTACGGTGTTTCTCTCTGGTATTCCTTAACCACCTCATCCAACCAAAGTTATTTGCAGAAAATCTAAAATAAATTCCTCAGGTGGGCTACCAAACTCCCACGTACCACATCAACAAATTATTTACATAACACAAACACTCGATGAACTAATATATACAAAACTCATCCCAAACTAGTACAATACTCGAACTCACTAATTGCCATCCCTTTAGTAACTAAATTCCCCCAAGCACCAAGACATCCCTCACTGAATTATATATACAGTTCATAGTCTAGCCACATGTATATTTTTATTTATTTTATTTTTATTTTATTGTATTATACACTACCCAACAGAACATGTTCCAATTACAGGGTAGGAGAAATACACTATACATAATAACAGAAATACTTAATAATTACAAAATACACAATATTATAGAATTCTAAAGGAGTATAACGTACATATAGGTTTTGAAATAGTTTATTAAAAGAACATATAATGATTTAAAATTAATTGTTATAGTAGGCAGTTCTTATATCTGCAACACTGCAATTAAAAAGGTTAATA
This sequence comes from Leptura quadrifasciata, assembly GCA_963675555.1. Classification (NCBI taxonomy): domain Eukaryota; kingdom Metazoa; phylum Arthropoda; class Insecta; order Coleoptera; family Cerambycidae; genus Leptura; species Leptura quadrifasciata. The sequence continues at coordinate 48,961,360 of OY776680.1, read as the reverse complement.
TTATCCTGAATATCATGCCAGTTGTGACACATAACATACACCGGTGAGAATTTTAATAGATTTGTTCTTGGTGTGGGTAAGTAGAAAAGATTAGTTAGTCTTGTTTGCACCAATGGTATATGAACAAGCGCATTGACTTTTGCCAAGAGTTCGGGACATTTTATTTTATTATTGACAAGTTTATGTAAAAACATAGCAGAGTGAAGGGACCGCCTTCTGACTAGTTCATCAGCATTGAACCTCTCTAGCAGTTTGTCATGTGGAAACCTTATTGGTGGATAGGTTTTGTCCTCCTTAAATGCCATAAATTTTAAAAATCGTCTATGGATTTGTTCGATAGCGTTACTATGTACAGCGTAATTAGGATTCCACACGACAGAGCCGTACTCAAGTTTAGACCGCACAAAAGACGTAAATAGAATTTTTAATATGTCGATGTTGTTCAGCTCACCGGAGTTTCTAATGATAAAGCCCAGCGATTTGTAAGCTGATGACACAATGATATTGACGTGCTGATTAAAGGTTAAATTAGTATCAAAGGTAATGCCTAGATCTTTAAATACCTCTGGTTTGTTTAAATGTACCTGATCTATAGCGTAATCATACTCAATTTTCTAGTATAGATGACAGAGTTACATTTAGCGGCGTTGAGAGGTAGGGAGTTTGAGGTAGACCAATCGTTTATTAGATCCAAATTAGCTTGCAGTAGCAAACAGTCAGATTCATCCTTGATAACTAGATATAGTTTGAGGTCATCCGCATATAGTAGACAACAGCAGTTCAGACCAAGTACGATGTCATTTATAAATAAAATAAAGAATAAGGGACCCAACACTGACCCTTGTGGTACCCCAGAAGTACAAATAATACTTTCAGATTTATGCCCACGATATTGAACATATTGATTTCTACATTTTAAGTAGGAGAAGCAGAATAGAACTAAGTCTCGGTTAAAGCCGAAAGCAGAAAGCTTTCTTAGTAAGATACCGTGGTCTAATCTGTCAAACGCATTTGAGAAGTCTGTATAAATGACATCTACCTGTCCATTACCATCCAGACGTCCGAAATAAATTGTGTAACACAGACTAAGTTGCTGATTGTCGACCGGCCTGCCACAAAGCCGTGTTGGTTAGGGCAAATTTGTTCGCTGACATGCACGTGGAGCTCTTCTATAAAGCGAATTCAAAGACCTTACTAAAATTATGAATGATAGTAATGGGACGATAATTTTTTATGTCAGACCTATTATCTTTTTTAAATACGGGAATAATTTTGGAGTTTTTCCATAACTCTAGGAATGTGTTACTGTTGAGGGCTAAGTTAAATAAAATAAGCAGAGGTTTCGCTAAGACATTAGCACAGTATCTGACAAGAAATGACGGTATACCATCAGGACCAGCGGTGAATTTGTTTTTTAACTTTTTGATAGCTTTACATATTTTCTCTTCGTTTAGTTGGACTAACTGTGATGTTTCCTGGCCATTTTCATCTATGCCAGTGTTCTTAGAGCCTACGTACTCAGACGATTGTGTAAAAGCAGTTTTAAAGAGCTCAGCAAATGCGTCGACAATCTCTTGAGGATTGCCCAAAGAATTATCGTTGTATGTCATATTATTTGGAATGGATGTAGTATTCTTTTTGCTACAAATATATGACCAAAAAGATTTAGGATTCGTGTCAAAGTTATTTTCAATATGGTTGACATACTGTTCATGCGCTAGCTTAATACCATTTTTTATTTTTGATCTTAGTGTTTTAAACTTTTCAAGGTCCTGAGTTTTGTTGAATTGCTTATATTTTTTCCATGCTGAATTCTTTTCCTTAATATCATAGATTATGTATCTGCTATACCATGGAGGATACCAATGACTTTCGGGATAAGTCGAGGGATAAGTCCTCGGGACGCATGTCGAAAATATATTCTTAATAACACTGTAGACGTCTTCTACAGCTAGGTTGACATCCTCGTAGTTTGTTAGAAAAGACCAATCTGTTTGTAGAAATAAATTGTACATTGTCACATAATCAGCTTTTTAAAATTAAAAGTCAATTCTGACTTGACTGGAATATTTATCGCTTCGTCATTTTCTTGAGGTAGGTTAATACAAAGTGGTGGATGGTGCAAATCTTCCCTTACCATGGACATTTCTGACCTTTCAACTTGTAATGAGGTGATATTACTTATGACTAAGTCTAACAATCTACCATTAACATTAAAAACTGAGTTATGTTGATCAAAATTATAAAATTTACAACAGGTTTGTAAGGCTCGTAGTTTCGAAGATGTGCTTGCAATATTAGACTCATTATATTCTGGTAAGTTAAAGTCACCAATGAAGCAAGTGCTGATTAAAGGTTAAATTAGTATCAAAGGTAATGCCTAGATCTTTAAATACCTCTGGTTTGTTTAAATGTACCTGATCTATAGCGTAATCATACTCAATTTTCTAGTATAGATGACAGAGTTACATTTAGCGGCGTTGAGAGGTAGGGAGTTTGAGGTAGACCAATCGTTTATTAGATCCAAATTAGCTTGCAGTAGCAAACAGTCAGATTCATCCTTGATAACTAGATATAGTTTGAGGTCATCCGCATATAGTAGACAACAGCAGTTCAGACCAAGTACGATGTCATTTATAAATAAAATAAAGAATAAGGGACCCAACACTGACCCTTGTGGTACCCCAGAAGTACAAATAATACTTTCAGATTTATGCCCACGATATTGAACATATTGATTTCTACATTTTAAGTAGGAGAAGCAGAATAGAACTAAGTCTCGGTTAAAGCCGAAAGCAGAAAGCTTTCTTAGTAAGATACCGTGGTCTAATCTGTCAAACGCATTTGAGAAGTCTGTATAAATGACATCTACCTGTCCATTACCATCCAGACGTCCGAAATAAATTGTGTAACACAGACTAAGTTGCTGATTGTCGACCGGCCTGCCACAAAGCCGTGTTGGTTAGGGCAAATTTGTTCGCTGACATGCACGTGGAGCTCTTCTATAAAGCGAATTCAAAGACCTTACTAAAATTATGAATGATAGTAATGGGACGATAATTTTTTATGTCAGACCTATTATCTTTTTTAAATACGGGAATAATTTTGGAGTTTTTCCATAACTCTAGGAATGTGTTACTGTTGAGGGCTAAGTTAAATAAAATAAGCAGAGGTTTCGCTAAGACATTAGCACAGTATCTGACAAGAAATGACGGTATACCATCAGGACCAGCGGTGAATTTGTTTTTTAACTTTTTGATAGCTTTACATATTTTCTCTTCGTTTAGTTGGACTAACTGTGATGTTTCCTGGCCATTTTCATCTATGCCAGTGTTCTTAGAGCCTACGTACTCAGACGATTGTGTAAAAGCAGTTTTAAAGAGCTCAGCAAATGCGTCGACAATCTCTTGAGGATTGCCCAAAGAATTATCGTTGTATGTCATATTATTTGGAATGGATGTAGTATTCTTTTTGCTACAAATATATGACCAAAAAGATTTAGGATTCGTGTCAAAGTTATTTTCAATATGGTTGACATACTGTTCATGCGCTAGCTTAATACCATTTTTTATTTTTGATCTTAGTGTTTTAAACTTTTCAAGGTCCTGAGTTTTGTTGAATTGCTTATATTTTTTCCATGCTGAATTCTTTTCCTTAATATCATAGATTATGTATCTGCTATACCATGGAGGATACCAATGACTTTCGGGATAAGTCGAGGGATAAGTCCTCGGGACGCATGTCGAAAATATATTCTTAATAACACTGTAGACGTCTTCTACAGCTAGGTTGACATCCTCGTAGTTTGTTAGAAAAGACCAATCTGTTTGTAGAAATAAATTGTACATTGTCACATAATCAGCTTTTTAAAATTAAAAGTCAATTCTGACTTGACTGGAATATTTATCGCTTCGTCATTTTCTTGAGGTAGGTTAATACAAAGTGGTGGATGGTGCAAATCTTCCCTTACCATGGACATTTCTGACCTTTCAACTTGTAATGAGGTGATATTACTTATGACTAAGTCTAACAATCTACCATTAACATTAAAAACTGAGTTATGTTGATCAAAATTATAAAATTTACAACAGGTTTGTAAGGCTCGTAGTTTCGAAGATGTGCTTGCAATATTAGACTCATTATATTCTGGTAAGTTAAAGTCACCAATGAAGCAAGTATCCCATGTTTGGATTGGTTCTAAATTTGTAAGAGATTCAAATAACTCCTCATAAACTACGGCAGCTGAGTTCGGTGGAATATATATTATGAGCAAGATAAAAGTGTAGTGATTAATTTTAATTTTTAAACCTAATAGATCAACACTGGGAATATTTATGGTAATTTGGTTTATATCAATAGGAGAGACTGTAAACTTCTTATTTACAGCACAGAGAACCCCGCCTCCCCTTACTAGCCCCAGGTATTGAAATTTACGATCTGCTCTAAATAAGTTGTATCTACTACAGAAAAGTTCATTATCGAAAATGCTGTCATCTATCCAAGTTTCCGAAAAACAGATAATTTCATACGTACTTATTTGTGAGGCAAGGTGCACCTCCCCGGTTTTAGCCTTAAGACCACGAACGTTTTGGTAATATATGCTGTACTTTATAGCAGCAGAGTGCGGGGCATGCTGAGTATGCTCAGCATGCTCATTTGCAGGAGATGCAGGAGTGATAATTGCTGATTGCTACTATCTACCGAATATTTTGGATTTGTATTGCTGTAATTTATGTTTATACACCCTACATTCCGAATCCCATACAGCATGTGCATAATCAATATCATTATTGTCAGACTTATTATCCTTAAGATGTAAGCAGTTAATGCACCTCTTACTTGCTCCTGGTGTGCAGTCTTTTAGTTCATGCTCATGAGAACAGACAGGACACGCTTTTTTCCTCTGACAAGTGTTTGACGCATGATCAAAACCACTACATCTATAACATCTATATAAATCTACGGCATCATAAACTTGACAACAATCATAACCTACGAATAAATAATTATCTCCCGAATTCATTACCTTAGTGTATGTTACATTGTCCAGCTGAATGATTGCTTGATAAATATTCCTATTCCTTTTTATCGGCCACAGATGTAGGACAGTACATTCGGCATCTTCACCAAATATGGAGCCGTTTTGGCTTTTTATCGGGTCAGCTATGTCTGCTTCAGTGTCAAATTTTTCAGATATTCCTGCTATTTTAATTCTAGGTCTTGGGTTGGAGACTTTCTTTATTTCATAATGTTGTGATAATTTCTTGTCAGCTAAATCTTTGAACTTCTTTGCCTCCGTGTCATTTTTACAGCTTACAACATTACCACCACAAACAAAAGGCAATATAATCATACTAGAGTGAGCGCCCAAGGGCGGACACCCAAAGTAGCCGAGAAGGCACACACACTACTGCGTAAACAGAAATGTTCCTCCAGCCCTTCTATATAGCACAGCCATACAATTTTCTTTGATGTTTACCGACAACCGACATATCTTTTTTTTAGCTATAAAGCTTCTGAGATGGACTATATAGCAAGGCTATATAGCTGTTTTCGGGTGGCGCTTTTAAGAACTTATAACAGAGCTATGTGTATCGGCTATACAGCTGTTGAAATTTATGCAAATTTTAGAAACCGTAAATCATTTTAAAGTTACCAAGTAAGCATAATGTTAACTTAATTTGTAGAATCTTTTGCTGCTTTATATGTAACTGTAATTATCAAATTGTGTAAAGCCTCTTAGAAAAAGAAAATGATAACTCTTATAATATAAGAAAGAAATATAGAAATATTGCAATATATATACCTCCTTCTATGTATTTCATAGAGAAATTTATTAAACATATAATAATTATGTGTAGTGTGGTAATGTAGTTATAATTATTTTAAAACTATATATACCATTATATCGAATGCAATTTGAGATCCTCTTAAGCATACAGATTACTGAAGTATGCAGGGCCCCTCTTCAAAGAGAAAATAAGGGTATTAAGTATTAATGCATTCCAATAGTTCAGTTATGCGTTTTGGTGAAATTAAGCTCAATTTGCGTAAGAGAAGTAAGCCTTTGCAAATGCATGATATCACTAATGATCGACTGAAGTTCGCTCATTAGCCTATATAATTTTCGCCCGCGACTTCAAGGCAAGTGATTGGTATACAGATTATATACGTTATCACAGGCTACAGATGATATGTAACGAAGACAACGTGAATTTAAAATGAAGACTAGTAATATGTTTACACATGTTAATAATTTATTATTATACTCAATGCTCACGCAGGTGGACTTTATGATCCAATTCGGGTAAACGTGGATCAGTTGGTGGTAATGAGACAGATCTGTCTCATCTCATTCTTCCTATGAAGTATTTTCACTACTAAAAGTTGAAATTATCAGATAGAAGAGGCCTTTACTTAAATATATTTCAATGTCGCGTATCTGTGGAAGTTCTAAATGGTCACTGTTATCAGAAAAGACATTAATATATTAGAAATCGCAGATCTCGAAGTTTTGACAATTCGTACGTCAATATGTGGGGAAGGAGTAGTAGGACCTTAATCTTATTTACGTGTGGAAGGCACATTAATATCTTAGGAATTGCAGAAGAGGAAATTTATACTTTATGTGTGAAGGAGAACGACATCTCGGAACACAGTATGCTGACGCTTGGTGTTGCGCAAGAAGTGACATAATGTTAGACGGTGGTCCTGTACACTAAATCTTGATTATTTGTTGACTGCTATGCAACTTTTGGATATACTTTTAAAGTTAGATTTTATGTTATGTAAAATTGTCTGCTGAAACTATTTCCGGAAGGAGCAAAACGATTTGAGTTTACATTCATTCCCTTTATTAATTTTTCATCCTTTTTTGGTGACGCACGGTGCAATTGTACTTTTTGAAATATAACTCGTGTTATTTCTAAAACCAAAAATGCTACAATAGTACAGTGCCGAACCAGTTTTCAGAGGCCAAAACTCGACAAAATCTTACCAGTATATGGATGGTCGGAAAATTTAGGATTAACGGCATATAAATAGGGAAAAATCGATTGAACCCCAACAAATAACCGGAAGTAGGGTGGGGGTGGAAAAAGGTGTGCTTTAAGGGTGAAACGTGTTTTTTTACGATTTCAGGCAAAACTAGACCTCCTAGCGAAAAAAGTTAAATGCAAAAGTTGTAGATAATTAAAAGACTACTTTTTTTCTTGTATTCTTTCTCTAATTTTTCAACATAACCTCAAAACTATTGAGAGAAACGTCAAAAACAAATTTTTTGATTTTTTTATTTTTATCTCCCGCAAAAATGATTAGATTTTAATGAAATTTTGTGAAAATGGACGTTTGTATGTCTCAAATAAGCTGCAATTTTTTTGAAGCGAACTATTTATTTTTTGATTTTATGCGAATTTAATTCTAATCTATCTAATCAATCAAAAAAGTCGATTAACGAAATTTTGATTTTTGAAAATTTCAGGACGGATTTTTTTTTGTTGAAACCTCTATTTTAGGATGGAGTAAAACATTGTCAGACATGGGTAAAACCAAAACAGAGAATTTTTCAAGATCGATTTTTTAGCAACTGTCACAAATTCTTCATTGTTTATTGAAATGAAGTGTTGAGAGTGTTGCAAAATGGTAATTTCAATGTAATATCAAATAAGGGAACATTGATAACCGTTTAAGATTCGGGCTGTTGAGAAACAAATTGTATAAACAATAGTTTTACATAAAAAAAGTTGCTAGAAATTGCAATTTTTGTTCAAGAAAATTTTTTATGCTTCATGGACAAAAATAAATTGAAAATAATGTCATTAAAACAAATATTTCAAATTATCGAAATGGCGGGGCAGTTCTTATGCAATGCGGTACCGAGCGCGCGCCCAGCTCTTTGTTGTTCGTTTCTGCTAGCTCGCATGCAACCCACTTGTTCCTGATTTTCCGCGCGTCCACAACTGGCACGTGCTTTGTATACATCGTGTTGATCGTAATTTTATTATTATTATTATATATTATTAGGAGTAAACATGATATGAAAAAGTATTTAGAGTACGAGCTTGCTCCATTCCCCAATGGAAATGGAGTGACAATTCGCTATTTACAGAAAATGGACTCAGAAAAAAATGTTAAATCGCATCTATACGATGAATTTACGAGCATTGATGTATTGCCAATCTCCAGTATTGTACATGTTGTTGATGATGGATTTCTGCTACACAAAGTAATTTGGCAGATAAATGATACGATTGATGAAATCATTAATAAATATTTGCATTACGTACAGAGCCAATAATAGTACAGCAATGGACTACCTGACAATGTCCAGAAGGAACCTACGTTTTATAACGTGAATCCAGACTGGACACTGTCCATTAAAAAAACATCTAAGTAATGTGAGATTAAGCGAAACACCTCTCTGTAGAGGCTGTGAACAAGAAGATGAGACGTACCAATATATACTCTGTGACTGTTCTGCCGTCTCATCAATCAGAAAATCCATTTTGGGAGAATGTTGGCCTACTTTGGTCGATGCGATGTAAGAGATATGCCCCTAGGCAGCATTACCACCTATTTCACAAGATTACGCTGGTTGGGGGCCTAGGCGTGGATCTGCCTACAGGGAGGAAGTACAAAGGGCCCAATGGGGCCTAAGTGCTGTGGTTCAATAATTTTCATTGACCATCCTCCCAACCTATTCCAGAACACTCCAGAACATGCTCCAATAATTGTCACGGGTCCGAAAACTGTTCTAACGCTGAAACACAACCATTAGAGGAAATCAGCGATTCGGAGGAAATTGATGACGAAGCAACTACAAATTTTAAAATTAATATAGGAAATAAAGATCCTGATGAACTTGAGAACCTTGACGATGTCGAGACCTTGTCGGAGATCCTGAAGAAACAGAAAACTATGTTGAATCTGATGATGTAGTAGCTTTCCAAAAAAATGATATTAAAATTTTTTTGATTTTATATTCAACTTTGTGAATTGAAATAATTTTAAATATTTGTTTCAATAAACTTATTTGAATTTACTTCTATCCACGAAGAATAAAAAAAATTGTTCTTGAACAAAACCTGTCATTTCTATCAATTTTTTTATGCAAAACTATTGATTAAACAATTTGTTTTTCAACAGCATGAACCTTTTTTTTGACAATGTTTTTCCACAGTAACAGTATAATTTTTTAAAACCATCTTAAAGTAGAGGTTTCAACGAAAAAAAATCCGTCCTGAAATTTTGAAAAATCAAAATTTTGTTAATCAACTTTTTTCATTAAAAATTAGGCCTTTTTTTCAAATTAAATTAGCATAAAATCAAAAAATAAATATTGCGCTTTAAAAAAATTACAGCTTATTTGAGACGTAAAAATGTCAATTTTCACCAAATTTCATTAAAATCGAATCATTTTTGTGGGCGATAAAAATAAAAAATCAAAAAATTGGTTTTTGACGTTTCTCTCAATAGTTATGGTTATGTTGAAAAATAAGAGAAAGAATGTAACAATGAAAGTAGTAGATCTTGCAATTATCTACAACTTTTGCATTTAACTTTTTTCTATAGGAGGTCTAGTTTTGTGGGGCAATCTGGTTATTTTGGTAAAGAGCATCAATTAGTTTATACCAGAAAATCTTTAGGCGCGTTTGATTACAAAATCGTGTAGTACGACATGCATAAAAACTATGGTAAAGCACGTACAGGACAGGCTATTGCACCGGTCGACATCGAAAAGTATTCGAATAGTATACGCAAATAAAAACATGGATGTGCACAAACTTAGCAGAGAAAATGTTCATTTTCAAATTTATTGTTAGTGAAAAAAATCGACAATTGGACAATCATATTTGCATTGGAAATTAAAGCCAATGCATCGGGATACAAGCTTATGTGCTTTCGTTATAAAAGCAAAGGTTAAATTTACAATGTGCCATGCAGATAGAATTATAGTATATTACCGGAAAGTATTTACTATTTTAGTATAGTTCAAGTAGGAAGAAACTGAGACATAAAAAACGTAACAAAAACTTTACGACCTCATTAAAATACCGGTACTCTTTTTTGTGCTGTTCGCAAATTGACTCGCTTACCTTTATAGGTTATTAATGTGCGTCGGGAATGTTTTATGTCAGGCTTGGCGCCATGATCCGCGGCGGTATAATTATGTCGTAAAGTTTTTGTTGCGTTTTTTATTTACTGGGATCTATTTATTTCAACTAGCGCCATGGCCCGCGGCGATAATAATTATGTCGTAAAGTTGTTGTTGGATGTTTTCTGTCTCGGGAATTTATTACCTGAACTATACCTAAATATTTATTAAAGTAAGAATATCTGTAAACTAGGAATTGTTGCTATTTTAAGTTGTTTTCAGCGATTAATGTAATAATTAGTTATCTGTGGCAGATTAAATCCGTTTCTTTTTCGTAGTAGTTTAGAATAATTATTCGAAATTGATTGTAAATATTACGATTTTAGAATTGACGCACGTAATAATAAATACCAGTAAATCCAATAATAGGCGGATTCGGTCATAAACGAAAAAAATATTTTTCCTCTCAGATGCGAAGTTAAATAGTGAACAAAACGCGTATATGCAAAAAAATTGAGAAAAAAATTTCTGTCTATCGGTCGGTAACTCGTTTATGATATTGACTTGAAATTTGGTATAATTATGTATTATAACGAGATCTGGTACTAGATTACATTTTGATTTAATTCCGTTGAAGGGTTCGGGGGTAAATGGGGTAAATAAAGGTAAATAGGCAAAGCAAGCAGGTAACAGTCCATAAAATTGCAGAAAAGTCAAGGACTCAAATTTTTTTTTGGCATCAGCCACCCCCCACTATCACCCTCATTGCCACCCACAATATCACCTCGACACTATTATGAAAGGGAGTAAAAAAATTAAAATGTGATTTAGTGTGTATACAAGAACGAAACGTCTTTAAAAAATTTTTTTGCGTCAGTTACCCCCTCTACCACCCCCATCGCCACCCCCACGCTATTATTAAAGGGAGTAAAAAATTAAATTGGGATTTAGTGTGTATACGAGAACCAAAGGCCTCTAAAAAGTTTTTGGTATTAGCCACCCCCTCTACCACCCCCACCTTATTATTAAAGGGAGTAAAAAATTAAATTGGGATTTAGTGTGTATACGAGAACCAAAGGCCTTTAAAATTAATTTTGGCATTAGCCACATACATTCGTCATCGATGGTTCTTCTAATTGATGTAAGTAATCTGACATTTCCCTTTTTCTTGCTCTTTTTTTCACTCAGTTGTCTTATTTTTGTGAACACTAAGTTCCTGCCTGATTGAACATCAGGTTTCATACGCGCTCTGACATTGCTGAGTTTAAATTCCATAGTTTTCCATGTCTTTCTCCAACTGTATGCAAAAAGAGCAAACTATAGGTAATTACTGAAATATTTAACGAAATAATTACTTACATCAAAATGATTCTCAGTAGAGAGTAGAAAGCCGTTGTCGGAGAAATTTATTCTCTCCTAGGGGCTGCAAACCACTTTTGCCGTCGTTTCGCGACTATATAAACGGTCACAAAAATTTTAAGAGGGTTTTAGTCGACGTATTAATACATTGGGGTACAAAGCACCACTTTCTTGTTGGCTTTTTTTTACTAATCTACTTTACTGTAAAGAGTAATAACGTTTACCATGTACTAGCTAGCGGAGCGCTCAGTGCTGTCCGGTAGCTGACGTCACAGTGCTTAGTCTCGCGCACAGGTACGTTTCTACCCTCACGGCGCGGTGGCGGGAAGATTTTCAGATACCAATAAAACCATTATTTTTGGAAATTTAATTTTAAATTTTATAGGGTTGTTTTTCTGCATTGATTCTATCAATATAAGCAAAAAATGAAAATTATCGAACCCGCCTATTCAATGCAGCTGCCGTCGCTATCTCGTAGTAAGTACACCGATCGATGCGCATTCCTAAGGAGTATAGATTCTCGCTATTCTATAACAGGGAAGCGCGGCTATAAAATAGACAGCAACAAGAGCTGAAAGCAGTTGTTGTTGTTCCAGAACTTGAATCGATCAGTCGACTACCAGTGTCCACTGCCGAAGTAGGAAAGAGTAAGATAAAATATATTCTTATACTTGGCTAGTGCAATGTTATTCCGTGTTTTACTGATTTATAATTTTTGATATTTCGCTTATTTTTGTGATTTCCTGCTACCATTACCTGTGTTGGTTTTCGCAGCACCACAGGTTCCTTCTAACCTTACTTGTGTTGGCTTTCGCGGCACCGCAAGTTCTTTCCACCCTTACCTATCTGTTGTCACATTTTCGTTCACTAGACGCTAATATCGAATATTTTGATTTTATTCCATTTTTGCATATTTTACTGTATTGAAACCGGTACTAGAGACTTCGCAGCACAAATCACTCGTTATTTATTCTCATTGATATTTAGTTCACTGTACCGTTTACTGTAATTGCGCACTAGCCAAGCCTCCGGTTTGCATCATAACCTGTAATATAACACTGTAAATAATTGCAGATGCTTCTCATTTTTTTCTGGTACACTGTTCGCCTGTTAACGTTTTATCATTCACTCACTAATTTTACCGCTCATTATAATGTCATACTCGGCTATACCGCTTTTACAGCTGATACTGTTTTATCACTTGCTAAAGTCCCTCTGTCATTTGTATAAACTTGCACTTAGTTTTTTTATTTTTAACTTAGAATTGTAAATCGTAGGGTAAATGTAATATACAGTTGTTATTTTTGGAAGTTCTGCGTTTTACTGCTGCGTTTGTGAAAGTCTAATTTCTCTTATTGACCCACTGGAATTATCCGTTTCTTCACTGAGCTGTACAGTCCCACTGACAGATTTTGGGTAGTGTTGTTCAATCACTCTAAACTTGAACTTGGCGTCCGAGTAACCAAATAAGAAAGCTCGACTGACAAAGTGATAGCTTTCTCTCGTACAGAACAAGAAAAACACGTCACAAAGTATATAAAAAATTAGACTTATTTTGGAAATCATGTATTTTGTACTATTTCTGTATGTCTTCCTTATTTTATAAGATTTAACGTTTTCTTTTTGCAAGTGCTCTTACACACTTTGATACAGTGTGTTTAAGGCATTAACAATTACGTATAAGACATATAAATTAAATTTGTAAATATTATATTATGATTACTTGGCGGATTTAAAGAATTTAAGGTTTTAAATTTTTTTTAGTTTTTTTAAATAGGAAACTAGCAGCTGAGTCAGGTATTTTCAATATGCCTACTATACTTGCATACGATGCAAGGTCTGTGAATTTTTTCGGTACGATTTATTTAGTGACATACATCTACTTAGTAAAATAATTAAACCTATATTAAAACTCCTTTTCTTTCTAAATTACCTTCACTTTTGCGTCTGTTGAAATTAAATGAGTTCATTAATTACATTGAAATTACAGCCCTTCATATTTAGTAGAATTTCAGAATCAGCGTTAAAATCGCAACAAAATATGCTGCATTATTTACTAACTAATAATGAAGGATATTTGTACTTCTAAAATATAAACATAAAAACATTCGGGAAAGTTTAATTCTTTTAATATGAAAAGGCGGCTATTTTTATTCTCTTCAACATGACTACAAAGTAGGGGATGCTATTTCAAATTTAAATCACGATTATTTTTTTGTATTTTATTTTGTATTTTTTTTATTTTACTGGTTGTATAAATTATGTGTATTTTGGCACCAATAAATAATTCTATTATATCATTTTCGTTTTAGCTTAGTTAAATACAACACTATCTTATGTTTTCCATAGGCCCAAAAGAATTTAAATCACGGAGTAAAAAACCTCTAAACGGCTGTATACCCGAAAAGGTAAACAGCACAAATGGAGTTGTTATATTTACCGTAAAGTGTGGTCGGCTTATAGCGCTTTTGTGGAGTTTCTTTACACACTGTTAAATCATATTGCATTTACCTTTATTTTATTAGTACCTAAATGTTCTTTGCGTATTTGTGATTTTAAAATGTTCTTACCATTCATTGGAAAATGTTTATTTTTATTTTGTAGGTCACAAAGATTGTTTCTATTTACTAATTTGGATTTTTTACTATTTATATATTATTCTTGATTTTTTCATAATTACTAGCAATCAGAATATGTTTACTTAAAAAAAACAATTCGAAAACATCACTGAGATCCGTGATAATGTTAGGGTTATGGCAATATATATTTTGCTCTTTATTGCCCAATCTTTGTTACTTTATTTTACCCCAAAAGTAAATAGTAAACTGGATTCTCTTCTGCAAACAGATGGAAACCGTGTGAAAATATTTTTATTCGAATATGCGTGGGTGATTAGAGATTGTGTGATGGATTCCATTAGAATTTACAGGCGCCCTATAATAACAGTATCGTTTAGGCCTCTTCCCCATAGGGCGCGATTTGATCGCGCGATCCGAACGCTTGCGATCTCGTATTATACTTATCACATTTATATTCAGTATATCTCCTCCACACAGAGCGCAATTTGCATTTTCGTTCCACCGAGATCGTCAAGATCAGTTTCGAATCTTTTGGAGGGGAGTACAAAATGTGATAATTATAACACGAGATCGCAAGCGTTCGGATCGCGCCCTGTGGGAAAGAGGCCTTATTGACAGAAAGTGACCTTAATGAAAATAACTATAAGATGTAACAATTTTATTCGACATCCGTATTTACCTCATATATTTTACATAGTTCACCACTTATTTCTAACTTCATCGTTTAAAGTCAATTTTTTAATATCGATTACGATGAATTACTACAGCCGGGCATTTTGAAGCACTTGACATTGGTCACTTGGCCACTTTTACTACTTTCTCTGAATTTTTACGATCTTCTTCACGTAAACACGTTCCTTCTCATTAAATATTTTGTCTTTATTTTTTTAGTTATTGAGCGACGTTTCACATACTTCCTTTTGAATCAAACACTGTTACTGTGAATGATCAATACTCTAGTGAGTAACATTTTGAGTCTCATAAGAAACGCGACGACTTTACCTAATATACGATATACAGACGTGACGACCTTGTTAAAATCTCTTTATGACCAAATCTGGATAGTTAGGAAATAAAACTTTCCGTACATATTTTATGTGACTTATATCCTGTGAATTCGAAGACTTCTTAACGTCACAAAGAAGTCATAACAAGTTCGTGACTACCTATATTATGTCCTTCATATGACCAGATAATCATAAGAATGGAAGGTAACGTTGTCACGACAAAATAACGTAACGAGTCCAGTATGTATTCTATATATTTTACCTGTACGTATGTATTCATTAGTTTAAGATTCCGTTAAGTAAAACGTGAACAGTCAAATTGCAACCTATGAAACCAAATATTCAGTGTTATTTAACAAAATGTTAAATATTTAAATCGATTTCTAGCCAAGTCATGATGCCAAAAGTATAGCGAAAGAAGAATACAACGCGCCTTCAAAATAATGAAAATTAAAGAAAATGGAACACACTATAAAAAATGAACGATTTTAAATGTAAGTTTGAAAAGGTTAAAATGTATATAAATTTGTAATGTATGATATAAATTGTCGAAAAATATATTTTCTATTAAATTTCCATATAATAAACCTGTAAATACATGTTAAATTGTAATATTTTAGCCTGTAAAACATGGACGCCAAATCTGATAGAGTTTCCAACAGAAATTATGGCCGAGACTGCTACGACCTATAATAGTTATAAAATATGTGAAACCACCAATCAGTCGCAAGACTGGTTTTAAATTACTAAGGAGTCGTTTTATATTTGGGAAACTAGCGTTGAGTCTTATTCATCATATAACCGACAGCGCAATGGCGTATTAACACTCACGTTCGTTCAAATGTCGTTTCATATGAATATTGCATTTTGCATACCTCCTTGAACTATATTTAAATTCTATTTTTACATTTGCGAACAACTTCCGAATATGCTGTCGCGTTCATTTGGTTTATTCTCATCTAAACAAACAACAGACTTTTCCTCAAAGATATATCGTGCTTTTTCGACATTTCTGTTAACTGCTCATCTATGGTCCCTGACTGTTTCTATTTACCCCAGTATCTTGTAATATCATTATCAAACTTTATAAGAGTAATATATGTTCACTCTCGTATGTACTATTGTGGCCGAATTAAAGTCGATTTTTTATCAAGTAGTATGTTTTTTCAAAAAAAGTCTGTTGTAAATTCTGGATTTTTATGTCAGTTATGCCAATTAAAGGATAAGAAATCATTGGTGAGTATCACAATAGTATTGACATCAATGAAAATAGTAAAATATGATTGATGCGTCACTGGTGAGAACCATATTTACAACCGGAAAATCATTCGATTATTTTTTTTCTGCCGCAGTAGTACTATTTAAAGAAAAATATTTACGATATAATCATTCGACAAAACTATGATTTGAAAAATTGAAAACCAGAAAACCCATAGAATGTTTTTGGATTATTAAATTGAGTTTTTTTCAGAACTTTTTAAATAAAATCTCACATTAATTTTAGTGAATCTATTCGAAAATTTCCGTTCTCACTGTTTATACTAACTATAAGAGGATCTTTAAATTTTATCAACAATAAATAGAGGTATGGGCTGAAGTACATTTATTTGAAAACTTCAATTGATTTGTAAAAGCCTCTGAAGAAAATCATTTCTTTGCATTAGCCACCTACGCCGTGGTTATGTTAATAGAAAAATTGTTTGGCAAAGAGGCGCTCAAGACCCTAGATCTACTCTCTATATGTTGCAGAACGTCAAATCTATCTAACGTTACAAACTAATAACATTCTTAATTTTATTTGGTACTAGAAATTGGCAAATAAATACTACGTTATTAGCTTCATCTTTTTCTCACCGTCTCTCCTGTCCCCATTTCCTCCACCTTTCCACCCTTTCTTCTATTTTCCTACCGCAGTACTCCTTTTGTTTACCATATTTCTCTAATTTTCCCACCTCTCATCACGGTTTCCTATTTACTTATTATACTACCTTTCCATATTATCATTATCTTATCACCACCTTCCTTTAAGTTTCCATAATCTATGAGAGATTCCAAACTTGTAGATCTAGATATTCCGGCCGTGCATTGTTGAGTTGGTGACTAAGTTGGTGGGGATATAGTTATTTATGTTACAAGTTCGGAAAGTGATGTGTTACGGTACGAGTTAGATGTTTATGGACGAGGTGACGCAGGAGCCGAGTCCGGAATTTCTAAACGAGTACTGTAACATCACTTAATGGAAGTAAAGTGTATACTAACTTAATTAAAACCGTATAAAAACTAAAAGCCGGCAAAACACTCGGCATCTCTTTATTGTACATGGGCGGCGGTAAATAGAAATGCTTATCATAAGAAAATGATAAGATTTTCGGACGTTATTATATTATCCTCTGTTTCAAATGGTCTTGCCTTTTATATAGTAGTAAATATTTATAAATATGAACAATAACTAACTAAACTCCTACGCTTAATATTATAATAGGTATTTATGCACTGCACTGGCACTGACAACACATCTCACAAGTCCACGTTACTTCTGAGAACCGATTTACGAATTTTCTTTATGCTAGTAGGCCTGTCCGTTTTATTATCTTTAAACCAGTGCAGTCGTAGATGGTTCGTTCAGGCTGATTACATTGCCAGTCTTGGACTCGCCTGCACAGTTTCAACTACCATTTGAATCTCGATACCATTGCTAAATATATAGGACAAAATATCAATTCAGTGCGTACGGTCCTGTGCTTTAACACTGACCAGTTTCAATTGTGCTCGTATAAAGTACGTAACGTACAACATTTTATTTCATACTGTGTGCTTTTGATATTCAGCGATTTAACTAAAGTCGCATCATATATTATTTCATTTGTACTTTCGATATTCCGTGATTTAACCAAAGTCACATTACCTGTTTTTAAAGTTGCATTGTTTTATTTGTTAATTTATTTATTTCAATGTCATTTGAATTGTGAAAAATGGAAGCTAGCTTAAATTTAAATATTTCTAATGAAATTTTTTAAAAGCTGCGGAAGCAACGGAAAAACTGATTCCCACGAAATCTACTGATAAAATTCGAATTGTACTATTACCATTAATATTAATAACAGTTAGGTTAGATCATTCTGTTTTTCTTTAATTAAATATGTCAAAAAAGTTACGTTTTGACGTTTTATTTGGTTAATAAAAAAACAGTCCGGAAAGTTGCCTAGCAACCTTTTTCCGGCTCCGATCCCTTAATAACCCATTTTCCGAACTCAAGTTAATGACGTAATCAAAAAATTACATGACAGTATGAAATAATAGTTATTTGTTTAACTAGACAGCAAAATGGTAGATTGACTGCCGCGGCTGATAATTTAATCTCGCTCGCTCCGCTCGGCTAGGAACTCAGCCAAGGCAGTCAATCTATTTTGCTGCTGAGTTGAACATATAATTGTTTCGTCGATTGTTTAAATATATTCTAAAATAATGAAATTATCTCAATTCTCAATCTCTCTATTTTTGTTGTAATAAATTCAATAAAAATTCATTAAAAATCGCAGTTGTTACTAGTTGGTTACCATGGAAACTAAGTGAGCACTTTCCTGCCTAGGCAGGGAAAGTGACACTTTGCTGATTGATATTAGTCAGCAAAGTTAGTACTTTGCTGTTAATCGGCGAAAAAATTTATTTAAGTATATATAAAAATTTTAAAATTTCAATTAGCTTTAGCTAAGAGTTCTCAATGCTCACGCAGAAAGAAAATCAATACCTTTTACTCTCTTCACTTTTGCTTAAATTTTACCCTTTTAGAGGTGAAATTTAAAAAACTAAAAATGCTTTCAAAAGATTTTAGAAAGGATTCAACAAACACAGATGGTACGAAGGCTTTTATAATTTACCCTCGAATATATATATTCATTTCTTTAGAGGTTCTGAATTGCGTTTTTAGATATTTATGGACAACCTTTAGAAGCAAAAATTATATCGATATCTCATTGAGTCGTAAAGATAATGAAGAATACCCGAAAATATATTTGATCCCTTTTTATCTTCTTCTAAATTTAATTCCTTGCTATGCTATGGAATTCCATGTATCTAGGTTCAGGGGTTTGGAATGGGCGTTGATGTATCAGTCTGTCAGGACAATGGTTTTTATTCATATAGATTAATGCAATGGGATGATGATATTGAACATGTTTGAAGCGTAAAATATGAAGCTATTTGAAATATTTAATACTTCATTATCACAAACTCATTTGAACGTAACGTTAAATGCAGCAATTTAGTTGAATAATTGAAGTATTTCAGAAAGCAGGGACTCGAAGCGTTAATTTCATATTTCCATTATCAAACAATTTGCGAACAATTTAATTCTCATAACGATTCATATATACAATAATAATTTTAAAATATTATCTTTTAATTAATTTCTAAATAATTTTTCCGTCTGTAAAATATTTTGCTAATGAGCTTAATTTATTAACATAACTAGAAAAGAATTTGAAGTAAATATTGTTATAGCTAGAAAAGTAGAGGAAATTCAGGTAAATATGTAATGTAGTATGCGAATTAAAAACCCAAGAACTGCGTAAAGATGGTGCGAGCTTTGCAAAAATTAATATTAAATTGCAAAAAATAATTCTCTTAAATTATTTTGCCTCTGATATACTATATTAAAGACACAGTATATATAATGAAAATGCAAAAGGTAAACGTCCACAATGCCGCATTAAATAAAAATGATTGCAAATGCGTGAAAAAATCTAAATCATTTTATTGTCTTCCTCCGGGATTTCATTATCCTGAATAAAGTTCCTGGAAGTAGAAAATACAAGAGGCAGACATGTAGGTCTCTTTTATATTATGTTAAAAAAATTGCTTCAAAAAATAGAAAATCAAAAGAGGGAGTAAAAAAATGTAATTTTTCTTTTATAATTACATGACTATTATTGATGTACATAATTACACTCCCAATTAAAATTCGAAAATATTTGAAATATTAAGCGGATTCATATGTGGACTTCTATAAGACGGATTAATATGTAGACAAAATACTTTCATAGATAAAGTGAACTTTTTAATTTTAATTTCAAAATGAATTAATCGCGCAATTCTACTTGGCAATTTAACCGCAAAAATATATAATAATATAAAAGCCTACTGCCTACGCTGCCAGCCCTGACTGGCTGCCACACATCCAGAATATTCAAGGAAAATCATATGATTAAATAAATACAATAATTCTTGCACAAAAAAATTGCACGATATTAGTTTTGCTATATCTATTCTTAGTAGTATGCAGATTAAGTGATTATTTTTATGGTTTCTATACCTAAAGTAACCTTTCGGCTGAGAAACAGACTCCTCCTTTTTTTTACAAATTTGCAAAACTGCAATTTTTAAATGCAACAGTAACTAAGTTGCAGAGATTGCTTCTTTCGTTTTTTATGACAATCTTAGTAATTGTCATAATATTAAAATCTAAAAAAAAAAATAATAATACTCTCAAACGCAGCGACAAAATTGTCTGCCTCTTGCATTTACTCTATTTTTGTGTTAAGGCAAATTTATTAAACCAAGAGGCAGACGCGATAAAATTGTTTATGATATATTTTTTACACAGATTAATGGGCTCTTAATTGATAACGTGGAGTCAATGTAATGGCAGAGATCGTTCATACTATTTATTTTTCTTTTATCTATTATCATCGTCTGCCATATAATAAAGTCATTTAAAAATATCTCTACCTCCATCTTTATTGAGAGTTTTAAAACCATATTTTTAATACGATTAGACATTTTATAGCCATTTGTTTAAATATGTTTGTTTGGAAATATTTTTAATTACGCTCTAGGTCACCTGAATGACCCTTAAAGCGTCTAGGTCTAGATTTGTCTGAGTAAAATATTGAATACTGGTACTCATTTGTACTCTTGATAATGAACCAATAAGCCGAAATAAGCGTAGAGTTTTGATAGAAATAAAAAAATCTCGATAGCAGGGGCCAATCGGAAAGGTAAATTTCGTCCTATATCGCATGTACATATTTGATTCGAAATAACATTTTGAGGATTTTTTTGAAGACTTTGACCCGCCGCCATTTTTTAATTTGTCCTATGCGTTTTAGCAAAAAAATGATTTAGACAAAATCTGTAGGTCTAGATGAGTACTATCTAAAGATGTATCGCATGTACATATTTGATTCTAAAAAAAATTTGAGAATTTTTTAAAGATTTTGAAACGCTGCAATTTTTTTAAATTTTTTCTATGCGTTTTAGAAAAAAAAATAGACAAAAGTTGTAGGGCTAGATAAGCACTATCCAACGATGTATCGCATGTACATATTTGATTCGAAATAAAATTTTCAGGATTTTTTTGAAGACTGAGCCGCCGCCATTTTTTTAATTTTTCCTATGCGTTTTAGCAAAACATGTTTTAGACAAAACTTGTAGGGCTAGATGAGCACTGTTCAATGATGTATCGCATGTACATATTTGATTCGAAAAAAATTTGAGAATTTTTTAATAATTTTGAACCCCCGCAATTTTTTTAAATTTTCCTATGTGTTTTAGAAAAAAAAATTAGACAAAGTTGTAGGGCTATATAAGCACTATCCAACGATGTATCGCATGTACATATTTGATTCGAAATAAAATTTTCAGGATTTTTTTGAAGACTTTGAACCGCCGTCATTTTTTTAATTTTTCCTATGCGTTTTAGCAAAACATGTTTTAGACGAAACTTGTAGGGCTAGATGAGCACTATCCAACAATGTATCACATGTACATATTTGATTCGAAATAAAATTTTGAGGATTTTTTAAAAACTTTGAACCGTCGCCATTTTGAAACGAGGAAGGCGATTTGGCCCATCTTCGAATTTAACCGATATATGGACCCAAAGTATATGTCTGCCATATAAACTTTTGAACGGGGGGCATATTTGGGGTCTGGAGTATTTGTCCAAAAGTAACTTATGAATGTAATTAATTGTCAAATGTACCAAGCTACCAAAGATAAAATCATAACACTGGAAAATATGAAGATATTGGCAACCTATTTAATGAATGTACCAAATATTAATAATAATATGTACATTATTTATCAAAATGGTATTTAGAGTGAACATGAAAATATACTGTAATATATCGAGAGCAGTTGATTGATCTTATAAGAAAGTGATACTTTTTATACAATATGATGCTTTTATTATATATTCACAGGACGTATAACTCTTTAGTTTAATGCATAATAATAAGTTGAGCTAAATTGATGACAATGAGTTATGATGATGTTTACTTCAAAGTTTCAATTTAAAATATAGCATTGGTGAAAGCAAATAATCAGTTTCTAGTGAAACATGTCTACAGATTGAGGTAATTACCAAATAGCTAGACCTAAGTTAAAGCGTCAGCTTCATCATGCAAACTACCGTCTGTAAATCCTTTGTGACTAGCCACCACATTTCTTGTCATCCTACATCATCCATTGATTTTCTTGGTTGGATTATATTCCAGTACAATTCCTATTCAACCTAACTCATTTTTCATTGAAAAAATATTCGAATGTTACGTATTTTTTGCTTATCTATACGTATTCGTAATAAATAAGCGCTTTTGGCCATTGGTTTTTTTGCTTTCCATAATAACATTTGAGATACTAACGAATAGCAAAAAAGTTCGAGAAAATATTTTTGGGATCTCGCATTTTTCTTTAAACCCGTTAATTTTTGTAAAAAGTATCAAACATAACAATTTTTCTAAATTTTCTATGTAATTTTAAAAAACCATACTTAACTTATCAGGTATATGTGACAGGGTTAAAAAATATAGAAAGATCTGTAGCACAAAAATTAATTATTTCTACAAATAACATGTTAATGAGTATTATATTAATCGCATCACAAACCTGTCGAAAGCATCATGAGAACTAACACGAAACGTAAAAAACAAGAGAAATTCAACGATCTCTAATTGTAACTTAAATGCAAATGACTTTAACAACTTTTTTGCAAAAATAGCATTTGAAATCATAAAAAAACTAGCAAGTTCTAGACTTGCTTGATTATCGCAAATCCTGCGATAAATAATTCATTTAGTTTTACAAATGCGAGATATCTTAAACATTTTAAAAACAATCTAAGCAAATACGTATACAACATAAATTTTAACATCATAAAGCCGTACAAGATATTATCATTCATTATACCGTTCACCAAGTTAGTTAATCTATACATAAAAAGCGGAACTTTCCCGAAGTGCCTTGTAACATCCAAAGTGATTCTGTTATTCATACAAGCTGACTTAATATGAACAACTATTGGCCTATCCACATCAGGAAGAGTAATAAAAAAAGCCCTGTTTACTTCAGTGACAGGGAGCAGATAACTGTATTTACTGGAATGACGTCATCATCTGTAAAATTAAAATCTGGGGTTCCACAAGGTTCCGTATTAGGACCACTTTTATTTTTAACTTACGCAAATCATTTACCTGCTTATGTAACTGGCATTTTGGTTGTATTATTTGTTGATGATACGACTATGATAAATGTCCATCAAGATTGTAATGGCTTACAAGATATGCAGTACTCACAGTTGGAGCCTTGTGACTTGTTCAAAGTAAACAAATTAAACTTACATGAATTGAAAACATAAAATACAATAAAGAAATAAGTTATTGCCTTATACCTTATGAGGCAGTAACTTATTTTCTTTATTTAATTATTTAGCCCGATAAACCCCCATCATCTTTTATAAAATACAATTTTTCAAACCGTAGATTGTAAAATGTTGATAATCACGATAATATCGAATTTTTAGGAATAATTGAGAATGCTAAGCTTTGCTAGGATCAACATGTAAATTATCTAGCTAATAAACTGTCCAAAGTAATTTATCTGTTTGTGACTCTAAGAACTGAGTTGCCTCTAGGGGTGATAAAAATGGTTTATTATTTTTTTTTTATACATTTATTTAACGTCGGCCTATTTCCTCTACTTAGGCCTAACACCGACGCTTGTAGACGAGCTACCCCCAACCAGGAATTTTGCCGAACCTCTTCCCTTAAGAAGATTAGGGATCTTTTACTTGCCTAACATTTAATAGACAAGGGACCGACGGCTTTACGTCCCCTCCGAAGGATGGTATATCTCCTATACAACCCTCACCTAAGGTTATATAGCTTCCGCGTATACACTGATATACAAGCCGCTGGAAGATGTGTGTGGCGAGGACGCGGTTTCCGTTGGAATGGTCACCCATCCAAGTACTAACTGCGCCTTTCGTTGCTTTACATCGCATACCGAAGTATGTACATAGTAAAGACGCACCTACGCTCGCCCCAAAATGGTTTATTTCCCATTATATCAAAATATATTTTCCTATTCCCTAATAGTTCGGCACATCTAAACAGAATATTACCACTGCAACGACGCGCGTTGTGAGAATAATGTTAGATTACAATGCTCTTATGCATGTTAAAAAATAATAATGTCTCTTGTGAAAAAATTCACGAATACAATACTAGCCAGAAAAATGAGGTTCGCTTAGTACCATGCGCGTATGACAAAAATCAGTTGAAATATCTGGGTGTGTCCAGAAAGTTTAGGATTTTCGCTTTCCGGTAATGTTACATGGCCTATGTCCATTTAACAACTTTGTTAAAACAACTGATATTTGTTTATGTTTAGCACGATCTGGTAGCACTTTGACTTGATTTTTGTAAGTGAGACTACTTCAGACTATAAGAAATTTTCTTTGTATAACTGCTAAATTACTTCACATTATTTTATATAGTTATTTTTGTATCTTAGGAACTCAGTCATGTATTTTTAATACTAATTTTTATAATATGTATCTCTGTTACAGCACTACAGATATCCAATTGTCGATACCATGCCCGGAAAACATTGATATTCTTTTAAATTTAATTTTATACTTCTTTGAGGTTACTCGTGATACACTTTTAATCAACCTCTTCAAAAACAAAGGGAGCGCTGCGGACTGTGGAAATTACAGGGGTATAGCTCTCCTGGCTGTTGGAGGGAAGATACTCACTAAAGCGATGGCAAATAGGCTAACACCTGTTATGGAAAAGTTACTTCCTGAAACACAGAGTGGCTTTAGACCAAACCGAGGCACATCGGATTTAATCTTCACACTTAAACAGCTTCAAGAAAAAGCACTCGAACATCAAGGAGAAATTCACATGGCCTTCATTGATTTAACCAAGGCGTTTGACTCGGTGGATAGGGAAGTGCTGTGGAAAATTATGTTACGCTTAGGTATCCCTAGAAAATTTGTGGAAGTATGTCGCAGTCTACATACAAACAACAACGCCCAGGTTATGTATAATAATGAGGCAACCGAACCTTTCCAAACCCTCACTGGAGTTAGGCAGGGATGTGTCCTGGCACCAATACTCTTTAATTTGTTTACCACTGCTCTAATAATTATTGTTGACAACAAGCTGACAGTCAGAGGAATAGGTCTCAGATACCGTTTTGATGGCGGTCTCTTTAACATAGGGCGCTTTAGAGCTTTCACGAAGACACGCACACGATTCATTTGTGATCTCCAGTATGCGGATGACTGTGCACTTTTAGCCTCTACGCCGGAAGAGCTTCAAGAACTTTTAGATGTGTATGCCCAGAGCTATGATTCCTTGGGACTTAAAATCAACATTGGAAAGACTAAGATTATGTCAACTCCTCATCAAGTGAACCAAATAGACATTACACTTAACGGAAATTCTCTTGAAGTGGTGGAACAGTTCAATTACTTAGGCAACGTTGTTAATGACAAAGCAAACATGGACAGCGAGATTCGCAACAGAATTAACGCTGCATCTAGAGCACTCTGGGGACTTAGAGAGAGAGTATTTGACAACCACGACCTTGCTTTGTCAACGAAAATGGCTGTCTACAGAGCAGTTGTCATTCCAACACTGCTATATGGATGTGAAAGCTGGGTCACTTACCGTCGTCATGTGAAAGAATTAGAACGTTTTCAGCAAAGACACCTCAGAAGTATGATGAAAATCCGTTGGTTCCATCACATATCAAACGTGGAAGTACTCAGGAGAGCAAACAGCCTTCCAATTGAGGTGCTTATTTCAAGAGCACGCCTAAGATGGGCAGGTCACGTTCATCGTATGCATGATAACCGCCTTCCTAAATGTACACTTTATGGTGAATTGCTAAGCGGTAGAAGAAGGCGTGGCGGTCAACGAAAGAGGTTCAAAGACGCTCTCCATGAAAATCTAAAATCCTGCGGTATTGCAGACGAGCAATGGGAACAACTTGCAGCGGACAGAACCGAATGGCGAGGGGTTGTGGCCAGCTATCAAGGAAATGTTGCTGCAAGAAGGCCGAATCCAAGACCTAACCAGGTCTATGTTTGTCCTGACTGCGGTCGACATGTGCTCTCCCGAATTGGCCTCTATAGCCATAGTCGTGTGCACCGTAGATGAATGGGAATTACAACAGACTACACCTTTTACTTGTTTCTTATTGTACACAATCTATCGACTGTAACATTTTTATACTCGGACTCGAGTAACGGCTAATAATAATAATAATAATAACGAGTAACCTCTATATCAGTCTCGAAAAATGGTAGCAATATCTAATCTTTAATATGAAAACAATAAAATATCTTATTCTTTATGTATATGGTTGATTTAGTTTGATCACGTTGAGTATACCAATAGAACATTTCCTAAAATTCAAAGTTGAAAATTGTTAAAAAAACAGAGAATTAAAAACATAAAATATTCGGCCAACCCCGGCTACTTCTACTAAGTATTTCAATTTAATTTTAGCTATGATTCCCAGTAACATCAGGAAAATCTCAGGATTTATCAGGTCTACAGTGAGTGTTTATGGCTGTGAGATTAGGGTTAATGTAATTTACACACAAAAGAGTCTGAGAGGACAAAACTTCCGACAAATTGAATACTTTTAACGTTTTGACTGCATTTTATGATTTGCACTATCCCAAATATTATTATTTTTCTGAAGTTTATCTTGTGACAAATACATATTTTTTAACATTGACGTACCATAAAATATGGGATATATAATATAATAGGGTCAAAATAAATACATTCTTTGAACTGTTATGTATATAGTAGCTATCTTATATTGATACATTAATATATATACACGAATGTCTACAATTTAGATCATTTTGCACTAGTTGGCATTTGCAGTGCGCTTGCCGATCATGTTAGAATTCTGGAATCAATGGACGTCTATTGGCAAAAGCACTGGACTGGTAATTCGAGGAACGAGACAGAATTTGAAATCTCGCGTAATTATTCTCTTGTGTAACTTTTCCCTTTTTAGTAGTGTACTATATTTTAAAGCGGTGGCCTAATTTTCTATACGAAACTTATTAAATTGTACTCGAATGAAAAATGATTCATAGAAACCTCATTTCTAATGTAAATTAGGCTGATACAAATACTAATCTAGTATTGTTTATTACTTTAGATAAACTTGTTTTGTTTATAACTTTATTGTCCTAAGTAATAAGTACAAGATTATTTACATCTGTCATGCACATTGTTTTCCACCAACACTATTGTCATTGTATTAAGCCCACTCTACAAACAGTATACTTACCATATCTAATAGGATCTTGGTAGATCCCCCTTTTCATTTAGTTTTAAAGATAAACGTTTGAAATTTGGAACATTTTATATAATTAAAAACGTCATTTTTTTCTTATATTTTTTTGCATTTCCAGTTTCACCGTTTTCAGCAAATCTTTGACAAATTAAATATTTCATTCTTTCCAAAGCCATCTTAGTTACTTCTTAGCATTTAATTACAAAAAAATTGTATATTATTACTTTCGTTTAGTTGTAAATCTGATTATGTTTATCGCACATTTTAATAAGGCATATTATGAATGAATTCCTTATTATTCCTTATTATTAATAAATGGTACCATTATGTCAATGAATCCATTTTAAACAAATATGTGTTTTGTCCCAAAACCCATTTTGATGAACTTTATTTGTTCATAAATCACATAATTTGGCATACGGTAGCACAGTGGATAGCACGTCTAGGTTTCACTTTGAGCATACTTAGCTAAGTGGGTTCGAGCCTCACCTAATGTAAAGTGAAGTTTTCAATTATAAATTACCCCCAAGAAGTGGTTCGGATCCCACTATAAGCTGTAGGATCCTGCTTCCTTTATTCATACAAATCTAGGCTTATGAGGGTCACATTAAAAAAAATTAGCTATTTTTCTGTTTTTATTTTTTCGCATTAACAGAAACAAGTTTTATGAGAAATTTAATTGTGAAGAAGCCCGTATTTTTAATTTCTCTATTCGATAAAGACAACAGGATGTATTCAATAAAAAGTAACAAAAAAGTGGTTAATAAATAAATTGTTTAATAAAAAGATGTTCGATGACCAGAGATCTGATCATTTTAAAATTGCATGTCTTAATTTTTAACGAAATGTTATCTATATATTTTATCAATTTTCATATTATGCTACTTAAGTCGAGACTTTATGTACACAATCCTACCAGCTGGTGTTGATGAGTACGAGTAAAAATATGACTACTTTCTGACGTACAAAAATTACTTGGAGGGTAGTTGCTATTGAATTTTCTTTACGCTCTAGTAAGTAAAAAGTAACTGCGCACATCGTATATAAAATAAGTATTTTATGTACGGTAGTAGAAAAAATCTTTTCTCGTACTTGAATAATATTCACTTCAATCTCAATTAATACTTCAAACGTTTTCAATTAAGAATTTATTACGGAATAAGTTTCTGCTAAAATACATACTCAGAAGAGGCACTTACAAGATAGACGTACCTAAGTTAAAACGTAGACCTCATTATGCAAACTACCGATGCCGCCTGTAAAATGCCTTTGTGCCCAGCAACCACATTTCCTGTCGCCTCACATGATATCCATTGATTTTTGTACTAAACGCGCGATTGGATTTAACTTCTCTCCACAATCTTCAATTCAACTATTCAGATATTAATTGAAAAAAAAATTCGTCGGTAGCCGAGTATTCTATTTAGTATCAATAAGAAGGTTTATGGGTAAAAGACACATCAATTTTATGACAATCTAAAAGTCGTACAAATATGCTATAAAACGCAAGAGTTTTGCAATTGTTATATTTGAGTAATAATACGGGTGCAGTTTTAAAATGAAGTATATTTATAAAATTCTGAAACTAAAACAATTGTTCACATTATGTAGATTGAACCACATAAATATTTTTTAATTTGAAAATTGAATCTCTAGAGTTCCATAAAAACATAATACATACATTTAGAAATAATATCGTAAAAGTGGCAAGAAATTCCCAAGAGAATATATCAGGTGCCCACAAAACCAGGTATTGCCCTACTGAACTATGGGATATTTTCCTTAAAAATACATTTTTTGATAATTCCAATATTAAACCGATAGTGTACATAAAATATTAATAATTTTGTCATTTTCTCCGCACTTGTTGTTATTCCCTATTAGCTATCTATCAACCGATTAATTGTAAAAATAATATTCGTTACCGAAATGTAATTTTCAAGGTCATTTATTATTCGATTTTAAATAGCCATTATAACGATAATTCAAACCCCTAATAGAACAAAATATAAAATATATATAAGCGTGACACACTTATGATGAGGACACCTCTGTATTTAGTTTATTTTTAGAAGTAGAAATTTGAATTTTGGTAAGTACATAGGTGCATTTTATAGAGTTCAACTCAAATGTCAGATGTAACCCCAGCCTGCTGGGACCTGGTGAATTGGACAGTTTCTCAATATTTTGTGTCGCGTTGGAGATATCGCAAAATTTACTAGAATTTGTTCAGATTCTTATTTTAACCTTAGATACCGAGTTCAGATACAAAATTCGAATTTTGAAATTTTTCTGACATTTCACTTGGAAGTTCGAATTTTTTATCAGTTTTCATCAGCAAGCCATGGAAATAAACGAGCAATTTCTACTAATGCCAATTTGAAGTTAATTGCGTTAGTGTACAAACAAAATGCCACTTGTACGTTCTAATTTAAGAGAAAAAATGGAAATAATTAAATTATTTAGTGATGGTGCTCTAACAAGCAAAGAAATTGCGGAATAACGTAAGACATCCGCAGAGAAATTCTGTTCAAAATGGAGCTGCAGCAGCCATAAATGCATGTTTTAAAGCGAAGTGGAAATGTATTGAAAATTTCTTTAATTGGCCGTCCACTTCGAAATCGAAGACATAATGACGATAATGTTGTCATAGCATCAACTTGTGTCGATCCCCAATTGAGTTTACCTCAAAGGGCCATGAAATTGAACTTGAGCAGAAAAACAATTAGAAGGTGCCTTGCGCGTCACAAAATAACTCCATTCAAGCCAATGTTTTTGCACACCTTGAGATAAAGTGATGAAATTAGACGATTAGAGTCTTGCCCTTGGACCCAAGAAAATGTTTTAAATGATAGAAACGTTTACTGGTGAGGCTACGGACTGATATCCTCTCAAAATTGCAGATATTGGTATACAGAAAATCCTCATTGGCTTATAAATTGTAAAGGTCAATACTCACAGAAAGTTAATGTGTATTGCGGCATTTTAGGTGATACAATAATCTGTCCGTTTTTCTTCAACAGCATACCTTAAACGTTGAACGATTGCTTAATTTCTTTAACAACGATTTCTGAAATATTTTTGAAAATTTACTCATCAATGTGCAACAAGAAATACTTTTTTAAATCAAATTTGGTGCATAGATACTTCCTTAGTACCAGTATAAGATGTAATAATTAATATCTTCTAGAAAATTCACGAAGAGATGTAGCAGGGGGTGTGGTTTAAATAATTAAATAATTTCTTCCTGTATGAAAAGCAGTGTGAAGCTGTGAGGGGCAGAGTTCGCTGAATTAAATAATTATATTCTCCAGAATCGCAATAATAATTTACACTAAATTTAATACATATGTATTAACACTATGAGGTTACATGACTGATTTTTGTTATTTCTTTCTAAAAAATGAAGGGATAGAATTATTGTAAAAGGAAGGGGTAAAAAAAACTGTAGTGGGTGCAGAAATTCAACTTGGTGCCTTTTGAAATTGTACATTTGATACTTTATCATATTGAAAAATAACGGGGACCTATTGCAGGAACAAAGCATGTTAGTTCTAGAGATTTACATAATGTGAAATAAAATTTTTGACAAAAATTTATTTGTTTCTAAATTTGTTCAAAGAATGTCCCGGACAGATTTTTCTTCTATAATCATCTATATTCCAAAGTGAGTTGATTTTAGAGTCTTTATATGATCGTGTTCCCTTTCCGTAGATAGAGATGTGACAGCCATCCATACTCTGATGGTAATTTCTAAGGTTTGCTCCTTTTTTTTTAATAACATCATGCTCTTATCACTGTTTAAGTACACAGGTAATGTTAACATTTAACGTTTTAATTCATTCTAAATGTACTTACAAAATGTATGTAGTAAAACTAATTAAAGAGTTAATTTATAATAAGTCTCCGCTTGTTTTGATAATTAATAATTGCCTACCGTAGAGTCAAGTGCAGGAATTTAATAATCAAAATTTACTTGAAACAAGAGGATGTTGTAAAATATGCGAATTAACGATAAACTAATTATTCATATATTTTATGGAGAATTACATTTTCAATGAATTATTTCCATCTCAGTTATCTGTTTGGTAG
Organism: Leptura quadrifasciata; assembly: GCA_963675555.1. Taxonomy (NCBI): domain Eukaryota; kingdom Metazoa; phylum Arthropoda; class Insecta; order Coleoptera; family Cerambycidae; genus Leptura; species Leptura quadrifasciata. Next base: position 48,929,618 of record OY776680.1, on the reverse strand, counting down.
GAAATTTCAATCAGAAAGAGAGAATAAAAGTTCAATTTTCAAATTAATTCCACTACGTTTAAGTAAAACTTTTGCCCTTTGACCTAATTAAACTTCCTTTTTTAGCTTACTTAAGCTTTTCTGCTCTTTATTTTTATTTAATAAAGTATGAAGCGTGTATCTTGATCTCTCATTATACATGTTACAAATTGAAGAGGTTTAGAAATTTTAATTGTTACAGAAACCATTGAGAATGAGTATTTCCGACAACATATGTATCTGTGTTAGTGTACTATTAGTGCAAAAGAAATAAAAATATTAAGTATCTAATTAGTTCCACTTATTAAATATATTCATATAAATAACTAAAAAAAAAAAAATTCGTGAATTATCAAGTAGTTGTTTTTTTGGCCAAAATCATGTTCTTATTTTCCCACAATCTACTAAAATTAATCATTCAGTCTAATAAACTCAGACAGCTAATTATTAGGCCAGTCAATTAGTGCATTTATAAACGCTAAAATCGCAAACTGACGTGTAGTTTTGAATTTTGGTATGTTGTTGGGACCAGTGCCAGTAGTGTAAATCCAAGTTTGCAGCTTCGAAAGACCTGTGCTACCGTCGTGGCACTTAAAAAACCGGAAAATTTTTGGATCTTTTTTGGTTTTTTGATTATATTTCCTGAACTGCGTTACATCGAAATTGCTATTTTAAGCTTTCTTCAATCAGATTAAATTTGCTACGCTAATCAGCCTAATGGCTATAAGTTTTTTTTCAAAAAATAACTTCCGATTTGATTTTTTTAAATGAAATAAAAATTATGTTTTTATAGACTGGCACAATTGATAAGACTGTTAACTAATGCTATAACAAAAATCAATAAAAAATTTGTAGAAATTGCCAAAAATAATTAAATTTTTGGCGTAAACTGTTGAAAACTGGAAAAACAAGGCGTAAAGTCTGAAATGTGTGAGCGTATCTATACCTACCATAAAAAATTTGTGAACAATAGGGCACAATTAATAATTTACGTAATTATGAAATTCAGAATCAGAGAGAATTAAATGCTAAAACTCCATTTAATTATGTTTCTGATTAATTCAATTATAAATTGCGCTGAGAAACGCTATTAGGACTACACTAGTTAATTTTGTTACATTTAGTTGAGACACTTAAAATAAATTTTTATATGGTTTAACATCTCCACTTTGTATTAAATTTATTTAAAAACTCTATGGTACGCCGTAGCTCACTCAAGTCTAATATTTCCATTTGCATCAAAAAGAAAAGTATTTTTTGATAATTATAGTGTTCGTTTAAGGATAATTGTAGTGTTCTTTTGTTAATTAGAAATTAAAACATAATATTTTTAGTCGCAAATTCCTCTATAAAATCCTTATTTTACTGTAAGGAACGTAACCAGACTGCAACCAACAGCTACTCTCCGGGCTGAGTAGCTGTTGGTTACAGTCTGGTTACGTTCCTTATAATAAAATATGAATTTTATAGAGGAGTTTACGACTAAAAATATTATGTTTCAAAAGTTTTTAAATTAATTCATTCATTACGCTTCATATGGATAACCTTAAACTTTTGAATACTTCATGTATTAGCTAAAGTCAAGGCCTTATATTTTACAAGACTCTCGATAAATTAGATTCATTTTTCACTTCTATTTTGAAAAACACTTTACAGGGTAAACTATTTACACTTCAATAATTCTCGTTAAAAGTTCCAGTCGTTATGATATGATGGTCATAAAATATTTGAACAGCAATATTTTTCAGACTGCACCATTGATTATTAGTGTAGATAGTGTGCAACACAACGTAAATTTTATTATTATTTGGAGAGGTATCTTCAATTTCTTTTCAACTCTAAATAGTCCAGTTGGATTAGCTCCGAAAGTACCCAAATCAGTACCAAAATCTGAGTGGTTAATTGCGAATTGATTCATGAACAGGGAGTATGAAAGGTGATATGTACATACTTTGTGGATGAAAATTTGGCGGCTTTGTTTATAACAGCACCTTGAATGTTGTAATATACAGTTTGCTACGGATTTCACGTACATGAACAAATAGATACGTTGGATATTAATGATTATCAGATATTACGTAACGAAATCACTTGGGCTACTGTAGCGTAGCAGATATCGTAGGCACTGACTTACCCGGAAAGTGATGTACGTGCCTACGATAAAATTTCTCTAGCTCAGACTATCTCAGGGCGTTAAGCCCAAGCTTACATAAACTATGATAAATTATTAGTTTACTTACTTAACAACTCATTGAGGTTTCCCTATGTAGTGGTTGCAGACGAAATAATGACACTTTCTTTAAAAATGAAATGCACTATATTAAACAATTTACAGATTTAGGTTCTCTAGCATGTAACCTGGCGATGTTCACAGGCGTGGCAAATTCCACGATTAATAAGATCACATTCATAAAATGCCTCGTGTAGCTACACATCGGTTTACAATGTCCTCATAAATTGCTCATAACTACTGTCACAAAGGTCTCATTTAAAGAACCTCCTTAAATAAATATAAATGCGTAAAATTTCAGGTTGACACGGTATTTCCAAAGGAAAGCCTGCAAATTTGCGAAACACGTGGGTAGAGAACGGGCAAGATGGCGTGAAGAGGTTAGCTTACCTTGTGTAATTAAATATCCTGCTTCCGCAGATAAAATTTACTCACAACCACAAAATATTTCGCTAAACGGAACAACAACAGATTGAGGAAATTTTCTTGTGTTGATAATTCTAAAATCCACCAGGATGCCTTGGATAAAACCGAGGTTCACAGAATTACCAGCTAACTACCACCAACAAAAATGGTTGCCTCCGTTTTCCGCGCTCTGTTGATCACGTGCCGCAAATATGTCGCCCTCCCGTGGAGAATAGCGAATGTATTATGGACGTAGCAGTTGTTATTATGCGGCCCACAAAACGCTAAAGCGTATGGTGGGTCACATACGTTAGAGGTCCGTAACAAGTTGTTTCTTAGTAACTTTGATCGTAGCGCTCGGCGAGAAAAAAGTTTAATATAAAAGATATAGGTATAGACTATACGAACATTTTAAGTCATAATTTATCAAAATCTGTTCAATAGTTTATTTGCAAATCGTAAAAAACCGTTGAAAATAAATGATTTTTTGATTGTTCTTATTTAATAGAAAAATAAACAATTCCCGCGTGTAAACTATTTGAAAGTTGATTCTGTTGTATGCTTAAACTACGGTTCTAATTTGATAAAAAAATATTCTATAGTTTCCGAGATAATTAATTTGTTTATAGAATTACGATGACTTTAACGTACAAAAACTTTTTTGAATATTTAAAATGGCTTTAAAAATGGCGTTATATTTTCTGTATAAAAAAAATTGAATTAACCGCTGAATTTTTAACGCAACGTATTGTCAAACGAATCAAATTGAAACTAACATCTAGAACTTTATGTTGCGCAGAACTCGGGTCAAATTAGTGACGTCAAAATGACGTCAAAGCAATATTATAGCGTTTTCAGTCACGTGGTTTTGTTTACACAAAAGTTCCAATTTTAATGTGGCATATTTACGAAGCGAAATTCTTCTATGAGTTTCTTTTATTATATAATCATCTGGTATAGTACATATTATGGAAAAATAATAAAATTAAGCATTTTAGAAATCCAGGCATCTTCCTCATTGCGAAGGGAAAAACTGTTCAAATGCAAGTGCAGTATCGATTAATAGTATGCTGAATGAAAACGTTGATATGGATGATGATCTTTCGACTGACTCATATGGAGAAATTGTTAGTAATTTAGATATTGAAAAAGAGATAGAAAATGAAGATAATATAAATAACATTGAATAAGTACGATGAGTGTGATGAGTCTGAGGATTATGAGAAATTCATTCTCATCATCAGGTAAATACAATAAAAGGCGTAGATTGTAATATATTTATGTATTGTTTAATAAAATATGAAATAGAATTGAATATTCCAAATACTCTTCTATTTTCTCCATTTTACAGTCAATTTTGTAATTTCATTTTTGATAGATTTGGAATGGGCTCGTCAAGCTAGTGCGAATTAAAAAAAATCATCGAAATCGTATGATTAGAAGCCGAGATATCGACGATTCATGCAGGGGGAAGCAGTTGGAGCAAATATTGGGTGAGTGCAAGCGTAGGAGCGCATCTATCCCCTCTCCTGCCCCCTCTCCAGTGACACGCATCAACGCTATACTTTCCCTTGCATTATTAGTAATATATTTATTCGAGGGCAGTTGAAAATACTATCCAAGTATAATTCAACTAAACCTCTACATACGGGTCAAATTTCATAGCTTTATATAAATAAACATGGGAACTATGATTTTTTGAAAAAAAATGTATCTTTGCTCCAAATCAATTTGGAAATTTCTAGTTCGGCGCAACATAAAGTTCTAAACGTTAGTTTTAATTTGATTCATTTGACAATACGTTTCGTTAAAAATTCAGGGAGTAATTCAATTTTTTTTATGCGGAAAACATAACGCGATTTTTAAAGCCATTTTAAATACTCAAAAAAGTTATTATTTACTGGATAACAATTGCATTTAAAAGTAGTAACCTTTATATTTCAAATGAGCCCATTTTCATAATCGTATGATTGAAAAGTTGACCGTTATTGTACGTTAAATTCATCGTAATTCTATAAACAAATTAAATTATCTCGGAAATTATTAAATATTTTTTGATCAAATTTGAACTGTAGTTTAAGCATGCCACAGGCTAAACTTTCAAATAGTTTACACGAGGAATTTGTTTATTTTTATATTAAATAAGAACAATCGAAGAATCATTGATTTTCAACGGTTTTTTACGATTTGCGAATAAACTGTTGAACCGATGGCTTAAAATGTTCGTATTGTCAATACCTACATTTTTTATATTGAATTTTTTTCTCGCCGAGCGCTACGATCAAGGTTATTAAGAAAAAACGGTTTATTACAACATGGTGCTGTTTTAAACAAATGCCGCCGAATTTTCATCCACAAAGTATGCACATGCCACATATCAACTTTGATACTTCCTGTTCTTGAATCACTTCGCAATTATCCATTCAGATTTAGGTGCTGATAAAATGCTAATTCCGCTGGACTAAAAATACAATTTAAAGTTTTTAGCGGCTTTTATGTTGTGTCCTGAGATCTGGCTCGAGACTCTCAATTCTTCCCCATTTCACAGAACGTAATCAGTCATATGTTTATGTTAAACTAATATACAGTATGTTCTCGGATTGGGTACCGCACTCTTGTAAACTCTGTTATTTTTTATTTGCCAAGAAAGGGCCAATCTTTACAAACAATTTTGCTTTTCTTAGGAAGTCATAAACAGTTGTCAAACTATACAAAGTATTCTAAAAATTAGAAAACGTGAAATCGACTTTAACCAAACTAACTTTTTACATTTTTAATAAAAATTTTACTTAACAAAGTTTTTCAACTACGAAGAAAACATTAAATACGAAGTTTAGTTGCAAAATAAGGAAAAACCTACTTTCAAAAAAAAAAAACATTTTATTCAACTAAGTTGAGGCAACCACAAATGAACATGTGATCTTATCTGTGTATGAAGAATTCTGAAAAAAAATATTAAAAAAATGTGTACTAGTAGAAGATCTACATGTAGAGAGTGTTCAACTTAGTTGAATAAAATGTCATTTTATAAAAGTGAAGTTTTTCCTTATTTTGCAACTACAACAACTTCGTATTTAAGCTTTTCTTCATAATTGAAAAAATTTTGTTAAATAAAATTTTCATTAAAAATATAAAAAAGTAGTTCGCCCAAAGTCGATTTCATATTTTCTAATTTTTAAAATACCTTATCTAATTTATCTTAAGGGGGCGAGCGTAGGTGCGTCTTTACTATGTACATACTTCATTCAGTATGCGATGTAAAGCAACGACGGGCGCAGTTAGTACTTGGATGGGTGATCATTCCAACGGAAACCGCGTCCTCGCCTCACACATCTTCCAGCGGCTTGTATATCAGTGTATGCGCGGAAGCTATACAACCTTAGGCGAGGGTTGTATACGAGATATAGGCGATGTAAAGCCGTCGGTCCCTTGTCTATTAAATGTTAGGCAAGCAAAATATCCCTACTCTTCTTAAGGGAAGAGGTTCGGCAAAATTCCTGGTTGGGGGTAGCTCGTCTACAGGCGTCGGCGTTAGGCCTCAGTAGCGGAAATAGGCCGACGTTAAATGTTAAAAAAAAAAAAAAAATGTATCTTAATGTCGATAACTGTTTACGACTTCACAAAACGGGCAAAACTTTTTATAAAGAATGATTTTTTCTTGGCAAATCAAAAATAACAAAGTTTACAAGATAGTATGTCATCCGGGGGCCTACTGTATAAGCAACTCTCACGCATAATCCACGAAGATGCATGCAAACTACATGTTTAAATACGACTTTTTACTTATTTTGATAGCATATTCCTAAAAGCACCTTATATTAAAAACACAAGATTAAAGAACTTGAGTAATAGATTGGGATTAACTTGATCTGAGCTCAAATCATTGTATACCGCAGTTAGTATTCATCATGGTCACAAGGAACTTAGCAAAATCTCACTGAATTGCTATAAACACCATGTTTCGATTAGTTTCCGAATTTATAGGGTTGAAATTGCATTGGTTAGACGCTATGCAGAGAAATCACCTAATCGTGCAATGCATTGTCAAAGCATTGTCTCAAGATTCATGGATGCTTCTCATTTTGTACTTATTCCTTTATTACAAGTATTTTATATATTTCACTCAAAAGACTTCAGCCCAGTAACGGGGCGTATTTGCAATTATACCGATTTTTTATTAAATAATTTTTCGTCTTTTTGTTAGTAAAGAAAGGCGAATCTTATATATTTAAGAGCAATAAAATGATGCAACTGTTTAGGCAAATTTGTAAATAGGACCACTTCGTTAGTGGTAACTGTTGTATTTGTGAATAAAGTCAAATGGAGAGATTTTGTGTAGATGCGACTATTGTGACTTTTTTATAGTAACAACACATGCAGATTTAACTTTTTGTTCCAAAATTTATGTGCGTCATCCTTTGTTGTTACCACCTATTTCAAGTTTCAAATGTTAGCGTCACTATAGTCGGTTTGTTAATTGTGATCTTTGTAAATGCGATTAGTTTTTATTGGCATTTTTAACTAATAATTAGAGAGTAATGGTCTCCTATAAAAATCTGTTTCGCGTCTCGTTAATTTCAAGGTCATGGTTACCTTAAGAAAACCAATAGATAGGGTACTGGTTAACTAAAAATATGACAACTGTCATGTCAGCTGCATTGTATGTTCTTCATGTGGTAGGGGAGTCCTTTTCTAATAATATGTATATCTCGATTATGATGTGAATGCTTACAGTGATAAGGAAGTTAGGAGGTCTAGAACATTTAACGCTATGATTGTAATTTTCAGGATATTGGGAGTTTATTAAAGCGTAGAAATACCTGCACATCTTTCAAATATGTAGCTATAATATCAATATTTATTATTAAATAACACGAAATTCCTAAAATAAACAACGCATAAAATGACTACTGTACATACACAATAATATGTCATAAAGTATATATTGCATTGAAAATTAGAAAAAGATAATATTTTATCCGCAATACATTTTAGAAAAAATGTATTATGACCGCAATGAATTAATAACGCAAATAAAATTTTTAAAACAAACAAAACACTGACTGGAACACTGAATGCAAAAATTGCATATTTTTCTCTTCATCTCTTATGAACTGAAGTTGTATAATCTGAAGAAAAGAATAGCACAATAGCCAATTAAATGAATTATTTATAGGTTAGTTCCTCTCCTTCTTCTGAAATTAATCTGCGGAATATCACTCAAAATCTTAAGAATTCATACCAGCCATAAATATTTAACTTTAACCATTGGTTACATTACTAAATGTAAAACAAATGTGAAACGCATATAGATATTTAGTAATAGTTAGGAGGTTCATGATATTCAACCAATAAGAAAACCAACGATTGTGAAACCGGCTATATAAGTAGTACACAGGGTCCTGGTTTTCGAAATCAGGGAACAAGCTCATGAGAAAAGAGGGTAGGTTTACCTGAAATGCGTGAATTCGTATTCTGGAACACAAGTGATTATTCACATCGCATGATAGTAAGAGAACACGCTTCTCCTGCTATTTGTTGAATGAATGGTTCGATAGCTATATGACTGACTGATGGTCGAGTCAATAGTTTCGGGTTCGTTTCCTGGTCGTGGCAGTGGAAAATACTGTGAGAGGGATTTTTCCACTATACACGGATATTGAGTATGTGTCCCTTGTCTATAAATGTATAGCCCCCTCCCACACAAGGCTCTTCCAGAGCCTTCCGGGATAAAGGGAGTCGTAACTCCTGTGGTGTTACTATTATTATAGTTTACGAGAATGCCTGTGGAGTTTGCACAGCGTATTTTTTTAGTGATTTCTAACCTTGGTTTTATGTTATATTTCTCCAGATATGTCAAAAGATGCCCATTTTGACACAGTGGTGCCACCTTTAATTTTTGACTTCGCGTGTGCAATACTTAACGGGATACATTATCTAGGTTCGAGAATACCGATTTCAGAGTTCAGGGAGGTTTTGCCCACTAACGCTAAACTTTCGTTACCGCTAACATAGAAGGATGGAGATAATTGCGCATGTGCACAAACAGCGTTCACCTTATTTCCCTGCGGATAAGGGACGTTAGGTTACCCACCTTAAATGGACCATAGCTCTTCTGATTGGTCAGAAATCCCACTGTATTTGGTTTTAAATTTGTGGCAGTCATGCGGTGGTCGCACTGGCCACGTAGTTTTGTTCCTGCTAGTGGTTGTTTGATGTAGGAAGTCAAAGTCAAACCTGTCATACTTAGAAGATCTCAAGAAATGGGGTTATCGAGGTGGATTTGGTATTAATAAAGTCTCTATTAGCGCAACTTCCACTTCTACCTCATTTTCCAAATGCTCAACTAAAAACACATCATCCATAGCTGCCTTAAACTATGGTTGTTTGTATTGTTCAAAAATGTGTTATATACACATACACACACACAGAAAGAAATCGAACTGTTGTCATTTTACACACAAATCTTTAAATTTATATAGTGCCACATGTATCTAATCTAAATTATTTTTATCCTTGTTAAACTTGATAAACCGTGAGTAATACGTTAGTACAACTAATTATATTTTAATTTAATAGAAAACACTTTTTCTTATACATATATTTAACGTGGGCCTATTTCCGCTACTGAGGCTTAACACCGACGCCTGTAGACGAGCTACCCCGAACCAGGAATTTTGCCGAACCTCTTCTATTAAGAAGAGTAGAGTAATCTTTTACTTGCCCAACATTTAATAGACAAGGGACCGACTCATTTCGGGATTTTCACCAAAATATTCTAATATCTGTTCTATTAAGGCAGGTGCCACTTCTACCTAACGACCAGTATCTTGACTCCTTTTTTCAAGAGTACCCCTTCCTCTTAGCCGTATGTGGATATTGGTAAAAGTCGCCACGTTAGGTTTAACACCTATTTTCATTAGCTAATGATCTCAACCCGCATTTAGTTATAAATAAATTAATAAAATGTATCACATGAATTCAGGTGGCAGGCACAAAAATGTGTGATTTAAATTATATTACAATTTAAAATTTTGATGCCCTTTCGTACCTTCAGTAGTTAAATTGTCTGCTGTTATTAAGAACGTTTTCTATTTGGTCGAGTGTTCCACAAAATTATTATGAAAATGATAGTTGCTCTTTCACAACTCTTTCTTTTCCTGGCATAAAATGAAAGTACTTAGGCCAAATACGTTAGCAATTACTGAAAACCTAATGAATTTCGGTGTAAAATTCAAGAATCAAGATACACATTACAATCATTGTTATAACTAACTAATTTACCATAATGCAGATTATTACCTTATAATTGTGGAAATTTAAACAGGCAATAATAATTGCTTAACTGCACACGTTTGCAAATTGCACAGAAACACTAACGGTTAAATACCTACAATATGAAACTTTCGAATATAAATTATGGGATATTATATTTAGCTTACCACACTGCGGAGAAATAAATTACCAACCATAGTATTGCCACAACGCTCAGTGACCCTTTCTACGTAACGACAGAGACACAAAAGTTTTGTCTAACCCCATATATTAGTATATAGTATGTATATATAAGAGCGTTGCTACTCATATCAGACCATATATTCAAATTAATTTAATTTACTTTTTTATGACGACGATTATTTCTTATGTTTTCTCCGGTTTATAATAGCACCTAAACTATAGACTAAACATGAATCATTTGATTAAAGCTACGGAAAATTTACATAACCGCTGTATATTATAAATCCTGTAATAATGCGACTCTGTCCTTAGAAGCAGGAAAGGATAGAGTCGTATTATTATGAATTTTATGATATACTGTGATTATTTAAATTTTGCGTAGCTATACATATAATGATAATGAGCTAGTAATGGGGAAGGTGCATGCATTTTAAAAATCCTTAAATTTATTAGTTTTCCATAATATATACCATATAAGTTGAGAATGTAATAAAAGAATTTCCTAAAAGAAAATTCCGCCACAAATATTCGACTTTCGAATTAGTAGTACAGTATATACAGTGATAAAAGCCCGTAAAAATGTGTTTATTACATATCCAGAAAGGACTAATTGTAGTGTTTTGTAAAGTTTGAAAACTATTTTAATTGACCGATGTCAGACAAGGGATTGTCACAAGCCCAGTCGGATAATTTTTCCATTATGACAGCATTTTGGGCAACAATCCTGATTTTGTAAGTGCACAAATTACAGAGGCAAAGACTATGAGGTTTGTAAGTATGTGTATTCTTAATAAATATAGTTTTAATTGTTATGCAATCAAAAGTTTAGAGGTTAAAGTGTCTTAACGTTGCAGAACTTGGCGTTTGTCAATGAGTTAATTTTGGAGAATCTTGAATACAAATGACCATTTTTAATGAAACTCTTCCATGTTTGCATATTTATGTGTTTGATGTTTAATTTTAACAAAATAAGAATAAGTAACGTTACGCTCAGAATTTCGAATTGCCAGAAAACTTTTTGACTACCTGTTACATACACTTGTCTAATTCAAAATTAGTTGTCTGTATCATTTTTAAACAGACACTTAAATACGCAATTATTAGAGTCGTCTCTCTGATTGTTGCGTACGTTACGGGACGTTTTACATTACTGATAAAGGAGATAATGTAACTATAACTATAAATTTAGAGATTATTTAAGGGTACTACAGCCTTTATACTTTGATCACATTTGTGATTGTGCACCGAATTCGTGGGTTTTTCTACTTGGATCCCAAGACAGTCTGTTATTGACACCACTTTTCAGAGTCCTCAGATACACTTTCTGGGTCATACTCCTTTGAAACAGTCCTAGATGAATTTGAGCTTGCAACTTCTTCTGCGAACAATATTTTTTAAAAGCTTCTATTTTAAATAGTGATGTAGATGCATTTAACGAAGATGATAAAAATGGTGGCAATGCAAAGTTAACAACTATATTACTTGTGTGTACAGCTTTGCTACGATGGGGTTCTTTTGTATTTACTTGAACGGATTTATCAGATTTCAATTTTGTTGGAACTGTCACATCTGTTAGTATGATGGGTGTGTCGAGATGGGATTCTATATTTTCTTAGTTAGCAACTATCATTTTCCCTCCGGATATTATCACCGCTTCTTTCACTTCCACCAATTGTATTTTTCTACTTTTATCAGATTCTTTTGATAGCAGCTGCGTGCTGCAGTAAAGTTCCGAAATTGCTTCATCAACAACTATCTGTTTTAATTCGGCTGCGCTCAGTGCTTCCTTCACTATCTGTTTTCTTTTGCGTGTGATAGATGCCTTTCTTTCTGCGGTACCCTTATGATCGTCTCTCTGGCATTGAGAAATATGTAGAAATACTCATCTTTTTAATATCAATGTCACATGATCTTGCACCAATCGATACTGTCAATAATTTTCTGTATCTTCTTCCAACTAATAATAAGAAAACATCGATGGCTTTTTGCCAGAATATTATAACTCGAAAATCAAACAAATGAACCACTCAAAGATTTATCATTGGTACTAACAAATTCACTGATATGTGAAAGTAATGACAGTGAAAATAATATGCACACGTCCCAACTGCCACCAATTTAAGTTTTCGTTGTACCTATGTAAATTAATGTGTATCCAAGATAAATCCTTCTCGGGTTCATTTGTTTGATTTTTGCATATTATATGGAATATACTGTACGGGGATCACTATTATTATTATTATTATTAGCCGTTACTCGAGTCCGAGTATAAAAATGTTACAGTCGATAGATTGTGTATAATAAAAAAAAAAAAAAAAGTGTAGTCTATTGTAATTCCCACTCATCTACGGTGCACACGACTATGGCTATAGAGGCCAATTCGGGAGAGCACATGTCGACCGCAGTCAGGACAAACATAGACCTGGTTAGGTCTTGGATTCGGCCTTCTTGCAGCAACATTTCCTTGATAGCTGGCCACAACCCCTCGCCATTCGGTTCTGTCCGCTGCAAGTTGTTCCCATTGCTCGTCTGGAACACCGCAGGATTTCAGATTTTCATGGAGAACGTCTTTGAACCTCTTTCGTTGACCGCCACGCCTTCTTCTACCGCTTAGCAATTCACCATAAAGTGTACATTTAGGAAGGCGGTTATCATGCATACGATGAACGTGACCTGCCCATCTTAGGCGTGCTCTTGAAATAAGCACCTCAATTGGAATTCTGTTTGCTCTCCTGAGTACTTCCACGTTTGATATGTGATGGAACCAACGGATTTTCATCATACTTCTGAGGTGTCTTTGCTGAAAACGTTCTAATTCTTTCACATGACGATGGTAAGTGACCCAGCTTTCACATCCATATAACAGTGTTGGAATGACAACTGCTCTGTAGACAGCCATTTTCGTTGACAAAGCAAGGTCGTGGTTGTCAAATACTCTCTCTCTAAGTCCCCAGAGTGCTCTAGATGCAGCGTTAATTCTATTGCGAATCTCGCTGTCCATGTTTGCTTTGTCATTAACAACGTTGCCTAAGTAATTGAACTGATCCACCACTTCAAGAGAATTTTCGTTAAGTGTAATGTCTATTTGGTTCACTTGATGAGGAGTTGACATAATCTTAGTCTTTCCAATGTTGATTTTAAGTCCCAAGGAATCATAGCTCTGGGCATACACACTAAAAGTTCTTGAAGCTCTTCCGGCGTAGAGGCTAAAAGTGCACAGTCATCCGCATACTGGAGATCACAAATGAATCGTGTGCGTGTCTTCGTGAAAGCTCTAAAGCGCCCTATGTTAAAGAGACCGCCATCAAAACGGTATCTGAGACCTATTCCTCTGACTGTCAGTTTGTTGTCAACAATAATTGTTAGAGCAGTGGTAAACAAATTAAAGAGTAGGAGTGCCAGGACACATCCCTGCCTGGAGTTAGGCAGGGGATCACTATTAGGCATATAGGGAAATCCTATATACTTATATACGTGTGCAATATATGTTAGAATCACGAGCTGATATGAAATGAATAGTGGGGCATAGGCATAACAGCTGGTCGATCCACTGAGGTTAGTAATGTAAATGTATTTGGAGCGGAAGGTGTAGGTAACCGGTCGTCAAATAAGGAATTTACGAATTACCACGTGTCATTCCAAAATATTAATTTGTTGAAATTAATTATAGTGGTCAACAGATAGCCAAAATAAAACAAAGTATTTTCCTCAAAATAAGTGGGAGTGGGTCGATTTTCGTACGCTACAATAAATAAATTTATTTTATCATGCAGTTAATGTCCGCCATAGTACCCTTTAACTATTTGTACTCTCTCATCTGTTAAATAAATTCCATTTTAACAGATTAATATTATTTTGAGTGCAGTAATACTTAAATTTCGTAAGGTTAACTTGACCTAAGTCCAGCGGATTCTACTAAATAATAAATAAATCCGTAACATCGACAATCAAAGCAGCGCCAGCATACAACGCATTGGATCTCCCCACGCTAACCACACTCCATTAGATGACATTCTCACCCGTATTACACATGTACATAAGTGCATAGGATTGTCTTATACGCCTAATAGCGATCCTCGTACTGTATACCATATTTTACAGGAAACAACATTTTTATTTATTCGTATTAAAAATCAATGTTTTTTTAGATTTATGTGATTTATGTTAAATAATTACTTAGGTATTTGTTATTGCATATTCTCACCTAATCTAGTATAACCAATGATTTTTATATTGATAAGACATGAAAGACAATAATATAGTCGAGGCAAGAATTCAAGCGATGCATGTCACAGATCGATTCTATAAATAAGACAATACTGCTAAAAATCATGAAGCCCCATTAAACTGTACCTATTTCTGAAAAAAGCTTAATAACTGGATGTCAAGAATTACTCTTTTTAACGTAATTAATGATTAAAAATTATGTTAGTATTAAAATTTCTTTAATGAGATCACTCGTGACGTGCGTCGCTTGAATTCTTGCCTCGACTTTACAAATAGTATTTTTGGCAATAATAATATAGCATTACTTCATTGTTATTAACAGGCAAGTTATGTGATGACTTACAGGTATGTAAATAGTTGTAATGAATTATTAGGGTGTAATATGGCACCATAATATATTTATTAATTATGCATTATATTTACATCATAAATACGTGTTCTCTGCTAATCGGGCGTTTTTCTTCGTTTCGTGTTTCACAGCAGTGCACCATTTTTGTCTAACTTTGGAATGTCTTGGTATACTAAAGAATCCTTTATTGGTAGCCTTATCGTGGTTTACATTTAGGCACAATACAATATTTGTAACTCATAACTATATTACTCACTAGCTCATTAACCAAATAATAATAAAACAAACAAGAAATTGACGTAGGTTGACCTAATAAATTGGACACCAATGATGATGGATGACGCCACAGATATTGGCGTCAAATAGCTGTGATTCACGAAATTCAAATTCGTCGCCGAACAAAATGGGACGAAATTTCTCGATTTGGATGAAATAATTCAGAGCGGGCTGAAATTTTGGGAACAGGCTTATTTTGTGGTACTTTTTAACATATCAAAAGTCCCCACCCGTAGACGCCGGCGGAGGGAAACGGGGGAGAAAATAGTTTAAAAAATTGGTTTTTCGCAAAAAACATATGTACACATGAAAATTATAGGTAATTTCGTTTTTTTTGTAACTTCGTACGACCTATTGGAACCGAGTTAGATTTGTTGAAATTTTGACAGTTTTGTAACGCAACAGGAAACAGTGTTTTTCGCTAAAATCTTAAAAATGGTCATTCGGATCACAAAATGTTTCAAATGAAAGTTGTAGAGAATTCGATTACGGACAATTTCCTTTTATTTTTCATTTCCATTCGATCAATATTTGCAGAGATATGAATTTTTTGCTTGCTTGTCGCAAGCAATTTAACACAACCACCTTTGGTGGCTATATATTAGAAGGATATTTACAAAATGTTTTACAGAAGTCTTCAAAATTTGAAGTAACAAAATTCCCACATCGCGTCGTTCAAGAACTATAGGAATTTAAAAATACCATTTAACTTGAATATCGGTCATACTAAAATTGAACAAATGCTTAGGGCTTCATAAAGAGTCTCGGGATTCTACGGATTCTAGAGATTCTACGAGGTTGGCATTGTAGTAAAATGTATTTTTTTAGAATATGACGTTATGAACTGGCAATGGGAGATTTAAAAAAATAAGTATATATATACTAGGTTAACATTAAAAAAAATACTTCTATAAAGAGTGCCTGATAAATAAGTTATATTAGTATCGCGGTAGCAGCACTTTTTCTTTATCTTATTTCTGTTAGAGATTCACATAACATTTGTACGCTATGAAATATTAGACCGGTATCATATTAAAAGATAAAATGTATTATAAAAACGTGATGTCTTGCTTTGTTAGATTCAGATTTTAGTAAACGCTTAAAGTGAACACTTGTGTTTTTCTACGTTCCCACATATCTGGCGCAGTCGAAACGGCTTGGGGGAGATTGTTAATTTTGAAGAAACTAGTGCCTGTTTAGCAAGAGATTGTCACAATAACAATTCCAAACCAAGAAAAGGACGAAAGGAAAACAGTAAGTACTCATCTATTCCTGTTCGCTTTTCCGTTTTACACAAAATCTCGCTTGCCCGATTGGCAAATTCGACCCGTTTGGTCAATAAGTTAGGAAAATTGATCCGTTTGATCAGTAGCGTAGGCATTTTTATTAGTTAGGAAAATTGATCCGTTTGATCAGTAGCGTAGGCATTTTTTATTAGTTTCAAGTTCAGTAAATAAATTCTTTTTTAATCTAGTTCAGAAAAACATGCACTACCTATCTTGCTAGTAAGGTCCTTGTCTTTAAGCAACAGAGTAGGCAGATTGAGGCTGTTGTTGACATAGAGATCTGAACATCAAGGTCTGGCGTGTAGCGTTCATAAATAAAATTTTTGTAAATAAAAATCATTGTTTAATGTCACTTAGTGACCGCCTAAATAGACAAAGACTCCAAGACGCGAGTCGAAATTTGATAGGAATCGAGGAAGAGGTTGCGAATTCAGTAAACACTCCTCCAGAAATTCAAACAGAAATAATGGCTCGTCCAGAGCAACGCATAGTAGATACACAATTATTAAAATTATACCTTGATACGATACCACCTTTTGATGGAAACAGTTTAGTTTTACATTCATATATTGAGTCAGTTAGAAGCACATTTCTGAATTTCCCCGATGATCAACATCATGTTACGCATAATCTTATTCTTCAAGCAGTAAAAAATAAATTAAAAGGACGCGCTCAAACTTTGATAGCTAGCCGCTCTGACCTAAGCACTTGGGAAGGAATAGAAAGCCTTCTAAAATTGACATTCGGCGACCAACGTGATTTACAATACCTCACCCATCAACTGACAGCCATGAGACTTGATAGAAACGAGAGACCATACGATTTCGGACTTCGCATACAGCAATTAAGGGCTGTTATCATATCAAAACTTAACGACGATTTTCCAGATAAACAGACGAGAGACTTACAAATTGACAATTACAATAACATTGCCAAAACTACGTTCATTTCTAAATTACCCATCAATGTTCAAACAATTGTAAGACTTCAAAAACCAAATTCATTAGAAGATGCTTTAAATTACGTACTAGAGGAAGAGGAATTTCAAAATTTTGCTAAATTACAACAAACATCTAGTAGTGGAACTAATAATATAACCCTAAAACCCACGTCACAAAATACAGCTCTCTATAAAAATACTCACAATCCGAATTTCAATCGAAACTTCAATTTTGCTCAAAATTCTAACCAAGATGTATACCCCATGCAAAGAAATTTCACGTCACCACAATTCACGAACAATTTCCCAAGTTATTCTCGTCAAAGAAATTCCATTCCGCCACAATTTACGAACAATTATCCAACATACTCTCAGAATCAGTTCCCGTCACAGCCAATTAATGTACAATCAAGGCAAATAAGACCAAATTTCCCTACAAATAGAGAAACATTTGGATCACCTAATAGACAAAATGTTTGGAAATCGAACCCAAACACCTTCCTACCAAAATCAACACCAATGTCTGGCATATCTCATAACACCCAACAAAGACCTAAGCCAATGTCAGGTGTTAATCATTATTTACACAATACTGAAGCTAGTGATCATGCCCCACCTTATGACAATGAAGCATACCATGACGAATTGGAATATGAGCAGCTCAGATACGAAGATGTAACACATTTTCAAACCTATCAAGAAAATTATAATAACCAAGAACCAGAACAACAAGAATCGGCACCCACCAATTTTGACCAAGACGTAAATGAAGCCTCAAATTTTATGAACGCCGAGCCGACACAATACCCGACCTAAATGCGATTAATGCGCTAGCATACATCCATATCGTTTTAAAAAATAAAACTTTCAAATTTCTTGTTGATACTGGATGTTCATTTTCAATAATTAGACCCTCCATAGTTGAGATGAATTTTCCACAAGAAATTTATCTTGACCCAACGACAATTAAAACTTGTGCCGGTAAAACTAAAACTCTTTATAAAGCAAAAATTCCACCATTTCCGCAATTTCAGTCCAGTGCACCTATCGATTTCATTTTATTTGACTTCCATAATTATTATGATGGACTCATAGGATTGCAGGATCTTATTAATGCCAATTTAAACATAAACCTATCAAATCAAACTTTAGAAAATGATTACGTGCAAATTCCACTATATTTTAGGGAAGATTTCTCATCTTGCAGTTATGACTTGAATCCTTTAGAAATTCGTAGAATCAAAATTCCTGTATTTGTAGAAAACGGGCCAGTTCTAATCCCCGAATTTCACTCGGCTTCTTTTTATGTTCCTGAAACCTTATCGACTAGTACAAACTATTTCGCTGAAGTCGAAGTTCATAACTTGTCCAATGTGCATAAATTAGTTTCATTTACCGAACCCCAAAAATCTGTTCCATTTGAAGAACAAGAGTACGAAATTTTTAGCTGTAATCTCACCTCTGCTAACCAAAACATTAATTGTCAAATCGATGTAGGAAGTGTCATTAGAGCCGATCACATGAATGAGGAAGAAAAGCAATCTATCTTAAATTTATGCTTCGAATACTCGGACATTTTTCAAAACCCAACTGACAAATTACCCTTCACTAACGCTATCAAACATGAAATCAAGACAACGGATGAAAGCCCTTGCTACTCGAAAACATACCGTTACCCACACATCTACAAACAAGAGGTTCAAAGACAACTTTCGAAAATGCTCGACGATGGTATCATAAGACCCAGTGTATCTCCTTGGAGTTCACCGATTTGGGTTGTACCAAAGAAGATTGATGCTTCTGGTCAAAGAAAATGGAGAATAGTCGTCGACTATAGAAAACTGAATGAGAAAACAATTAGTGATAGATACCCTATCCCGAATGTAACCGATATATTGGACAAACTTGGCAGAAGTTGTTACTTTACTACCTTGGATCTTGCTTCGGGATTCCATCAAATTGAAATGGCTCCTGAGTCAATACCCAAAACTGCCTTTAACACCGAACATGGACATTATGAGTTCTTGAGAATGCCTTTCGGACTCAGAAATGCACCAAGCACATTTCAAAGAATGATCGATAACGTCCTTCGAGAACACATCAACAAAATTTGCCTAGTATACTTAGATGATGTAATTATATTTTCTACTTCCCTCCAGGAGCACATTGCTAATATCAAAAGAATCTTTCAGACCCTACGAAATGCCAACCTAAAGGTGCAGTTAGACAAATCGGAATTTCTTAAGAAAAACGTCGAATTTTTAGGACACATTGTTACCCCAAATGGAATCAAACCAAACCCCGACAAAATCAAAGCTATAAAAAACTTTCCTATACCAAAAACCCATAAGGAAATCAAATCGTTTTTAGGATTGTTAGGATATTACAGAAAATTTATAAGAAACTTTGCAAAACTAACTAAACCTCTCACTAACTGTCTGAAAAAGGACCAAAAAATTAAATTAACATCTGAATACATTTCATGCTTTGAGCACTGTAAAACCTTGTTGTCTAATGAACCCATTCTTGCATACCCAGACTTTGAAAAACCATTTGATGTAACCACAGACAGCTCAAACTTTGCTATTGGAGCGGTACTTTCTCAAAATGGCCATCCGATAGCATACGCGTCGAGAACCCTAAACCCTGCGGAAACAAATTACGCCACGGTTGAGAAAGAAATGCTCGCAATCGTGTGGAGTTGTAAGTACTTTAGACCGTACCTTTATGGGAAGAAATTCACGATATATACAGACCACAAACCCTTGGAATGGTTGTCCAATTTAAAAACACCAAATGCAAGACTAATCAGATGGAAATTACATATGGAAGAATTCGAATACGATATCAGATACAAGCCAGGAAAATCCAACTACGTAGCAGATGCTTTATCCAGGATAAAGTCTGAAGATGAACCGCACGAAATTCATGTTTTAACCAGAGCAAAGACAACACCTTTAGAAGATGATCTTCTTTCCATGTTAAATAACGTTGACGAAATACCAGAGATAGACGAAACTAGCCTGAGAGAAACCCTAAGCTCTTTAGATCCACAAGAAAAACCTACAGGAGAATCACGAGGACAAGATTTTGAAGACAACATCCCGCTATCCATCATTAGACTACAACAAGAACCCACAGCCAAACAAAACGATGAAACAGAGACAGTACATTCCGCACAAGAAAATCCTGTTCAAGAAATGCCTTACATAGATAAATGCATCAATCAATATGCGCACCAGATTATTATTACTGAATCAACTAATTGTTTGTCAAATTTCACAATACACGAAAGAATTTTTAATAGTAACCGACATAAAGTCACCATGAAATCTAATGCAACCGAAGAAGAAATTATAAAAATGTTCAAAAAAGTTATTGACCCAAAAAAACACTACTGTCTGTTTTTCCGCACTAAACAAGATGAACTTCTAAAACTTAGAATAATTACAACGTTACAAAATCATTTTTCAAAATTAAACCTAACGATTTCAAATCTGTTCGTAACGGATGTAACTACCGAAGTAGAACAATATCAGAAAATAAGATATCACCATGAGGGCAAAACTCAACATAAAGGCATAAACGCTACTATGTTGTCATTAACCAAAAATTACTATTGGCCCAATATGTTCCGAGACGTTCAAAATTACATAAATACCTGTGATACTTGTCAAACCTGCAAATACGAACGTAAACCACAAAACCCACCTTTCGAAATTACACATTGTTACGTGCTAAAATATAAGCACGTAACTAAATCAACCGAGCACATTTTTCGCGATAAATGTGGAGGACTGGTTGCCTATACTGTGCACCAACGGAGTTAAATTCAATAAGGCATGTGTATTTCAATATCCTTATCAAGGCAGTTTTTGTCAATTGGAAGAAAAAAAAAGGGCAGGAGCCCGGCAGAACTTAACGGCGATTTGATGCCGATTACCGTGTTACGGGATTCATGGTGATTTAATTTTGGCATTGCATCCACGTTGTGAAAATTCTTGTAAGTGGACTGTGCGAGCGATCGTAGATCGGTTATAAGAGGCCTTGCGGGGCACGAAAATCACCAAGTTCTCTTGAGGAAAAGCCGTGGCACACCCACGTAAGTTCACATATCTTAGTGATACCATTTTTACGCTGCACATATGATAAGACATATTGAAAATGCACATGTTTTCTTTGTAGGGTTTTTCTTTTTGGCTTTAATTTTTGCTCATCTCTTCGAAAATAATTTTTTGGGCCCCACACGGACATTTTGCTGAAGATTACACACGTGCCGAAGACCCTTTTTGCACGTGCACCACAGCCCCTGTATACTGCATACTGAATTCTTGTGAGCCTGCATATTACCACACATTGTCTGAAGCCGAGGAGGGCGGATTGAACCAGCAGATGAGTAAACCAGTCTTTCTTTTATTTTGGAATCTGTTAAGAGTAAATGCTAGCGAAAAATTTGTAGAGTATATTTCACACTCCCGACATTAGGGCTCTTGTTTTCTGTGTCATATATATTACCTCATAGGTACATTATTTAAACACTCATTTTGCAAGCATCTGGCGTGTTAATTATTTCTTATGCCTATTATGTAATGCGAGTGTGATCACACCAGCAAATCTAGCTTGCTGAAATATTTAATTTGTACATTCATTTATCACACATCTCGTGCATTGATTGCTATTTGTCATACTTATTGCCATTTTTTCTTCTTCTTCTTTGTTGCTGTAATATATATATACGCTTTTACCACCAATTTTAGTGCTGATTACTTTCCTTACCTGCCCCCACCACAGCTGAGCTAGCCGAGAAATTTTTGTTGCAAAAGTACGGGGTGGCCCAGAAAAACGGCATTCATATATTGAGATAAATACACATATTTTTTTTTACGTGATCGAAAAAAAACTCCAGCACCCCAGGTCAATGTAACAATGGCGCCCAACTAGCTTCAGCTAAGGGTGGTAGGTTTTACATGCGTATTTTTTTTCTTCCGAGCAGATTGTTATTATTTTGGCATAGTGTATATTTGATTTTTTCGCTAGCAAATAATCATCCGTGTATTATTTCCCATATCATCTCGTATTGTATTTATATGCTAATATTTTTATATACGTATAATAAGCCACATTGCTTTGAACTTTATTTTGGAAAATATATTCTCCTACAGAATTTTATCTGATATTTGTGGCAAGTACAACCGAGTGCATTCAAGTATTGTTTTTAACGATCATACCTTTTAGCTTGCAGGGGACAATAAAACAAATAAGAGTTTGTAGGTAAAACTGCACAATTAGACCTTACAATTTTTAAGAATTAACTGTTCGCGAATTATTTTAAATTTCAGTGGGTAGTTTTATGAAATTGGGAAAAGATAAACATCTTGATATAAATTTAAAATTAAACAACTGATCATTTAAAACATTTATAAGTTATACACTTTTTCCTTCGGCGTATCATTACATTTTTGTAAGAGTTTATTTTATTTTTTTGCACTGTTCGTTTCATTGTTTTTACAGTACACATCTGCTGGGCATTTTTTTTAATTGAGTGTTTATGATTGTTCTATATATTACTGTTTATGTTATTTTATTTTACTTATCGGCATTATCAGTTATACAGGGGGTGTAGCGAAATTAACGAGTTTTTTTTAACATTAGTTAGCAACTGTATGCAAAAATTTATCTAGACATTAAATAACTCCAGCAATACTTTACATATTGAATGTTGTTGCTTTTTCACTCTAATTATTTTCATGTTAGTTTGTAAGTAATTGATTGCATTGAATTTCTTCAGATTTACATGCGCGTTCGGGGTGCATGGTGTAGAATAAACCAGGCTTTCCATTTTTATTTAGTTATAGTGCATTTTGTGACATTTATTTTATTTATATGTCAAACTAAATTATTTTCCTTACTATTATAACTCATGGGCGCGTCCTTGGGTAAAGCATAATTTTACGCAGCCACGTAAGCTATTTTGTTTAAAGGGTACCTCACTTAGTTTACTGCTTTCCTTGGGGTTGTTACACTTTGGAAAAATCCACCAGAGGCGTACATACCTCGGGTACCCAAAATATTTTGAGAAAATAATGTGTACAAATGTATTATAATTAAGCGTAAAATTCTGGGGAAAATATTCGCAATTTGTTTGGAAAAAGCTTTCTTTCTAGCGTTTCGCTAACACGCTTAGAATAATTCACGCTCATTTTATCCGCACGTGTGCTACTTTTTTGTGGCTATTCGGTTCGTAGGTACTAATAGGGCATAGTTCGTTTTTTTTATATGCTTTATTTATTTATATATTATATAGGTGTAAATTTTTTTTTACATATTAGTTAGGGTAAGCGTTATAGTAGATTATTTTAGCAGTTAGTTTTTCCTTTTTTTTTGCTTGCATTATGTTATCTCCTCTGGCGCATTTTTTTTAAGAGCTATTGCTCTCGTTTTGTAGGGGGGTGGATCATTTCTCTTAGAAATGATAATCTTTCTATTTTAAGCGCTGAAACAAAATCATTTGTATCATTAAAGTTAAGTTTATTATCTTTAGTTGGCGGTGCATTAACACCGCGAACCACAAACAGTAGTAACTGTTGGGTCTTTAGTGAAAGTCAAAGGGTTCAAATTAATTGGGTATAAAGATAATATTAATAATAATAGTTCATACACCTCTTTTGCAATGGAGGTAAATCGGTTGAGAGCTGATGAGTTAGCATACGAGTTACGCGTGCGCGGTGCATCAGAAACGGGAACCGTTGATGAGTTGAGAACACGATTGAGGCGAAGGCTATACCTGGAGCAACGAGGAAGTTTCTCACAATCATTTAATTTTGATTTAGATGGGGACGCGGAAATAGCCACATGCGAATTGAAACTAAATGAATTAGCTGTCGACATTTTGTCCTTTAACGGAGAAAATGCGAAAAACGAGCGCAGCCGCATACTTTCCCGCCTTCTTCACGTGTCTGGGCGATTAAGTCGTATTGCCGTGCAGGGTCTGCAATCGAGGAAAGACATACTTATTGGTAAGTGTGTCCAACTTTGCGAAGACCTAGACAGAATAAGTTCACAACCAGAGGGAACGGCTATGGCAAACCAACAGGAGGGCCAACAGCCGGGATTAGCTAGTTCGATTGACGATCGAAACACAGAGGCTGAGGAGTCTCTAGGTATTCTGCTAAACACCTTAACCTCTTCACAGGACGATTCGCCAGAGCAGCGTGAGGGAGAAACCCCTGCGTCTGAAAGGGACGATGATCCCAATGGGCGGCGAGTTACTTTTCGTACGCACGACTTGCCAGTTAACACTGAATATGGCAACCGCATGTCGCTGAATTTCTTTAGCTCCGGTGGGAGGCGTTGTTCCCCTGATAGGGATCGTCAGCCTTTGGAGTCTCCTTTTCACCATGCAATGCGCGAAAATGAAGACGTGCGTCGTGTGCCAAGCAAAAATCTGGGAACGATACCAAGAGCCCCTATTTATAGGGAGTCCGTATCTTTGCAAGATTTTGAAAATCGCATACGTAATTCGGGCGTCCACGACGTCAGTTCAGCAGCTAATCGAGGCAATGAACCACGAGAGCACTTACGCGATCTCCATTATACTCGTTTTAATGACGATTCAGTCGCTCGAAATTTTGGCATTGTTTCGAAATGGCAACTGACCTTTAATGGCCACAATATGAGTGTCATGAATTTCATCGAAAGAGTCGAAGAGTTGCGTACCGCTTGTGATATTCCTAAGGTCCAATTGATAAAATTCGCTCCCATATTACTTTCGGGCACTCCTCTGAATTGGTTTCGTACCATGGAGGAAAGTCTTGTAACGTGGGATGACGTGACGCTGGGCCTGAAGGAAATTTACCTGTCCTCTTTTTACGATGACGATATTTGGACAGATATAAGAAACCGAACTCAAGGCCAATATGAAACTTGTGCGACTTATATAATAAATATGGAGAGCCTTTTCGGCAAGCTCAAGAACAAACCGAGAGAAGCAGAACGCGTCAATATCATCCGCGAGAGGATGTTGCCGCACATTCAGATGAGGCTACCTTTAGAGCCGATACGGTCTCTTTCTGAACTTCTAAGGTGCAGCCGGTGGATAGAAAATGTGCAAGTTCGCACGCAAAGGCTAAGACCGCCTCCAGTCAACAAGAACTTAGTTACCGAGACGGAATTTATGTATGAGCCTCGACGTCACGGTCGAATAGAAGCCTTGGCTGTGAATAGTCCTGACGTTGACGACCATGATCCGACTGGCCACCAAAAGGAGGACGCACAGGACGCAGCTCCCTTGCGGCCATTGACGGCTCTTATCGCCGACAGAAAATCGGGAAGTGGCAATGCGCGATGTTATAATTGTAATAACACCGGTCATTTTGCCAGTCATTGTCCTATGCCGAAGAGACGATATTGCTATCGCTGTGGGCAACCTGATGAGACGGTAAGGACTTGCAAAAACTGTTCGGGAAACGATCGGACGAGTCACGAACAGGCCGAATCGTGAACTCGAATAGTGCACCCGCGGCCATCCCTAGAATCAAAGACGGGTTCAAGTTTATTCAGGGGGCTCTAGACTTTGTCTTGGCAAATGTCGTCGGTGATGAGCGTCCTTACCTTAAGGTTAGTGTACTGGGTGTTGAGTTCCTAGGTTTACTAGATTCCGGAGCCTCCAGTACTGTGGTAGGTAAAAAAGGCTACGAACAATTAAAAAAATTAGGTTTGTCTCTACTTGCGTCGCCCACGCAATCTGTTTGTGTGGCCGATGGTAACGTGTGCGAAGTCATCGGATATTATGATATTCCTTTTCGAGTCTTAGATAGGGTAAAAGTGGTCAGAACGCTTGTCATCCCGTCCATTCCCCATTTACTCATTCTAGGAGCAGATTTTTGGCGTATTATGGGCATTGTACCTGACCTGCGCCATAATCACTGGACGTTTACCAATTTGCCAGGAACTCCTCACTTAGCGTCCATTACGGACAACTCCCATCTCACGCCCACACAGGCGGAGGAATTGAGGGAACTTGTTGACCAAATTTTCGAAGACGTTCCAACAGGTCTAGGATGCACTTCGCTAGTGGAACATACCATAAAGACTAAATCTGACCCGATAAAGCAACGCTTCTATCCGATATCTCCGGCTTTGCAAAAACACGTAAATTTGGAGTTGGATGAGATGTTGCGACAAGGCATTGTAGAACCGTCCTCATCGCCATGGTCCTCACCTATAGTTATGGTGAAGAAGAAAGACGAGAGCTACCGTTTCTGCGTAGATTACCGGAAGCTCAACAAGGTCACGGAGCGGGATGCCTACCCACTACCTTTCATTTCTGGCACCTTGGACAAACTCAGAGACGCGGTATTTCTTACGTCGCTCGACATAAAAAGCGCATTTTGGCAGGTACCACTAGCAGAAGAGGCTAAACCTCTCACGGCTTTTACGGTACCAGGCCGTGGTTTATTTCAGTTCTGCCGCATGCCAATGGGATTGCACAATTCTAGCGCCACGTGGCAGAGACTGATAGATAGAGTCATCGGGGCGGATCTGGAGCCATTTGTCTTTGTCTACCTGGATGACATCATAATTGTCACACCTACTTTTGATAAGCATCTTGGGGTCCTCAAAGAGGTTTTCAAGAGATTGAAAGAAGCTGGCTTGAAAGTTGGTCGTGATAAATGTCACTTCTGCAGGCCGGAGCTCAAATATCTTGGCTACGTGGTAGACAAGGGCGGACTTCATGTTGATCCCGAGAAGGTCTCTGCAGTGCTTAATGTGCCGATTCCGAAAACCGTAAAGGAGGTGCGTCGCATAATAGGAATGACAAGCTGGTACAGGCGTTTCATCCCTAATTTTGCTTCTGTTATTGCACCGCTCACCAATTTATTGCGCAAAAATGTAAAATTTTTGTGGACAGACGCATGCGCGGTCGCTTTTGCCAAGATCAAAGAGCTCTTAGTGACCGCACCGGTAATGAGCTGCCCTGATTTCTCACGCCAATTCTGCATACAGACGGACGCAAGCGATTTCGGGTTAGGAGCAGTTCTAACTCAGTTGGATGACCACGGACGTGAGGTGGTCATAAGTTACATCAGTAGGTCACTGAAACCAAGTGAACGTCACTACAGTGTCACCGAAAAGGAATGCTTGGGCGTTTTGTGGGCTGTAGAGAAGTTTCGGCCATATGTCGAAGCCACGCACTTCAAAGTCGTCACGGACCACTTTGCTCTCAAGTGGCTCAACAACTTGAAGGACCCTGCCGGTCGTTTAGCAAGATGGAGTGTCCGCTTGCAACAATATAGCTTTGACATAGAGCATCGCAAAGGAAAAGACCATGTAGTACCGGATGCACTCTCCAGGGCTGTTCCTAATATAGATACGGTCGAGGTTTCTACTTGTTTCTTCCAGGATTGGAAAGATGGTTGGTTACGGAAGATGATTGAGAAGATCACTCGAAACCCGTTACAGTGTCCTCTCTGGCGGACGGAAAGCGGAAATGTATTCAAGAGATGTTCAGACTCGTGGAAGATGGTTGTGCCTAAGTCTCATCGCAAAGAGATCATCGCATCTCACCACGACGTCGCCACGGCAGGTCATGGTGGTATCCATAAGACCTACCATCGAATAGCATCCAAATATTTCTGGCCGAAGATGAAAGCTGACATAACGCGTTATGTGCGATATTGTTCGGTCTGTTTGGCGCAAAAACCCGAACAGAAGCCACCAGCCGGTCATCTCTCTGGCCGTCCGACAATATCAAAGCCATGGGAGACAATATCAATGGATATCGTCGGTCCGCTTCCCAAGACGTTGTCGGGGAATAATTATATATTGAGCATTGCGGATTACTTTAGTAAATTTTGCATATTCTTACCTATGCGCGTCGCCAATTCAAAGACCATTATGAAACTACTAGAAGAGAATGTTTTTCTCATATTTGGGGTACCGAGAGCTGTAATAACGGACAACGGTAAACAATTTGTGAGTCGTGAGATTAGCAAATTTTTCGAAAAGTATGGAGTGAAGTCAATAAAGACTCCGTTTTATCATTCGCAAGGAAATCCTTGCGAGCGTCAACACCGCACGGTAGAGGTCATGCTTCGAGCGTACGTGCAGGAAAGCCAGCGGATATGGGATAAAGTTCTCCCAAAAGTAGCCTGTGCAATACGCACGGCAAAGCATGAAAGCACCGGAAAAACCCCATATTATGTGAACTTTGGACGGGAAATGTGCCTTCATGGTAGAGACCACGACTTGCTGCAACAATTACCCGAGTCCAACCCAGCCCAGGACATGACCAATTCGGCCCCGGATTTTTCCAAAATCTTTAAAGACGTTCGGGTGCAGCTCTCAAGGGCTTTTGAGAAGGGGAGCCGTCGCTATAATCTCCGGCACCGCGACGTTCGCTATAATGTTGGCGATCGAGTATGGCACAGAAACCATGTCCAATCCAAAGCGGCGGAATATTTTTCGTCAAAACTCGCACCAACGTTTGTAGGCCCATTCGTCATTCGCAAAAAAGTTTCTCCGTGGGCATACGAGTTAACCGATAAGGACGGAAAATCTCACGGCACTTGGAATGTCAAGGAACTAAAACCGGACACTTCTAACAACGAATCGTTTCTTCCCGCATAACATCATTTTATCACCCAAAAAAAAAAAAACAAAAAAAACTTTCACTAAAGGCTTGGCAAATAACTATTCTCTTATATTTGATATAGCCAGAGTATGCGTTAGTGAATTTCGAGGAAATTCACTAGAGGTAAGGGGGGGAATGTTACGTGCTAAAATATAAGCACGTAACTAAATCAACCGAGCACATTTTTCGCGATAAATGTGGAGGACTGGTTGCCTATACTGTGCACCAACGGAGTTAAATTCAATAAGGCATGTGTATTTCAATATCCTTATCAAGGCAGTTTTTGTCAATTGGAAGAAAAAAAAAGGGCAGGAGCCCGGCAGAACTTAACGGCGATTTGATGCCGATTACCGTGTTACGGGATTCATGGTGATTTAATTTTGGCATTGCATCCACGTTGTGAAAATTCTTGTAAGTGGACTGTGCGAGCGATCGTAGATCGGTTATAAGAGGCCTTGCGGGGCACGAAAATCACCAAGTTCTCTTGAGGAAAAGCCGTGGCACACCCACGTAAGTTCACATATCTTAGTGATACCATTTTTACGCTGCACATATGATAAGACATATTGAAAATGCACATGTTTTCTTTGTAGGGTTTTTCTTTTTGGCTTTAATTTTTGCTCATCTCTTCGAAAATAATTTTTTGGGCCCCACACGGACATTTTGCTGAAGATTACACACGTGCCGAAGACCCTTTTTGCACGTGCACCACAGCCCCTGTATACTGCATACTGAATTCTTGTGAGCCTGCATATTACCACACATTGTCTGAAGCCGAGGAGGGCGGATTGAACCAGCAGATGAGTAAACCAGTCTTTCTTTTATTTTGGAATCTGTTAAGAGTAAATGCTAGCGAAAAATTTGTAGAGTATATTTCACACTCCCGACATTAGGGCTCTTGTTTTCTGTGTCATATATATTACCTCATAGGTACATTATTTAAACACTCATTTTGCAAGCATCTGGCGTGTTAATTATTTCTTATGCCTATTATGTAATGCGAGTGTGATCACACCAGCAAATCTAGCTTGCTGAAATATTTAATTTGTACATTCATTTATCACACATCTCGTGCATTGATTGCTATTTGTCATACTTATTGCCATTTTTTCTTCTTCTTCTTTGTTGCTGTAATATATATATACGCTTTTACCACCAATTTTAGTGCTGATTACTTTCCTTACCTGCCCCCACCACAGCTGAGCTAGCCGAGAAATTTTTGTTGCAAAAGTACGGGGTGGCCCAGAAAAACGGCATTCATATATTGAGATAAATACACATATTTTTTTTTACGTGATCGAAAAAAAACTCCAGCACCCCAGGTCAATGTAACAACATACACCTACCAAACCAATGGAAATAATTCATGTGGATATACTCTTTGTTAATAGCAACCTATTCTTAACATTCTTAGATCCTTTTTCTAAATATGCACAAGCTATCCCTATTGCACAAAAATCTGCTATTGAAGTCATGGAAGGCTTATTAACATTCATATCCTTTGTAGGCATGCCCAAAGAAATTATTGTTGATAATGGCAAAGAATTTAGAAATTGCACAATTTCGGACTTTTGTAAACTACACAAAATCAAATTGCATTATATTACATTGCATAATTCCACGTCTAACTCTCCAGTTGAACGTTTACATTCGACACTTTTAGATCAACTTAGATGCCTAACGCAAGAGAAACCACACGAAAACGTAAAATCTCTGATAAGATTAGCAATTATGGGATATAACAATACCCCTCACAGTAACACTAAACACACCCCTTTTGAAATCTTATTCGGTCACCTAAATCAAACATTACCCTTTGATATAAATGAAGAAAATATACTGACTAACTATGTTGAAAACCATGCTAGAAACGCGCAACAAATTTACCAGAATGTTCGCACAAAGTTATCCACGGAGAAAGAAAAACGTATTCAAAATTTAAATAAAAATTGCACCGAGCCGGAAAAGTTAGACCCTGGTGATACTATCTATATAAAAAATGATCAGTTACGCAAAAAGACAAATCCGAGATTTATTAAAACCAAAGTAGAGGAAGATTTAAACAAAAAAGTACAAACACCCCGAGGAACTTATCATAAGAAAAGAGTAAAAACGAAACGTATCCTTGTTCCAGGTACACGCCCACGCGGACGACCACGAAAGAACGACACTGACAATGCACTTGACGCTCATCCTATTTCTTGCCTTTTCGACAGTCCTTTGCCAAATTAAAATAACTCCAATAGAAAATGGACTGCTGACCCTAAAATTAGGCTCAATGAGGGCTCGTTCAACGCAACACAAATTCATACATTATGTTAATTTACAGCCGGTTGATGATGAATTAAAATCTACCGAATCCCAATTACTCATAATTAAAGACAAAATTTTCCAAATTAATAATTGCACTGCTAACACAGGACTGTTAACGTCACTCTCACAAGCACAGCAATTAGTTATTAGAATAAAATCAAAATTAGAAAATCTTCTTCCACGAAATAAAACACGCTCCAAACGAGGTTTAATAAATGGAATAGGCACGGCATCAAAATGGTTATTTGGTAACTTAGACGATAGTGACCGCGAAACAATTAACAAAGCTTTAACAAAATTAAATGAAAACGACAATCATATCGAATATCAACTAAAAGCCCAAATCAGTTTGACATCCAAATTAATAGACGAATATAACGAAACAATCTCGACATTGACCCAAAATCAAAAAGCAATAAAAGTCTTTCTAACACAGACGGTAACTAAACTCAAGGATGAAATAAACAACATGTTAATCACTGTTTCTATTCAAAACGTGCTATCACAACTCTTTGTCAATTTGGAATATATTAATGAATTTCTGGACGAACTAGAAAATGCAATCACTTTTGCTTCATGGAACTTAGTTCACAACTCCATTTTGCCCAAACACAGTTTGATGTATATCTTGAACAAAACAAAAGAGCTCTATAACAGTCAAAATATTCTAGAATTAAAATACTTTCAAAATTATTACTCATATTTAGGAGCAACTGTTCATTTTTCAGACGAACTGATAGTTTTTGTAATTAGTTTGCCAATCTTAACAACCGAGATTTACTCCTACTTTCATTTAATCCCAGTTCCTGTTCAAAACCTTACTATTATTCCCACTACCCCATACCTTGGGATGAGTACCGACACTTACATTGCCACAACACAGAGCTGTCCAAAAATAGAGGACGTGTATATCTGCAATTCACCCAGTCAACCACGTGACGATAGCTGCCTAATCGAGTTGTTATCCAAAGCTGATCATGACCATTGTCCTGTTCACCATGTGTCGGTCACGAAGCCAATATTTACCACATTAGAAGAAAATCACATATTGATAATACCAGTCAACAATCTCCAAATCCCAGATTGTCAAAATGGAATCCAGACTATTAACAAACCAGTTGTTCTGCACTTGCCAACAGGATGTAGCACTACAATAGCAAATCAACGCTTCACAGCAACAAAAAGTGAAGTCTCACTTCCAATGTTTCTGTTGCCAAAAATCGAGGTGCCAAAACTCTGGAACCTCACTGTAAATAAAGATGAACCATTACCGTTAAAGGATGTCGACCTCTCCGACATCAATGCCTTAAAACAGTTAGCCAAAGAAACCAAAAATATCCAGTTCACCCCAGAACGCGCCAATCTCTTGGAATCTACGAACTACTGGCTATTAACCACCATGTTTGTGATGTTACTCCTTACAACCAGCATCTTGGTTTATTTCGGATGCTATAGACGATGCCCTAACATCTTACAATGTTGCTTGTCCAGCAATGCTAGGAGACGAAACCCAAAAATTACTGAGGTTAACCATGGAAGTTCATCGCCAGGAGACGATGTCACCACTTCGCCGGGAGGAGTTATATTAGTATCGCGGTAGCAGCACTTTTTCTTTATCTTATTTCTGTTAGAGATTCACATAACATTTGTACGCTATGAAATATTAGACCGGTATCATATTAAAAGATAAAATGTATTATAAAAACGTGATGTCTTGCTTTGTTAGATTCAGATTTTAGTAAACGCTTAAAGTGAACACTTGTGTTTTTCTACGTTCCCACATATCTAATATGTTTCTCTTCAAAGGTCACAAAAACGTGACTATTATTACAAATTTAGTGATGTCTGAAGAAAAAATAGCATGTTATATGCAGGGTAATGTGATTTTTGTTCCTTGGCAGTCATTTTTCTGACAGAAAAAGTTTAAAAGACTTTTACTGCCGCTCACGAACGGCATTAAAAGTATTTGAAGTGAAAATAACAGTATTTACTTAATTCATATTCGACGTTAGAAGAAATAATGTCTTGGCTGTTCTTGCCGGGTTCGCTTCGCTCGTCAAGTACATAGTCGACATAAAAAATATTGCCTTTTCTCCATATAAAACAATATACTATTTAGATAAAAATAGACAAAGAAACAAATATACAAAATTATCGAATTCTTTAACATTTTATAACATTTGTATTCTCGCCCAAACGTAAAGATAACCTTTAGTACCAGCAGAATAAGCGAAGAAATTCATTCGCTACTAAAAATTGGCATTCAAAAGTCCATAAACACTCAAATTTCTGCCTGAATATGACGTACTCACAGTTTTTTTTTAAATTGGGTATTCTTATTATTAGATTTAGAAATAAAAAATGTACCATATTTAGAATTACCATTAAATTCTCAAAAACGTTTATTTGAGGGTTTACATGCATATTTCAATATATTTTTTGTAACTAGCAAATAATTAAGAAAAATTACGTGCCGTGACTTGACGTGATGTGACATGACATGACATAATTTAACATGATCTGATTTCTTATTTTGCTTCCACTATTAATTCATTATTAATTTTTTTATTTAGTTATCGATTGCTCTATTTTTATTTTCAGGTAACTCTAAGCGACGAGTGAGCCAGATCTGGAGCAAAAAGTAAAGGATTTCGGACAACCTTCTTCGACAAATTCTGGACAAATGCTTTACCCTCGCCTTGGTGAGGAAAACTTAATTTTAGTCGACCATCCCAATAAGAAGGCCGGCGGCAATCTTTTTAAAAGTATGAAATTATTTATTAGTTAAAATGTTATCAAAAATTATAATTTCCTCTCATGTACTGTCATGTCGTGCGCAAAAAAATCTGGACAACTCTTATAACGTGTTTTTGTAAAATCTAGTTGTGTACATCTAACTTTAATTTTTGAGACATTGTCAGTCTCATTGTCATTTTCGGCTACTCATTACATATTAAAATAGAGACAGATATTTTCATTAGAAAAAAACAGTTCCCATTTTTTTTTGCTCACGAGTGGGATTTTAGGAGATGAAAGAATAGTAAAACAATAATACTTTATCAAACAAGTGATATGTTGGAAAGTCGTCAGAATTTGAAAGACGAAATTATTTATGTTCTCTATCTAAGCTGATGCAGTTATTCAATTAAAATTTTATAAATTGCCTACTATCAAGCTTTATCAAAACTTGATGCAACACATCATATCATTTACGTGTCTTTAGGGAAACTGACTTTTTTTGAGCGTTTAGTAAATGTTTCGACTGCACCAGTTTTGCTTGGCAAAATAAATATTGCACACATTTGTTTACGTTCACTTTTTAAGAAACTTTAACCTACCTTCAGAATTAAAATGAATGTTAAAGGAAACGTAAATATCGCCAATACAATTGCATATTTATATATAAATTAATAACAACCAAAAATAAAAACTGAAAAAGTAAGAATTATTTATATAATATCAAGAATAAGTTTTTTAAGAAGGAAACAAAATATCATGACATAATAATATGTGAAGAACTACTAATTGACATTCACCGACTTCTATTCCTTCATATCAGATTTATAGTGTTGTGAATTTTTTTGATATACAAATACCTTTGAGTGTTGCTGTTATTTAAATATATCGCGTTTTGGTGTCTATAATCATTTTAATGCGTACTTATTTCTCTTGATGGTAAACACTCTATTGGGCGCTCCGCACTCTTGAAAATACCTAGCTTCTCTATTCATATTTTAAACAATCCGTGTAAAACATATTTTAATTATATTTTCGAAAGAGGGTATTTTATTCTATGAAATCACACCATTTTTCAATGTATAGAAATTAATATTAAATAAAAAAATCTAGCTCAAAATTCACCAAACCCAATTGCCAATTGATACAGCCATATATAATTTTATATAGACTGCATAATAAAAATTTTGAGAAAAATTCTTCCAGAATTAAATTACATTTAATTAATGTTCGAGATGAAGCCCACAATAAATAAATCGAATACAGAAACTGTAACTGTAAAAAATCAATAATATTGGTTCTGTTAAAAATGCGTCTAGGGCTGGAGACCAAAATTGGCAACTAGTGATGATAGCATGTTGAATATTTTGTTAACACTCGAAGAAAATCCACAGGCTTTTGAAAAAAGAAAATTTTGTTCCCTGAAAAGTCCATGAGGACTGGAGCTCTTTGAAGATGATCTTGACAGAAGAATTGAGTTTTGCGAAGAAATCATGAAAATTTGTAATAATGATGATAATTTTGCGCAAAATATTTGCTTTTTTGACGAAGCACTGTTATGTCTTACCGGAACAATTAATCGGCAACTGTCACATTTTGTTTAGGGAGAATACTTACTGGCTGGAAGAAGCTCACACTCAGTATTCTCAACAAATAAATATGTGAGCA
The DNA here is from genome assembly GCA_963675555.1 of Leptura quadrifasciata. Taxonomy (NCBI): domain Eukaryota; kingdom Metazoa; phylum Arthropoda; class Insecta; order Coleoptera; family Cerambycidae; genus Leptura; species Leptura quadrifasciata. Next base: position 48,894,080 of record OY776680.1, on the reverse strand, counting down.
TTAATTTTTAAGGGACGCATAATTGACCCTTTTTTTAATATTTAGAGCTCCAACGAAACAATATTGTTTCTGCTCTGCGGATAGGGATGAAGAAGTTCCAGAGAACGTTTGGTTTCAACAGGATGCCCCCCTATTTGCAATAATACTCCAAAAATATTTAAATATTACCTTTCCTGATTACTGCATAGAAGAAAAGGCGCTATTGAAAGGCCGGACGTATTAGCCGGATCTAACCCCTCTAGATTTTTTCTGTGAGTACGTAAACAATAAAGTTTATCAAGATAGACCTAATCTCGCAGATTATTCATTGTTACTCGAATCTCTTATTGTTTCTCGCAATTGTTATTAAGTTTTATCGGAAGAACTAAAATGACGTTTATTTTTCTTCTTAAAACTTTTATTATGCAACCTATAGGAAATTTTATATAGCCAAAAAGAAAATAAAAAACTGCAACAGAAACAGGAAAAATATAGGTCGCCATATAAAATAATTTTCGATGACTTCATATTTCAATAACCACTGACGTAAAACATATAGAGAGCACCCAAATGTGCGTAGCAATAAAATTCGCCTACTCCTTGAAGGGTTTTTTTTTTTTTTGGAAAATTATACGGACAGAATTATGGCGATTATTCCATAATCTTGCCCAACCCTAAACACTTTACGAATCGCAGTTCTTAGCGACTCCTAATTATTTTCTCTTACATTTGTTATCAGTATAGAACCTTATTGAAATTCATTATACCGGCCCTATAGTAGAATGATTGATTTGCAAGCAATTGTTTAACAACTTGAGTGGTGTGCACATTTTAGAATTTTCCAATGATCATTTATTAAGTCCATGAAAAAATTGAAAAACCCCAAAAGTTCTGTGACAAGAATGAAACATGAGTATGTTTACAACGTCGAAATCACCTTTAAAATCCTGATCCAACGAGTCCCCACATGCCCAGTATAAAAAAATATGAAGAGGGGGTGATTTTAGGGATGGTTGGTGGAGGGTGGGGATAAGTGAATTTTACAATCGTGTTGAGCACCCTAGAAAACGACTGGGGAAACAAATTTTCATGCATTTTGATTTTTTTGGGATATTTTAGTATTAGTTACTTCCAACCCCGGGGGTGGATATGATGTTGTATGATAAAATTTCATACTATCTACCAGAATCCTGCCGAGAAAACCGATACGATGCAAAAAACTCTAAATAGGGATGATTTCTCGATTTTACGGGTAGTTGCTGAGGTGTGAGATCCTTAAAAATATCACCATCATGTTCAGCGCCCTCGAAACCCACGTTTCATTCCTGTCACATAAATTTTGTGTTTTAAGCCTTTTTCTGCAACTTTTTCATGGAGTAGTTACCTTAACATATTTTAACGACTAAATAGTACTCTCTAGAAGACTAAATAGTAAATAGTAATCAATAACCGGTACGGTAGCTTAATCAGCTACAACGCGTTGAGTGACGACCGCACTTAGTCTGACTCTGTTGTGTTCTGAGTTCGATCGTGGGCACTGATACTGGCAATGTTGGTGGGTAATGGAGGTTGTCTGCGTTTTTTCAAATGTTTAACCCTCTTCCAGGCAGCTTTTGGCTTTAGATTTCTGGGTTGTCTCCTATGTGGTGTGTTGTTAATAGGTACATAAAAATAGTGTAACGAAATTTTCTTTTTCTAAAGTTTTCAGGAATGCTTCCCAAGTATTTCGCCAAATATGCGGAATCGAAGGGGTGTGCGTTAGTCGCCATTTTTGCAAAAAATCTTACGTAAATTTCTGGGGTCATTTCTGTATTAATATATAGTGTCATTTGCTTTATTTTTCAGTTTATCTATAACAAATTTTTGGACTTGTTCTCCTATGTGAAAAATCAGATACTGAACTCAAGTAAGGTACTAAAACTAACCCCCTGTACAGGCATTGTTCAGAGTTTTACTTGTAACCCTGGATCTTAGTTTAACAATCCTTCCATTTTTATCATTTGATATTACGTAATGGAATTTTTAGTTAAAATAATGTTGCGCCCCACTTCATAAGCTTAATTAAGGTGAAGAATTAAGCATACCTACGTTAGCACATGTATCTGAATTAACATCTGAACCTAGGCCCCTAAAATTGTAGATATCTTAAAAAAAAGTCTCGTATACTGCACTATGTCAAAAATACGCTACCATAAAAGGACTAAGAGAAAAATCACTTTCTCTTAAATCAATTTTCAATCTTTTATAAAAGTCTAATACAGATTAAGAGAAATACTTCTGCCTTAGCACAGGATAATCAATTCCACCACTCGACATAATACACTAGATCAAGTTATAAAAGACTGAATAGAGATGGGTCTAATCGAGCGATTAGACAGACAAGGGCAGGTCCACTCTGTTAAGGAACTTATTAAGGGAACAAGACGACACTGCTAATAACATTAATAATTAAGCCACCCGCCAGCGGTTATTAAATTGATTTATGTGAGATCCAATAATCCTATTTTCCTGTTCTCAATTATATCACGGAGAACAATACGAATGCCAAACATTTCTTCACAACGTACGGTGTGAATCGAATTCCAGTTGCTATACAGGAATAACGCCTACCCACTATTCATGTCATATTACTACTTTAAATAAAATTTTCAATTTATATATGTAGTTGATCTAAATTTACTGATATATGGAAAACTTATTTCAACAGTTTTTGTTACGCCCGAATTTATGCGTTGATCATAATGGATTTCACAGTTTGTGAAACATTTTATTTAGTATCTAAATTTTAGTAATTAATCTCACACAATTACGCACGTTTTTAGCGAACTTTCGAGTTATTTGACAATATTAAAATTTGCATCAATTTGCATCAGTACTAGCTCATTCGTTTATTCAATGGGAGTCCAAATGTCTTTGAAACTATATTAGTCCTATTGGATTAATAATATCCCAGCGTTGCCCGGGCTTTGCAACAAATATTTTCCAGTTTCTAAATTTCACCTCACGATTGTCGTTGCTTGGAGTTCTGGACTTCACTTCAACCTAAAACATCTTTTGTGAATTACTCTACAACTAATTGTTGTCCAGGATTCCAAGACTTATTACAAAGCTTGTGATTTTCCTGGGAGCTAATTTCCCTATGTCTTCGAGTGTTAATTCTGCCTGTTACAGGTAGTGTGCCATACTCGACCTCAAACCCTGTCTTACCAAACAGTCTACGGCACGTCCAAATAGCCTCCGTTGCTTTTCTAAGAGTTCTTTCCAAATGCAAGTTCCACTATAAGTTTTTCTATTCAGGATTACTCCTAGATACTTAACTTCAATGGAAACGTTCAGCACTGATCCATTCAACATAGGAGCTCTCAAATTTAGTTTTCTCCTTTTGGCGAATGGAACTAAGTGTTTTGCTCGGACTGACACTAAGCCCCCCTGACGAGCAGTATTTGGACATTATATTTAAGGCAATTTGCATAAGGTTTGAGATTATAACCTCATGTCTGCCTCTCACAGTCACACCCAGGTCATCAGGATAGCCCTGAACGTTGAAGCTAGTTACTCAATTTATGGAAGAGATCATCGACCACCATTCACCACAGTAAGATTGATAGAATTCCACCTTGTGGACAGCCCCTGACTGCAGCCACTGTAGCCTACTCGTCACCCGCACTTCTGCAATTCTGAATTCTGTCGATGTAATGTGTGATAATGCCTTCGACCTCCATCTTTAAGTATTCTTTATTAGACACTACACTCAGTCAGTCTAGGTATTCTATATCCCCCAAGGCTTGTTGCAGCCGTCTCCAAGTCGAATCGGATATGGCTATAATTCTACATGGAGGGTTCATCTTTTTATTAAATCGATTATAAATGGATCCGCAAGGATGATGTCTAGTACCTCTTTACTGACCACATTAATAAAGGTGGATTCCTTATCCTTATGGATAATGCCGATATTATTTACCAACAAATATTAAAGAAGGTGCTCAGCTCTAGTGTTTACATCTGTATTGCCCCACATACGATGGTGCGCATTAGCATCGCACTATACGCCAGTTATGAGACTCCTAACTTTCTCTGGATGTGTACTTCCTTCTTTGCTAGGGTTGTCATGCAATAAATTAACTTACATGTTTGTGTAGGGAGTCCTTTGATGCGTCCTCTAAGTGCCCAGGGCTTTTGAATATATTTAGTTTCCCCCTAATAAATCTCCTGCTTAAGCACACTCGAAGTTGCCTTTACTCGATGTAAAATTTTTGGGAAGCACTTTAAATCTTGTTGTGGGGCCATTTTACCGTATTGAAACCTATTTTGTGGCCGTTTGCTGTCATCTTCTCTTACCTGGCATTCCTTCACATTTCCTTAAGGTGCTGTTTTTGCCTTTCACCTTGGATTTTTCGGTCGATCTACTGAAACCTTCCCCCGGATCGTCCTGTTCCTCGAGCGTTTGTTTCCTGGAAGGTGTTAGCCTTATCCTCATCTTGGACTTTTTGCTCTTTGTCCTTAGCTGCAGGTGACCGAACTTGTAGGTAGCCTTGATGTCTCTTCTACGCACCCCCCAGCTTGTTAAGTTGAGACCTTCATTTTGTACCTCAAAAAGCTTTAGGATTTTCTCATTCGAGTAGTCCTGATTACCTAATGGTAGATACGTTACCAGAATCTCTGTTTTCGGCCTCTTCAGCGACTCTTAGTGACACATTTGTGAGGCTTTAGCTCCATAATTATGCTTTGTAGCCACTGTATTATGGTTTTATTAACACAAATAAGGGCCAGCTAACCGGGTCTGAAATGGGAGCTGTAGAACTGAGGTTTTACATCAGCCTCTTTGATTAATTCCAGAATTTTATCCAGGAGTGATTCCTGGATGGCCTTCATTTGCTCCATAGTTAACAGTTCTGCAGGAAGTTTGGTGGAGAGAATCCCAATATCTGCAGCTGATTATAAGATGGCCTTTCGGCCAATGCTGAGGGTCCTAATGTGGCCCTTTCTTGTTATTTGATCTGCTTTCGTGGACTACTTTCTGGGGTATTTTCCTCTGAACAGACCCTTTTCGGCTCTTTTTCAGAGGTGCACTTCCTGTTTTGCATGGTTTCAATACATGCAGCCGGGTCTTGACCTTAGACATGCCAACAGGAATTTGTTGAACCTTTTTCTAGCGTCTTTGTCCTTGAGTTTTGAAGCTTGGAGAGTTGTGTCGATTTCGTCCCCTCTATTTTGGAGGAAAGCTTCTTCCGATTGGTTAGGGCCTATGATGCTCTGTTCCATAGGCCCTTCAGATTCTGAGATTTTCTTTGAAATCAGTCTTCATATTGAATCCCACGAGTTGTGGATAAATAACAACTTACCTGAAGCAGTGCTCCGCATATTCCAAGCAGAAATTCTGCATAATAGAAACTAAGCCCCCTTTAGCCACGCAGTGATAATCTTACATTGTTCCACCTTAATTTGATGGGAGTTTTATCGTGACTCCCATGCACTTGGTCGGCCGGTTAAGGCAGACCCCCACATGGTGCAAATATTCCTCAATCACCACCCACTTGCTTCACATGGTTTATACCGGACAGGTTTCCACGAGTGAGGCAAAGTCCCTCGCATACCCGGCTCTGACTATAATAAGATGACTGACGCCCGAACGGCTGAGCCTCTTTCTCCACGCTGTCGATCCTGGTATAGCTTCAGGATGTTGGGTTCGCTTCCTCCCATCTTGCGGGCTGCCGCGCCGACCTGAACGGAGCTTGTTGCCTCCAGTGATACCCATCTACACATGTATATCAATATCACAAGGCGTCAGTACAGGTGCTTGATTCTCAAGCTCATACCAGCATTTACCTTTCCCGTCACTTGTGATGAAGAGAACGATAAGTTCGTTATGGTACCCACCTAATGGTTAAAATTTTAATACTGAAAATTCGCCAGTCGCTAATTCAAGGGACATTATTTCTCATAAGGCAAATTTCGTGAGCGGGGACTTTTACGTTACTGCATCACAAATATATCGATTCTCTGTCTCGGAAAATGTTTGTCGACAAAATTTTTGTTTTCTAAGGTGGTCAAACAACGCATACAGATAATATTACCCGGATAATAATTTATACCACCGTCAGGGACAGGAGGCAGATGTGCTGAATCAGAAAACTGTAAAAAATCTAGTGACTGACTGAAATTCTTGGTATGATTGTTTTAACCACCTAGAGGCGTATTCGCGAACAACGGCTGATATACCTGATATTAAAAAGGTAACGTAAGTAACTGCTCCTAAAAATGTTATAATTCATTTATTGAAGTACCGACTGGAACACTTCCAGCCACTAACTTGTCATAAAAATGTCACTAGTTCTCTAGCTGTAACGGCGAAAGGCGAAACGAAATCTATAAAATTATATGAATGAAATGAGAACTTGTAAGTGTCGTCTAAAGTTTTTTTTATACAACCATGTTGGTTATGATCGATGTAAAAATAATTTTAACAATGTCCTTGAGCAAAAACAAATTTATCAATTTAGATTTAGCAACACCTACTAATGCAGCACGAGAACATTCATTTTATATTATTTGCATATTATTTTATATAATAGTATCCTATTAAATAATTTCATTTAAGCAAGCTAACATGAAACAATTTTGTTTTAAACAATGCGTGTCACCGTCTATACAAGGCGAGCTGTTTACACTGAGGCACAATTTTATGTAATCCAATTAGTACCCGGCTGTCCTGAGTACTCAATAACAAATTAAGTGCACCATTCAGTTAAATTCAGTAGACGATAAACATATTATGTTACTGACTGCGGATACCTATGAGACTAACTGACATACATAATAATCTCTTTCCCTAGTCTGGTGGCACGAGGCCGGAAAGGGCGATATAATGAAATTTTAAGAGAGCTGAAAATGCCAATGCACCTTCTGATAACGGAATCAATAAGAACAATGTCTTCTGTAGTTATGGAAGTACTATTTCGATAGCAGCAGACAGGTTGAAAACAATTAAATATTCAGCAATTCCAAGAGCGTAAACGATCAGCTGTAGACATACATGACCTTCTCCTATTTAGTCTTCATAAAATACAGAAAATGTTAATTTATTAAATTCTACTTCACTACTACAAATGAAGTTTATTCCCTGAAGTGAGATCATTTGTACATACTAATGGGGATTATTAATTGAGATTTTTCATATTTGTTTTACAAATTAGATCTAGTAACTTTTTATTTCAATTGTGGCAATATTTGGGATTTTTTATGAAATGCACTACTAGATGTTGCGATGTTGTGTTGTGTGACAACAATCGCAATTCACGACTGGTGTCGGATTCAAAAAGCAGATCTTGATTCTGGCAGTACCTAAATATCCCAGGGTTGATTGTAACTTGGGCCACTAATTAAGCCGCCTTCCACCCTTGATTTTCCTGTTTTCCAAGTTTTCATCTTTCACTTCTCAGTTCTAATTTTCACCGACTTCAACCTTCCACTCTTTCTCATTATTGTAGCGCCGAGCGTACGCCGAAAGACGCTAGTTATGTAAGATAAAGATCGCATAATATAACTTGTATATAAATATTTTATTATTAGTATTATTATTATGTTTCCCTCTTAAATTTAGTTTTGTTACTTGCGGCTGTTAGATTTGTTTTCTTATTTTTTTAAACTATATATATGATATAACTGACAGCCTTCAGCTGCTCCAAAGTAAACCAAAGTAAGTTAGTCATTTCAATTTTTTTTTTTTTGTATATATGTGGATATATAAAATCCCTTATTAATTGGTTATTGATAAATTATAACACTATATAGCCTATTATTTAAAACAGTGTAAACCATACGTGATCACGTTTCGGGGCCTCTGAACTTCTGAACTTTTGTACATATTTTATTTTGTTTTCTTGTAAATAATTATATTACATTAATAAATTCAAGGGGTGTTAGCTGCAATTTTTTTTAATTACTATGAGTTGGCATCTTTATTTTCTATGAAGTAGTTTTGGAACCCAAATCGCGTGAGAGCCTTCTAGCAAGGTTGCGATCATATTTTTCTGCTAGTGATGCCCTTGGAGCAGTTTCGGTAAGTTTTATTATTATTATTATTATTTGTTCAATACGAACTCACGAACCCTATCCATAAATTTTGTCGAACGGCTGAGCTGGCATTCGGCAATTCTTTCCTTTGCTACGCGTCCAGACTGCTCCATGCTTTTTACCATTTTATTTTATGTGCTTTGTGTTATGAACTCAGAGCGTAGCAGAATTCAACTACTCAATATATAGACCGTGGGATAGTGGCAGATTTTTTGAAACGTTTGGTTCCTATCTGGCATTTTGGGAGGCTTTTGTGTCTGATTTGTACTAACCATTTTCTTGTTTATCAAACGGTTATCCAGGGCCCCTCAGCGGAAAACAAAAAAGAAAATTTCATGAAAAAGGGCAATTTCAAACGTTTTGTTCCTATCTGGCGTCAAGTTAGACTTACGTTTTAAAGAAAAACATCCGACGGAAGCTTATCGCCAGACAAATTCCGTGGGCCCTAAGGCCCGTAATTTCAATTCGAAGTTGTAAGAAAAATCAAACGATTTGGGAATTGTGTATATAGGTAAATAAATTATAATTATCGCGATATAACAAACGTCAGGCAAATTCCGAGGGCCCAACAGTGAAAAAAATATTTTTCAAGTTGTCAACTATTCCGCGAAAATCAAAGGATCTCTGGTTCTCATGTGAAATGATTTTTTTTTGTAGAAATTAATCAAAACGAAAATGTATTGTATTATTCACAGATAGTTTTAGTGGGCCAAATATATTTTAAATCTTAAAAGAAGTGCACGAAAAATAGCCATTTTTTCAAACGATTTATTCCTGTCTGGTATTTGGATTTTAAAAAAATATGGTAATAAATAAACCATATTTCAACTACCAGACAAAAAGCGTAGGCCAAACATATTTTAAATCTTTAAAGAAGTGCACAAGAAAAATCATTTTTTAAACCTTTTATTTAACTTGCAATGTATGTTTGTCAGTTGGTTTAGGGTAATCAAAATTTCGATTAGTTCTAATTAAGCTAGAGCTTTGAAATTTTGCACATATGTATAAGTCCGATGACAATGCACTTTAACATTTTCATGTGAGAAAAAAATAAGATGGCGGCTTCAAGATGGCGGACGACTTTATCGTTTATGATCTGATTCGACTCAAACCGATATCTGGGGGTTTTCGAGATCGCCAATTCTGAATTCTTGGTCAAAATTTTAAAATTCAAAATGACGGCGCCAATATGGCGGACGGCTTCTGTCATATATGGTCCAAATCGATCAAAATCGATATCTGGGGGTTTTCGGGTTCGCCGATTACAAATTTCTAGTCAAAAATTTAGTTCAAGATGGCGACTTCAAGATGGCGGACGACTTTATCGTTTACGATCCGATTCGACTCAAAATCGACATCTGGGGGTTTTCGAGATCGCCAATAATTATGAATTCTTGGTTAAAATTCAGAAATTCAAAATGGCGGCGCCAAGTAAAAAATTTACTTCAAAATGGCGGACGACTTTACCGTTTATGATCAAAGCATATCAAAAGGCTAAAAAGTAAAAAATAAAATGTAAAAAGAATATTTAAAAAAAGCCATTATTTAAAAAATACTCTATAAAGTAGAAAATAAACTTTGAAGTAAATCAAACCCATCATTTTGTTACATTATATAATTTTTTTTATGATATAAAAGCTTGTCGCGAGCAATCTCCTTTACACAGGAAAATCTCGCGACAAGCTTTTATATCATAAAATATAATGTAACAAAATGATGGGTTTGATTTACTTCAATGTTTATTTTCTACTTTTGAGAGCATTTTTTTAAATAAAGGCTTTTTTTAAATATTTTTCAAACGATTTATTCCTGTCTGGCATTTGGATTTTGAAAATATATGGTAATAAATAAATCATATTTCAGGTCCCAGACAAAAAGCTTGGGCTCAGCCGTAAATATGTTGAGTGAAAGTATCGAAAAATAAAGAAAAACAGTCGTGTAAAATTCGATGCATTTTCAAACGATTTACACTCGTCTGGCATTTCATTAGCTTGTCGTTGTAAAAGAGTATAGTACACATTTAAACAAATTTGTTTCGTGTCACTATTTAAATGCCGTTTTTTTTCTCATTTGAAACTCATTTGGAATTTGATTTTCTTTATCATTGGAATCACTGTAACTGTCACTTTCACGTTCATAATCCCTCGATCAAATAATTTTTATAATAAATAACTTACATACTAGCAAAAAGACAAATTTAAATTATTACGTATTAATATATAATTTACAACTCTGCACTACACCATATCTGAATCTGTATAAGTCCGTACCTGTTTCATTATCCCTTGGCGTAGGTAGCCAACCACACAAAAGTGATTTTCTCTCTCATTTTAATGCATGCAACATAAGACACGTAAGATGCGATATGGTAGAAACATATATGCGGTATGCACTGCTTGCGCGCGACGCTGCTTTTTATACAGTACAGTACAGTGCGGCAATTCGAAAACGCGGCAAATCTTGAGAAAATCTTTTGTGCATGTCAATTTTGCTTCCTTAAGACATGAATTTTAGTGTGACCAGTGGCGTAGGAAGGGGGAAAGGTTATTTTTTCAAATAGTAACTACCTTTTTTTTATTCCATAGTATGACAGCTTAGGTCTTTCTGATTAATTTGGTGTGCAAATGTGGTGGGTTGGTGTTGAAAATTTTCGAAAAAAATCGAAAAACCCGTTTACTACGAAATTCTCTTTGAAAATTTTCCTCATCAACCCCTCACATGTTGCACACCAAATGAATCAGAAAGAGCTAAGCTTTCATACGGTGCAATAAAAAAAAGGTGGTTGATATTTGAAAAAACAATTTCGCCCCCTTCTGCCCCTCACTGTTTTGAGAACTGAACTTTGCTAAAGTTCATGCTCAAATTAAACAAAATTGACCTGTCCGAGCGATTTTTGCAAGAAAGAAAGAAGATTTTCCTAAAACTATCGAGACGTATATGTAAAAATGTTGCTTATAATAATTAGCCATTTATAAACATATATTTTCAATAAACTAAATGCCATACGAGTGTGAATCGTTTGGAAATGCATCGATGTTTGGGCGACTGTTTTTCGATTTGTTAATAGTTTCAGTCAAAATATCTACAGCTGCGCCTCAGATTTTAGCCTGGGATTTGGAATATGATTTATTTATTAACATATCTTTTTAAAAAAACAAATCCCAGACGAGTGTAAATCGTTTGAAAATGCATCTATTTCTACACGACTGTTTTTTGGTTTTTCAATATTTCCGCTCAACATAAGTACGTCTGGGCCCAAGCTTTTGTCTGGGACTAGAAGTATGGCTTATTTATTAACATATCTTTTTAAAATCTAAATGCCAGACAGGAATAAATCGTTTGAAAAAAATGGCATTTTTTCGCGTTTTTCTTTTTGTTTTGCTATCCAGGGGACCCAGCTAATTCGTCTGAGACTTTTAAATTGAAACTATTTATTACCTAATATTAACAAAAAAACAAATGCCAGACGAATTTATATCATTTGATTTTCGCATAAAAATAATTTCTTCACTGTTGGGCCTTCGAAATTTGTCTGGCGTTTGTTATATCGCGTTAATCCATTTACTTATATATACAATTCCCAGATAAGAAACAAATCGTTTGATTCTGGACCATTTTTCTAAGCTTCCGCCGGATGTTTTTCTTTAAAACGTAAGTCTAACTTGACGCCAGATAGGAAGAAAACGTTTGACATTGCTCATTTTCATGAAATTTTCTTTTCTGTTTTCCACTGTGGAGCACTGGATAACCGTTTGATAAACACGAAAATGGTTAGTACAAATCAGGCACAAAAGCCTCCCAAAAAGCCAGATAGGAACAAAAAATCTGTCACTATCCTACGGTCTAACATGATGAGATAGAATCAGCACAATCCACATCTTTACAAAAATCTTCAGGATGTACATAATGATAGGAATGGTGAGAGATAGGTAAATTGTGAGAATATTCAAACGATAGCATTTGGTACTACCGAAGCAAGAGTTAGAGTGAATCAACCAGGGACGGATATTAGAGTTATAACAGTGTTCTAAGCAGAAGTAACATCCATAAAGTCTGTACATAATAAATGTTATAGAGGTTAATACACTAATAGTTTAATCCACATCGGTACTGATAGCTAAGCAGCCTATATCCGCTCAGAGAGTAGAATGAGATAAGATACAACGGCGCACGATCATTGGTGAACTGTCCAAATAGGAATTAATTCATATTCCCATATAGTATGTTAATGCCCAGCTTTAATGACAAGAATGCTTACATACTTCGGAAGATTGTTTGCGATGCTGAACCAAATTTCTCATCGACTGAACGTTCGCCTTTCTGAGAGGAACAGTTCTAGTCGAATCATTAGATTGGGATTCAATATCTTAACTTCAGTATACATAGCATGTGTCGAGTACCGCAACTCATAAGGAGAAAAAATATTTCACATTTGCCTTTGAAATGATGTACACAAATAATGTACGTCATTAATCGGTTAACAAGTAGATTGAGACTGAGGTGTGATAGATGACGCACTGGAGCTTCTAAATCGATAAAATATGCTGTAAACCAACATTCAGTGTGCTTGTGTAGAAATGCTGCTCGATTGAGTCAAAATGTTTGTTATTCGACAACATGCACCGATAGTCAGTTTAGTCTGGTCGATAGCCGAGTGGGTTAAGGCGCGAGGTGGTAATCGCGATTAATCACACGGATATCGCACCACCGGGTTCGAATCCTGGCTCTGGCACTGCCGGAGAAAATGGTTGTGTGTAACCCCCTTCCGCACAAGCCCTGGCGTTTGGAATTGGGGGTTGTCTAATTTCTGTGGTGTTTATTATTCAAGTGGTACATGTAACGGAATCCCATTTTTATAAATTGGTCATTGTGAAAGCATAATCGGAAAATGACCATATCGCTCAAATTATTCTTCTTCGATTTTGTACACAGTGTTTGAAAGTACACACCAATATAATGGTCTACAAACGATGAAACAAGAATTTCACAATCAAAAATCCTAATATCTCTAAATGACGGTTTCACGCGCTGGTCATTTATGGCAGGCAGAGATGATCAATTTTACCAACCAACGGTTTGGTTGACTACCTCAAACAAAGGGTGTATAGGCATACTTCCAATGTTGTTATAAAATCGAGATGAAATATAAAGAATAAAATTCGGACATTACTAAAACATGCTTTGGACTGCACTATAATCATTTTACATTTTGCATATTATTATAAACTAAACGCTTCCTATTAAAATCTTAAAATGAATGGCATTTAATTCTACATATTAATATCTCCAATGTTGAATTTCGCAATTTATATTATCAGAAAACTTGTTGAATATAGATTTTTTTTAATGGAAGTTAGTAACAATTGGCTCTAAATTACCAATTTGACTGTACTACTACTGCAAATTTTCAGCAAAATGTTTTCTAGGTACATTTTATGAGTATGTATCGTCCAGATTCGAATAAAGTAAATCAATATGTCTCATAATGTTCGGAAAAGTTTCCTATATATATCCTTAAAGTTCTTTAAAACTTTACTTTTTTCTTGTTTACACACAAGGAGGAAAAAACAGAGATTGATGGCAAAGTATAAGCTCTTATTGTTCTTTTATAGAATAGCGATTATCGATAACCAATAGAAAATAGAATTTTTATCGAGTTTAGGGAACTGAAGATGTTATAAATCGAATGGCATAAAATAAATTATATTTTATATAACCTTATTAAATATTGTAACCATTAATTAAAAATACGTGTAATCTGCTTCTGTTGTAATTTATTCCAGAAAATAAAAAAAAAGAGTAACGCAAAATTCTATATATCATAATTTATTAACAAAAATTTTAATATATGCAAGTTAGATAAAGTGAACATACAATTATTTGTAAATTATATGAAACATAATGATTGAAATAACAAATCTGATACTGCAATTTTCAGCATGTGTTAGTTTCGTATAAAATGTACTATTGCCACTGAAAAAAAGTAATTGATTTTTTTATCAAGTAGCATGTTTTTTGGAAAAAGCATCCATTGGGTGACCAAGAAAGTAATTCTCCAACTAAAAAGAAAATATAAAAATTAACAATATTTGACTGAACAACTTCTTTTAGAACACTTTGCAATCTTCTAGACATTTAAATATTGTATGTTGTAATTTAAATCCAAATTGTTCTCATTTATTTTTTATTGCATTAATTAACTATTCTCTATTTTTGGGCCTAAATTCAGATTTGTAAACCTTTTTCACAATGTAACACCAAATACTTTCCATCGGATTTAAATCTGGGCTTTTAGACGTCCAAGGAAGCCTTATTGTGGAATATTATAATAAAGGATGCCAGCTGAATTAATTACGGCATAAAACAAAAACAATATCACAAAATACATTTGAATTAGATCTATGTGTTTTACCTTTGGCACCGTTGTATCAAACAAAGAAATTTTGATCTATTTACTTCACTGTTAGAAGCCATACCTCTTGAATATGAAGATTACTGTTTAAATATTTAATGTGAATATTATTTCTTTAATGCGTTCAATAAACAAATAAAATTTGGGTTTCTTACTTATATAGCTAATCCATAACAAAACGAGTGCCCACCCTGGCCTTGCTTAGCTAGATGCAGGCACCCTCCATTTTCGCGCTCACGGAGGATCAGGGCTCCTTGTTGTGCAGTATCACTGGGGTAATCTTGGTCGTTCCGGCGAACGAGAACCTCTTCGTTATTGGTGGCAGCGACCGCTTCCCTTTGTGTCTCGTCCTTCCTCGTCTCGCAGATAGGGGCTTTCGCCGGGGTGAAGACCCTCCTGGGCGCAGCGGCTGAGAGACGCCTGTTGAGATCTTGGCAGTTACCTGACTCCTGATGGCCTCCATTAACTCGGCGTGCATGGGCTACATGCGCGCACTCTGCTCGGCGATTTTGTCCTGAATCTTCACGATATGCTTTCTCAGACCTGCATTTTCTTTCGTACATCCTCGTACGAGGGGCTGACGTACGGCGACGAATTTCTGGTTCTTCCGGTAGAAGTGAAGCAGTCACTCTTGTTACCTTCTGGCTCACTGTCCATGGGAACCTCCATTCCCACCGGGCTTGCCATGGCCTCTTCTCATCTCCATGCTGCCCTTCCGGGCAGCTGGTAAACTGAAAAAGGCAAAGTGTATTTCTTCTCTTCTTAATACACAATAACAAAAGTAATGGGACTTTATTAAATCGATACTGCTGCCTTGAAAAAAAGCAAACAATATTCTCCTCTTCGTAGCTCGTTGTATATGAAGCTTCCACTCGGGTTTCCATTTCGCCATGTGCTTCGACTTGGTACTGCTCACTGTACTATCACTGCGATGTTCACACTATCGTATCTCAACTCATTATGGCTGACTGATTGAGTGCCCACAATGGGAGTTGTACCATTAGATAGTAAAAAATGGCTAATAAACTTACATGTTAAAGTATAAAATGATTATTGAATCTATCTTGCACTGAGGGAAGCATAACATCATTCAAAATCTTCGCATATCGGTTACCAGTTAATCGGCCTTCTACGATATATATACCACCAACCCCTTCTGAAGATCTCCACGCCCACATGTGAACAAAATATCTTCCGCTGTTATCAGTTTTGTGTAGGCATTGTCCATCAAACTTATGACCTCTGGGGTGGTAACTCACAGTTAACCATTGTAGTGAGACAGAAATATTTTTTTGTCGGAATAGACCACTCGCTGCCAATAACGATCAAGTTGATAACTAGAATAAAATAAATTTATTCACCATAAAGTTACATAAAATGAACAGTATTGGTTTTGTCAGAAGTGTAGAACAAAGAGTAATACGAAAATATATAATTAGATAAAAACATAATAAGTGAACTTATAAATATGCCATAAAACTGTATAAAACAAACAAGGCTACGAAAAACGTAATAAGAAACAAGACATATTATAAAAAATATGTATCTTTATATCAATTTTTGGTTTAATTCTTGATCGCGCTATTGTTGCATTTAACTTCATTTGCTATGCGTTGTTGAGACCAACCTTGTCCAAATTTAGCGATAATATATTCTTTTTCTGGTTCACAAAAAACATGGTAAGGCATAATGAAGTAATAAATAAAAATATATTTATATTTATTTTACTTAATATGACAATGACACTGTCCATAAAACAATAATACTGTCATTGATGCCCCGTCACTGAATAGAACCATGTTTACAAGGAGGAATCAGAATTTATTTTGTATAATTCCTCTGTATTGTAAAACGAATTATCTAATTAGTCCAGTCAACGAATTTTTCAGTATGGGGGTGTAGACTATATGGAGGGCGGCAAAATGTTTGACTTCAGGGGTGAGTTAGGAGGTAAACGTCCTAAAAGTCCCGACCCTAGGAGGTGACCCTTGCGGGGAAGGGCTTCCGAAAGGTCTTAAATTTAGATTTTTTTTTGGTTTCTCGCTAGTAACTCGAAAACTATTGGTCCTAGAGGGAAAATTATTCTTACCTTTTTGAAAGCTGACAAAATTTTATATATTTTTTAGTTTCCGCGAAAAGTTTCTATCTTCAACCGTTATAGAGTTACCCGCTTCTGAAAATCACCGATATCCGGAAAACGCTGTTTCGGATAATTTTTTCTTCATACTCTGCTTCTCAACACCTCAAATCTTCTTTGTAACATAAAATACAATCAAATCAAATGAATCGGATTAAATTGGCTTAAAAATTATATATTTTACATATAATTAATGGCTGAGATGATGAATTTGAAGATTATTTGCTGTAATGTGATAGGGTTATTGCTTGATATAATACCTACATTTTATTGCATTCATTTAGTTTTTTTAAAAATCTGTTTATTATTGTAAGTTGTTGCATTTGATATATTTAGTCAGTTTTCTCTTCAGTAGCTGTGATAGGCGAAAATGTGGCCTTGGCAGTCCTGTTGATGGCGAAAACCTTTCCCCAGCGTGACATATTCCTCATGAAACCAGGCAAAGGAAAAGTATGCACAGCAACATACTTTTCACAAGAGCTGCAGCAGCTGGGGCTGGAGCACATTCTGTGATACACCTCCGCAGCCCTCAGGAAGAGCAAAGTCAGGTTTGCAAAATTATACAAAAAAGACTAATCGGTCAAAGAAGCAGCTGAAATGTTTACCAGTCCTTCATCGACACCATCTGAGGTCGAAAGAGCTGGACGTAATTGCATACTTAGATGATACGGTGCTCTATCTAAGAAGATATCCTTAGATGACTACAGATATCGGTCATTTTTAAAATCAATCGCTTCGATCAAGCCAGACATTTCCACTCTCTCACCAACTGAGGGGGCTACGAAATACCATTCCTACAGGATGTACTATCAAATCTAGCACTGGATGGGAACCACACTACCCTCACATGTGTGGGGTTTAGGAAATGCTGGCTGGGAGGAGAGAAATGGGGAGCTGGTGCCCAAACTAACAGACACAAATGCTGCACCCGACGAAAGTTATATTTTGTCGTTGCAAAGAAGATCGTGACTCAGGAAGATGCGGATGTAGAAAGGCATCATTAAATTGTTCGCCAACATGCCTCAACTCCCAGGGCAACTGCCACAATGGAGTCCCCATAACAGAGGATGAACAATTTGATGACAATAGTTTCTTTGGACGATTAATTTTCCTCTTCTGCTGGCGTGGTGACCCCATAAACTATTTCCCCGTTCGAAAATTGATCGATTTTTTCTTTTAAAAAAGCATTAAATAATTAGCAATTAACCGATTATATATAAATAAAAGTAGCTATTATATGTAAATAAAAGTAGTTCAAACCATAATACCGTGTAGTTTTCTTATAGAGGTATCTAAATACCTTTCCCACTGTTGGATTGTAGCTACTTATTACTATACCAAATGCAACTTACAACAATAAATAGGATTAAAAAAAAAAGCCAAATGTGAATTTGTTTTATATCGATGTATATCGGAGTTGAGACAAATATTTGTCCATAAAACAATAATATTGTCATTGACGCTACGTCACTGAAGAGAACCATATACATACATTCCATATACAAAGAGGAAATCAGCCGATTACTTTTGATTATAATTTTGCTAGAAACTCTAAATTATTGTTTTAGGTATAGGTCTAAATTTTTATACTATAGATACATATAGTCTGAGAAAATTTTTGCATATATGGCTTATAGAGATTTAATTATATTTATTTATTCCATTTACAGTACGCTACTGATAGCGCACACCGACTAGAATTATATCAGAATTTGACAATACTTAATTTTTTAATTTTCTGTATCCCTTTAATTATAAA
The DNA here is from genome assembly GCA_963675555.1 of Leptura quadrifasciata. Lineage (NCBI taxonomy): Eukaryota > Metazoa > Arthropoda > Insecta > Coleoptera > Cerambycidae > Leptura > Leptura quadrifasciata. The sequence continues at coordinate 48,875,720 of OY776680.1, read as the reverse complement.
TTATTATATATGATCACAAGCGATATCCCAAATCTGTAGTAATTACATATATGATATACTCTGGAATTAATTAAACTGCTTAATCCAAGATTGCACCATATTATTAAAATTCCCACACAATGCATTTCCGAGGTCTCGTGCATTGTACAACTCTAGATATAGCTTATATTAGACCATAATTTATTGGGGTAAATAAATGTATTTTTTTGTCATTGCAGCCAAACACAACACAAAACAAAACTTGAAAAGCAAAATAACTTTTAAACATTGTCCAAAAGTTAATTATGTTATTTTTTTTAACTTTTAATTATTTGTGTGTGCTTTCTAAAACATATATCCTCTTCTAAAAATAACCTCGTTGATCTACAAAATAACAGATTTATTCGGTAGTAGGAAATAACCTCTACTTCTATCTGTGATATCATATTCGACGTTTGAAGAAAAATAGTGCTATATGTGGAGTAAAGTGATTTTTTGGGTTTCGGCGGTTCAAGTACTTCCTCGACACAAAAATGTAACTTTTACTCCATATAAAACTCTTTTATTCAAACATAAAAAGACTATGACTGACAATCTCAACGGAAGTAGAAGTCTTTTGCATAAGCTCTCATTATTCTCAGCAACAGTAAAGTTTTTTACTGCCGCTCACGAGGGGCACTAAAAGTTTTGAAGAAAAAATAACAATATTTATTTAATTCGTATTCGTTTGAAGAGAAAATAGCATGCATGTTTTATGAAAAGTAATTTTTCTGTCTCGGCTGTTCTTGACCGAGTTTGAGTTCATGAAATTTGTCACAAACGTCATGTTTTTTTGACGTTTGAAGAAAATAATACATTGTTTTATATTAAGTAGAAGTGTGATATTTTGTATCTAGAATGTACTTGACCGACGAGTGAAGCGAGAACGGCAAGAACAGCCCAGACACAAAAAAATCACTCTACTCCTCAAAAACATGCTACTTTTTCTTCAAATACTTTTAATACCGCCTGTGGGCGGTAAAAGACTTTACTGCCGCTCAGAATGATGATGAGTAAAACACTTCTACTTCCGCTTAGATGGAGTGTCACAAAAATCACAGTTTAAAACTTGAAGAAAAACTACGGTATTTTGTTTTTATTCTAATTTGTATTATTTGGTAAAAAAACAACTTCTGACTGTTCCTTTGATATAATTTTATAGTAATATAATGAAATATTCTTTTATTTGTGGATATTTTAAGAATAGGACACCCCAAAAAGAATGAAGGAAACTTTTAATAACTATACAACATAATCGATTTGAAATATTGCGTTTTTATCATGAAAGTAATATATTTTACACATAATATCATACTAACACAAAAAAACGGTAGTGAAATATATTTTACCATTAGTCTTCCGTTACGCTAGTATTGCTGCAAACCACCTTTCATAATTTATAGTAGTCCCTTTTATGTATCGACATTTCGAATATTGACACAGATAGAGGTAATTATTTTTTAAATTTTCGTGTAATATATCATCCCCCGTCCATGAAAATTATCTGAAATGGCTAGCACATTTTCTTGTAGGAAAGTTGTATTTTACTATGATATCCTATCTAAGCCAAATATATATGAAATGTATTTTTATTTCATTTTACACACGGTGCCAATGGGCCATCTATATTTCCTAATTAATGTAAGAATTTATTTTTTAAAATTGAAATATTTGCAAAAGAGTATTTTTCTATTATTTGTATTCCTAGAAAAATTTCTCAAATCTTTCTAATTTCTCAATGATCATGTACAATCTAAAATTTAGAACCAGTTAGTGGATAGTATATTCACACACAATATTATTAAAAGCCCTAAATATAAAATAATGAATAATCTATAGGAATATTTACATTTATTGTGAATCATGTTTTGCTACTTGAAGTTTTAATATGACACAAATCACAAATTGGGATGTCGTCATTTAAAGATAATACTCTTTCTAACTTCCTAGTGGACATAGAGACCTACTAAGCCGAATGGACGACACTCATTTGCTATATAAACCAGTAAAGTTTAGTTAAATCTAAAACCGTAGTTTAAACGTTACTAATAAAAAAACATTACAGTATTAGGGTCCGTAACTAAGTGAATTGTTTTTTAATATTATATATCAGTACCATTCTAATCCCATCTTCGTGCTACTGAATTAATGTTAACATAAACTATTGCTGTAGGTATCCTGTCCAATATAGAAATCGAAAAAAAATTACACGGTATTTCAATTCATGAACAACAAAAGCTGAAGAACAAAGAAAAGGACAAGGAAATCAAATAAAGGAACATCTACTCATTCCTGAGAAACTGACAGTCTCAAAATTTTAACAATCGCTTTTATCAAAGAGAACTAAGAACACGAATAATTAAATATTATCGATTGTATTTGCGAATACTTTTATTCCAACTTGGTTTCTTTTTAGTACGTCAAATAAATCAACAGCATTATTTCTTGGTAGTAGTTGGCCATAACAATTATACCTATATAAAACTTGGCGTTCTAGTTTAACATTCTTTGTAAGATTATATAACAAATTAATATTTATGTTGTCAGGAAAGTGCTATTTCAGAGTAGACACTTTGCAAGTACCTTTTTGCATCCGTGAATTTTATAGCAAAAGTACTTGCATAATGCCATTCTAAAGCAAATATAAGGTTGTACAAATAATTTATTGACTTTGCTATAAGACATATAAATTCATTAGCTCGTTTTCAAAAAATGTATATTTACAATTAACTAATTATTTCTCCAGTATCTACTGAGTCATTGCTTCTTATTGATCTCTTATAACCCATGTGGAATAATCTGGTGTACATTAAAATTAACCAGCTGAAGGGCTTCAAACTAAGTTTAACAAGAAGGAGGTAATGAGAAAATCATTTGAGAAAGTTAAACGAAAGTTGTGTAGAGGAGAATTCAACTCATCGTAGAATTAATGTTCAGTAACAAATTGGCCTAACTTTGAATATTTCATTTGATTTATGTTATTAAATATATTTTCAATTTCTGCTTCCTTAATTGATTCGTTAAAACCATTCCTATCCATTGTTTCAAGTATTCATTATTTTTAACTTCTCTTAATAATCATTATAAAATAAATTTATGAAAAATTGTCTAGTGTTGGTGTTATAAAAAAATATTAAAAAACTATAGAAATATTTGGTTATACATTAACTTTGCTATTACTCATCGCAATCAAATTTATATTATGTCGTTTCGTTTCTTCAAGGCCATCATCAATTTAATTTTTTTAAATTGGGACCTGTCTTTTTAATTTAAAATTTTTAAAGTATTTGAAATTATAAATTCAGAGGTATGTCACATATGGCAATTTTATTATGTTTCGCCGGAAAAAGAATCATCATTCACTCGATTGCTTTGCCCTCCACATAAAAAAAATAAGCAAAAACAGGTGGGACTCACCGCTTAACAGCTTTTTTTTTTTATGAATAATCCAATTTTTTTTGTGGTCACCCTCCAAAATATATTTAAACAACAGTAGGACCAGCCATGTTAGTTAACGCATTTGATTATTCATAAAATAAGCTTTTAAATGATCACTCACATCTTGTATTGCTTAACAAAAATTTTTTGTGAAGGATGAAGACAATAAAATGAACGATGATTATTTTCTTGACGAAACGTAGTAAAGTTGTCTAGTATAACATACCCTTGAATTCAATATAAAATGATTAATTAACAAAATATTAAGAAAAGAGACGTTCATATATAGAACGATAAAGGTTAAGATGGCCCTGAAGAGACGAAACGCCATGAAAAATGCACCAGGTAGAAGGTAAAAATTGATGAATGAGATACTCTGCCAGTCAGCTTTCAAGAGTTTTAGTGAAGTGGTAAGATGATTCGACAAGATATTTGTGTTTCTATTGCAAATTAAATAAAATTACAAAAGTGATTTTACATTTTCTTCCAAAAATAAATGACATTATCGATTCAAATGGTTTTCTTCATTAGATCTACAAAGTGGCAGGTAAAAAGTTGACAACAAAGATAAAGAGAAAACTGCGTTGTCGATAATTTAGCACTATTCAATTCATGGTCATTGGTCCCAGTAACGCGACAACCAGGTACGTTTGGAATGCTTTTTAAAAAAGTTATAAGAAGATTGTTATGGAAAATGGTATTCGTTTTTGTGGACGGTGCCATAATCTATTTAAAACTTTTGATCAAAAAGTGGCCCATTTACTTTGAATAAATTAGGGTCGTTGTCACATGAAACAAAATGTTAGTTTAAGAATATCTATCTTTTATTTTTGCTTTCGTAGTTATTGTATGTAATTTCGGGTATTTAGCAGCTTCTGCGGATACCCAATATCTAATATTTAATATAAAAGACAGAAATAAACTATTCTTAATATATAGTGTTGATATAATTCCAACCATGCATGTATGTTAATAAAATTAACTAACAACACCCTGAAAATATAATATAACATTTATGAGATGACCAAGATACTTCTTACGGGAAAAAATACAGTAGAACTTTGATTTCATTCCAGTATCGAATTCTGCGATCCATATTCGTTAATCTTGGAGTTGTTATTCCTGGAGTCTTTGAAGGAGTTGAAACCTTTGGTGTGATACTGTTTCTGATGTAGTTTATAATAAAAATTAGATACTGAATCTGATTTGCTTTTCACAAACACCATAGCACTGAATCTTGGGAAAATGCCACTTCTGCTTCGCAGTCTTTGTTTTTTCGTCGATGGGATTGCCATTCCTTATATTTCTAAAAAACTTTCGATAATAAGTGAACCACATAATTATATTGCCCCTTAAAATAAGCTATGTATCCATGGCAAACCAATACTTTCACTTGTAACTATGAAATTTATTTTTAATAAATTGACAACTTTTCACAAACGTCAAATTGACAATTCCATGTTCAAAATTTAAATTGCAATGATCTTAATTAAAATATGATTTATTAGTAGTTCTCGTTTCTTTTTTTCCATACAAAATTTTATTCTCTTTCTAAATATAACTCGCGGTTCGCTTAAGATTCGAAAATTTTTAAGAAATATAAACTCTGGCAATTCCAATCGTGGGAAAATGCAACTTCTGCTTCGCAGCCCTTGAATTTTCGTCATTGGGATTGCCATTTGTTATGCTTCTACAAAACTTTTGATAACAAGCGAATCACGTGTTATATTGTCCCTCATATTAATGTGCAAATCGTATGTGATTACAATAAAGAAACTCTAAGCATTAATGCCACAAAAATAAAATAATAAGCGTTCAATTGTTTCCAAGTATTTGTCTGTTATTATAGATTGTATACTAGCGTAACCTGTGGTTATTGCTATTTCAAATAAAAAAATAGAAGCTGTGGCTGGGACTTGGGTGGAACATTTAATTTTAAAATATGGAGTTGCGTTTCAACCGAGGGTGAAGCACCTGAATTGTTTATAGCTTTGATTAAAGTGGTGGAAATCAGCAAAACGAGAATTACCGTCACTTTTAATCTGATGGAATGGTTGAACGCCTTAAGATAAGCGTGCCGTTGATGTAATTCGATAATTTCTCCTACTGATTAAAGATTTTAGATGGGCTTTTAAAGAAAATTGGATAGAATAGTACCAGACTATTTTTTCTTATATGACAAACAAAATAGTATTGGACTTATTTTTTTTGTTGAGTTTTTAATAGCCCAGTACCATTTTACAGAGTATTCTCTAAACACCTATAATTTTTTTTTGTATCTGTTCAGGGATGTAGGAGAAATTGTCGAATTACGAAATTATCTCCACCACCCTTAAGCCGCTCTGAAGCTCATATCCACATATGTTTTTTAAACCATTGTAAATCGAATTTTAAACTCTAGTACTAATAAGTATGGGTGACTTTCGCAAGTAAGTAATAGATATTAAAATAAAATTGCAGTGGGGAAACCTCCTAGACATTTTACCCTTGTGAATAACTATAATCTATTTTATTACTCTCGTAACATTTATCAGGAGAATTAGCTAGCGGGGTATGTTTGTGTTATAAGGTAAAAATACTGGACTCTAGAGGTTTTGACCGTTATGTGAGCAGTCAAGAATAGGTTTTACATTGTAATGCATATTTTCGCTTTTCTTATTTTTCTTCTTATATTCTAAAATGCCTTTTGTATATAACGAAAGTTCATAGTCCTTATTGAGATACGTTCCTGTAATGCAATGCAATAAAGAGAATAATAAAATGGATATAAAATAAATGCCTTGCGGCATTTTAATTTACTCACTGAATTGTAAAATGATTGCTAACGTATACTGGTAAATTTATAATACTTTTAATACTTTACTAGATCTAAATAAATAGATGATGTGATGAAAATGTAAATATATATATATATTTTCTAATGTACCAAACATGTTTCTGAAAATAAAGTACTAACATTTATAGATTCAATATGTTGTGATAGTACAAATATTTCAGAAATTAACATATGCTGGTTTTAATACAAAAAAATGAAATCGATTAAATTTTTTGAAAAAGTAGCGTAACAGACATTTCTTTTTGTGACAATCTCCATTATTGATGTACCATTTTACAGAGCACATTTTTTGAATATAAGACATATATATTGTCTGAGTCTGTGTTATATGGCGACATATTCGAGGAAATAGTCATTAAATATATTTGTCAACACTGAATTAAATTAATTACAATTGTAGTCATTACTGATTTACATGTAGAATTGAGAAAAAATGTATCTAAAAATCGATCTATTGAGCGATTTTCTTGTCACTATGTGACAATTTTATCGAATTTATTCCAACTCTTACGCGTACACTATGTCCTACAGTTATTGTCCGTACTTTACATTCAGCGTTATGTACCCAGAGTTCGAAGTTCCCAATCTAAAGAAAATACTGAGTATGATTTCTGTAAACTAAAAAGTTTAAAACGAAAAAGAATGTATAACCACACCTAACTTTCGATTTTTTGCCTATCTCACGCATTATGTGCAATTTTAACCTTAGCGATACAAACGATATGACAGCCGATGCAGAATACGAAGTCTGAATATGTGACCTACTATTCATAGTTTAGAAATCACCATAAATATTTAATATTTAATTGTCACTTGCTCCTTCGCCATAACTTTAATAATATATTCTATAACAATATACAGGGTGGGCCGTTAATAATAGGCCATAGTTCAGGGGTAGATTCTTTGGGCGAAAATATGAGGTGTAACCAAATATGCTTTAGTAAAATGTTACTGTGGAAAAAGATACAGAGTGTCAAAGTTCAAGTTATTTTTTCGTTTTTTTTTGCAGTAACTCAACAGCCTCTTGACTGATCTTAGCCATATTTTCTACAGGAACTTTTTTTATTATAAGAAACAATAATTTATGTATTACATCACGTTCGATCATAGAGGGCGCCGCAGGACCTGTATCTGATGATGAATTTTTTTTCATATTTTTTTTGACGAAACGTTATGGTAATTCTGATCAGAAAATATGATGAGGGCATCATTTCAACGTATAAAAGGTACGCTTGGTAGAACTTGATAACACCAATCGTTTTCGAGGACAGTGCCGTTAAACATTTCAATAATTTTTTGAAAGACAAATTCAAATTTAATGAAACAAAGTGTATTTATTGAAAAGTGTGCTTTGGTTACGTTTTAGTTCTGTCATTTACGTAATTTACGTCATTTAATCATTTTATTTTGTTCTTGTGTTCCTCGAGCTAATTTCTTTAACTTCTTTATTTACGATGCCTAGACAATAATTTTTCAAATGGGGGATATATGTGTTTACGCACAAAATAATATTAGCGGACGTGCTGCAGCGACGAGATACCCATTGCAATATCCAAATAGAATACAGCCAGACCATGGGATTTTCAAAGATCTGTTTCGTCGTTTGGGAGAAATGGGTTCATTTCGCCATAAAAACGATGTAGGACGACCGAAACGAATTACTCCAGATCAAGAACTAGAAATTTTAGTTTGTGTGGATGAAGATCCTCCAGCGCAACAGGGGTGAGTAAATAATCTCTCCTAAGAGTAAGAACGCTTCTACCCATTTCATCTCACTCCTGTACAGAACTTACTTCGAAGGTATCTTCCACAAAGGCTGTAATTTGTAAATTTGTTCTAAATAAATCAGGGATCGAAATTTTGTTAAGAACACTTTATTTATCTATGAAGCGACTTTTGCTCGCCGAGGCGTTTTTAACTAGAGAAATTCTTATTATTGGGAAGTCGAAAATCCTCATGCCGTTAAAGAAAGGCATTTTCAGCAAGAATTTAAGATTAACGTTTGGTGTAGTATCATCGGCGATCAATTATTGGGACCATTTATCCTTCCTCCAAATTAAAATGAACAGTTTTATCGGTTTTTTCTTCATAATACTCTTGGTTCGTGCAAGATGGAGCTCCCCTCATTTCGCCATTGAAGTCAGGAATTGATCTTGATGAGACTTTCCCACGCAGATCGATCAGTCGAGAGAGTGAGTTTGCTTGGCCACCAAGGAGTCCTTATTATAATCCTTTGGATTATTATGTGTGGGGACATATGAAGTCTTTAGTCTATGCACATACTATCAATTCAAGAGAAGAACTGCGGGACAAAATACAAAACGCTGCGAATTTTATTAGAGGACAGGAAAATATATCTTTCAATGTAAGAAAATCTTTTATGAGTAGAATTAGAAAAGGCATAGAACTAGGTAGAGACCATATCGAACATTTACTCTAAGTTGCAACAATGGGGTTTTTGCATGGGGGGGAAGTTTATAATGTTATTAAGTCAACTTTTATATTAATTTTTAGTCTTATAATAACATTAGATCCTTATTTTAGACAATCTTTTGATTTATGTATTTATCTTAATACCATGAAAATAATCCATTAGTTCATAAGAAAGTGAGAAAGAGTTTATGCTGTTATTACGATTTTGTTTTCCCTTACGTTTTGTACTTTTTCAATAAATACACTTTGTTTCATTAAATTTGAATTTGTCTTTCAAAAAATTATTGCAATGTTTAACGGCACTTTCTTCGAAAACCGTTGGAGTTATCAAGTTCTACCAAGTGTACCTTTTATACGTGGAAATGACGCCCTCATCAAATTTTCTGATCAAAAGTACCACAACGTTTCGTCAAAAAAATATGAAAAAAAATTCATCATCAGATACAGGTCCTGCAGCGCCAGCGCCCTCTATGGTCTAACGTGATGCAATAAATAAATTATTGTTTCTTAGAATAAAAAAAGTTTCTCTACCAAATTTGGCGAAGATCAGTCAAGAGGCTGTTGAGTTATTGCAAAAAGACGAAAAGATAATTTGAACTTTGACACCCTCTGTATCTTTTTCCACAGCAATATTTTACTAAAGTATATTTATTATATCCTCATATTTTGGCCCAAAGAATCTACCCCTGCACTATGGCCTATTATTAATGGTCCACCTTGTAAATGTATATAATATACACACCAATTTTTACTTAATTTTAAACCTGAAACGCCTAATATAGATTGTTGGAATTGGGCAGTTCATCGTTTTTTGATCCTATTTACTGAAGTAAATAGAATGAATTTCCCCTTCAGCTAGTATCCTATAGCTGCAAAAAGGGTTGCGAAAAACGATGCAGCTGTGTTAAAGTTGGATTGCGCTGTTCAACAATGTACTCTAATTGCCATGGGCAAGAATGATTAAATTCCAAATTTGAAGAACATTTCGTCGATGAAGAACCCTTTAATGAGTAAAATTGGACAGAATTTTAGTGGAATAGGCCTACAATGGAAACTACTTTAAAAAAACGTCCCGAGAGTTCTACCTCAAGGGTGGTGTGGAAACGAGCTCAAATTAAAAAACTCAATGGAAAAAAGGGCAAATAAATAAAAATCTCTGCTAGATATGCATCTTATAGAGAAAATTTCGCTCTATAAATTCATTCTTGGGCATTTTTCTCGTTAAAGCAACCGGTTTTGAAAAATTTGCTGTGAAACTTCGTGTAAGATCGATTTTTACTTGTGCTCTCCAAACTACCCATTAGTTTGGACACTGTTACTGCGAAACAGGTAGGTATAAGCTACTAAATAGAACATTTTTGATACATAATTTAATGATACATTTTTTATTTGCTATACTTTTTTCTCTACCAACGAACAGTTTACAAGATAAAAGTGAAAAACCAGCGTTAAGTCCACATTAGGGGTGTTTTTTCTTGCAAAAAAGTGACTTTCCGTTCCTGAATGGGATGGGAAATTTTCGGATATCTATTTCTAACCCTATCGAGAATACACATCTCAAATATTATTTCCTTATAATTTATTTCTTCTAAAATGTCTAATCTGCGTGGATTACAATAAATAAAGCGCACGGTCGAGATTTAAAATTTGAGTAAAAAAATTTCCTGTCTGTCTGTCGGTCTGTCTGTAACTTTTTTTTTTTTTTTTGCGCACGTTTACTCTGGAACCGTTTGTGATATTGACTTGAAATTTGGTACACTTATGTATTGTAACGAGATCTGGAACTAGATTATATTTTTATCTAATTCCATTGAAGGGTTCGGGGGTAAATGGGGTAAATAAGGGCAAAACAAGCAAGTAAGAGTCCATAAAATTGCAATTTAGGGCATGTGCGAAAAGTTAAAGTAAAAAAATTTTTTGGCATCAGCCACCCCCCACACTATCACCTCCAATACCGCCCCTACACTATTATGAAAGGGATTAAAAAAATTAAAATGCGATTTAGTGTATATACATAAACGAAAAGTCTAAAAAAGTTTTTTTAGCGTTATCTACCCCCTCTACCAATTCCATTGCCACCCCACCCTATTACTAAAGGGAACAAAAAAAATTAAAATGTAATTTAGTGTGTAGACAAGAACGAAACGTCTAAAAAAAATTTTTTTGCGTTTTTTTAGCGGGCCTCTAATTTTTTTACATTAGCCACCCCCTCTACCACCCCCACTCTATTATTAAAGGGAATAAAATATTACTTTGGGATTTAGTGTTCATAATACTTGGATACAAAATCTGGATGTGGAAGTAGTGATTCCTTGGGCAGCGGTTTTTAGATAAAAATTGGACACGATGAAGGAGGATAAAAAATGCATTATTGAAAATAGGAAAAAATTACATTCTTAATTTTTTTTAATACAAGAAAAGAAACAATGATACATATTATTGCCTCCTTGATAGTTAGAAAACTATTCAGAATTATACTTCGTTCGCCATTTTGACCATCCTATTTGACTTATAGTATCCGGTGGTTGGATGCATTCTATTTACTTACAGATGCGCCTAACTTTTATCAACTTTGGCAAAATTATTTCCTTACGTCTCGGAAGGTCACTCAGTTTTGAATTATTCACCAATTTTTCTGATTTTTACTTTTTGTCAAGATGTCGGCCGATCTATAAGTATAGGGCAAATCTAGATCCAGTATTTTCGTTATTTCGATCCAATTATTTTTTCGTTATTATGAGATCAAAATACATACGAATTGGCAATAAATTTTTTTTTAGAAATCATGTATTCGACAAAACTGTAGGACCAAATAATATATGGCAAAATTGTTAGAAATATATGTCAGTTTAGCTGTGAATATGGAGCGTTGATCAAATATTCAACGTTCTTTTGCGGTTGAAGTTTATTTTAAAAAATAACTATTCTATTGTAATCGTCCAGTGTTTATTCCGTCGTCACTTTCATTTAAATTCACGAGATCCAGTTGCTAGTCGAATACCAATTAAAAAGTGGGTACATAGGTTTCGCAGTACTGCTTCATGCGCCAGGAAAAGAAAGGAAGGACTCATTCTCACACACACGAGAAAATGCTGAAACGGCAAGAGCAGCTGTGCTACGAAGTTCTAAACGATGTGCAAAACGACAAGCATTAGCACTAAATATTTCGAACCGTAGTTATCGTCTCATTCTGAAAGGCTTCTCGAGACATTTACATTCCAACAAAATTCAAGTCATACAGAAACTTCTGCTTCAAAATTTTGAAACACGCATTGGATTTTTGAGAACATTTCGAAGGGCTATTTGCTGAAAACCCGAATATCATTGATTGCCTGCTGTTGTCAGATGAAGCTCATTTTTATCTTTCCGGATATGTTAACAAACACAACTTTCGCTACTTATTGACGGGAAATTCTCCGCAATTGCACAAAGCACCGCTTAATAGCAAAAAGGTTACTGTGTGGTGTGCAATATTTGCCTGTGGAATTTTTGTGCCGTTCTCCTTTGAGGAAAATGACTTGACGGTTACTGTTACATCACAACGTTGTCAACAGGTATTTCGTAACTTCGAACAACAACCTCGTAATTTTGGTGTGGATATTCGAAAAATATGGTTTCAGTACGCTGCTAGGGATTCTATGACAATTTTGCGAAGAATGTTTCCTAGTCATGTCATTTCGAAATTAATGGACATCAACTGACCGGCACGGTCACCGGATTTCTTGGCCTGCAATTTCTTTTTTTGGGGCTGCTTAAATTCAAAAGTGTTTTTTAATCGACCGCAAACTTTGGAACAACTAAAATATAATATTCGGACAGAGATTAACGCAATCCCAATTGAAATGTTGGAGTAGGTGATGAAAAACTTAAGTGCTAGGCTTTAAATTTTCATTACTCCTCAAGAGCCTTGTGTTTAATTTTTAACTGAAGATTTAGCCATTGATAAAAACAGTCTCATAATTTGCAACTTTACACGTGCCCTAACTATATTTCAAAAATTTTAAATCACGTAACTGTGCATTAATTCATTAATATATTGGGTAATGTCTTAAAAGTAAGTACGTAACGACATCAACTGCTTTCTGTAAATATGCAGGTATCTACTTTGGTGAACTTGACAGAATTTCATTTCTGAAATTATTATTTATGGATATTTAATATTTTACTGAAAATATATTCTTATGCTATATTTATGATTGTAAAATTCAAGTCATTACATAATAATGCTGTTGTTTTGTTCGATTTAGCTCAAAGGATTAGCTTTCAGGAAAACGTAAATACTTAAATCAATTGAACTTCGGTGACGATTTCTCGAAGTTCATGAAAACTGTACTCACATTATATTTAGTTCAAAAGGCTCGTCAAATTAAGCGAGGTAAGCTGAATAATAGAAATAAGCACGCCTTTCAATTTGATCCTCAGTCTACGGTGAGATTATGTGAGCTCTAGTAGATCTATTATCTTAGAGAAGAGGGCAAGCCTTACATACCAAGATAAAATATTCTGGCTGATTAATCAAAAGCTATTTATATCAAATGTGAATTATAGAATAAATATCTGGTGAGAAAATTGTGGAACATGAAGGTAATGTGTAATAATTATCTATTTAGTAAAACTGTTGGTTACAATCATGAAGTAGGCAATAAAACTGAAAGATATATAATATGTATGTTTTACTTATTCGAATTTGTTAACTTTAAAGCAGCATAAAATTATTTGTAGTAAATTGAGATAAAAGTGGAAAAAGACCTGTCATATTGGTGGTGGGCAAGATCTAGCAACAGTATATAACAAAAATAAGCATAAAATATTTATTTATTTATTTATCCATGTTATAATTTAACTAATTGGCAAAAAATAGCCTCTCACTCTTCCTTTCACATAAGTTTCACAGACGTAGAGATTATATTTCCGATATACTGATTAATTTCGTTATTATTGTAGAATCTGTGATTAGAAGATACATGTGGTAGAAATACCTAAAAAAAGAAGAAATTAATATGAACAGTGTTCTAATTACCGTTTAGGCAATACGTTATTTTTACTTATCAATCATATTACTTCTCATCCGTCCAAGAGTCATAATATTGGAGGGGATGACGATATCATATTGGTGGGAGATTATGCCCTTAATGCAATAATGAGTCAATTATATGTATGTTCTAATACGTACATGGTTTACTAAAACTTTAGATATCTACTGTTACGTGTTTACAATATTCAGTAAACGCTAAGCGTAGGTTAAACTAATTGCGTCAAGAATTTTCACAAACCACTACCTTATTTAATACTTAATTACAATAATTAATCGTTATTATAACACACTAAGTACAATTATAGACACTAATATAATTTACAACTTATTACTATTCTTATTACATCTGTTCACTTGTTCGTCTAATTTAAAACTTGCCTCCGTGTGCGGAATCGACTCTTTATTTATTCTCGATCTTTCCAGTCCGTGAGTCGAGATCTTTCTAGTCAGTCTAGCATCTTCCACCATTTTCTGTGGGAATGGTAGTTCGGCAGTTACCCCAGGGATGGCGCCGCTTTACCGAGAACCAACTATAGGATTTTCATCTTGGACTTCTTACTTCGTTGAATTCGATAAACAACGTCATTAATCCGGGTGATGACAGAATACGGCCCTTCCCAAGGTGGGTGAAGCTTTGAGATTCCTTCTTCACTCCACTATGGGTTGTACAGCCAAACCAAGTCCCCCACTTTGAATTCCGCTGAGCTGACGTTACGGTCATATCGAGCCTTCGTTCGGTCACCACCAAGATTACTAAAAGACCAGGTTGAACGGAAACTTAGGGCGACAGACGCAAGGGGAATGCTCTGACGTCATCTGTTGAAAGCGATCCATGTACGCCGTGTAAATGTCATCGTTCGTTGTGCTTTATTTTCCTGTTTTTTGAATAGTTGTAAATGTTATTGAACTTTTTCTTAGACTAATATTTTACTATTTTTAGTGTTTTATATATCTAGTGTAGTGTTAGTTTTTAAAGACAACTATAATACGTGCATTTTAGACATTTTTTATTTGTTTACATTTTATACATTCCTGTTTAGTGAGTTGCAAAATCTGCTACAGCATTAATTATTATAGTATAAGCCTAAATCAGGATTAATTATACAAGGTAAGTAATATTTACGCTTATTGAGTACTTGTTATGTAATGTTATTTCATTAATTTAGATGCCTGGAGGTGGTTTTATCTGCAGCGTAGCTGTGTGTGATAACAACAGTGAAAGAAAAAATGTGGGCAAAAATTAGTCTTTCATTCATTTCCTACTGGACAAATAAGGAAAGAATGGATTAGAAGATGTGACAACTTCAATGCAGATAACAAGCGTATTTGTAGTAAACATTTCGTAAAAGATGACTATGAAGATGCTATTGAAGCATCTATAAAGGGCATTTTACCTAAAAGGTTTAAACCAGATGGTATGTTATGAACATATTTTATAGGTAAATTGTATTATATTTCTGTAAAATACTTTTATTTTTTTAGCTCTACCTACATTATTTCTACAACCTGGAAAAGGTGATTTCCCTATCTAACAGTCAAGAAGCCCAAAAGAAAGAACGCAATGAAATTGTTGAACGACTTTTAGGCTCTAAATCATCATATTCTACATTGGAAACTTTATCAGAAATATCACGAACTTCAGTGTGAAATAAAATTTCTTTATTTCACACTTTTTTCTTTATTTTTTACTTATCAATAATGACATTGTCTTGATTCATTGGAACTGTCAAATAAATGTCATTTTAGGATATAGCGTTACAAAAAATATATTTATTAGAATTAAACAATGGGAAGTATTTTACATCGTAATTAAAAATGGTTACCTATGCCAAAATTTAACTACATATTCACTTAATTGTTTGCAAAATAGGGATTTCTTAATGACTACACTTTTTTTAAGGCAAAGCAATAAAGTTTTTTCATCTTTGAAATAAGGTAGATACATTCATTTTTAAAATGTTTAGGTCTGCCTATTCAAATTTTATGTTTATTCAGGAATATATAATTTTGTGGCAAATGAATAATGAAAACAAGTTTAATATTTTATAACGTCTACTCTTCATAATTGGTTTATTTAATCATGATAAGCGCAATATATATTAAAATAATTAGAAGATATGTCTAGTCTCATATTTTACCGCGTATTTGCTTTCAACACGTGACGTCGCAAGGTCGTAGGAACATTAACCGTTCAACGTGATCTTTTAGTAATCTTGGGCACCACTCCCTGTACGTGAGTCCTTGGTGTCCGCAACCATACAAACCTTTCATCTGCGCCATCAAGCCGCTACATCTTGACGGCTATTTATCCAGTAAAATTGTTCCCGTATTCTAGCCATGGTCTTATTTTTACCAAAATGCTCTCCAGATATTTCTTCGTGTACTTCCCGAAGTATTTTTGGTACCCGGCACTTGGGTATAACTAGCCGCATGGTAACTTCCTTCCCATCCGGGCTCTCTCATGTTCTCCGTAATAGTCAATCTTCAAGCCTTAGGGAATCCCATTGCTCCCACAAAGCCTTCAGTCCCAGACTTGCTAGAAACGTCCATTCCAGGCGGATTCTCTTTTCTTTCCTTTGCTTTCAGTAGTGGTTTAGTCTCGTCGTCATTCAGTTGTTCCTTCCTTACAACTTCCTTTGTCCAGTCCTTCGGAACCTCTATCTTAACCGCCTACACTTCTGCTACATCCTGCTACATCTTCGGCATTCATCTCCCTAGGGTGCCTCTGGCGACAGTACTCCTTGACATGCCCCAATTTTGCCGCAATTATAATAGCCGTAATACGCTTCGTTGCTGCTTAGGCTCCTGTTTCAGCATTTGCGGTCCCTGTTTCGGCTTCGGTTGCGAACGTAATTCGCTCAATACTTGCGCGACCAGTTTTTGTATATTATCCATTAGCACAACCAACAATTTCGTCTTATCGGAGTGGATACCTTTGTGTGTGGGATCCACTTCTTATATATCCGTGGCGTTTTATTTTCGATCTTTCTAGTTTTCTGTGGGAATGGTAATTCGCCAGCTGGCCCAGGGATGGCGACGCTTTACCATAACTAACTAGGCAGGCCCCTGTTCACTCTGCTATTTGGGATTGATTTAACCTATCTCCGTTAGAGGGTGGCACATAACAGTACCGTGTAAAATGATATATATGTTCAGTTGTCATAATAAGACGTAATAAAGAGAGAGATTTCATAACGTCCCAGACTAATTCTCCGGCGAACATGCGAACCGCTTAGGGATTTTGCCATTTTCCAAGAAGAGGAAAATGAATCCAACACGAGATTGTGATAAAGAAATTGCTTACACTGTACAAACTCTCACTCAAATCAGTCTGATTTAAATATTTATTTTATGAACCCATTATATAATATTTGGTGTATTTGGTTAATTCATGTTAGGAGTACGAAGTTTAAAAAATATATTTTCTTGCGTGTTATAATTTTTACTTGTTGATTAACCAATTTGGGTATCTGATTAAATTAAAGTATTTTATGTCTTACAAAGGCGTTTTTTAAATAAAGCAATTTTTGTAATATTTATCTATGGATGTATGTATGAATGCTATTTCATGTGTACTATTTGTGTACAGTTTTGACGCAAGTGACTTAATTATAAAGAGATGCTAAATTGGACGAAGTAAAATATAATGAAACCATGCCACTCTGATTACAAATCAAGAAATATGTCTACAAAAATTTTACTTCATCAAAATTACACAATTAGTCCATAACAATGAATGTTTGTAAAAGAAATGTTTATTGGATGTAAATTATACTGCAAGAGAATTCAACTGGTTATATTTTATTAAGAAAAAATAACGATTGGTTCCTTTGTGTAATATAAATTTATTATAAAAATGTTTTTTTATATTTTTTACGGTTTTTTTTCTGTGAATAGCCTTAAGGAAGTAAAAAAAATATTTTACATAACAGACATTAAAAAAAAAAAAGAATAAATACGAGCATATGTGAGACTGTATATTTTATTCCGTAAAATATTAAATATTATATAATCGCTATGAGACCTTAATCTGTTTGCAGAATCGTCCTTAAACAAATTATCTCCGGCGTCTTTACATTAGAAGGCGACTAGTACTATAGAAACAAAACATGAATCATTCACCGATTTATATTTTACCTCAACCATAATCTTTCCAGTTAGGCAAATGTCCTTAAATTGTACCTAAGGTTAAGGAAGTAGCCTATGTGGTAGATAATAATATGGTCCTCGATGATTTTTTTGCCTATGGCATCCTAATGCATCAAAACTTTGCTGTAATTGGGAGAATTCTTGCTGTGAATAGTAGTAGACATCTGAAGAAGAACCCAAAACATTGTAACTCTTTTCCGTTTTTATAAAATTGTACCTTCTAAAAGCTTATAAATCAAAAATCAAGCCAGACTTCAGAATTTAAAAATTTCTTATTAATATTATAAAAGAAAAAGGGCGTTTCTCTCCAAAATATAGTATTATTAAAAATATCAAACATTAAAAATATAAAAGTATAACTTATTACCTCCCACCTCATCGGAGGTATTATCCATAAATAAAATGGCAAAGAATTCCTCTAGGAGGTGGTGATTAAAAAAAAATTGAAACAAGTCTAAATATATTTGAATCGTTAGCAATGAATGTCGACGGTGGCTCGATGACAAAACGAGAGTTATCCCCTAAACATATCCCTATATGTCAGTTTATTACCAAGACAGGAAGACGAAGGTCAGGGGTTAAAGGCTGATAGGATCGGAAGGATGTAAAGTTACGATCTGAATGATCTCCCTCGGTCAGCGCGATAATTAGGGTTTTAGAGAACGAAAAAGAGGACCTTTCAGCAATACACGACATACTAGTATAAAATTTGGGCTAGACAATATAAAAAAACTAAACCCCTAAAACCTAACTAGCAGGTACATTCCACTATGCCCCCAACGAATAGTGTAAGCTAAAAATGCGGCGAAGACATATCTTCTGCTATAAAGCCCAGGAATCCATAAAAATGATAAATACGTATAAAAATTACCACCTTCAAACAAAACTTACAGACTAAGAAAATGAAAATTGGTAATATTTCACATAGGTACTAAAAACACACTATACAGATGGTTGTCTCCTACTGAATGTAAGATGATCAACTATAAATACTAGATTATGATAAGTTGTTGAAGGGCCCCTCTGCAGGCGGTGGTTAATAAAACAAGTGGTATTTACGGTTCTCAAGAGTGTCACACAGGGAAAACAAACCGCAGAGGTCAGGACACCACTCAGCCCTGCCACGGTACCAGTCAGTACTTGTCTTACAGCAACAAAGTAAATGTGCTAGTCATCGACAAATATCTAGTGCTCTAGTCATCGATACCTTCCAAAGTTAGTTTCAGGACATCTTCATCAACGGAAAGAAATGCTAAACCCCATCTATCTCTGCCAAATATCCAGTGCAAAGGGGTAGTTATAAACGGCCGATATCCTTTTTTCTAAAAACTCTGACATCAAAGACGACCACGTAGAGGAGAAATTCCGAGGTAAAATGTTATTCTGCACTAAAAAAACAATGAGTATTTCTATCGTCTTAAAAAGACACCTACAAAAAATACAATAAAAGAAATTCGACCATCGTTCGATATCCAAAAATAAAAGGTTTCTTACGGTTTTCAACCGGTTCTTTTTTCTGACAAAAAACAACAATCCAAGGTCACGTTGGTACAAATTCCAGAATTCTAGACGTGAGTGAAAATTGTAGGCATCAATCTCACATGAAACTCACCACGATTGTTGAATGATTACTGATTATATAGCCGCTGTTCCACGACAATTTACCAATATTCACTATTTACACAATCACACCAGCGTGCCTTGAAATGCGCCGGAACAATAACCTCCCAACAGTCCGAACCAGTTAGCCAACTCTCAAGACCCCTACACCTCTCGCGGCCGACCGTCGAACTAAAGATGTTTAAAATTTCAAATAAACGCTCTGACCGTTATGCAAGCAGATATTCACATATAATATATGCTTTGCAGACAAATAGCTCAGCGGGCAAATACCCCGACCTGCATTGAATTACGCCTTACAAATCATGAAAGAATGGTAGTCAATATCATTTGTCAATTCCCTGACCAGACATAGACCGGTTTCGAACTTATTAGTTCTCATCAGTATGCCATAGGTCACGGAACAGGCAAATGATAGTGGCCAACCTGCTAGTTCTATACAAACTATAGTAAATGGAGTAGAGGTGAGAGGTATGTGAAACCTCTCAAATGGTCAATTGCTACTATATACCATAGATGTCTCTATGGGTACAAAATGCGATTCCTGGATGTTGGATAAGGGGTTTGAAATATCAGAAGAAAAATCGGTTGCTACAATTTTTACTAGGCATAATATTAAATGCGCTAACAACATAAAATTAGGTAAATTTAAATTTCCTATAACAAACGAAATAAAATATTTGGGTATTATTTTGGATAGAAAATTAACTTGGAAGCCTTTTATTGATAATATTGCATCCAGATGCGAAAAAGGATTGAATTTCCTTAAAACCACTACCAAAACGTGGTGGGGCTCTGATCAAAAAACTGCTCTATTATTTTATAGATCCTATATTCGCTCAATTATAGATTATGGCTCAATATTCTATGGAGCGGCCTCAAATACCAATCTCAAACGAGTTGATCTCATACAGAACAAGGCACTTCGCATTTGTCTGGGCGCTTTATCATCCACCCCTATTGAAACACTGCACGTGGAAGCATTGGAACCCCCTTTACAGCTAAGAAGAGACTATCTATCGAAGAAATTCATCCTAAAATCCAAAGCTAAGAACTCCAATCTTTTGAATAAAATACATAAAACAAGCATCTCTGACTTGTCAGAAAAATATTGGCAAAAGAAAAATTCCCCGCCTCTATGCGCTGCTTATCTAGAAACATATGACTTATTTAAATTTATTGAACCCCTATATCCATCTACACCTGAATATGAGTTCTTTGATCTTAGTATTAATTTACCAATTATTATTCCAAGTTATAGCGAAAATCATCTGGAAAGCCATTACATTTTTCTACAAAATGTAAATCAATGGCCACACTACACAAAAATATACACGGACGCTTCTAAAACCACCGAAGGAACAGGTTGTGCTTATATAATACCCCAACATAATATCTCCGCCAAATTTAAATTAAGCCATGAAATTTCCATATTTTCAGCAGAAGCAAGCGCTATTTACAAAGCCATTGAGCACATAGTTCAGTCAAATTTGACAGGTCATTATATCATAATATCAGATTCATTGTCCGTTCTTAAATCTCTCAACCAAAATCATCCTCCAAACATCCCAGCGAATCCTTTCATTACAAATATTAAAAAAATTACACGACTGTTACATTTAAATGGGGGCCATATTATATTCATGTGGGTTAAAGCACACATTGGTATTCGTTATAATGAAAAAGTGGACACAATCGCTAAGCAAAGCGTCTTAACAGGTTTAGAAACTACAAAGCAACTAAGTTACGATGATACTGTAAATATCTGTAAACATGTATTGAAAAAATCGTGGTCAAACATGTGGCATGAATTTGTTTTCACCAATCCCACAAGATATACTAAAATAAACTTGGAAATACCATCCAAATTCTGGCATGATGATTTTAACCTACCTAGGAAATATATTACCATCATTAATAGGATGAAATTTGGACATGGTTGTTACCCCGCACATCTATATAGAATTGGAATTTCTCCTACGAATGAGTGCGAGATATGTAACGTTGAGAGTGACTTAGATCATATTTTCTTTAACTGTATCAAACACACAGTTGCAACAAATGAATTGTATAACAGCCTGTTAAAATTAAATATAGATACACCTTTCAATATATTATCTCTGCTCTGCCTAAATAAAACGGAGATTCTACATTGCTTAATATCATTCCTATATAAAAGTGGCATAAAAATTTAGGTTTAGAGTTGTTAATCCCTTGTTTAACCTCATGTAATCCATCCGTGGCCTTACCTGTGATGTTTTTTTTTTTAAATGCCTTGACAGGCCCCTAGGCGAGAAGTGTGTGTCCCTGTTATTCCTTATCGTTTTCATTTAGTTATTATTCACGTTAGAATTAGGGTTAGATCTTTAGCCGCTTATAAATTTAACTGTGTATCTGGCTGTATGGACTATGTCCTAATGCCATTTAAAAAAAAAAATAAAAAAAAATAAAAAATGTCTCTATGGGCGTATAGCGACTTGCGATTCTGCAAGTACCTGAGAGCGGCGACCTTTCAGTCCTAGGTGGACTTAACCTACTGCTATAATATATGATTTGCAGGAAACAACTACTCAACGGGCAAATACGCCGACCTGCATTGAATTACACCTGAATTGACAAATGATATTGGCTACCATTCTTTCATGATTTGTAAGGTGCAATTCAATGCAGGTCGGGGTACTTGCCCGCTGAGTAGTTGTTTCCTGCAAATCATATATTATAACAGTAGGTTTAAGTCCACCTAGGACTGAAAGGTTGCCGCTCTCAGATATTTGCAGAATCGCAAGTCGCTATACGCCCATGGAGACATCTATGGTGTATAGTAGCAATTGACCATTTGAGAGGTTTCACATACCTCTCACCACTACTAGATATTCACATGTTACAAATGACAAAACTATGAGGTAACAACCTAATAGGCCCAACTAATTTCGTTTGGTAATAAACAAAATTTATTTCCGAGTATTCCACCTGAAGATGTCATAAAAGTAGTTGAAAGATTATTAAATAAAAATAAAGTAAGTGTAAAAGAAAAACATGAGATATTATAATTCCAGGTTTGTTTGAAGCAAAATTATTTCCAATTCAGTGACAATATTTACACCTTCTAAAAGGCTTAATTATGGGCAACCCCTTAAACCCGTTATTAGCAAAGATATTCATGGGTGATCTTGAAGAAATCATTCATAAATTCTTACATAATTTAATAATTCTTGCTCACAGTCATATTAATTGATATAGCAATTGAATCTATACAATATAAATACTATTAACTATTAACTAAATTCATAAATTAGTATATTTAACATTTGCTTTAAATCTTTCCGAGAAAACAAAGAAAACATGACAAAATAAAAGAAAGTAAAAAAATATGTATATATTATTGTCTTACTGTTAATGCATAGTATAGGTTGTGGCCAAATGTTCATATGTATGTGTACTTTTTTTTTATATGGTGGAGGGGAAATCCTACATGGACACCCGGCGCTAGGGTCTGCCGCGCCGGGTAGTGTCGGACTCCTACCGACTAAAACCCCTCCTGGATCAGTGTTTCCACGTAATGGAACTGCTTTCGCTTTCCATCAGGCCACGGGTCATTCGCCTTTTATTGGTGTTAGTAAAACTTTCCACGTGTTCCCTTACATCCCCCATATGTTAAAGCGATTAGGGGTTCGGGGCTAGATTTCTTCTACTCTCTTCCTTTGTCCTCATTATTCGGTTTAGAGCATGTGTTACCTAATTAGGTTATCAGGCTTCCAATAGTCTCCTGATCCCTCGGTCCTCCACCGGTTGCAGTAAAATACGGTATGTTCTGAGTCGTCGTTCTCCCCACAGTACACACACACCCGTGTGTCAACCGTTCCTATACCAAAGAGATATTCCACAAAGCAACCATGTCCCGTGAGAGCCTGGGTGAGGTGGAAGCTCATCTCTCCACGCCCCCTCTCCATCCACGTTCTTATATTTGGAATAAGGCGTCTTGTCCACCTCCCTTTAGTTGAGTTGTTCCAACTAGTCTGCCATCTCTCGAGGAGTCTCTGCCTTGCCTTTTGCTTCCCCGTCCCTTCATATACCTCTCTTCTCTCCTTGGCCAGTAGATCTATCGGGGAGACCCCCGCTAGCACCAGGACTGCTTCATACAACACAGTTCTGTAAGCACTGCAAACTCTGAGTGCAGCACTCCGCTACACTCTCTTAAGCCTCCTTCTGGTACTCTGCACCGCCATCGAACTCTTCCATACTGGGGTCGCATACAGTAAAATGGAATGCACCACACTGCATAATACCCTTCTTTTGCTAGTCTTGGGCCCATACGTGTTACTCATAAGCCTCCCTAAGGCAGAGGCGGTTTTCCCCGCCTTTTTTGCTGTCTTCAGTGCATGTAACCCATAGGTTAGCCGCGAGTCTAACCATATTCCTAGATATTTTAAGCCCCTGCTAGGTCTAATCTCCACCTGCCCTACTCTTACTATGAAGGGTGGTAGAATTTTTTTCCTCGTAATGATGATGTACTCTGTTTTCTCTGGGGCTAGTTCTAATTGCACCCCATTTAACCACCGCTCTATTCTCCTAATGGTTTCATTTACCCCTGCCTCCCAGTTTCCTGTAGCTGTTATGGCCAAGTCGTCGGCGTACCCTGTCACCGTAGCACCGCCCGCCAGAGGCAGCTGTAAGACGTCATTGAACATTAAATTCCACAGGGTCGGACCCAAGACCGATCCCTGTGGAACCCCGCAGGTCACCTTCTTCCAGTGTGCGCAGTTTTCTGCCTCCCATTCAATTGTTCTGTTCTCCAGATAGCTCTTAATGATTCTGAGCAAATAAGGAGCTACTCCCACTCTCCTCAGACTACTGACAATCTCAGCCCATCCCGCCGTGTTAAACGCATTTCTGACATCCAGGGTCGCTACTGCACAGATCCTTTTAGAGTTCATGGCCTCCCTTGCAATCTCCGTAATCCTCCTTACAGCATCCACCATCGATTTGCCTTTCCTAAAACCATACTGATTATCCGCCAATCCCCCTTTCTGCTCTATTTCAGTCTCTAGTCTTCCCAATACAAGGTATTCTAGCAACTTGCTCCATGCGTCCAACAAACACAGTGGCCTGTAAGAAGACGGTTCCTCGGGCGGTTTTGGCATCAATACCAGCCTTGCTTTCCTCCATCTGTCCGGAAAAACCCCACTCTGCAGCGCCTCAGAGTAATAATTCTCAGAGTAACCACTGGATACTCCTCTGCAACTATCTTCACTATCTCGAGTGGGATAACATCTGGGCCCGGAGCTTTACCACTTTTAAGCCTGCTACAAGCAGTCTTAAGCTCTTCCTCTGTAAAGGGGGGCACGTCCCCCACTTCCGTGGCTCCCCATCTGACTTCTTCCCTCGCAGGAAATAAGACACCCATTATTTCCTCTATCCTTTCTCCTGGGATTGCGGGAGGGAGGGATGTATGTGTACTTAAATGTATATCTAGTTAAGGATGTGTAGGTGTCTGTGTGTGCGCGCTTGTGTCACAAAAAGTTTAGGTTTTTCTCTCAAATTTGGCGCCCGAGCAGGGACCGTTAAAAAAGGGAAATTAGATTAGGCTTTCACATTCGGCAGTCACTGAAAGCAACCGAAAAGGTACCAGGAGACACAATGGGCTCATTTAGCACTTTCTTAAATTTCATTATCGGAAAGATCTTAAAATTCTGAGACCCTGTGCAAAAAACTAGAATTTTCTGAGACCCGTAAATCGTCTAAAAAAATCAAAACATGGACAGCACCCGTCTTGTTGAGTCTCAGCCGTGTCTCAGTTACAGAGCGTTATTACTGTTTCACAATATTATATATTGGTAACTTATGCGTGTTTGTGAAGAATTTCGGATTGCCAAGTATTTTCACCGATTTATATTAACAATGTATAATAGTGACAGTAAAAGGAATTATAAATATTGTATTATTTCTGAGTGTCAAAGCACCACGGTGAAAATGTTAAAGAACACGCCAAAACCATCGATAAATTTTTCGAAACTGTAACAAAATCCGCATGAAAAGCGTGTTTCACGTAAAAATTCCGTTTGAAGAGGGTTTTATACTTTAAATCATATTTTCGCTCTGCGGAGCGTTTTTTATGCAAAAATTTCAGAAACTCATCAAGGAGTGTAATTTTAGAAAGTGTAGTAAATGTCGCTGCACGGGGACGTAATGTCGCCCCTACCACCAAAATTTAGAAAGTGTAACTAAAATCGAATCCACGTTGTGCAGCACTGCAACTCATGCGTTGTGTTAAATATGAGGACAAGTTAATCCAGTCTCTGTCAAAGTATATCGAGAGTTTTAGCAAAAATAGCCTTTAGCGACAAGGGTGACCATTCATTTTCTAGCAGTCGATTTTAACGAGAAAATGATGGATTTTAACGGGATTTGCCCTAAACCGATTTCTCAGTGATTCGGTGTCAGAAAAATATAGTTACCATGTACTCATATGTGCATGGGACCGCCTTGCCTGAACGTATGAATTTATAATTGCTGCAATATAATTCAAAGTCATTGCAATTCAAGCATTTTTAAGCCCTGAGGAGTGAACCAAATTATAATTGAACTGATAATACGTAAACAGACAGGCAAGCAAAAGCCCACCAAAAATTTTTAAACATTGAACTTTTCTTGAATCTTTTTGTGTAATCGTTAGCTATAAACCGCATATTGGATGGCAGTTGGTACATTATAAGTCGTTCCGTTCCTCACCATGTGTCGTACACGGGCCAGACTATAGCTTGTCAATACATTTTCTTGAATTTTTGTAAAACATGATTTTTTAAAAGACATTTAGTATATATTTTTTTAACTTTATATTGTTTTTTCTTGTATTTTCAAAATTCCCTTTCAGGTTTCAAAATTCCCTTTCAATTTTAAGAAAGTGTGTAAAGTACTTACTGTGTTAGGTTTATAGTGTGACGACGTCCAATTGGTACCATTAGTGAAGCAGTTAAGCATAAACCAACAGTAAGTATAAATTTTGTATTATCCTCAGTCTGAAACAGTCGTTTTGAACCCTTCTTTGTGAATGTTAATATTCATTTTTGGAAAATATAGTACAAGTCCTTCAGATGCGAAAAGATGGATCGTTCACAAAAATACCTATTAAAACATTTAGTACCGTTCCTAGAGATTTTGAAAATGCGAAGGAACTATGAAAAGAGACGAAAAGCTTACTACTAAATCAACATACTTTGTTTGTGAAAGCCATTTCAATGTAAGTATCTATATGTTAAATTATTTTTTTGTCTTTTTCATTTTGGTTTAAAAATATGTGAGATATACGCTACTTCATATTTCAACACCGAGCTGATATTATACAGAGTGTAACACAAATATATTTTAAATAATTATTAAATTTTGATTGTAGGAGAAAATTTCATGTGGTCGTTTTATACACTGTCATTATAACATATCCCTTAAGTTAATAATACCCCTTTTATTAAATTTTTTATAAAATTCTTTAAGGCTGGCAATGCGAAAAATCTAAAATACTATTTTATTTTTAGCTCTAAAAAGACACGAAAAACTACTACTTAATGGAAAATGTTCGTATAAAAATGAGACCTGATGTACCACACATTTTTGATTGTCAAACAAATCGAACATTAACACATACTTTAGAGGATCGCAGGTTATTTTTTAAAAGGCAGCGCCAAATTATTCTTGAGGAAATTAATGAGCAAAGTACGTCCAAAATGAGTCGTGGTCGAGATGCATGACCGTTGATGTGTTACGCGACCGTTTCATTTACTATTGTGTATCGTCATGATGTTAGTTGCACCGCGCTTCAAATACGCCCTTTGAGAGTCGTATATTTCGAGAACCACTTATCGGATTCATTTGAAATTTTCAATATCGCCTAATTTTAAGTAACACTTTATCCACTAGAAGTAACAACTACTAAATAAAACTGATTAAATGAGCCCATTGTCCAAGTAAGGTATCATTTTCGACTAAACCAACCCCCAGGAATCGATTTCGACCTT
Organism: Leptura quadrifasciata; assembly: GCA_963675555.1. Lineage (NCBI taxonomy): Eukaryota > Metazoa > Arthropoda > Insecta > Coleoptera > Cerambycidae > Leptura > Leptura quadrifasciata. The sequence continues at coordinate 48,848,182 of OY776680.1, read as the reverse complement.
TCATGAACGGATTCGAGATTAAATTTAATACGCAATCAATTTGATTCATATTATACATTTTGAAATAATATTGATTATTTTGGAACAATATACCGTTATTTAAATAGGCTATTATAAACCTGACATCCCCATATAATATTTTTTAATATTTGGCATGTATTTCAAACTTTTTATACTTGTTTATTTACTATGAGCTCCTCGACTAAATATTGTAGAATATCATACAAAATTGGACTCATCTGTTTTCCTTCTCGAAACAACATTTCAGAAGAACTAATAAGTTCGGAAGTAGAGCATGGAATGTTATTAAAGCTTATGTTAGTTTTAAACTTTATACGTTTGTATGTTCTTGATATAGCAAATAAACAACAGAAACATCCGCAAAATGTTCTACTTTCGATTATACACTGAAAATGTAGTTAATCTTTAGCAAATTGTGAGAAAACGATGAAAATTACTCATTTTCCACTATCGTAAATCTGGAAATGACTTTTAAACCAATCAACGTTGATGAGTTCGACTCCCTATCTTTTGATAAGGTTCCAGATTAAAGCTTTTCATTCGAAAAATATTTCTTCTCTGTTTTCTATAATTAATATTTTTCTCATTAATTGAAATTACTAATAGCTTATTAAATTAAAATTGTAATGCTTTGTCTTCTGGTATTAATTATATCTTATTATCTACCATCATTATCTATTATCTATTTATCACGAAATTATTTTAAAGAATATTGCAACATAATAATTTTTTTTTAGTGAAAAATAATTTCTGATAAAACAAAAATAAATAAACAGATCAAATGAATATATACAAATAAGTATATAAAGCTAAACGTAATATGATTAAATTTAAAAAAAAAGAGACCTTGGAACTTGTCCATAATTTATTTGAACTTTCTAGTTCTTGGATATTTTTATATTTTTTAGTTTGAAATCATAATCTTTCATCAAATTATCTATATCTGTGGTAATCCTACCTAAAGTAACAGAAATATAAATAGAAGAAATGGATGTACAAATGATAGTTGTATGTTGCATATATTATGCTTATTGAATGTTTCGAGTTAGTGGCTGAAGTGCTTTACACATACAAAGAAAATGGACGTTGTGGAAATTGTGCTGATCAAGTTTTACCCAAAGGAATTCTGCTCGATCCGACGCCAGTTTAACTGCGACCAGCAGATGTTACATAAAGAAATAGAGTATTTGAAACGTGAACACATATTAAATAAAAGAATTAGTGACCTATAATACACAGTTTATAACAAAAAGAGTAAATCGTAGGTGTAAGTACTACGAGTGATAGGTTCAAAGATTCTTAAACCTTAAGTCTTGCGGTAAAAACTATAAATAATGAGAATATGGACTGAAACAAGTTTTAGGCTGCACAGCAATATTCAGCCTATTTATTTATAAAATTTAATCATCCAAATATCAATGTATAAAATAATAAAAATCGAAATATATTTCCTACAGTTTCAGCAGCATGACACTAGTTTTCATCCGACGTCTGTGTTCATTACTCGACGCAGACAGATATAATGATTGTTACATGTATACTTTGTAATGTCGAAATCTAGTTAATATTGGCTTGTAGTTTTCCATATATTTTCATACAATTATAAAAACAATTCAAAGAGGAATGATGTCCATCCATACCACACACTGATTTATTACTTTCTCTAGGTAATAAACATAGTTATATGCTATAAAGATACTCATTCCTATAAATATATGCAAAAAATCTACACGAAATAACTCTGATAAATTTTTGTTGCAGATTGAATCTCTCTGCACATGCAATTTTTCTTCGTCAAGTCTCCACTATTTCTCACCGGAATTTGATGCAAATTAAAACATTTAGTTTTCAAATGTAGATGCATTTCATTTAATTCTATAATTTTTACCATTTCTTGTTCTTTATATTTTTAATACCTAGCTCTACAGCCTCTCTCGCTGCATCCCAAATTTGTATTAATGAGATATACGTGTGTTAAATATTATCAGAATCATTAGAACTGTTTTAGAGGAAATAATTTTGTAATTCTTTAATTTAGTACCTTTCTCTCTCCAATCTCCTTCGCTGCATTTTCTAGGTGCAACTGGTCACGTTATCTAACAGACGCGTAAATGAATGATTTAGATGGACAAAATTCAATCTCAAAATTGTTCTTCATTGAATGCCGATTGTTTGTGTCACTGACACATTTGAAGCAAACTTTGCACACATTTCAACACCTCATTTTCGTTAAAAAATAAAAAACATTGTTCTTAAGAAAGTTTGCATGAAAATAATTTAAATTAGTGAGCAGAGTAGATAAACCATAGAAGAAATCCCTTGGTATAAGTAGTTTTGCCTCATCGTGTATTTAATTTAGGTTATTTTATATTTAGTTTTGACTCTCGTACGGATCAAAGAAATGTGCGTGCTGTAACGTGTTTCTCCACCTCAGAGGACGACGAGAAGAAAAAAAATCATTCTTTGCCTCGGAAATATTATTCGGTACGGTTTAGCTCGAGCGCCAGTTTCAGTTTAAATGGAACAACACTACCCATAAGCCGGATACTCCAGGCTGAGTAGCACAAGTGGAGAAACGGTACTCCAATGGATCAATCAGGGAAATTAAACTTTCACACACACACCAGTAAAACTCACAATTCGGTAAATAAGGTTCTTCTTCTTAAGGTGTCCTAGTGAAGGTTGGCTACAATTTTCGGCAAATCTCTCTCAGTCTTGTACTATTCTTAGTAATGACTGTGAATTTAGACCAGTCTAATCCCTAACATTTTTCTACCACGAACCTTGTCTCCTGCCCGGACCTCTTCTACCGTCAATCTTGCCTTCCATTATTAGTTTTAGCAACTCGTATTTCCTTCCTCTGTATATATGTCCCAGATAACTTGTCTTTCGTATTTTGACAATTCCAAAAATCTCTCTGTCTGCATTCATCCTTCTTAGGACACTTTCATTGGTGAAATGTTCTGTCCATGATATTTTGAGCATTCTGCGCATTATCCACATTTCAAAAGCTTCTAGTCTGCGCATTGAGCGGGTTCCCATCGTCCAGGCTTCACTACCATGTAGAAGAAATGAGTATATATAGACTTTCACAAATCTGTATCTGATGTTTAGCGATAGCATGGAGTTTGTTAGGAGTTTACTCATTTTAAGGAATGCGCTTCTTGCGTCCTCAATTTCTATTTGTTTATTGTATATATTTATGTAGGTGTTCACATTTTCCTTCTTGGAAATAACCATTACTTTTATTTATAAGGGTTTGAAGCACTTCTTGGCTACTAGCTATTATAATGGTGTCGTCTGCATAGTGTATATTGTTCACGAATCTTCCTTTAGTTTTATACCTTCTTGGATGTTTTCTAATGCTTTCTGGAAATCTTTTCTGAGTACATGTTGAAGAGAGTTGGAGAAAGTATGCGCCCCTGTCTCACACCTCTTTTAATGGGAATATTATTGGTCAATTTATCTTCTACTCGTATGGGTGCTGTTTGCTCCCAGTACAAATTTCTAATTATATTGATGTCGCTTTGGTCTAGCCCTTGCTCATATAGGAGGTCAATCAGCTCTGTATGTTGTACTCGATCAAAGGCTTTTTCATAGTGTATGAAACATATCTGTACATCTTGTGTTTGGTCTCTACATTTTTGCAGTAGTACATTAAGGCCAAACAGTGCTTCTCTAGTTCCAAAACCTAGACAAAATCCAAATTGTTCCTCTCCTATATATTGGTCGCATTTTGTATATATTCGTTGATGTATGATTCTTAAAACTATCAAACTCATCAAGTTAATCAATCGATATGTGAGCGTTTGTTTGCTCCGTTCTTCTTCGGTATCGAAATGAATATAGATTTGGTCCAGTCGTGTGGTAAGATGCCTGTGCAATACATCTTATCAATGAACGTTGTTAAGAGGTTGATGCTTTCTTCATTCAATAGTTTAAGCATTTCAGCATATATATTATCTTCGCCTGGAGCTTTACGTACCTTTGATAGTTTTATTGCATGTTTCACCTCTGATGTAAGAATTGTCATTGGTTGATCTTCCTGGCCCACTTGTCTGAGTTCTGGTTCTGTTCTATTATCATCGAAAAGTTCTTGTATAAAGGTTGGCAATATTTCTTTTATTTCTTCTGGGTCTATTATTTGTTTGTTATTATTTGTAATTATGACGCCTTGTTGATGGGTTTTTTCCTATTTCTCTTCTCTTCTCTTTTATCTTTTTGTGTATGTTAAAACTATCGTGTTTTCTTTGTAGTTCTTCGAGTTCTTGACACTGTTCTTTCATCCAATTCTCCTTTGCCTCTCTTATTAATCTTGTAATCTGTTTGTGGATTTCTTTATACTTATTAACGTTCCTGTATTTGTATTTTCTTCTTTCATCCATCAATAACAGAATTTCTTGAGTCATCAAGTTTTGTTTCGCTTTCCGCTATTCGATTCCCAGTTAATTCTCCTGCACTTCATTTATCACTATTTTAAAAGACTGCCAAGGGTTCTCTATTGTTTGTGTTGTTTTCAGGTGTACATTTTCCTTTAGTTTATTGTTCAGTGATCGTGCTATTACTTGCTTTATTTCTGGTTCTCTTAGTTTAGTAGTTAGGTCTTGTTTGTTTTCTTTTCTGGACTTTCTTTAGTTTAATCTCCAGATTTTCAACCACAGGGTTGTGGTCGGAGCCGATGTCTGATCCAGGATAAGTTTCTACACCTTTAATTCCGTTTCTATATCGTTTGTCTATAAGTATGTAATCTATCTGATTTCTTATTATCTTTTCTTCGTTGTCGCCTGGTTTCCATGTATATAATCGTCTTCCTGGAAGTTGAAACCATGTATTTGCCACCATCAAATTCTCTTCATTACAGAACTGTACCAAAATGCACCCCTTTCGTTTATTTCTCCTAGACCAAAATTTCCAATAATATCTTCAACTCTTCCTTTACCTATTTTTGCGTTGAATTTACCCATGACCATGTTGACTTAATTTTTTCTTTTGGCGATTTTTAATAGGTCTTTGATATTCTTGTAGAAAAGTTCTATTTCGTGATCGGGTTTTTCCGCCGTGGGAGCATACACTTGTATGATATTTATGTGTTTCGGGTACGATTTTATTTGTATTAGGGCAATTCGGTCTGATATAGGTACAAACTTTTTAACCGCTGTTCTACATTTTTTATCTGCTATTATTCCGAAACCGTTGTAATGTTGCGGATCGTTATTACTCACGTAATACATTGTGCTGTCGTCGATGTCTATTTGGTTCATTCCAGGCCATCTGACTTCGCTCACACCTAGAATATTTATGTTCATTCTCTTCATTTCTCTAACAATGTTATATGCCTTTCCTGGTCTAAATAAAAATTTTGCATTCCATGTTCCCATTCTTATTGTATTTTTGTTTTATTTTTCCACTTTCGGGTGGTGCTTGGCTTTCTTCGTGGGGATTCTTAGCACCCCTTGACCATCCAACGTCTGGCACGGACTAGAGGCCGAGATATGAATTTGACTTGCCATAATTGTTTTCTTGGGATGTCTATGTGAACCTTTAATGTAGTGGTTTCCCCTTGCCTTGACTACCGTTGACTGTATAAGTATAGTTCTTCCGTCTTTTGAGATGTCTTCTCAAGGACAAATGAATGCCCTTTGTCAGTTTTGGTCCGCCCTGTGTATTTGATTTCCCCAGTACCACCCATATCTGGGAAGCGTTCCCCTATCCGCCACCTGGGGAGGCGCCCGCTAGAGGATCTGACAACCCCAACGGGTTAAGGTTAGGTTAGGTAAATAAGGATATTTTATTCAACTATGGCTAGTATATAAAAAACTACTTTCAATCAACTATTTCCACAGAAAATTCATAAAAAGTCACTAATTAACAGTTAACTGGTTTTAACGTAGGCAGGCGGAGATAAAATGATACCAGTTATAACACAAATGACAAGCGAAGGTTAGCAAACGGGAGTTGCTGGCTAAAACGGATTCAACGGAATACGGTAGTTACCGGATACCAGGTATGAGAAACAAGACCATAGATAAATTTATAGTGCAAAATTATAGAAATGATATAAGCAGAATTTGGCTAGTTACTTCTCCATGGACTTATTTACTTACGTGAATACGATCAGGATTGTCTGCTGCGGAATTAATTCTGTTGAGCACATCTGCTGCAGTGGAGGAGACGGAATGGAGTCAATCTGGACGATGTTCTCAGATCCTTAGTAAAGTGAAAGCTTCACTATAGGAGAGGGAGTAGTCGTCAGACAGATGCGCTGCTGGTTGATGACGCATTACGGACTTTTGCAAAAATTGTGCAGTTCAGGAGCGGACACTTCTGCTGTCGATGAGTGGCTCTGGCTAACTAAAATGCTGGACGACTTCAACTGTTTCCTTCACTATTGCAAGAGGTGCTACAATGAATAATTTAACACTTATTCTAGCAGCAATAAAGTAAAAGCAAAATTATACAGAGGGTATAAAAGTAAAAATTCATATCCTAGGCAGATTTCCATGACGAAAATTACTTCGCTATAATAAATGACATAACATCAGTAATTAGTTGTGAACATCTACTTTTTGCAGATGATCTCAAAATTTTTACGAATATAAATAGTCTCAGTGACTGTATTTACTTACAAAGAGAAATAGACAAAGTTTCTATGTGGTGTTCCAACAACTTTCTTAAATTAAACGTCTCCAAATGCAAAATCGTTACTTTTACTCGTAGGCACAATTCTATACAATTTGACTACAACATAAACAATTTTCCACTCCAGCGTTGTTCGGAATTCAAAGATCTCGGTGTGATTTTCGACTGTAAACTTAGTTTTTCAAGCCATATTAATCAGATGACAAAGTCAGCTTCTAAGTTGCTCGGGTTCTCTGTCAGAAACTGGAGCTGTTTCTCTAGCGTTGAAAGTTTGAAAATATTATATTTTACATACATTAGATCCAAGCTGTAATATGCCGCTCTCATATGGTCTCCCATATACCAAAATTTGATTTTATTAACTGAATCTGTCCACAGAAAATTTGTAAAGTTCATGTTTTTTAAAACTAATGGTTTTTTTCCACAGCGAGGCACCGATAATAACCTTCTGTTAGATATGTTTAATATGATTTCACTTAGTGAAAGAAGGAACTGCGCTACTCTTTCATTTCTAGTTAACAACAATATCGATTGTTCATCCCTTGTTAATAAGCTTTGCTTTTTGGTCCCTCGATTGCATTCTCGTGATAGTAATTATTTTTATACCCCCTTTAGTTGTACCAACCTTATATGTAAATCACCAATGTTTAAAATGTGTAAGGTATTCAATTCAATCTCCGGTCTTTGTGATATTAATCACAACAATTTATATAGTATAATTGACTTATATCTAAGAAGCAACTCATAATATATGTAAACCTACCCTGATCCTATGTTTATTACCTTATTTATTTATTTATATACCCTTACTGCCTCATGTACGGCTTACTGCATTTTAAAAGCCACCTATTTAGATTTTTGTTATCTCCAATGCATAGAATGTACAATATTAGGGTCCAGTTCGTCATATAATTTGGAAATTCTATTTTTATTATTTCACAATGTGATCACTTGTATATTTTAATGTTTTTCTCATATTTTTTTTACGCATACTTACTATTCCATAATTTTAGGCTTACTCTGTATTTGAATATTTTCTCATATTTTTGTAATTCATATTCTCATGTTCTCTGTAACAATTCTATGTTTCCTGTAATTGGGTATTTACCTGTTGGAAATAAATGCATTATTTATTTATTTATTTATTTATTTAATAGTACCACATATACATATTATGAAGTATCAGATTTTACATTACAATCTTTTTGGAGGCATAGTCGGGTAAAATTGCGGTGTGGAGTATACGACAATTTATATTATGACTATTATTATTAGGTAGACATAAATTATATGGATATTACCGTATCACAATAGCTTAGCATCAATTATTATTATCATCAAATATTTAGAAAATAAATTGCGTGCGCGTAATATTATGTTCGTAGGTAAACTCGCATTTTCTCTGGTTATTATTTATAGTTTTATGAATGTACTCAGTGTATGCTACCAATAAATAAGTAAATAAAATACAAATTAATACGTTCCGTTCTTATTCAGATGAAGTTAATAATAAAAATTGTGATTTATAATTTAAGAGCACCATTTTAGAAAAATTTATTTTTAATTTACGAAATATCAAATAACCAATAAATAATATAAAACGTATATTGTTATATTTACATATAATTAAAATTTCATGTCGACCACTATGATCTAAATTATATGTTGCCTTTAGCTTAGTTATTTAGGTGTTTAATACTTACATTTCTTCTGTTTCTTCTTCTATGTTTCTTTCTCTTTAGTTAATAATGTCATAAAAATTCCATTCTTTGATCGGCAAACTTTTGACAGCACTTATAGTTTCAAAATTTCAGCTCATGTAACTCTTACCAAAGGCTGTCATTATTATACCACAAGGCACGATAAAAACTTATTTGTACCGGAAACCTTATCTCGAACACATAATTATCGAGATATTTTATATTTGTACTTCAAAAACAATTTCTGTCCCACTATCAGAACCATTTACTATTATCGCAATAGATGACGAGTTTGAAATGTATAATATTTGTGAACAAAAAACAACAAGACTCACCTCGCACTGATAACGTAATTACTATGCACCGATCATATGAATATTGAAGAAAGTCAATTTCTAAATTATGTCGCGAAGATATTTTTCACAATGAATATAATGAATTAACTATCACGTATGAAGTCGAGTACGATATTAAAAACCTATGACGAAGTACCTATTCGTACCAAATCACATAGGTCCCCTCATGTATACAAACAAACCCAAAGTAGAAAGCCAAAATTAAAAAAAATTCTCAACGATAGCATTAATAGACCCATTTGACAGTGGATAATACAAGAAAATATGTAGAAATTTTAGGACATATCATAACATCAGAAGGCAGAAAACTAAACCCAAACAAAGGGTGAAAAAATAGCCTTTGAAAGCCTTTGAAAAATATAAACTGATTCTAACGAACAGTCCTATATTATAATATCCTGATTTCGAGAAACCTTTCAATTTAACGATGGTTGTGTCAAATATCGCAATTGGCGCAGCATTTCGCAAAGCTCAATTTACAAAGACTTGACAATTGCCTGCGCCTCACGTACTTTGAACCCAGCAGACTCCAGACAAAATTACTCCACCATCGAAGGGTTTGTGTGTTGTGTTTATCATAGACTACCAAATATTTCAGGTCATACCTTTCCTGACGTAAATTTAACATAATAGACCATAAACCACTCCAGTGTTTATTTAACTTGAAAGAACCAAATTTAAAACTTGTAAGGTGGCGTTTCAATCTCGAGGTATATGAATGCGAAATACACTAACTATAAGAAAGATAAGCACAATACAAATGCAGATGCATTATAATTTTTCCAAACTTAGACTACTCTTAATCAAATCTACAAACATAAGAATACAGAAAATGCTATTAAATTTTTGAAAGAAGTCGCTCTTAGATCTGAATCAACCATGTCAATAATACACAATACTCATCTCATGAAAATCTTAGCATGTCCTATTTCAGAGCAACCTCTCAATTAGTATGGTAACCAAGTAGTATTCTTCCTAAGCCAAGGCGCTGCAAATCCCTCCGTTAGAAAAACTGAACTGTTTTAAGATATAAAACCGAACAGTCGATTATATATTACTAAGATAAACAAGGACGAACATCTATCCGGAGCATTTCCATCGGAGATGGACACGCTCCCCTATATATTAAAATCCATCAAGTGCGAGCTACTTCCTTTTTGCCAACTCATGTATGTATATTCTCTTTCTTGCGGCAGAGCCCGGACTCGAGAGTGGGACGGGGGGATGCGGGCGGTCGAACTACATTCCAAGTTCGCATTGGCGACGCGCGGATTTACTGGTAAATATTTTTAATTAGCTTAATAATGTCAGCTATCTCTCTTTTTATAATTTTCATTTGACAGAACACAGAGGTTATCATAGCCGCCGTCCGCCGTCGACGGCGAACCGCCGAATGCAAAATGTCAAATTTTGAACGCTCCTGGCGGCTCGAAATTTCGATTCGGACCGTCGAATTTACGATCTGCTTTCATTGCCAATCTCGGTCTTTCCGTATTGACATCGTACGGCCGTCGGCGAAGAGTTTTTCGCCAGATGTGAGCGTTTAAAGATTGCGTGTTTTGCGTTTCTCTGCGACTCTGGCGCGAAACGTACATTTTCAGCTTTCATCGAATAGCTGTTGAACCGGTGCAGTTATCGCAAAAATAAAAACTCCCAAAGGAAAAGTCTACAGATTTGTCGTTCTAAAACTTCCAACGAAATATTTTTTCGAGTACCCGTTCGGCAGTTACGGCTGTTTGAAGATGTCCTTGCAAAATCGCCCGAAAACGTTGCATTTTGCTTAAAAGCCGAATATCTCGCCAAATAGACCGTTTCCGGCCAAAATGTTTATACCTAACGAAAATATAGCGAAATAAATTATCTACGGCTATGCAGAGTTTCATTCTCTACTATAAATATTAAGAAAGTTGTGGCCTTTAGAAAATGCGACTTTACAGTAAAACCGGACATTTTGTCGTCGTCAAATATTTTTTTTCTTAATTTCATGATGTACGTGAAATATTTTGTCAAGGTGACACGGTGGTCGGGCGGTTACAGTCGACGCGACGCGTTCAAACTCCGGTTGTTGAACTGCATGAAAGGGCTAAAGTCCCTTTCATGCGAGAATACGTAAATGAAACATCGGAAAAATTCTTTACACTAAAAATTCAACAATCGGAGCTGACTAGAGACATCACTAAGAGACGCAGACATAACGACCCCCCTCACGCACACAGACTTCTTCACCAGAACCTACCGATTTACGATACCAGAGACTGACGTAGGATGCACCTTACAAAAAACATCGACGGACACACATACCCTCCCTCCCCTCCTATATCCTTGTAAATAGTGTAAATAAATAGAGTTTTTTTTTTTGATATATTTTTTAGAATATCTTATAATTTTTTTATATGTACATAGTTTTTCTTGACCAGATTTTTTTTTATTTTTTATAACCACAAATGTAAAGCAGGTTTTTTATTATTTTTCTTGCATCAACTACAAATAAAAATAAAACAAACATAATTATATCTTAAAAAAATTTTCAACTGCTCTGCAGTATAAACACACAAAAATAATACGAAACCATTTCATGGGAAGTATTACAAATTATAATAGAAATCAAAATTCAGGGAGCGTGTCATTGCTGGCATCCATCGGCCAACCTGTTCTGAAAGATGAATATCTTTAACAGATTAGGGACCCTAGTTATTATACACACGGCTTATAACAATTTAGCTTGGGGAAAATGACATAAATGAAATGTAATGTAAATATATAACAACATAAAAATCTTTTAATTGGTAATTGGTTCAACGCGGTAGGTCCTCGGTTCCATCCTCGCACACAGCTACTTTTTTTTGCCGTACGTCTAAAATTTTGTCTGTATAATGATTTAAAAAATATTTTAGGTGATGTACCGTTTTTGAGAAGATTAACTGTGATTGACCGATTTCATATCCATTCTACAGACTGTAGGCCAAACGGCAAATTTACACAAGGGAGTAGAAAAAAAATTAAATAGGTATTCCTGATTTTTCATTACATTTTCTGAATATTTCTTTCATGAATTCGTACCTCGAACGATTCGAGGAATGTCGTTTATTTTATAACGTATATACGAACTTAAAATATATGTTTGGTTACAGATAGTTTCTCATCATTTTCTCTCAAACAGACTAAAATTTGTGTCTGTCGGTCTGTAACTTTTTTTATTGTACGCATGTTTACTCTGAAATCGTTTATTATACTGACTTGAAATTTGGGAGACTTATGTATTATAACGAGATCTGCAACTAGATAATATTTTGATCCAATTCCGTTGAAGGGTTCGAGGGTAAATGGTAATTAGGCAAATCAAGCAGATAACAGTCCATAAAATTACAATTTAAGGCATTTACTAAAAGCCAAGGTCTAAAAATTCTTTTTTCAACAGCGTAAAAGTAAAAAAATTAAAATGTGATTTAGTGTGTATACAAGGACGAAATATCTAAAAAAAAAATTTTGACGTTACCTTCCCCCTCTACCACCCCCCCATTATTGCCATCAGCCTATTATTAAAGGGAGAAAAGAAAGTAAATTAAGACTTACTGTGTATAATACGAGAGCGAAGGGAAAAATACGTGGGGGAGGTGTTTTAGTAGCTGTTCATAGAAAATTTAGTGCTCATGTTATTACCTATGATTATGGTATCACTCGGAAAAGATTTGAGGAGTTGTGGCTAATGATCAACCTGGAAAAACATAAACTGATTTTATGTCTAGTGTACCTTCCACCCCAGTCTTGTCAAGAGAGTTATCAGCTGCATTATGAGACTGCCCAGCATATGGCCTCAGAATATAGTGATTCGTTGATGTGTATAGTAGGTGATTATAATTTACCTGGCATTACCTGGAGCAATGACTATCTTGGCTTTTCTACATCAGGTCATAACCCGGCTGCGGAATATTTAATAGAATCATTTTCATATCTAAATTTGTTTCAACATAATTATATTGCCAACACTAATAATGTTATATTAGATCTAGTTTTTTCTACCAGCTCAGAAAGTATTATAACGTGTGCATATGAAGCTCTAGTTAAATGTGACAGACATCACCCTACATTTTACGTTAACGTTCTTTGTGATATTCCATATCAAAGTTTGGATTATGTGGAATTTGTTTATAACTTTAAAAACGGATGCTGTTGATATATTTTATTCATTTCTGTATCAGTGCATTGATCTTTTTGTTCCCAGAGTTAAACTAAATAGTAAGTTTAAGTTCCCCATATGGTTTGATGCAAACCTAAAACAAAATAGACAGTTCATATTATCAAAATCTCAAGATGATTACGTAATTTTTAGTCAATTAAAGTCAATTGTGCAAGGAAAAATCTGAAACTTGCTACAGAAATTATAACAGTAAGGTTGAAAATAGTATTATATCTGATCCAAGAGTCTCCTGGGATTATATGTGTACAAAATATAATGAAGATAATATTTCTAAGTCAATGTACTACTATGATGAAATAGCGTCTGATGGAGAATCAATTGCAAATTTATTTGCAAAACACTTCTCTTCAGTTTATAATGACCCTTTAGATAGTGCTTTCAGTTAATCCTGTAGATTACAGTTTTTCGTCTATTAATATTAATTGGTTGTACATAAGAATTACAGAGGTATTGGAGAAATTAAACAGTATCGATGTTAAAAAGGGCCCTGGACCTGATGACATAACACCTTATTTTTTAAAAAGTTGTGCCCTTGCTCTCGCTAAGCCACTATGGATTGTGTTCAACAAATCCCTTTCTTCTGGTTCATTTCCGGATATTTGTAAAAGATCTGCTGGTGACAAAGAATTAAATTATAGACCAATAACCAAAATATCTCATATTCCTAAAATCTTTGAGTCATTAGTTAATGATTATTTAAAAACACAATTAAAAAATATTATCAGTTCAAAACAACATGGTTTTCTAAAGGACGTTCGATCACCACTAATTTATTGTTAACTGTGTAGATGCAATTTATACAGACTTCTCTAAGGCATTTGACAAAGTAGATCATGTGCTCTTAATAAATATACTTTTACAATATATTAGTGGTAACTTACTATTATGGCTCCAATCTTATTTCAATAATAGGACCTAAAGCGTGAAAATCAAAAATTTTCTTTCCATTGCAATAAAAGTCACTTCTGGGGTACCGCAAGGGGCCCACTTAGCACCGTTGCTGTTTAATTTGTTCATCAACGATGTTGAAAAATGTTTTGTGCATAGTTCTGTGTTACTATATGCTGACGACTTGAAGATCTTTCTGGAAATAAAGGACAATCTATCCTCGTCGAAACTTCAAGAAGACCTTGAGCGCTTGGATTTCTGGTGCCTTCAGAAAAACATGATGTTAAATACTGGTAAATGTAAACATATACAATTTAGTAAATGAATCAGTAATTCACCCAGCATTTATTCTATTAGAAATACCACTATTGAACGTGTTAACTTTGATGATAAACTTGATTTTCATTACCATATATAATATATTTGCAATACAGCATTGAAGACTCTTGGTTTTATTAAAAGAAGTACAAAAGATTTCTCCAACATTTGTGCTATTAAAACCCTATATATTAGCTTTGTTTAGAAAACTGTAGCTGTGTATGGTCACACTATTTAACTTATATAACTTATATAAATAAACTAGAAAGAGTTCAAAATCGTTTTTTACGATACATTTCTTTTAAGATGAATATACCTAGTAACTGTACAGTATGACCGTATATTAACACCATTAAATATCCAGACTCTTCATAAACGTAGGTATATCGCTGATGTAATCCTTGACTATAAACTATGCGTCAATTCAATTGACTGCCAGATCTGTTATCGTTGATAAACTTTCATGCTCCTCAGAGACAATTTCGGATTACCTATAGCTTTGGCCTGGAATATCACAGGACCCTGTATGGGGTAAATAATCCCATAAACAGAATGATGTTTAACTGTAACAGAATTAATATGGACTTTTTTATTGTTAGTCTCACTGTTCTTAAAAAATATTTGTACAATTACTAATGTGATGTAACTTTTTTACTATATGTATTAGATTAGATTTAATGTCTGTTTTATTGCCTTTTTTATGTTGCTTATTTTGTATGTTTGTATTTTTGGGGTATCCCGTGTGTGTACGAGAACCATGTGCCTCTAAAATTTAGTTTGGCATTTGTTACCCCCTCTGTCACCCCCACCCTATTGTTTAAGGGAATTAAAAATTAAATTGGGATTCAGTGTGTATACGGGAATCAACGACCTCTGCAATTTTTTGACATTAGCCACATGGAAAAGTGAAAAATGGAATAGTGAAAAATAGAAGTGAAAAATAAAAAACTGAAAAATAAAGTACCGAAAAATGAAAAACTGAAAAATGAAAACTAAAAACTGAAAATGAAATACTGAAAAATATAAAACAATGGAAAACTGAAAAAAAAATGAGAAATAAAAATTCCGAGGACCGATCTTAGAATATTGACCATAATTCGAGGACCTAGACGCCAAAGGCGGCTAGTTAAACGTAATAAAAAATTACTTTGAGCCAAAAGGACAAATGCACCATTTTTCCGAAATAAGTTCTCAGAAATAATTGTAATAAATGATCAAAAATTTCATTAAAAATTCTGCACTTAAACTAATAAAATGCAACTTAATGTATATAGAAAATGTAGACGAACGCAACGAAAAAAGTAAACATCGTCATGAAAGAAGCCACAAAGATATAACAGAAACAAAAAATGCATTGCAAAAAACGTATTATTGACCGAATTTAGCAGGCGATGCAACCAATTACATAAATACTTGTCACATATGTCAAATAGTTAAATATGAAAGAGATCTCAACGTTATAAAATTTAAACCAACGTCACAAGGTCTCAAACTAGTCATATCTATACTGATACGTTTCAAGTAAAGAAAAATATTTGGACAAGCATACTCAACCCAAATTAACTCACTTGATGTTTTAGACAGTCTTTTAAAACTTTATTCCACATTTTGGAATACGCCATAAAATAACATGTGCTCAACGGTTAGAGTTTAAGAGTAATCTTTTTAAAAATATCTGTTCTAAACATAACATATTAATACATTATAGCACCGCTAAAAATTCCAATAGTAATAGTCCAGGTGGACGATTTTACTCAACCTTACTAGATAAATTAAGATTCTTACAATTGATTGACGCAAAAACAGATTTCAAAACTCAAATATGCAATCACAATTTATAACAACTCTATTGACTAACCACATTTACACCATTCTTAACAATAGAAGCTAACGTTGAGCAAATTGACCCATTTGTTATAACGGATAGTTGAATAATGGAAACATATATTGACATACACACACAAAATGTGCAATCTATACATGAATTTGTTAACACAATGCTAAAGCGAAAGAAATAAAATAAATGAAAACCGAAATAAACCGCCAAAAATTGACATTAATAAAAGTACATATATAACAACTCAAAAGAAAAATAAAACCGAAATCTACAACAAATATAAAAGTTGTAACACAAAAAAATGGTTATCATAAATCAAAAGTCAAGCCACAACGGCAAGTTATATCAAATAATATTATGGTAGATGCTGCAAGCAATAAAGATCCTATTCCTGATCCCAGCAATTAACGGATATGAAGCAAAACTATAATTAATCCTATACTACCACTTCCCCTAGGAAAAGCTTGTTCAACTAATAACCACCATATATTTAATTTTTTAACATTAATCAACTAGAGAAAATAGTTCTAATCTAAAAGATTACATTAATAAAAATCTTCCATATGTTCGTGATTCATCCTTTAATTTGACTTTGTTAATCATGTTGAATATTCAATGGCCGAAACAAATAATAAACTAACATCAAATCGAATTATAGGAAAAAGCGAGAATTTCTTAACATAGTTGGCAAAGCATATAAATGGCTTTTTGGCACCATAGACATTTCAGACGTCGAACGCTATGAAAACGCCAATAACAACATTAGACAGAAATCAAAAAACTCTATAACACGACATGATGAGTTAACTCATGTTAATCAAATTATTGACACAAAAATATAACGACTCTTAATAACAATATTAATCAAAAACGAGAATATAACAAAAAATTGTTTACAAGTTATATCCCGCGAAATAGAAGCAATACATATACTCTTATAACATTTTCAGCACACAGTTGAGCCGTTGATATTAACCTGCAGAGACTTGATTGCATTATTAGACAACATAGAAAACACAATACTTTTGATAAGTTGCACAATCTATATACAAGTATAGTATAAGTCGAAACAATGCAAATATTTGCAGCAAAAATCATAAAACTCTATGGTAAGTCTAAATTATCAAACTTCAAAAATATTCAATTCTTTTATGAACAACTGGCATTCACTCAAATATCCTATCGGGACAACATAATATTTTCCATACATCTTTCATTATAGTAAATACTACTACTACTTATGATCTATTTCACTTATACCCTATTCCTAACAAAAATGGTATACTGATTCCTAAGAAATCTTATCTCCTAAAAAATTCAACTCATCTTATTTACGAAGACATAGGTATAATGTCCTAGGATAGAAAATACCTGCATCTACCATACCAATCAACTTTCAACGAAAGTCGACTGCCTTTCATAATATTAGAAAATTAACATGTCTTAATGGAATAAAAAATGCATGTTCAAGAACTAGGAGTTGAGCAGTAAGCTCAAAAATAAATAATTTAAGTAGCCCTTGCTCTCGCCTAACTTTAGAATTCAAACACTTCTACCGATGCTGTGTCTACCACTTAAAAGAACAGTTTATGAACGTTGTAAAATGTATTTAAAAAATGTCCATCATTTCCATTGTATATAGAGGAGTCACTAATCCGCTGCTTTTCTTTAAGAAATTGTCTATCTCGCAAGAGGTACACCTCTTAATAAGTTCCTTGAGCGATTTGATTTGCAAAGTTTCCTCATTAGAGTCGCATTGCATTCGGTTATATTATTCATTAAATGAATCCATTATAGGATAAATGTGACTCAATTATTGCAAAGTTAAATATCGAGTCTCCAGAGTTCATCATATCATTCAAATCAAATGTTAAATAATTACTTAAATATTGAATATAATTTGGATATTATATTTTACAGTCTTGATAAAGTCTAAAAACGCTTCATGTAACGTGTCGCCTACGTAACGTCCCTTTTATTCATTGTCATGTATTTGTACAGTTTGTTACTGATTTTCTGCATGACTGTTGTTATATTTTTACCGTAATAATACCGTAATACCGTAATTTTTTTTGGGTTGAAATTTGAGCAAAAAAAAGTTGCCTAGCGAAGTGGTTTCGATTCCCGCAAGGCGAAACAATTTTTCATTAAAAAAATTGCCCCAAGAGTGGTTCGGAGTCCACATTAAACTCTAGGGCCTCGTCTCTCTTTGCCTAGCACAAGATCCTTGAGATCTTCCAGGGGGTTACTTCGGTAACTTGAGAGGCGGTTAAGAAAACATTTAAAACATAACTTTTTAGTGGGGAGCGAGCGTAGGTGCGTTTTTACTATGTACATACTTCGATATGCGATGTAATGCAACGTTAGGCGTGGTTAGTAGTTTGATGGGTGACCGTTCCAACTGTTGTAGTATATTCCCCATACTACCAAAATGGCCGACCAAAAAATAACCAAAATTTGCCAAATAAACCGTTTGTCAAGGTCAACTTGGTAAACACCAAAAAAAGTCCTTAAGACACCTACCACATCAAAAAACTACCGTCTATAAATAAAAAATCTGAGAAATTTCAAGTATCCTCAATAATTCACCGACATTCATATTCTATCATTAAATTAGTCAAAACACCCAATTCCGTCAAATTAACAACACAACTTTACAAAGACACCCCTCAAAAAATACAGCCCCCTCAACATTTCAAATCACTTTCAATTTACTCCCCAAACTTCAATCTATCATAATTTAGTTCACTTCCCAAAACCTTCTACGAGCCCCCTTCTCTTAATTTTCGCGTCAAATTCAATTTCCATAAAATCTTGAAACACTTTTTAATTATCTCCCCGAGCCGCCATAAAACAATCTTCTCAAAATCAAGACCAGTTTACGTGTTCCCCATGAGTCATATCCGCAGTTATGTTGAATATTTCCACAACCAATTTAGATTCCGCTGACATTTTCATATCAGAATATTACATTTTTCATAGCCGATTAACAGTATAATTTTCAATTAGAAATTAAAAACTTTAAGCAACTATTGCACAACACAATAATAGCCCAAATGAATGTCCGGTACCTTTTAATTCTCATCCAGCTCTCGGCTACAACGTGCCCCGTCATTTGTTTAAAAGAAGGGGCGTGCCAAGCTCCCGGCAAGTTGTGTTCCCGGTGTATTTACGAATAAGTTCTTACTACCCGCGTTACCCTTTGGTCGCCACAGAGCCTAAACCTAAAGTTGTGTTTTCCGGCGTATCTAACGAAACCTAAAGTTGTACCCGCGTCCTCTTCCTAGGCAGCCCCTAGTAAAAAATCGGTTTTTATATTTTTTTATTCAGCCTCAGTGCTACATTTTAAATCGCCCTCGCGGCCCCAGTTTTTAGTGAAATAAAATAGTCTTCGTGACCCTAGTTTGTAAGTGAATTATCTCAGATCCAAATAAATTAAAACGAAACCCGCACCGTTTAGGGCAAAATTCTAAGTGTCAATACGTTACCTGAAAAGAAAATTGTTTAATTTAAATAATATAAATATTCAACTCTGTGCTTTTCGCATAAATAAAAAGTTTGTTAATCTCGTGTTCTAAATACAGTGTTATTATTAGAAAAAAAATACCTACATGGTACGTAGGCCCTACCCGAGAAACAAAAAAGTGAAAAAATCAGAGAAAGCTTATACAGGGTGAAGTTTTAGACCCTTACAATAAATAAAAAGCATACTTACGCTTTGAAACTTATACAGGGTGTACCTATTGGCCGAATCCTTCCGCTTAAGGATATACCACCCCGACCTCACATTTAAAGAAATTAAGTGCACCAGTGGCCTCTGGGAGTCTCAGTCGAAGCTAGCCAGCCAAAATACTTTTCTTTTCTCAACAGCAGAGGCACCTGCGTGTTCACAACGAAGACCTCGTCCTCGCCTCACACATCTTCCAGCGGCTTGTATATCAGTGTATGCGCGGAAGCTATACAACCTTAGGCGAGGGTTGTATAGGAGATATACCATCCTTCGGAGAGGATGTAAAGCCTTCGGTCCCTTGTCTATTAAATGTTAGGCAAGTAAAAGCTCCCTACTCTTCTTAAGGGAAGAGGTTCCGCAAAATTCCTGGTTGGGGGTAGCTCGTCTACAGGCGTCGGTGTTAGGCCTCAGTAGCGGAAATAGGCCGGCGTTAAATAAATGTATAAAAAAACTTTTTTGTGCGCACATTTACCCTGGAATCGTTTATGATGTTGACTTGAAATTTGGATGTATTATAATGAGATCTGGAACTAGATTATATTGTGATCTAATTCCGTTCAAGGGTTCGGGGGGGGGGTAAATGGGGTAAATAAGGGTAAATAGGCAAAGCAAGTAGGAAATAGTCCATAAAATTGTAATTTAGGGCATGTACGAAAAGTTAAAGTCTCAACATTTTTTTGGCATCAGCCACCCCCCACTGTCACCCCCCAATACCACTCCCACACTATTATGAAAGAAAAAAAAATGAAAATGTGATTTTGTGTGTATACAAGAACAAAATGTCTCAACAATTTCTTTTGGCGTTAGCCACCCCTTCTACCACCCCCATTGCGACCTTCACCCTATTATTAAAGGAAGTAAAAAATTAAATTGGGGTTTTGTGTGTACGAAAACCAAGGGCTTCTAAAATTTATTTTGCCGTTACCGACCCCTCTACCACCCTCATTGCCACACCCACCTTATTATTAAAGGGAATAAAAAATTAAATTAGGATTTAGAGTGTATACCAGAACCAAGAAGGGCCTCTAAAAAATTTTTGGCATTAACCACCCCTTCTACGACCCCCCCACCGTATTATTAAAGCGAGTAAAATATTACATTAGAATTTAGTGTGTATAAGACTTGGATACAACATCTGGATGTGGAAGTAGTGATTCCTTGAAGTTTTTACTATAATGTTATATTAAACTAGGGTACTTATCCCGTAACTGGGCACTTGTCCGTTGGATATTTTACAGTTATAAATAAATAAAAAATAAGTAAATAAACTTCGTATTAAAATTTCTCTTGTGATTTCATTTAAGAATTGCAAATTCATCCTCGTAACAGACACTTTGTTTAAGTTCCAATCGTGCTATGCAACATTATAAATAAAATTTATTTCGAATTATAATGCAACTTACTGTAATAGTTTTCGAAGAGAATAACAGAAAATTTGATTTTTGTTGCACTTTTTGCAACAGGAAACAACGAAAACCCTATTTTCCTTATAGCTAGCCAAAATGATGATGAAACTGTGAGTTTCATGTTAATTCCTAAAGGAAACAACGATCACTCGATTTTCATTGTTTAGTACGGGCCGGTTTATCAAATACAAATTGTCGAAAAGAACGTTTATCGGGCATACAATCGTATTTCTCTAATGGATAGATTGACAGTTGTATCTGTTTATACTTATTATTCCTAATCTTATTCCTTATTCTATTCCATAAAGCAGTGTTTTCCAGTATTAGGCTTTCTTCTTTTCCAATTCATTGTTGTAGGATGGATGCTAAGCAATGAAATACCTTATGAAGTATTAGTTATAATTGTGACAGTCACTAGAAATAAAAAACTGATAGTACAATCACGGAACAGTATTCTAGTATTCTCAGTTTTCTAGTATGAAAACCTAAAGAAACAGCTTCTTGGTATTGGACAAAATATACGTCTTCATCATCATCACTATTTATGAGTACATGAATTAAAAGAAAATTCACAATTTATAAAACAGAATATAAGAATCGATTTAGAGAGTTCTCTAACATATTATTAAATTTTATTTAAATTTTGCAAGTTAATAAAAATAAGACATTTGTCGTCATCAATCAAATCTAGGAATCAAATTTTAAATATTTATTTACCCTTATTACCGACATTTATTTGTCTATGTCTGACAGATTAGGATGTCTTTAATAAATCATGCTTATGTCAACCTGAACAGATAACATTATGAATTGATAAACCGAGCCAATGCTTATTATACTCTCAAATATTTTCTCGATCACAAAGCATCTGTTTAAGTAAGATTTCATAGAAAGGAAAATTTTCATGATATTTGCTCGGGTCCAATTTTGTTGATTTTTGGAGGATTCTACAATAATAGCACCTGTTGCTCCACTTTTATACGTGCCACTTTGCATTTCTCATATTATATTTCTAGACTCACTGTACATATTATGTCGTGATAAGATTTTAATCAGACCTCTGCACAACTGTAGTTAAGAAAATATTTTAACTGTTGTTTTCGATGTTATATAATCTAACTAGTGTTTCTTTATTTAAAAATATGCTTACGTTGTTATATCTACTCAATTTGATTTATATCAATTTTATATAAAACGCTCCGCGAGATATCACTCGAAGTTAATGGATGGTTGCAAAATTTCGCAGTCAATGCATCGGCTAAACGATTCACTGCGCTGAATTGGTTGTATAATATTGCAGCTATAAATGTTACAAAGTGGGCTACTATAATTAGTCATTACTGCAATAAAGTAATGTAATAAATATATAGTTCAAATCACGAATTTCGTCGTTCACGTCATCATTCTTTAATTTTCGAACCAAACCAATTCAAGGTCACACAGTATGGTACGCATAAACGTATCAACGTTCGCAAAAGACAAGTATTTGTAATGAAAATAGATGGATAATAACAGCATACAATACAATAAATTGCTGCCGCATTTAATTTTTAATGAATTTTTTGCAAAGGCAAAAGGGGACCTCTGTTACGTTTTCCTGATCTCATTTCATTACCGTGTCTCCGGCTACTGCATTCAGTCTTTGCCGGGCATTTTTAGATTAATTTCTTTACAAACTGTGAAACTAAAGCACTCACAAATTATTTACCTAATTACAAGAAACTTAAAATTTCACAGTAAGAAACACTAAAAACATAAAATACAAAAAGAAATGGACAATCAATAAATTTAATACATGCATTCACTACACGCTACTGAATTGACAGAATGCTGAGAGCTGGTTGCGAACTACAACTAGCGGTTGTATTATTCAATTTTAAATTTCGTTACGCTTGGAACTTCTGTCGTAGTCTCGGCAGACGTGATTGTCTGTTATTTACATCCTCTGTGCTTTGTAATTATAAAGATAGAAAAATCTTATGTCTTTGATAAGTACATAAATTGACTACTTTTGTTGATATGTAATAATAAGTATGTGAATTTTTGCTTTATTATTTTAGGGCTAATAATTAGTACCCGACTCTATTTCCTGGGATACCGCACTATAAAATATCACGAAAGGCCATTTTTACCTTGCAATAATCATTAATCACTATTTATTTAAACTTTATTCTTGGAATGTTTCAGCCATAAGTCAGTTTAGGAATTTTATAAGTTGTAATTTTGTGATTATAATGTTCTATTTTTCAATATTTATTCATTTTGGCCGTAAGTTGACTGATTGGTTCATATTTTCTGATTACGTATGAAGAACAAAGGCAATAATTTTGATTTTGCATGCGTCGCAGATTAGCAGAAATTAAACTGGATCCTTACGCTCAAATGAAATTGAACATACATTTTATATATAACCAAAATATTTGCAATTTTAATAAGATCATAATATTTTCATTTGCTCTGAATATATTAAATGAGAGGCCATTCGAAAGGTTGGAAATTTATTAAAATAAAAATGAACCGCTTTCAAGAAAGTGTCTAAAAATTATGAAATAAAATTTAATGCAGTCGTCCGGTTAACTGGTTTTTGTTATTGAAGCCGATGGAAACGAATAACGAATCCAAAGCACTTTTAGTATTGACTTATTATTTAATTGTACAATAATATTAATTTAGTTATTGTCCTTTTAATCCAAGCGAATAAAGGTTCACTAAAAATAAGATTTGTGTTGATTTGATTGATTTGATAACACCCGCGGGCATTGCTGCTACTCCCGAAAAACACACATCTGAGCCAGCCTTATCTACGCGGGGTTGGACTGTGGCCAGCAACGAAAGTCACATGTCACTTGGTATGATGATAGGGGATGGAAAATGCAGGTGTTTGCGAGACGCTGCCGCATTGTGTCGTGACAGAGAGTGTTTATGGTACTCTTTTTGTATTTCTGTTTTTAGAGTTGTTCTTTTGAGTAAGCTACTTCCTCTGTTTCTGATCTCGGTAGTACATAGATCATTGTCATTTCATTATGGCATTTCTTCCTGTTTTATTGCTGTTCAGCCCCTGTGTACTTGGTCTTTTTCTAGTAGGATCATGATTCCCTCAGTTGTTACTATTCATGCGTAACATCATTTTATTTCTAGTTTGTTGTTGTTCAGTGTCAACATCTTCCTCAATAGATGAGTTAAGTCTGTTTTTCAACTTTTTCCTCAGTATTTACGCAGTATTTTTTTTATAATTTTATAGCTACTGTTCTCCTCCGATTTATATACGTTTTTTATCGTTCCTTCAGACTTATCGTTTTTTGTAATCAGTTGAAGTATTTGTATTTATGTTCGGTTGCATAGGTAGAAGTCTGACTCCATCCATTTTTCGTTGATAATTTCTACGGCAAACTACTTAGCCTTTCTCTTCCAGGTGCAATATTTTTTTCAGCTTTAACAATAATTATCAGTTGATCTTTTGATGGAGGCTGCTCAAGTGTAAGTGGTCCGTTTTGTGTTTATTCTGTTTTATCTTTTCTATTGGAGTTTCCTTCTTCCACAAGTTTCTTGGTTCAAAAGTGAATTTGTAACGTTTCAATTTTGTTTAATTTAGTTAATTTTAATATAACCCCTTGTATATGCCGCTCCTTGGATTTATATGTTAATTTTATAGAGTGAGAGCGCCTAAAAGTATGCAACCAGCGGTGCGCTACGGAATCGTATATTTGGAAAATCAGGAAATAATCACCTTAAAATTTCGTATTGGTCATTTTAAATCCTTTCAATTTTATACATCAAGCTTGTCTTAATATAAGGAATATCCGTAAAAATAAGCACCATATTATATATAATTAATAGGTATTGCCATTATATTTCTGCCATTATCATGTATAGTTTTTCGTATTTTATCGCGAAGTTTTTGTGAGCGAAGGATAAAAACAGGCGTTCGAGTCAGTTACCACGTATTTCTGGTGTGTTAATGAGTGCAATCCACATTTTTCTATATGTTTAACACTTTGAGGTGTTCATTTTGGATATAATTAGAAAGATTGTGTTTATATTGTGGCCGTATGCTTATGTAAAGTTTTTGGATGGCGCACAATATCGGCTGTATTGCTGGATTTGAGGGCATTTGTTACCCCTAATTAACACGTGGTAATCAACCAAGCTCTTGCCTATAGCTTTGGTTACTTCAAGCCACCCTCCATCTACGTAAGTTATTACATTTTTCTTCTTTTAAATGACTGGTTAATGGTAATTTCGTGAATCCTTGTTATAGGGCTTTTCTTCTTTTCCCTGGCTTCTTTCACTTTTTGGTGCAGTAATTTTGGTTTCTAATTTGGGATATTTCTGATATCAAGCTACCGTTAGAAGACCTATTGAAGTTCCTGTGTTCCAGTTCGTTATTTTGGAATTTCTGAAATAGACGCAGTATACCGGCTGTCCTGGACGATCGACCATTGGAGCCGCCATTTGCAGTAATCTCGTGCGAGGACGACATTAAGCAGATAAGCTGTATTTCTTTGAATTTTCTGTATTTTCTATATACTATTTTAATATTTTGCATTTATTCATATTCATTTGTGTACCAAATAATCTATTACATATTAGTAGTGCATTTTTGTCTGCTACTAATTGAATGACCGTCTTTTAGGCCCTTGCGCTAAATTTCAGTGATTAATTCATTTGTCTTGACAAAATCTTGACCTGTATTAATATATTTATTTAATTTTTTTTGGTATTTACTATCATTTTGCAGATATAATTATTACGTAATTTTTTTTTAAATAAATTATATTGTGCGCCAACCGTGATCACGTGCGGACATTTAATCATTGGTTTACCACTATATATTTTTTTTATATATCTATATATATTTCAACCTAAACATTCACGAGCGGGCATTCATTATTATTAGCTTACAACTTTATGTTTTTTTTATATATATTTCAGAATGGTAGAAAATTAAAGTAGATTTTATATACTTTGGGAATCATTTATTTTTGTAGAATATGCGTTCAAAATATATTCAGTAGAGAAAATTAAGGCAATTGACACCTGATATCGATTTCGTGGTCCAATTATATATATTTCTATTTGGGGTGCTTGAAGTTTTGTAACCGAACTTTAAGCCACTACTTGGAAACGTAGGGCAATTTAGGTTACTGGCGCCCTGAGCTGCTCAGTTGTATATTGAGTAGTTCTAAATAACCGCACGGCCAGCTCCGGCTGTAAGCTAGCCAACGTTTCTCTCAAGAACTTGGACACACCACCATCGAGAGTTAGGTTAGGACCTAATATCTCTCTATAAAATTTTAGTAAGGTGACAAAATTTGGCGCCCAACGTGGGGCCTGATCATATTTTTTTTTGCTGTCAAAATTTTTTTTGTTTATATTTTTGTAAAATTTCCCCACCTTAGTTTTAATTCATAAGGTTATGATATATACAGCTTATCTGTTGTTTCTCGCTACTGTTTATGGTAAAATTAGCATTAGAATTTATTTCTGAACTTTTAAGCGCCGCGACGCCTAACGACGCCAAGCGTCGAAGTTAAAATTTTCCAGAATTTAGGTGTTATTTCAACGGCTTATTGTTTTTTTAGGAAATTCCTAGATTTTGCACCGCGACGCCTAGCGTCGAAGTTAAAATTTTGTGTGATTTAGGTGTAATTTTAACTGTTTATTGTTTTTTTGTCAATTCATACATTTTGGGCACCGCGACGCCACCGACGCCTAGCGTCGAAGTTGTAATTTTCAGTAATTTCGATATAATTTTAAGTGCTTATTATTTTTGTAGATAAATCTGACATCTTTGCACCGAGACGCCTAGCGTCGAAGTTGCAATTTTATGTGATTTTGGTGTAATTTTTGTGGCTTACCCTTTTCTTATATAATTTAGACAATTTTTGCACCGCGACGCCTACCGACGCCAAGCGTCGAAGTGTAAATAATTGTGTATTTAGCATGGTTTTACCTACTTATTCTTCCTTTATTATTGCTAAACGTCTCTCGCCCTGGACGTATGAGTTAAAAGATTCAAACAACGAATATAGAGGAGTTTGGCATGCGAAAGATTTAAAGGCACACCCGCCTGATGAATAGTAATTTTAGAATTTACCTCCAAGATTTTTTTTTAGGGAAAAAAAAAAAATCTTAAAGTGGGGGAAGAATTGTAACGTTTCAATTTTGTTTAATTTAGTTAATTTTAATATAACCCCTTGTATATGCCGCTCCTTGGATTTATATGTTAATTTTATAGAGTGAGAGCGCCTAAAAGTATGCAACCAGCGGTGCGCTACGGAATCGTATATTTGGAAAATCAGGAAATAATCACCTTAAAATTTCGTATTGGTCATTTTAAATCCTTTCAATTTTATACATCAAGCTTGTCTTAATATAAGGAATATCCGTAAAAATAAGCATCATATTATATATAATTAATAGGTATTGCCATTATATTTCTGCCATTATCATGTATAGTTTTTCGTATTTTATCGCGAAGTTTTTGTGAGCGAAGGATAAAAACAGGCGTTCGAGTCAGTTACCACGTATTTCTGGTGTGTTAATGAGTGCAATCCACATTTTTCTATATGTTTAACACTTTGAGGTGTTCATTTTGGATATAATTAGAAAGATTGTGTTTATATTGTGGCCGTATGCTTATGTAAAGTTTTTGGACGGCGCACAATATCGGCTGTATTGCTGGATTTGAGGGCATTTGTTACCCCTAATTAACACGTGGTAATCAACCAAGCTCTTGCCTATAGCTTTGGTTACTTCAAGCCACCCTCCATCTACGTAAGTTATTACATTTTTCTTCTTTTAAATGACTGGTTAATGGTAATTTCGTGAATCCTTGTTATAGGGCTTTTCTTCTTTTCCCTGGCTTCTTTCACTTTTTGGTGCAGTAATTTTGGTTTCTAATTTGGGATATTTCTGATATCAAGCTACCGTTAGAAGACCTATTGAAGTTCCTGTGTTCCAGTTCGTTATTTTGGAATTTCTGAAATAGGCGCAGTATACCGGCTGTCCTGGACGATCGACCATTAGAGCCGCCATTTGCAGTAATCTCGTGCGAGGACGACATTAAGCAGATAAGCTGTATTTCTTTGAATTTTCTGTATTTTCTATATACTATTTTAATATTTTGCATTTATTCATATTCATTTGTGTACCAAATAATCTATTACATATTAGTAGTGCATTTTTGTCTGCTACTAATTGAATGGCCGTCTTTTAGGCCCTTGCGCTAAATTTCAGTGATTAATTCATTTGTCTTGACAAAATCTTGACCTGTATTAATATATTTATTTAATTTTTTTTGGTATTTACTATCATTTTGCAGATATAATTATTACGTCATTTTTTTTTTAAATAAATTATATTGTGCGCCAACCGTGATCACGTGCGGACATTTAATCATTGGTTTACCACTATATATTTTTTTTATATATCTATATATATTTCAACCTAAACATTCACGAGCGGGCATTCATTATTATTAGCTTACAACTTTATGTTTTTTTTATATATATTTCAGAATGGTAGAAAATTAAAGTAGATTTTATATACTTTGGGAATCATTTATTTTTGTAGAATATGCGTTCAAAATATATTCAGTAGAGAAAATTAAGGCAATTGACACCTGATATCGATTTCGTGGTCCAATTATATATATTTCTATTTGGGGTGCTTGAAGTTTTGTAACCGAACTTTAAGCCACTACTTGGAAACGTAGGGCAATTTAGGTTACTGGCGCCCTGAGCTGCTCAGTTGTATATTGAGTAGTTCTAAATAACCGCACGGCCAGCTCCGGCTGTAAGCTAGCCAACGTTTCTCTCAAGAACTTGGACACACCACCATCGAGAGTTAGGTTAGGACCTAATATCTCTCTATAAAATTTTAGTAAGGTGACAAATTTGTCGACTTCCTTTGTGCATACTGTTGTTTTTTCTATATGCACTTATACAGTGTGTCCCTTGTAGGGTCCCGCACTCTTATAAATTTTCTTATTTTTGATTTTCCGAGAAAAAAATCATTCTTTATAAAAAGCTTCGTTTATCTTAGGAGTCATAAACATATGTAACACTTAAGATAACTTATACAGGGTATTCTAAAAATTAGAAAATATTATATTATCGAGTCTAAGCAAATTACTTTTTTTTTATATTTCTAATGAAAATTGTATTTAACAAAGTTTTCGAAATTAGGAAGAAAAGCTTAAATTCGACGTTTAATTGCAAAATAAGGAAAAGCCTCTTAAAAAAATACATTTTATTCAACTAACTGACGCAACCCATAAATGTGATCTCATCTGTGTATGGAAAATTTAGAAAAAGAAAAATGTGTACTAGCAGGAAGGTCTACATGTAGAATACTGTTCAATTCAGTTGAATAAAATGTAATTTTTTTCAAAAAAGTTTTTCCATACTTTACAACAAAACTCCGTATTTAAGCTTTCCTTCATAATTGAAAAATCTTTGATAAATAAATTTTTTATTAAGAATGTAAAAAAAAAATATTTTTTTAAAAAGCTTATTTAAAAAATGCTCTAAAAAGTAGAAAATAAACTTTGAAGTAAATCAAACCCATTATATTACTTGGATGGGTGACCATTCCAACGGAAACCGCGTTCTCGCCTCACACATCTTCCAGCGGCTTGTATATCAGTGTATGCGCGGAAGCTATACAACCTTAGGCGAGGGTTGTATAGGAGATATATCATCCTTCGGAGGGGATGTAAAGCCGTCGGTCCCTTGTCTATTAAATGTTAGGCAAGTAAAAGATCCCTACTCTTCTTAAGGGAAGAGGTTCGGCAAAATTCCTGGTTGGGGGTAGCTCGTCTACAGGCGTCGGTGTTAGGCCGCAGTAGCGGAAATAGGCCGACGTTAAATAAATGTATAAAAAAAAACATTTTGTTACATTATATAATTTTTTTTATGATATAAAAGCTTGTCGCAAGATTTTCCTGTGTAAGGGAGATTGCTCGCGACAAGCTTTTATATCATAAAAAAAAATTACATAATGTATCAAAATGATGGGTTTGATTTACTTCAAAGTTTATTTTCTACTTTTTAGAGCATTTTTTAAATAAAAGCTTTTTTATATTATTTTTATATAATTTTATTATTTACTTTTTAGTCTTTTGATGTGCTGTAATCCACAAATATCGATTTTGAGACGAATCGGATCATAAACGGTAAAGTCGTCCGTCACCTTGAACTAAATTTTTGACTAGAAATGCGCAATCCGCGACCCCAAAAAACCCCATATATCGATTTTTGTCGATTTGGATCTAAATGACAAAAGTCGTCAGCCATATTGGCGCCGCCATTTTGAATTTAAAAATTTTGACCAAGAATTCATAATTGGCGATCTCGAAAATCCCCAGATATCGATTTTGAGTCGAATCGGATCATAAACGATAAAGGCGTCTGCCATCTTGAAACCGCCATCGTGTTTTTTTCTTATATGAAAATGTTAAAGTGTATTGTCACTGGAATTTTACACATGTGCAAAATTTCAAAGCTCTAGCTTAATTAGAATTAATCGAAATTTGATCGCAAGATTTGTCCTAAACCGACTGACAAACATTGCAAGTTTAATAAAAGCTTTTAAAAAGGTAGTGTAACGCCACTGGGTTGACAGTTCGCGGAAGAGAGAGACAGACGAGTAATTAAGTGTGGAAGCTAACCTGTAAAGCGTTGTTGTTTTCTTGTGCAATATACTGAAATGCGGTGAAAATATAAAATTATTCTTTCGTAATTAGTGGTCTTTACTTATTCTACAAATACCAACCCACTACTTGTGACATAGCCGTTATAAATGGACGCTTAATATGAGGCAACAGAAAAAACGCACTAAATAATTCTGCCATGTTTTCCGTTAAAACTTTGTGTGAAAGAATTCAACCCCGTCCTGTATGGCATGTCGTTTCGTATCACTGAATTGGTTTAAGCGTCTAAGTACATAACTGTTTCCAAATTTAGACAGAATTCTAAACATTCTTGTGTTTTATTTGGTCTATTTTATGAATTAGTGTATATCTCAAGTTAGTATTTTACGATGAAATAGGCGAGTTCCAAAGGCGTCTGAAGAAGTTCCTGCAGGGAATTTGACTGTGTCTTCAGCAAATAAGATAAGTTCACGTTCTTTTTACGCCTGGTGACAGAGATCAATCCAGGATCTTCTCCAACTTCTCTGGTTCCTCCGGCTGCATATTCAATGACGGACAATCAGTTAAAGTTATTCTACATAGCATGCATCAAAATCAAGTACAGGTACTTAATAAATAATGCAATTTTAATTGGTCAAACTGGTACATATTGGCAAGATGTAAAGGCATCTATAACATGCTGGAATGATGCATTAATGTCGCTTCGTTCGGCTTATAATGTGAAATTACCACCGTCTCGGGTGTATCGAGAGTTATTTAAAAATGAACAGTCGTACAAAGAAAGTACTAAATTTTTATGTGTAAAGCTCGTGGTTTGCTTGCACAACTTTCGATATCTGAAACTTCAAATGAGATAATAAAATTGAACATGTATACTTTTTAATACGCGAATTCGGGAAAGATTGACACGTGACAGTGTTGAAACTTTTGATAAACTTTTAATTAGTGTGCGTAATATTGAACAATCTTCCGCTGTATTGCAAATTAAATCTGGAAAGTTCGAAAACAATGACAGCAACCGTAAAGGTAAAAGACCAAACAAGTGTATTTTCTGTAAAACGTTTGAACGTGATATTTCTGAAAGTTTAGTACTAAAACATAAAAACAAAAAGAACTCTATGTAACCAATTAATTCATGTGTGAAAAGAAAGACACTAACGTTATAACTCGTGCAACAGTTTCGTTTTAGGGTTGCGGTGTTGCCGGTGTAATACAATCACGGTGTACAAAATGTAACCCTGCGTTGATAGTCAGAGACAGTTCTTCTGTGAGAAGAGATGAAACTGTCCGAGCCGCGGATATTAGCGAATTTTATGTTGCTGACACATTAGTAAATGATCATAAGCACTTGACTTACCTATTAGTATTAGTAATTATGAATTGAATGGCACCGCGTTTACAGACATGGGAGCTACACAAAATATCATGGGTTGTAATTTATACTTCAAACTAAAAAACAAGTGTACTTTTAATGAACAATTTGAAAGTTATTTTGGCTGATGGGAATCAAATTAACCGGCAGGTCCTATCTACAACAGTTGATGTCATAATACATACATGATGATCGAACTTTATCGGGTGTTAATTTTTTGAGAAATGCGAATGTTCTGCTATGGTACTTCCAAGACTTATCCACAGCATACTTATGATTCTGAAACTGAAGTAAGAAGGGCTTTAGCTGTCGACAGCTATAGTATCGAGCTGCGCGAAAATGAAGCCACTTGTTTAAACACGGAGCAACAAAATTATTTAATGAAATTAATTCTGGGTAGGTTTGCCTCAGTGGAGACCCTATTCATATGCTGAACATGCTATTGTTACAACGGATAATGAATCACCTATTGCTGTGTCACGGTATGGACTTACTAAACCTAAGAAGGTTCTACACCGTGAACCAGACAAGCTTCTTAAACATGATATCATCGAAGAGTGTGAAAGTCCGTGAACTGCACTGGATGTTAGGGTGTCGAAAGAAAAATGGCGAAGGTCATATTTGCAGAGACTGCAGCCATTTGAATGAAGAAGATCCGAATTGTGAGTATGTACTGTTACTGTTGAATTATCTCGAGGAGCAGCAGCTGCTTTACCTCATGAACAGTTAACTGATCATGTCGAAGGGAGTCCTGTATCAGCACCCTCCAGATGTAGATGAGGAGAATGCACAGTGTAGTTTCTGAACAGGCCGATAGTCCAATAGCTGGACATTATGGTGTAGAAAGCACTAGTAACAAAATTACTAATCGTTACTGTTGGCCCGACACGCACAGATGAATTCAAAAGTATCTACGAAAATGTGTACCCTATACTGAAAGTATGAAACGCAACATTAAAACCAGCAGGATTAGTCTAAACCCTTTCTTACAGTCAAAGATTTGAGGCGTTATCAATAAATTTATTCAGTCCATTTTCAGAAACTCAGAATGAAGACCGATGGATTTACATTATAGAAGATACAGCTACTAAATAGGTAGAATTATTGGCTCTGGAGGAAGCTACAGCTATAGTATGTGAAAAAATATTAATTGAAGGAATTTTATTACACTATTATTTGTCTTCGGAATGTCATAAAAGATAATGGCGGGCAATTTGTAGCCGATGCAACAAGTTATGTATATATTAGATGTAAAACAAATACTTATCCCTGTGTATCATCCCGAATCCCATTCTGTTGAAAGAAAGGATCGAGGTTTTAAACCCCAAACTGGCCATATTAGTAGGTCATTCTCACGTTAGTTGAGACCAGAATTTAGTTAGTCTTTGCTTTGCTATGAATACCGTAGTTTGCCAAAGTACTGGACACAGTGCTGGTTATCTTAACTTAGGGAGAAAATTACGAACAGTAGGTAATGCGTTACATGACATATCCAATGACAACTTTATATCGTAAATCACTTTCTACTTGGAATAATTCGCACCTAAAATGGTTGATGTGAAATTCTTATGGAACAAGACAGACATAAATTTTATGGTAATCAGTATCGACTCCCCGCTCCCGATTATGAAGTTGGAACACTAGTTCTATTGTAAACTCATAGTTTCAGTAACTCTGCCAAGGCAGAAACTTGCGCCAAAGAGGGATGTTCCTTATAAAATTCTTGAGGGAATAACGTCCTGTACTTACGGAATTGCTGCCCTGAATAAATTTGAGTAATCTGTCGGAAAATTTCATGGGTCTAAAATCACACCTTTTAAAGGAGAAGAAGAAACACAATCGGTTTCCCAGAAGAAATAAAGAGGACGACCTCGTAAGGCTGGTTCTAGTCCAAAGAAGGTAGCAAGAACCAGAAGGGGAGAGTTGTAACGCCACTGGGTTGGCAGTTCGCGGTAAAGTGAGATAGATGAACTAGAAGTGATAGTGTGGAAGCCAACCTGTAAAGTGTTGTTGTTCCGTTTTATAGATAGATAGATAGATAGATAGATAGATGTTTATTTACTACATTATATACATATCATACATTTGTAACCAGTCAGCATCATCGACGTTTCAGTTGTGTAAAACACATAGTTAACTAAGACAAACATTTTAACATAGGCACGTATTAATGAGAAAAACAAATATAATAACAAAAACTAGCTTGCTATTTATAGCAAATTAGAGAATACTAAATTTACAGTCAATAACAATTTTAAAAAAATATTTGGATGCATTATTTAAAAACACTAACTATACTTGACGACATAGATATTATAATAATGTATAAAAAGATTTAAAAAAGAAGGAATTGAATAATTAAAAATATTAAAGATTGTGAATCTGTGAGTATTCTCCATGCTAATATACAGTATATAAGTTGATATCAAGTTTGTTGCCTATGAATTCATCAACAGAATAAAAACAGTACGTAAGAATATGGGTCCTAATGATTTTTTTGAATTTGTTAGTATTCATTTTCTTATCTGTTCGGGCAACCTATTGTACAGTTTTAAGTTCCAGGAGTTACAGGAGGAGGATTTAGTAAGGCGATATTTAGGTGGTTTTAATAAGTTTGCCGACCTTGTGTTATGATTATTATAATCAACTGACCTTTCATAGAGACTAACGTTTTCATGTATTTCTAGCAATGATATATATATATATATATTTATATATATATAATAGATAGTAAAGGAGAGTCATATAAAAAAAATTGTACTAAGATTTCAAAAATTAAATTAGTAAATGCAAATGGTAAGAAATTCACAGAATGCAATAAAATCATAAATTTAGATTTTGAAGTAAAAGAGATACGTTTTAGAGGCGAGTTTGTAATTGTTGACAATTTGAGTTTTGCTGTCATAATTGGTGAAGATATTTTATCACGACTTAAGGCAAAAATAGATTTTGGGGAAAAGTCCCTAGTTTTAAAAGGTACTGCGGTGAAAATATTTAATAAAAATGAGTTAAACATAGTGGGTTATATAGGTAATTGTAATAATAATAATTTAAAGGATTTAAATGATGAAAAATATAAGCCTACATGTGAAATGAATAATTATAAAATGCCTAAAAGGTTGGAGGTAAATTGTCCTACTAAGTATGAAAATCTAGTAAGAAAATTGTTACAAAATTATATGTCGTTAATAAATTACAAATCGAGAATAGCTAAAAGTTATGTACACAAGTTGATAGTAGATGAAAGCAAACCGTTTAAATGTAAAACTTATCCTATATTCTTCAAACGCCGAAATAAAGTATAAGTAGAAATCGGAAATATGATAAAATCTAATATTATAGAACCAGCAAAGACAGACTTTATAATTCCTTTAGTAATAGTGAGTAAAGAGGATGATTCCATAAGAATATGTCTCGATGCTAGAAATTTAAACCAAATTACTAAGTCTCAATTTGATGCACCTCAAACCATAGACTATGCTTTATAGAATTGGAAAGAATACCATATTTTCTAAATTAGATTTAAAAAATTCATTTTGGCTTATTCCTCTACATGTAGATTCTCGTAAATATACTGGTTTTAGTGTAGATGGACATATCTATCAATTTAAGGTAGTTCCATTTGGTTTACAATCAGCGTCATCCGCTTTAGTTAGAGCTATGCAATCAATTTTAGATAGGTACGAAAATTTTTGTCTTCATTACATAGATGACATTCTTGTATTTTCAGATACAGAGGAAGAACATTTTGAACATTTAAACATAATATTAAATGCATTAGATGAGGCAGGTTTAAAATTAAACATAGAAAAATGTGAATTTTATAATACTTCGGTAAAATATTTAGGGTATATTATAAATCAATAAGAAATATCGATAGGTAAAAAACATATTAAAGAAATCAAAGAATATCCAGCTCCAAAAAATTTAAAGATGTTAAGAGGGTTTTTAGGTATATTAAATTATTATAAGAAGTTCGTACCTCGACTTTCAGAGTTAGAAATACCGCTAATAGAATTACTTAGGAAAGACACAAAACGGGAATGGAATAGAAGACGTGAAAAAGCATTTAACAAATTAAAAATTAATTTTCATGATAATTTACTTTTATATAGTCCAGATTTTAATTTACCTTTTATTTTACGTACAGACGCTTCAGAACAAATAGTCGCGGCAGAACTTATTCAAATTATAAATGGAATTGAATCGCCAATATGTTTTGTATCTAGGATTTTAAAACCGTATGAAACTAGGTATTCCACATCAGAACTCGAGATGTTGTCAGTAATACACGCTATATCTAAATTATCTTATATTTTAACATCAAACCATTTTACAATTGAAACAGATCACCCAGCTTTATGTTCGCTCATGAAAAATAGGTTTGCCAACAATCGAATTTATAGATGGTCTCTCTCTTAATTCAAGAGTACTCGTTTACTATTAAACATAGACCGGGTAAAGAAAATATAATAGCAGATGCACTTACTCGAAATAAACAAGTTGATATTGATAAAGGAGATAATTTTATAGTAGGTTTAAAAATATTCTGTTGGGTGAAAATTAGAAAGTCAAGAATATTTGAATGAACTTAAAAATACAGTACGTGTATGTTCACATAGAGGATATAGTATTAAAAACCATATGCTAATTAAGACAGGTATGGATGAAGAGAAATACGTGATACATGATAAATTAGCTTTAGATATTTTAAATGATTTGCATATTCATTTTGGGCATATTGGGGTGAGGAAAACTTGGATTATTTTTAGAGAAACGTTTTTTTATAAGAACGATTTACCATTAACGAAAAGAATAATTTCATTATGTCACAATTTTTGTTTGGGAAAAATTAAAAACCATAAAAATAGAAATAATGTGAATAGTATTTTGACAAAACAACCTCTAGAAATTATAGCTATTGATTTTATAAGCAATCTAATAAAGGATAAAGTTGGTTATAAATACATACTGGTTGTGGTTGATGTTTTTTTCAAAATTTACAAAGGTATATCCCACAAAAAAGTTGTGGACATAGTTTGGGGTATGACACTCCCTAGAAAAACATTATTAATTAATTTTAAGAGATCAGGCTTTCTACCTACTAGAGGTATAGAATAGGTTGTAATAGTATGTAAGCAAGGTGTTTCAAGCAATATAAGTAGTATAAATAGCTAATTTTAAGTAGAATATAAGAAAATAGTCAAATATTTAAATTGTTTAAAAAAAAACTTTTAGAGTATTAAATTGCATATCAAATCGTTCAGGACACAAAAATAAAGAGCCTCCAGCTAAAATAAATCCAATTTATTCAAAAATAAGCTAAATAAACGCAAAAAAAGAATGTGACAGTTAAAAATTTGTCAATTATAGGAGGTCAAGATCCTTCAAATTTACCGTTTCTATGGAAATAATGCCAAAGGAGAGTAATTTTCAATTTTATAGAAGACAGACGCGTTTTCGTTTTGCTCTGCAATTTAAATTAAATTTTCCAAGATTGAGAAAATTTTTAGAAACGTCAAAGTTGACAAGTTGCGAATTTGATGTAAATATTTAAAGATTTCAATGTTTATCATAATTAAAAAACATTTCAATTAAATTTGTTTAATAAACTTACCGGAAAGTAATAAAATAAATCTAATTATATATAATTTCACATAAACATCACAATAGTAAATAAATAGTGCACCGATTATACCGACAAGTGACAGGAACAGCTGAACCAAGGAGCTGTCTGTGAAAGGGAAGAAGCAAAGCGCCGTAGTTGGTCCGTAAATTGGTTCTATGGTTGAGGAAAACTTCGCTGGAATCACGAGGTATAGTGTGCACACGTAAAAAAAAAGTAAAGAGAGCTCGTACTACAACAGTACATATTGATTTATTTATATTGTTAGTTTTAAGTTGTTTATTTATTCACTGCGTATGTACCATTTAAAATTTTATTTGTTTGTTCTTTTGTTCTTTACCTTTTCCATATTAATATCGTAAATGCCACTTATTTGCTTATATTAAAAATTGTTCTACCTATTTGTGCGTCTGATTGCTACCCACACTGTAAGTATTCAAAGAACTCGCCCCTGAAGAGAGTCTCCGTCCCACAAGCAGTGAGGACAACCATTGAATTATTGTATACTCTTGCTCCTCAAATGCAATTTATTCTTGGCGATAATTCCCTTAAGGAATTCGCATGCAATTTAATTTTAGTAAGTATACATTATTTATATATATATATATATATATATATGTTAAAATGCACAAAGGCACGTTTCGTCGTATTCCTCTTGAAACCTAATATTTTTTATTAGGACGTGCACTCTGAATGGTATTTTAGTTACCAATTACTAGAAACGCAATAAAGTGTTTATAGCAGATACCGGTGAAGGTACCCATTATTAAAACAGAGGAGTTCCGCAGCATCGGCAATGTCCAGAGTCATCTGCAGACCGATTTCGAGCTTTTGGCTCTCATCAGTGCAGAGCAGACCCAGACACTGATCATGCTGCGGTCTCCTGATGTTATATATTGCAAGTAACACCATATCGGCGACCTACAAATAGTACAAATAGGTCCCTCCAACGGCATCTGCCACAAACACTTTAAGAAGCCTCGACTAAGGCAAATGTGACAAATAAAGTCAACTAGAGGAACGATAGATGTTAAAATGCACAAAGGCACGTTTCGTCGTATTCCTCTTGAAACCTAATATTTTTATTAGGATGTGCGCTCTGAATGGTATTTTAGTTACCAATTACTAGAAACGCAATAAAGTGTTTATAGCAGATACCGGTGAAGGTACCCATTATTAAAACAGAGGAGTTCCGCATTTGTACTATTTGTAAGTCGCCGATATGGTGTTATTTGCAATGTATATAACATCAGCAGACCGCAGCATGGTCAGTGCCTGGGTCTGCTCTGCACTGATGAGAGCCAAAAGCTTGAAACCGGTCTGCAGATGACTCTGGACATTGCCGATGCTGCGGAACTCCTCTGTTTTAATAATGGGTACCTTCACCAATATCTGCTAAAACACTTTATTGCCTTTCTAGTAATTGGTAACTAAAATACCTTTCAGAGCACACATCCTAATAAAAATATTAGGTTTCAAGAGGCATACGACGAAACGTGCCTTTGTGCATTTTAACATCTATCATTCCTCTAATTGACTTTATTTGCCATATATATATATGTTAGATAGTGGATTGTTTGAATAACTTTTTAAAAAGAAACTTTATTTGTTACACTGGAGTCAACGTTGACTCGTTAAGAAAATACAATAATAATTTAGATGAGGTTTATTCGAAAGTGAGTATAAGACTGATTACAAAAAGGTTGTTGGTAATATTTATAATGTTTTGAGAACAAAGGAAATAGTGTTGCTGATTCGGCACAATCAGGATTACTTAGAATTGAAATACAATGCTCATGCAGCGTGAGCGGTTATTGAGAAGAGCTGTTACGCAGTATGTAATACGATATGTTTGAGAAGGTTAAGCCTGTCTCGATAATATTATATATCAGAGTATATTTCTAATATAACAGCTTCCCCCTTATAAAAAAAGTTGGTGTTTTATGCAGCAACTTTTGAAATGAATATAAAATGTATCTAAAAGGTAATGGTACAATTTGGAAAAATATAAAAGATACAAAAATGTTAAATCGTAAGGTTTAAAATACAGAATATAACCTTAGCGTCTAAAATATGAAATGCAAGCACAATAAGCTTGATTCATAAAATAAAATAACATAAAAATGTTAGAGTTAAAATATAGCTTTAGCAGGAAAGCGTAAAATACAAACATATTAAGTTTGAATTGTAAAATGGGATAAAACATTCCCAGGGTTAAAATATAGCTTTACTATAAAAGCATAAAATATAAGTATGATAAGTTTAAATGAAAATGACGTAAAAATGTTAATAAAATTGAAATTAACAAAAGATAGAAAAATGATGAAATATAATGATTAAACAAATGAAATAAAATTCACTGAAGAGTCTAGCACTAAAAGTCAGTAAAAAGGCACAAAACAGTTTGTCTTTAGGTAAGTTCTATGTCTTTGGCTTCGTTGTCTTCTCTTCTTAAGGTAGGTCGTCTTCGTGAAGGAAATAGGTTAGCAAATGTCCTGTAGGATTTGCTAGGACTCGATGGAGATGGGGGTGATGCAGAAACATCGATGGCTAGTCTTCGTCTTTTTGTTCTGCACTTACAAAATAGGTACAGAAATAACAGTCCAAATATTAGCACAATGATAAAATAGGTGAACCAGGATATGTGTTTTGTTATAAAGGGTTCGTTGATCAAATCATCAAAATCTCTGGAGTATTGGTCCAACTTGTGTTTGGAAACTTCGAGGTCTTCCGTATTGAGATTATTTAATTTTAGTGGTTTAAGATTTGGAGCTCGGATTTTGTCTGGAATATGTTCACAACATTCGAATGGAATTTGGATTGGATGAGTGTCGTCTTTTACGTCGGTTACTTCATTGGTACTGGCTTGAATTTTTGTGATGCTTATGAAGGCGTAACAATTTGGTTGTAATTTTACTATTGAATTTTTGTAGATGACTTCAGTTTTTGAATTTCTTTTTGGACAGTTGATGGTTGTTTGTAGAGGTTCTGCGTTAATAACTAACCATGTGTTTTCGTCTATTTTTTGGACGTTGTAGCCTTGGCTGATGATAAATGACGTCTGGCAGTTTTCTGGCAGAGTTTTGAGGTTCTTGAAGAGACGGGCTTCGCATATGGCATCGTTGTCAATAGGGTATGCAAATAAATTTGGACATAATTTGGTGTTGAAATAAAGTGGTTTGCATTCTTCAAGGTTCGAGATAGGTATGTACATTAATGAATCATCATCTCTCGCGATATATTTTTGAGAAGTTGATAATACATGATATAAACCAGTTCTATTATCCAAAATAGGAATAGGGTATAATTGAAATACTGAATATGTTTGAGGGTCTGTTAAAGGTATGTCTAACACAAATATTAGATCCGAATTTGTTTGAAAAGCTTTTAGTTCTATAATGTCTAAGTACTGTGCAACCTTTGATAGTTTGATTGGAAGCGGTAAATTGTTCCTTTGTAGGTTTTGCGAAATTTCCTGTAGAGAATTTACTAAGTCCTTTGGATTTATAATTGACGTGTGAATTATTTTAAGCCTCGCGAAAGTGATGGAATTTAGGATGTCATTTAGGTTATCCTCGATAAATAAATAACTTGCCATAAGTTGTTCGCAGATTTCTATAAACTTTAATGTTGCATGGATATTTTCTGTCTTTAGTAATGTCTAAAATTGAAGTTTCGATTTCTTTAATATTTCTGTTGAAAGTTCTATCATCAACTTGTAGTTTTTGAATAGTTAGATTGAAAAATGTATTTATTATTACTGAAATTGTGACAGATATTTGATTTTAATTAGGTTTTCGAGTTGATTGAAATGATTAATTTTGAAAAGAACATTACTTTTTAAAAGTACCGTTGTCATTAAATTGTTTTGCAATTTATTTTGTCATCTGAGATTATTTTTAGAAATAGGTGTTATTGTCAGTTTGGTATTTGGTCAATTCTTGAAACGTGGTTATCGAAACGATTTTTAACATTTCTTTTGTTTTGGTTTCGTACGTTAATTAATACACGCTATTTCGTAAAATAGTGTACCAATCATGTATTTAGTTTCTTGTACGATTGTCGTGTAGTCGGGGATATAACATATTAGGACAATAATCATGTTTATGATGTATTATCGCAATATTTTAATGTTTCGTTTCGAACGTATGTCACAGTAGTTGCTATTCATATGTTGAATAGTTTTAACAGAGTTGTACACTTGGAAAATCATAATGTTTAGTTATTCGTTTCCCTTGATTACATAAGGCTTTAAGATTGAGTTTCATAGGGTGGACTGAACTATCTGAATGTTAGAAAACTTTGGGATATTTTTCTTGCGTGACAAATTTTCTGAGTGGGAAAATTACAGAATTTCAGTTTCTGGAGTAGCGTTAAAGATGGGTAGTTACCGCGTGTTCATTTGATATGGAGTTGTCAATATAAGAATAAGAGGATTCACTTATTAGTTTATAATGCGAACATAAATGATTGTCATAAGTCTATACGCATTATATTTCCGAGGTAATGAAGAGATTGACTGATGGAATTATTCGTAAAATTATAGATGAGATTTTTGAAGGAATAATTGTTTGAAATTAAATTCGTGAAATGGTTACTACTTGTCAGAATTAGGGTGATGTACGTTTCGGATAATAATTCTATGTAAATGTTACGAGAAAATAATTTCTTTTTATTTTAAGAAGTTGGCCAGGGAATGAGAGAATGTAAATGTTCCTGTTACATGATTATAGTGTCGAAATTGTAACATAAGGATGTTTACGATTGATTTTGCAATCTTGTGTAGGACAGTGTAAGCTGTGTGAATTTGTCAATTTTTTTGTACGTGTCAGTGAATGTTTTGTGTGAGAATTGAAATGGGTCGATATTGATTTGTCGAACGGTGCTTTTTGGGGTTTTGGTGATTACCAAAGGATTGTTAGGATCCTTGCGATTTGGTTTTCGACAAATTTTGCATTTTTTTTTTTTTATAAAACTTGGCGTGGTTTGTTAGTTCTTGCCAATTATATTTGTTTTTGATGTAACCTATTTTTATAAACGGAACCTTATTTATCAGGGGTTCTTGTTAGGTTCTGATTAGTAGTTGAAGTATGATAAATTTTGTATATTGGTCTAACATAAGTTTTGGAAATTTTGAGGTATTGTTTTCAACATGTTTTTCTTTTGAAATCCCTAAATTGTTTTGATTTTTAAAATAATGTTGAGAATAAATGTCTTAACATTGATCCTAAAGAGAAATAATTCTGTCCGTCTGTGTTTTTTTTTGAGTTAATGTTGGTTTTGTTGTTACTAAACTACAGAATAATTTCGTAGTTTTCTTTTTATAGGGAGATGTTTTAGTGAAATTATTGTGTGGAAGTAAGTTCACAATTTTTCGATATAGTAGTTGTGTGAAATTTGTAGTTTTACGTTTTGTTTTCGTAATCTACTAGAAGTTTTGTCTCGTGTAAGTATAAAAGTTGTCAAATGGTGTAAGGTGTAGGGTTTGTTTGTAATTTGTATTTTAGAGTAATCTATTAAAGATATCGTTTTGTAAAGTCAAGAAAATGTGTAAAATTCTTGGGCAATTTGTTCGTTTGTACTTAGGGTCACACAAATTTAATTCTGAACATTTTTGAAGAAAGATTGATTTTTCAGTTCCTGAAATTTCTTTTGTATATTTGTGAATTTTCAGGATTTTCGAGTGATTCAATTTTTTTAATTTGAAAAGGTATGTTCTGAATTTAGGTTCTAATTTAAAGTCTGAAAATTTCTAAATGTATATTATTTAAATTTCTGCCTTTGCTATTAATTAACAGCTGTTATTACTTGTGCTTGTAAAGCATTTATGTTGGTGTAATGAAACATCATAATGAGTACAATGCAATATTGAGGTGTTGGATATCAGGCATTTCTTGTTAAAATGTTTAAGTTCATAAACATACAAGACGTCCGTCTGTGCAAAAGTTCAAGGCACTGTTATCAAAGTAGTACTACTATTATGAATTTCTTTGAATTAAATGTAAATACTTTATGTGCATTTATTTAAATGAACAAAAGTATTTCCTTATAATTAAGGTTTTGTTTCATAGAGTAGAATTTATTACAGGAGAAGAAATTTCCTAATAATAGAGGAAAGGGATAAAATTATTTACATAAGAAGTATTTTTTATCAATAATAGATCTATGGAGTTAATTGATATATCGTACAATTATTTTTTTTTTAAGATTTTCTAGTAATATTAATTTAGAAAAGTTTGAGAAAAGTGGAGAATATCTTTAATATAAATTGTTAATTTTAAGTAATAATATTCTAAAAGATTTTGATAAAGTGACTAAAAATTTGTGAGATAATTTTGAAAGTTATTTTGGGTTGCAAGTTTTCGTGTGAATGTTTTATTTCGCAGGGTCGGCATATGGTTGAGACGAGAATCGGTGTTATCGTTATCAATTAAGTTTAAATATAGATTTGAATTTTTGCACTGGTTCAAATTTTAAGTTAGAAAATTCTACTGTTTTTGGAATTGTTTTTTCAGGAGACACAAATGGATTTTGTCGGTACATTTTCCTGATTGTGTGGGGTGTATAGATTTTTCTATTATTTTG
This sequence comes from Leptura quadrifasciata, assembly GCA_963675555.1. Taxonomy (NCBI): domain Eukaryota; kingdom Metazoa; phylum Arthropoda; class Insecta; order Coleoptera; family Cerambycidae; genus Leptura; species Leptura quadrifasciata. The sequence goes on along the minus strand of OY776680.1, from coordinate 48,803,851 downwards.
ATTACGCAGGATTGTATGCGTGTTTCTTGGATTATTCCTTACCTTGTTTGTCTTTTGAATTTTCGATTTCCTGAGTATTTTATTACTAATTTTAAATAATGTTTGCGAAATAGGTATTTTTCTGTTTAATGCTTTTGGTTTTACTTGTTTCGAATTATTTTTTGAAATGTTTAAATTTAACTTTACCAATTTAGAGTTATCTATACGGCATGATTTTGTTTTCGAAAGGTTTATTTTTTGTGGGTTAACGTTAGGGGTTACATTTGAAGTTTTTTCTGTTTCTTGTACTTTACTTTTAAATATTTTTTTGATACGTGATTTGGTAAAAGTAGAATTTTGATGTTTGTTTTCACAGGACATGTCTAAAAGTTTAGAACTTTTGTCTATTTGACTGGAGTCTGAATTTTGATAGTTTTCATCAGACGTTGTCTCGAAAAATTCGCTTTGTATGTTTGTTTTTGCAAGGGTGTTAGGTAAGTGTATTTTTTCTTGTTCCTGAGCTAGCGGTATAGCGTCAGTGTTACAATAAAATTCAAATATTTCAATGTCTGGTTCGAAAAAAATAGGATTTTGATTAATGATGTTGCCTGAAATGTGATTGTTAATATTTTTGTTTGAATTTGTAACTTGTTGTAAAGGTAAATAATCGTTAACTTTAAATAATGGTATATTTTTAAAATTAGTAATTAGTTGATTATTTTTGAAGTCTACAATGCATTCATAATGTTCTAGAAAGTCGCTACCTACAAAACCATCAAAGTCTGTATCTAAATCGTGTACATAAACTTCGTATGGGTCGTTAGAATTGAATGCTATGAGAACAGATTCGGTGATATTAATTTTTTGACCTATTGCTTGTATATTTAAATTTTCGGGGCGTCTTTGATTATAATTTTCTGTTGCTTTGGGTTTGAAAATGGAAATATCTGCACCTAAATTGATTAGAATATTAAATTTATTTGTTGGGTCTTTCATGAAATACAGGTTTGCTGAACTTACTTGAAATGGAGGGTTAGATGGTGAATTTACATGAAACATTGCTCTTGAGGATTCGAATGTGGGTCGGAATTGTCCTTGAGGGTTATCGCTTGGACTTGGCGAGAAATTTGGTCTAATTCGTCCGTTTGTTGTGTTGGAGTACTCGTGGAATACTCCGGGCCTATGCAAAAATCCGGAGGATTAGCAGTATAATCCTCGTGCTGTTGAGATTGAGAATTAGCAGTATAATTCTCGTACTGTTGGGGTTGAGAATTAGCAGTATAATTCTCACATTGTTGAGTTTCTAAATCGTAATCACAATCGTTTTCGTTAGGATAATTGGGAGAATAATTGGTGGAATAATTTACAGGATAATTTTCATATTGGTTTGGGTTATCAGTGTAGTTATCATAAGATTCTTGATTTAGGTGATGTGTCTTTTGTTGATTAAACCTGTTGAAATTTGGGTTTGGTTGGATGGCAGAAGGTCTTTGTTGGTTGAAGTTTGGATTTGGCCTGATAGCTGAGGGCCTGTTCTGTTGAGAATAATTTTGTTGCTGGTTAGAGAAATTTTGGAAATTTTGCGGTCTATGATTAGATGTGAAATGTTGCCTTGGAAGCTGTGCTTGATTAGAATAAGCATTTGGTGTGAAATTGGGAGATGGGGATTGATAGTTTTGCCTTGTGCGGCATTCGTTAACATGGTGTCCGTTTCTTTTGCAGAAGGTGCAAAATTGTGGGGAGTTTGGACGTCTTTGTGGGTTTTGAATGAGATTTTTATTTGGAACTCTATTAGAAAATTTTTGTGATTCAAAATAGGATAATTGCAATTCACGTTTAATGCGGTTTATTGCGTCTAACATGTCGCCAGGGTTACCAGCCCTAATGATTTGACCTAATTTGGGTTCTAATCCGGTTAATAAAGTAGTCAATGTCATATTTTCAATGAGGTTACATTGAGCAGTTTTTTCCTCTAGAGTTAGAGTCTGCTTTTGCACTGCTGCGTGCATTTTCGCGTTGTGCGTTTGTAGTCTTGATACAAATATTAGTGCGGTTTCGTTGGGTAACTGACGAATCCTCTGCAGATCCTGAATCAAAGCTGTCAGGTCGCGAGAGTCGCCAAAATGAGCTTCAAGTAAGCTTTTGATTTCTGCCCATGTAGCAGGGTTTCGGGAATTTATTAATTCTGCGGCTTTTCCGCGTAATTTATTTTTTATGTGAAGCGTTAATAAGACGCGCTGATCATCAACAGCGATCCCCTGAGCGGTTATACAGGCTGAAATAAATGTTTGCAAGAATATGGGGTTGCCGTCAAATTCGGGCACTATGGAAAATATTTCGCTTAACCTATAAGGTTCAATATTTATTGTTTCGTTCGCCGTGATTGAATTGTTTGCATTGGAATTGCTTACGTTTGTAGCCATTTTATTTATATTATTTAGATAATCGAATAACTTAAAACACTTTTTCAATTTGAGCTAGTACGCTACTGATAATTGGCAATTTTTTTATTATATGTAAAACAATGTGCTGTTTATTTTATAATATTTCAAAATTTAATTACAAGGATAATTGGATTAATTTAAAAGGTGTTTTTAGTTGGGAATAATGTCACTGAAATTTTATATACTAATGTGCATTTAAACAGTATAGAACATGTGGGTTTTATTTTATTTCACAGTCAAGTAAGGCGTAAACTTAACCTTTATATGATATATGATATTATGATAAAAATAATGTTAAGATAAAAATGGTATGTGATTATAGTTAATTAGATAAATTCGCACTTAAGGAGTATATGATATTACCATAAAAATAATGTTACGATAGGAACAGTGTATGATTACGGTTATTTATATAGGTCACACAAATTATAATCAAGATATTTTGTTTCAAGTTTAAATAAAATTACTATTTTAGATATTAGAACTGTATGTAGCAATGCAATGTAGTTTGATAAAATAGAATGTAAAATTGCAAATAAATGTTTGCGAGATGATTCAAAAATGACTTACCCTAAATTTTTCATTCCTCGTGGTCCAGTTGAATGCGACTTCGTGAGCTTAGCTTCACCAAAGGTCTCTCTCTGCCAGGGGCGTCACTGGGTGTTCCTTCCACAGGGTTGCCTTTGATGCCGAAGACACCAACGATGGGACGGGATGAAATTCTTACTTGCTAATTGTTGAATCGTGTTGATTTGCTATGTTGCTTTGTTGCTTGTATTTCTTGATAATTATTATTGTTTTGCTTCTTTTGCTTTTGACCATGTAGGTTCTTCTGAACAAAGGATTGGGATCCACCACCACAGCTAAGAAGTTCTCCTTGTTCCAGAAGCTCTTTTCGTCCGGTTAGGCACCTTTTTCAGATGGACTCCTTGTTCCCTCGGATATGTTTGCTACTGGTTAGGCTCCCGAACTGTGCGTGTTTTTCAGATCCGCCACGACTGCGCCAATGTTAGATAGTGGATTGTTTGAATAACTTTTTAAAAAGAAACTTTATTTGTTACACTGGAGTCAACGTTGACTCGTTAAGAAAATACAATAATAATTTAGATGAGGTTTATTCGAAAGTGAGTATAAGACTGATTACAAAAAGGTTGTTGGTAATATTTATAATGTTTTGAGAACAAAGGAAATAGTGTTGCTGATTCGGCACAATCAGGATTACTTAGAATTGAAATACAATGCTCATGCAGCGTGAGCGGTTATTGAGAAGAGCTGTTACGCAGTATGTAATACGATATGTTTGAGAAGGTTAAGCCTGTCTCGATAATATTATATATCAGAGTATATTTCTAATATAACATATATATATATATATACTTAAACTTGAAGTTCAATTCGAGCAACGAGGAGCTGCAGTAGGCAGCTTTCAGTGAGAACCTGAAGATGGCAGATAAGATTCTACCGAAACATTGTTCAGACAACCGTGACTCCTGGAGGTGTCGACCATCGATGCGGGAGAGCACCCGGAAGTACAATATCACTTCATATATATATATATATGTAAAACAAAGGAATGGGCATAATGCCGTATTTTATAAATAAAGGTTGGCAGTGTTCATTTAGATTTACATTTGCATTTATTCTAATAGCTTGTTTTTGTTGTCTAAAAAGCCTGAGAGCATTACTTGAGTTTCCCCATAATACGACCCCATAATTTATATGAGAGTGAATCAGTGAATAATTTGCCGATAGTAATATATTATTATTTACCATATATTTAGACCGTCTCAGAAGAAAAATGTAACTAGCCAATTGCTACTGAGATGTTCGATATGGCACGCCCAAGTTAAAGCATCATCAAGGACTATTCCTAAGAGTTTGACGGCGTCTCCCTTTGTAATGTTGTTATTTGCGGAAAAAATTAGTTTTTGTGTTTTATCATGATTTAATTTTAACATATTGGAATTATACCATGACTTTCAGTTTCGCATATTGTTTTATGTAGATTTGCAAGACATTTGTCTGAATCGGGTAAGGTAGCGTTATCAACAAGCATAATGATTTGGCTAAGATATAAGTAATAAAATAAATCGTTTACGCAAATAATGAATAGCAGTGGCCCCAAAACAGAACCCTGAGGGACACCGTGAGCTACTGAATATTACTTATTGAAACGCATTGCTGTCTGTTTTGCAAGTAAGACTCAAGGAGAGATAATGGTATTTCCTTTATTCCATAAAAATAAATTTTTCCCACTAAGAGACTATATTGGACATAGTCGACGGCTTTGCTGAGGTCGCACAGCGTAATCGCTGTATGTTTGCCCTCCTCGAAGCCGTCTACAATGCCACTAACAATTTTGCAGACTGCATTTATTGTCAAGCAATTAGCTCGAAAATCAAATTGGAATTTATGTAATATTCAATACTTTTCAAAATATTTAATTAGACGATTCTTTCAATTATCGTGCCAAAAATAGGAATGATTGATATGGGATGATAATTGCCGGGACTACATTTATCGCCTTTTTTAAAGATTGGTATAACTCTCGCAATTTTAAAAATTTCTGGAATATATCCTTCACCAAAGTATTTATTTATTATAATAGTTAGTGGATGAAGTCTCTAATGTTTCTTTAATTATCTTGCTATTTAGATGATATATACCATTGCTACATGAGTTTTTTTAGGGCTTTGATTGCATCACGAACATCCAATGTAATGACCGGTTCTAGAAAAATTAAGTGTTTGGTGCAGGTGTATGTTCCAGAAATTGTATTGTATTTCCATTGGTCTTCGGTAAGTCGTTTATTATGAGATCGGCTACTGTGGCGAAAGAATTTACAAAAGTATCCGGATCTATATTAATTTTCTCATTATTATTTTTATTACGATTACTTTCAAAATTTCTCAGTTTCCAGCTGTCTCTAGACTTATTTTCGGAGTTTTGTATAAAAGTATCGTACGCAGATTTTTTTGCATTAATTATTCATAATTTATAATTTTTGCGGTATATATTGTAAGCTGTTTTATCAGCAGGATCTTTTGTTGTTTGATATATTTGTTTCATGGCACTTAGCGTATCTCTTATATTACGAATTTCATCGTTGAAGTAGTTGACAGGAAATTTATTGTTAGAAAATCAGTTCTTTAGTGGAAAGTGTTTTAGAACTAGTGATTGGTAAGTGTTTACCAGAAAGTTTGCAAAGTCATTTAAATTATAATATGGATTTGTAAATATGTCCCAATTTACTTCAGCAAGAGAGTTTGCCAACTTTTCAACTCCACTATCGTGGAAGTGAAGTTTTTGTCAATTTTAAATGAAATAATTTGACCATAGTAGTCAGAGAGACAAGGTTCTATAACCTCTGTCTCGTAGCAATCATTGGCTAAATTTGCCAAGATATTATCAATACAACTAGAAGAAGTATCAGTTACCCTAGTAAATTCGTAAATTGTGTTTTCCAACCCGAAAGATTTTACTAAACAAGCAAGTTCTGATAAATAAATCGAAGTGCATTTAAAATCTATATTAAAGTCACCTAATAGTACTATTTTCTTATACCTATTAGAAAGAAAAAGTAAAAGTTCTTCAAATTTCTTTAAAAAAATACGGTGGAAATAAAAAGTTATTCTGGCGTGATTAGTCTAGTTTTGTTAATCTACAAATACCCATCCACAATTTGTGACATACGCGTTATAAGTTTACTTAAAGTAGATTTTCTAATTTTTAGAATACCCCGTATGATTTGTCTTAATATTGACAACTGTTCATGACTTCCTAAAACTAGCCTAAAATGACTTTTTCTTGGCAAGTCAAAAATGAGAAAGCTTGCAACAATGCGATACCCCATCCAGGGACACACTGTATATACGTTCACATACACATACACACCTATTCTATTTTCTGATGCCCGAGAATTTAGTTTAGCTGTTGTTTTTTGCATAGATTTAGATTCAATTGATGATATTTCTGTCGGAAACTATACTTTATTCAGTAGTTTACTCCTGATATTTAGATGTGTAATGTATTGTATCATTTACAAAATTTAAAATTAACAAATGCGTTATGTAATTACAATAATGTAATTAAGCTTATTAATGTACTATCACCATTATTACTGTGACTGATCAGATCAGGAATAATTTGAGTTCAGTTGTGACAGACCTTTTTATTGCGAATAGAGAGACTGGAGTTCAGTGAGTTGAAGTATTTTTTATTTGTTCAGTTTCTGGTCAGAATTTATCATGGCATCTATATGGCACCCTTACAGCAGTCCTTTGTAGTTAGAATAAATAGGTTTTGGATTATTTATTTTGAGAGATTTACTACGAATTTTGATTTAAACTAGTCCACTATTATGACACCAAGAGAACTATGTGCAGCAACATCACAAAATAGACCTTTCTTAGAGATGCGAGTAGAAGGTTAACCCATATTTATAAGTCACAACTAATAATAATTAATTCTCAGTTACATACCCCTCCTATAATACATCCTGAACATTATCAGCAAATATCTACAATGTACAATCACCATTACCATTGTTATTGTAAACACATTTTATGTCTTTCTACGGATATGGTCATGTCGTTTGATTCAATATGATTCATTGACTCAATTTTAAAAGAAATTATTTACTTCTACGATCACATCGTAAGACTATTTCTTATCTTATTAATAATCCTATTAACTTTCCACTGATCCCCAAATACTCGATAATATGATATTTTTAATCTAAGTCTTAACATCCACCATTTTCATTACAACTTAATTTAGACAGATAAGGAGATTAAACGTTTTTAATCAAGCCTTATAAAGTGATAGATTAAATCTGTTTAGACATAACGACAGGCATGATTACAGAGGTGTTTGATGAGACATTTAGAACTACCGTGCCTTCTGCAAATGACCAATGAATAGACCGTAAAGCAGAACAATAAAGGGTTACTGAAGCAGTATAAAAGTTACCCGGATGCCGTGTAATCAATAGAACCTTTTAGTACGGGATTATAAATGGTGAGAAGTAAAAAAAAAACAAATAAAGAAACAATATAACATGTTTAACCTTATAACGCACATTGTAGTTTTAATTTATTAATGACGTATCGAACATTTATTCATTCAGAAAGTTTATATTCATGCATTATTTATATTTTCACGAGTCAGAGATTAGTGTACTATGTTTATGTGACGATCTAATGTCATTAATCGATTTTCAGCTATGATATCATGTAAATTATTCTTATGGTTTTTAATTACTATTAACGGTTTTAATTACTACTGACTAAAACTAACTAATTTAATTAATTATTAACTAAAGAAGCAAACATTCAAATTGTTTTGCAGGCATTTACATGACTTGCTTCCGATGGTAGAGAACATATGTGTGAAATGTTGTTCATCTTGCAACTTTCAACAATTTCAATGACAATAGTAGATAGCGCTTACAGAAAAAAAGGGCGTGGTATCAAAATTTACTAGAGAAAGGTGAAAACTCGGAAACACTGTGCACAAGATTCTTTTCATTTCTTATTAACTCAATGCCTTTGACTAGCTATGACAGATTTATATATTTATTTGTTACTGTATAGCCTGGGATACGTCTAAGAAACGTTGTCATTTGTTCGTGTTGTCTAACATTCATTTCTATGCGTTCGTCACGTGTAGATGGTAGTTTGCAAAGAATTAATTGTAGCACGAACGGCCAGCAATGCGAACGAACGTTTTTCATCTTCTGTCGTTAAATGAAAAGATTAAAGAAAATGCGAACCAAAGAATGTCTGCAAACGTTGCTATGTGGACGCGTTTAAAATAATTTCCAGTAGTTCGATATCATACGTTGAGAAAGGTTTATTTTGGACTACTCACAAGTATGAGTAAAAATCAGTTAGTTATAGCTAGTGCTGCATATATCGTTATCAGCAAATTTTACAGCGACGAAAAGAAGAAGAGAAAACAAAGAACTGTTTGAATGAATGATTTATACTTAAGTACCCACGCTTTTTATCCCTTTGGCTTTCTGAGCTCTAATGATCACACCAGGCTTTTAATTTTTTTCATTATATCGGCCACAATAATATTCATTTCTGCTGATCTATTAACTCATGCATCTTCTTCCTTCACTGTTGACTAGTAAAACCCATTGGTGGTGTCCCATAGGACCGTTTTCTACGATACAACTCAATAAGCTGGATATATTTAGTAGTACTCCAAGTAACCTAATCACAAAAATAATTAAGTTTACAATTATGAAATAAAATGTATATAAATACATCATGTTAAGAAAAACGTATGTATGCTTACCTTTGTGTTTGCCATATTTTTATTAATCCACACTCTGCGTATATAAATTAAAATATGTGGTCACAACAATACACATTTCGCAAGTGAGTGGAGCGCCGCGAATGCTGGAAATCACACGTAATTCATTCATATGTGTTATGTTAACTAAAAACGTTTCCGGAATGTCTGAGAACAAGCAGCAATGATGGTAATGCAATTGAATGCGAACGAATGGCAACGTTTCTTAAATATGGAGCATTCTTTGACATCACCATGACTTTAATATTTAATAGTAGAGACTTGAAACCTTTTGCATTATGTTAAGTTTCGGCAACATATTAAATGTATATCTTTGAAAATTAGTGCACTCACCCGAGGGGGGGGGGTTGCAGCCCCCATTTTACACCCCCCCAATTCAATAACTCGCAAAGAAATAGGCAAAAATTCATATAACGGCGGTTTTTGGGGACGCTGATTACGAACCCAAAGCGAAAATTGCAAAATTCAAAATGGCGGACCTAAAATGGTGGACTTTAAAATAATTAATTCCTGATTTACGCCATTTCTACTGATTTTACTGAAAAATTTGTGGAATAAAAAAGTGTTTAGAATACCATTTTGCATAAGAATACATCATTTTGGTAATCACATTATTTAACCCTTTCGCTTCTCCCCCGTGGAAAACCTCTTACGCCTGACTCTTTCTTTTGCAAAAAATGCGGTAAAAATATATTTTTTAAATTTTTTATTATAGTTTCATAATATTGGACTAATAAAGTTGAAATAACAAAAAAAATTAAAAATAATCGTTTCAGCCCTTTGGTGGGGGTGAACATAGAGTGATCTCCCAAAAAAAAAACGATTTTTCCTAAATTTGTACTACAAACTGATGTATCAGTAATAATGGATATACACACTTAAAAAGTAGCTTAAACCGTGTTTAAAGGGCGGAAAAGCGCACAATTTCGTTTTGAAAAATCATTTTTTAGGTTCGTAGAGTTTATATGTAATTTCTGTATTGTTGTTGAACACGTCAAGGAATTTTCAATATTTTATTTCATTTTTAGTCACTTTTGTGGAAGAGTTAAATGTGTTCTCATAAACGTTTTTTAGTGTAAAAAAATATTGACGCTGTTTCTATTACTTTTTAAGAAAAATGTGATGATTAAAAAATATTTAGAATAGGTTTTTGCATGTATGCTTCGATTGGATGGCGCCTGCTGAGTATTTTACATGTCGCTATCCCAAAGATACCGAAATGTACTAAATAGTCAGGTGGTCCTCGTGTCGGTCGTCACATGCCTACCTTGCATTGACGAGAGCCAACAGCTCGAAACTGCAGTCTGCAAGTGGTGTGTGACGACTGGCACGAGAGCTCCTTTAAGTAGGATCAGTCTTTCGGCTGGTAACTGAAGCATTAGCGTTTTGATGGTAATGTGCAATTATTACACTTAACGCGCCAGGCTTGTAACTTGTAATTCAGCGCTCGGCGGGGCACATAGCCAGGAGAGTAGCTGTTGGTTGCAGTCTGGTTACGTTCCTTATAGTAAAATAAGTATTTTACAGAGGAGTTTGCGACTAAAAATGTTATGTTTTAATATTCCGCCCTCTAAAAGCACATTTGAACATTTTCAATTGTCCAATTTTCACTTCGGATTCCTAATCAGCGACCCCATAAACCGCCATGATATGAATTTTAGTCAATTTTGTTGAAAAATTTGTGACTTATTGAATTGGAGGTGGAAAATGGGGGTTGAAATCCCCCCGGAGTGGGTGCACTAATTTTCATATACATTTATATGTTGCCCAAACTTGAAATAATGCAAAAGATTTCAAGTCTTTACATTGAAGTAGTAATGATTAAAATTACATTCATTTTCTCTATTATAAGTAGTTATTTAACACTTGATATAGAAGCGAGAAGATTATGAAAAGATTTGTACGTGCACGAGGTAGTTAAGTTTATTCTGTCTGTCTGCTAGTGATTCTCACGACTTGATATTTGATCTCTGCAGTAGCGGACTCCCATTTTATCCTACGACGGATTAACTTGAAGATATGCGTCTAATTAGGAGACCCTGCAGATCAAATCACCCAAGGAGCTGATTATGAGGCGTTCCTCTAGCGAGATAGCTATTGTCTACAGAAAAAGTAGCAGACTTGAAGACCCTTCATCGAACTTTTTCGATTTATATCTAATATTACTGATATATGCTCACGCCTTGATCTCACAAATGTGATAAATTGCAAACGCAGAGTAAGAATGTCTTTAAATTCTTTAGAATTACGAAAAATAAACTAAGATTTTATACGCACCAACTCTGTTCAGAGTCAAACAAGGCTCCAAAATCTATAATATAGTTAGGCATCTTGAGAACTTGACAGTTTAGTAAATAATAAAACAAAAGTGCTGATTTTCTACTACAGAAGGACATAATATCTGCGCTTGTTTGAATTCATTCTTATGACACCAATTGACGAGTTTAGTAATTTTCCTCAGAAGGCTCTCACAATCAGAGACTGAAGACATTTTACAATACAATTTAAAGTCGTCGGCGTACAGCGGGTGAGTTTTTGACAATATCGTTAATGAATATTGTAAAGAGGGGGGTTCCAAAATTGATCCTTGGGAACACTTGAAGTTTGAGGAAACGAGTTGAAGCTAAAGCTCGATATTGCACAAATTGAGAGCGTCCCGTAAGTTATAACTTACAAATGTTTACTAGACCTACGCAAAGTCCAATTCCATCGAGACTGTATAAAAGTAGAGCATAGCCAAATCTATTAATCTCTTTGGAGAAGTCAGTGTGGATAACGTTTACCTGACTTCCCTCATCAACTAACCCAGATATAAATTGTATCACAGTCAAAAAATTGGAAACTCTGAAATGACCTTGCATGAAACCGTATTATGCTGGTGTAGTTATATTGGAAATATGAGGCGAAATATAGCTGTGCAGGATAATTTCAAGTACTTTTCACAAATTACATAAGATCACAATGGGTCTGTAATTCGCGATGTCATTCTTCTTCTCTTTAGGAAAGTCGACTAATTTTTAGATGGCACTTTCCGTTCTATCTGACTGCGCTTAAAGCGCTACTCCATTGTTAAATGATTGAATCTTGCTAAAGTTGTGGAATAAAATATATTTACAATTAGCATAAAAAGAATTTGCAGATAATACCAATATACTGATTATGCATTATTTTATTTGTTTTTAACGTGCCTGGCTCTGCATTCGAAAAACAAAAATAAATAACTTTCTTAAATAAATCAGCATTCTCCCAAGTACTTTATCTCATTTATTTAAAATGTATTACGTAATCTAGTCTGTTCGTTTTAAATTGATAGAGATAATTTTGCTGGCTTTATATGCAGTTCTTCCTAAATAATTGCTTTCTACGATCCACAGCTGTGCTATGAACCAACACTATTTTCGAACTTAACAAGAGCTGCAGCCATTTCTCAATAATGATTTCCTCGTGGAGAGAATCGCTAATATAATCTGTCCAATTTAAGTTCCATTAAAATATTTCAATTTTAGCATTTCTGAATCCTAACTTAAATTAATTATTGTTTCACAACTAATATCTCAAGTAGGTTTTACTGGTCAAGGACGATTTTGCGCCCGAGCGTAACGAGGGCTGGCAACAGAGTACGAGATTGGTCAAGCCCTACCTCCTGCGTGGTTTTATCTGCTCCCTTTTATCTGCGTTTTATCTGCTCCCCTACTGTTCATGAAATAAAAAATCAAGTTTATTTTGACATTATCCAAATTTTCAAACATCTTTTGATTTGCATGATTCGAAATTACTTATTTTCCCAAGGGAGGTAAGTAACTCACTTACCTCCCGTCGTCAATAGCAACTAGCACTTTACCGGTAAAATCAACTTACCTACTTGAAAACAATGTGACAATAGTCTACTTGCCATAGTGGGAGCAGATAAAATATATTGCTTCCGTCTTTAACAGTGGTAGTCCTTTATAAACCGCTACAAAAACAAATTGAAGTCTATGGCGTGAATATTTTTCACAATCGACTTTCATGAAAAGGAGAGCCTGGTTTCACGTCCATGTATCTATTTACTTCCACCTGCAGGTTCCACATATTTGCTGTGCATTGTCCATTGAGGTGAACGACTCCATATCTGTTTAACCTGAGTTTCACGCCAATATTCAGTGTACTCATGAATGATCTTAAGAGTCTCTATTTATGATTTACGTTTTTATGAAGCTAATTTCCTGGGTCACTCACATAAATCGAATTGGTGATTTTCTCTTTTCTGTCTTAGGGTGTATCACACTGGTATTCGCAATTTTGATGCAGTCCGGACAATAACAGCAGCGAAATTCAGGAGGGGATTCAGTACGCCACTATCGAAAACTTCTCTCTATTTCCTAGAATCTGATTATACGGTGAAGTATTTTCTCCAGCCACTCTGTTGATAAGGTGTTTCACTATGAATGTTAATACCACAAGGCAAAATTTAGTTTTTGATTTGTGATCGCCTTACCATTAGGTAAAGCTAATTCGGGTAAAATTAATCTGGAGTTAATAAGTGAGTAACAACCAATGTTGCTAAGAATTGAGATCATAATCTCATGCCTGCTTCAAGATTTCTCAATTTATGGAGAAGATCATCGACCACCATTGACCGCAGTAAGGGCGATAGAACTTCACTTTGAGGGCAACCCCTAGCTACAGTCACCGCGGCCGATTCGTCCCCCATATTTATGACAATTTTTTATTTTTGTTATCTCGAACACTGAAACGTAGCATACGCAATAGGGTGGGTATCAATGGTATATAATATTGTAAGAACACTTGTTTTTGTAGAGCCATTAGTTTTCAAATTGTTTGATGTTTTCATTTTTTAAAGTATAATTTGAATTAACTCCTGTATCTTTTTTTGTTAATTACTTAAACTAGTGGCCTTAAGTATAATTTAATAATGAAAAGTTACGTAATTTGTGTAATAATTTATTTGGCGTTTGTGACATAAAATGAATTTTAAAAGTTTTTTGAATGCGTTTGTTGAAGATAATTGAGAAATGATTGTATACACCAATGAAGACAACTTAAATATAATTTTGATTTATAAAAAAATCCCATTAAGGTAAATGCTTATTCCTATTATGTTTTCCTAATTTGCCTCAGCCAGATCATAAAACCTTTATTTTTTAATTAATAATTTGAAAAATTATGCACATTTTAAAACCTAATAAAGTGCTAACGGCTAAAAGTGATGCACATTATGCTATAGTACAGAACAATATTGTAGATAATCCTAATTTATCTTTACAAAAATTATCATCTGAAACAAACATTTCCTACTCCCTTCATCAAAGAATTTAAAAAAAAAATAAGTACCGTCTCTATAAAGTTCATTATGTTTATTATTTAAGACCTGGTTATTTTAAACGTCGCATAAATTTTATTGCTGAATTATAAGTATTATATGAAGAAATTCCGAATTATTTCAAAAATGTGTTCTATAATAATGAGCTTGCGACAACACGAAACGGTCTCAAAATAATTCGAGTTAGGTACGAACAACCAATAATCAAACAATTTTTAAAGTAAGTGTCTGGTGTGAAAAATTAAATCCATACGTAGTCATATGGTGTTAGATATCTGAGATTCCTGCAAGGGAAGCTGCCAAAATTTATTAAGAAACGTTCTTCATGATCGGCATATAATCTGTTTTCATTAGGACGGAGCACCGGCACATACTTCAAGAATAGTAGCCAGATGCTTGCCACGAACGAACATATCCTAGAAGGTGGATAAAAACTGATGGAGTAATCAGGTGGCCAGCACGACCACCTGACATAACCTCATTTCTTCTTACGGGAACGTCTAAAATATTTAGTTTACAGTGAGCCAATCGATGATATGACAGACCTATACAACAAAGTGTATGCGAGTATTGCTACAGAAGATAAAAATTTGTTATTGAAAGTAACTGAGGAAGCATTAATTAAACAGTTTGACATGTGTTTTTATGAAGGAGGAAACAATTTTTACTTTAAAAAGAAATTGTATATATTTTATTTAAAAGTGAAAATAAATTAGTACACAACCTGTTTAACTTTATATTATTAAATTAGCTTAGGGTTAATAGTTTAAATAATTAACAAATAGACTGAATAGAAAATATAAGATAATTTGAAAACTAATGGCTTTGCAAAAAAATATTCCTATAAAATTATATATCATTTGGTACCCTATAACTTATTATATGTTATGTTTCAATGTTCCAGCTATAGAAAAATAATTTTGCACTTCAGCACCATCTTTGTAAAGCCATTGGCGAATCACTTAAAGTTAAGGCGACCTATTTTAACTAGTGGTCACCTTTTGGCGAATTTTAATTTCTTTGCTGGTTACCAAATATTCGACTGGGGAGTAATACTTTTTTGCTTTATCTCGAAAACCACTGGGTTTGTAGGAAAAGTGTATACTAGAAAAATTACTTAGAGTTAAGCATAGTTTAATAATATTATACTTCTTCAGTCATCGAAACATTTTTTTCTGGCTTTGCGACGCCGCAGATGTTACTGTCATTGACAATATTTGAAACATGAAATAAAGTCACCAAGAATATCAAACCATTGGCTTTCACAGACTTTGAGTATCTCTTTCGTTACCATGGATACTCCCTAGGAAGTTTTATGTGAATAACCCTGTATAATTATTTGATAAATTACAGATTTATAATTTTATATGATTTACAACTGCGTTTTAAGTTATATATAATACTTCTTTTAGTATATTTACAAATAAAATATTAGAACTGAAAATTGCTAAAATATGCTTATACACTACCACTTTCTGAATTTGAGCTTCTAATTAAATAGCTGCTTCAATATCCGTCATTCGCAGTGTTTCAGCCGTGTTTTATATGTTACCATTCAGTTTTACGCTGAAATTGTACCCAGTCGGTTCGATGTTTACTTGCATCTGGAAATTCGTTGTGTGTGTTCGTTTAATTCATTTAAATGAATATATAAAACAAAAAGAATTATAATAAGAACCACCGATAGTATTATAAACTGTGTTTATATCGGTAATAAATAATTCAGTGATAAAGTTTAGTTCGCATTTCCAGTGAATCTTATAAACGAATTATGCAGTTACAAGGCTTCTAATTTCTATTTTTGAATATCTAAAGAGTAAACTCTGTTATCTATATTGTCGTATGTATTTTTTTAATTTAGCCTAGAGGTGATTTCTTATTCACATTATATTAATTCTCTTCTAAAATACCTTCTACTTCAGGTAATATTTTCACCATAAATCTCTTTAGCAGAATTTCTTAAAAATGGTGTCACAACATTTGAATTATTAAATCTATATACAGCGTGTCCCATTCTGCTTGGAACCACCCTCATAAAAAGTTTATTTAATGCCCGATTTAGACTTTTTTTTAAAATATAGATCATTGAAAAGCGTATCTTTGTGTTATATTACATTTGTTGATAATTAGTTATTGCTTATTTATATTCCTGCTTATTATCATAATTATGCCCACGCAAAGGTTAACTTTTCAAGAAAAAATAGATATTATTAAACTTGTTGGTTATAATGTGAGATCATCAAAAGAAGCTGCCCGAGAATTTAATAGAAGAAATCCAAATCTACGGCCGCCACTTAACGACAGCAATGTTAGAAAAATAAAATGTTTTAATGATACCGGTAGTGTTTTAGAAACATATTCTAGAGGATCTGGCCACCAGACAGCTTAATGGTCTCGCTATTTTGTCAGATATTGACGAAAACCCTCGTTAAAGCTTGAGGAATGCTACTATGAATTTAAACAAGTCTCGAAATACCGTTTGGAGGAGCCTTAAAAATCATAACCGAAAACCATACAAACCTAAATTTTTGCATACTTTGCAAGTAGATAACGAAGAAAGAAGGTTTGAGAATTGCTTGTGGGCTCAAGGAGAGTATTTGAATGAACCAGATTTAAAAAAAACATGACAATGAGACTACATTCATCACAAACGGTGTAGTTTCCTCACAGAATCCTAATTGGGTAATCAATTGCAGAAAGTCAATATTCACAAAAAAATAAATGTATTTTAAATGAGTGAATTTTTCTGGAGTTTTTGAGAAATCAGTTTTGGAACGAGATTTAAAACCTGCAGTGAAGACAACACTTATATTTTCAACTAGCAAGCCATGCGCCATGCAGTAACTCTCAGGACGTGGCTCAACAAAATTTTCTCGGTAGATGGATTGGACATACTAGTCCATTGGTAGCCTGGCCGCCCAGATCGCCGGATTTAACACCCCTCTTTTATTTGTGGGGTACTCTTAAAAGCAAAGTTTATAAATCTTGACCACAAAATAGGCAGGAACTATATGACAGAATTACACTAGCTTGTCAAGAAATCTCGAGGGAAGAACTTAGAAATGTCGTTCATAATAATCGTGAGAGAATAGAAAAGGTAGTTTAGCAGAGAGAACCTACATTTAACTGTTCTATTTATTTATTTTGTAAACATCTTTTTGTGTCACTTCTTTTTCATTATTATAGTAAATTATTTGATAAATAAAAATTTCGAAATTGAACATTAAGTATTGTTTTTTAAATAATAATCAATCAATTGACATTTCACTCAAGCCACTCTTTTCATAAAATACACAATCCCATGCAAAAGTTTCTTCGGCAATTTCTGAATTTTTATTTCTCTCAGGAAAAATCCAAAAATACGACTTTTCCAACGAAATGTGATACAGACACCTTTGCAGTTCAATGAGAAAGACGAAGAAGAAAGTTCCCCACCACTGGTCATAGCGTAGCAGCCTCGTAGCAATAACCAACCACTAAACGTTTTCCGTTTGACGTAAATCAGGCTAAATTTTCTGTTAACGGCGAAAAGCAAATTAATTTCAAAATGATTTCTTACGAAATTTGCGAGTAAGTTCACATCGTTAAATGGTATTTTAATGGTAAACTCGCAAAGGCAGGTTATGGATTTTTCAATGTATTTTACACTGATAGGCCAATTGTCAACAATTGATGAAATCATAAATAATTTTGAATCACACAATTTGGTATTTGCCAGCAGACGATCCTTTCTATTTTAAATAAATATGAGTACCACGCCTACAGGCTTCAAAAAGTTAATAATGAGCTTTTTACCGACGATCCAATATGATACATGGAATTTTGTGAGACCGTTATGGAAAAAACTAACGGGGCAAACGGTTTTCTTAGTAAAATACTTTTCGTAGTTGAGTCAACTTTTCCATTACAAAGAAACGTAATTCATCTGTTGTACGTTATTGGGCTAAGGAAAATCCACATAAGACTTATACCGCTAGGACACAGTACCGTCAAAAATTAAATGTCTGGGGTTGGCTAAAGGGAGAACATATTGCTGGACCATTTGTTGTAGATGGAAATGTGAATGGAAGAGGATAAACTTTGATTTACTACAAAATCATATCATCCCTTCCCTCTGCGAACTTTTCGATATTAATTTTAATGAAATCTGGTTTCAGCAAGAAGGATGTCGGGCTTATAGTTTTATACCTGCTCAACAGTATTTAAATAGAACTTTTCCTGAACGGATTATAGGTACACATGGGGACATTGCTTAGTGGTCTGATTTAGTCCATAATATTTTTTTATGGGGTTACATGAAATCCCAAAGTTATGGTTTTTGGAAGGCAGAGCTGAAAGTTTGGAGGAATTGAGGATCAAAATTTAAACTATTACACCTCAAATGCTTTCCCATCTGAGGTAAAATTGTTACGATAGACTGAATCACTGTTTGGCTTAATATGGGAACCTCTTTGTCTTATTTTCAATGTTTTGTAGAGTATCTTTTTATTTTATTTTTGGAGAAAACTTTTAATTTGCTTAACTGCTTAACAGAACAAATTTCAGTTTGAACAAAAAAAATATTCTATTATCGAAAATAATCACACGTATTTTCTTGAGAAATAAAATTCACACATGTTGATCCGCCCGCAGACAAAATATTATTGAAAGTAAGTCGTTGCAGCGATAGCAACCACTTGCCTCCCTTATAGGCGCATGACGCAATACTTCGTCTTTCTCATTGAGTTGCCATTTAAATGCGTTCCACTAACAGGAATCTCTGTGATCGGCAAAAGATTAGACCTACTGTATATACAGTACAGTACAGTAAATTGATACAATCTATATGATTGTGTCACTTGGTGAAACCCGCGAAATCTATTCGACTGATTTGAATTATTTATTACTTATTTTTTGAATGTCTTTACAAATAAAATAATTACAATGTTTTACCATTGAAAACGCATTTGTATTGCAACACAGTGGAATTTCCGGTGCTTGATGAACGGGCGAATTTATACCCGAATAATTGCATTTTATACAAAAACACAATTTTCGAGGAGAAATGCTACTTTCAATATATATACAACAAAACATATTTAATAATACCACAGTGATATAATAAAAAAACTCTGTAATGATTAGTATGATTACCAATGTGTTAGAACTTCAACTATAATATCTAAATTATATATTCCTTAATGTTATGTTTCATGGTTTATAGTGTTTTGCTGAGGATATAACTTCATCTCCCTCATACGCAATTCTCTGCTGCTCGAAAAAGCTTCAAATTTATCGAGTTTATGTAAATATAGCCCGAAATTTAAATTACTAATGACTTTCTTTTCTCTAGAAAGTATTTTCCCTTTGTGTGATAAGAACACTCAAACTTTTATTTGTCGGATATTACCATTTTTACAGGCACAGTCGCGAAAGCAGTGCTTGTAATGAGACTGATTATATTTTGTTTACACTCCCAAATAAAATTAAAAATCATTTTCAAGTCATCATATTCTGGTACAATTGCCATGACCTGTACTATGGAAAATATTATTTAAGGTGTGAGGCTCTCGCTTAAAATAACCTTAATATTTCTGTTCCTATACTAATAAAAAATATTCTTTATTAGTCTGCTTGTTCTTCAGCTAAAAATTAATCATATGAATTTTCACTTTTAAAATGGGAACATAAAATAATGGATCCGGCAGAATGAAGTATCCACTTTAAATTGAGTTTTTGTTAATAGCTAAATTTTTATTAAAAAATTAAACAGAAGGTTCTTGAAGAAACACAGAAATTTAATTTTTTGAATACTACATCAGTGAAATGACCTTCTTCTCGTTGCTAACACTCTTGAGGCATAGTACGAAAGTTTTTCATCACCCGCGCCAACATTTCAATTGGGTGCGTTAATCTCTCTCCGAATATTATATTTTAGTTCTTCCAAAGTTTGCGGTTGATTAGAAAATAGTTTTGATTTTAAGTAGCTCCATAAAAAGAAATCACAAGCTGAGAGATCCGGTGACAGTGCGGCCAGTTGATGAAACCATATTTTTTGAATATCCACACCAATATTAGGAAGTTGCTGTCCAAAGTTATCTGTTGATAACTTTGTGATGTAACATTAGCCGTTCGAAACGTTCGGGAAAATCAACGCGTGTTCCAAAATCTTGAGGCTGAAGTTTTTGTGCGACTTGAATTTTGTAGGAATGGAAGTGTAAGTCTTTCATACTGTGGTGATAACTACGGTACGAAATATTGAATGTTAATGCTTTTCGTTTTGTAGATCATTTAGGACTTCATAGCACATCTGCTCTTACCCTTTCAGCATTTTCAGGTGTGCGTACAGAACGAGTTCTTTCTTTTTGTGTTTCTTTGGAACATGAAATTTGTGTATCCACATTTTAATTGTTATTCGACTTGGAACTGGATCTCGTAGATTTAAATGAAAGTCACGACGAACTAAACGCTGGGTGATTACAAGAGAATAGTTATTTTTAAAATAAACTTCAACCGTAAAAGAACGTTGAATATTTGACCATCTCTCCATATTTACAACTAAACTGACATTTCTCGCGATAGACCAGGCGGCGTCAGGGTTTTTTTGTTATAAAAATTCCTAAGAAAGTTTTTTCTTTTTCTATCGCTTCTTTTTATGTTTAGAAAGAGATTTATTGAAAATGCCCCCTACAATTCGGTCCGGAACATATTGTTTAAACAATTGGAAGGGAAAATTTTAGCGTTTCTTTAAATATATCCGAAAATAACAATAATAGTACAAAAAATCAAGAATAGAAATTTGTTCTTCAGTAAATTCTACATAAAAAATGGCTCTACATATTTTTCGATTGGTGTAATAGTTTTGAAGATAGAACCAGGAGAAAGAGCAAGTCGCGGGTCACTCAGCGTAAGAGAGCAACAAGTTGAAATTATTATGAATGTGGTAGTTAAGGAATTTAAGACTCATGTCTTAGAATTCATATTCTGGTGAAATAATTGAAATGATTGTTTAACCATTTTCCTCCTTTTGCGTTTAGGTTAGTGCCCAAGATCGAGTTGCTCTGCTATTTCTGGTTTTCTGATTCATTGATGTTCCTTGGTTCCTTAAATTTCTCCGATCTCTTCAGGTTCTGCAATCTCTTCAGCTTCTCCCGTCCCTTCATCGTGTTCATCAATGTCTTCTTCAAACTGCTTCGACATTGGAGCAAGTTTGACCTTCGCAATGGGAACAGATGATGGAACATTTTAGCCCATGTTTACGGTACCCGCAGTTTCCCTTGCATCCACTTCGACAACTACAATATATTATTTTCAGCAATGCTGGTGGTGCAGCTTTTTTTCAGTGGTTACTGGGCGTAACGGTTGCACGAGTAGGTGGTAAAGAACAAAGGTTGAATGAATTTTTAGCCATTGCTTTTTTGATACTAAGTACATATTATCATAGAACACTTACGTAAGCGTACAGCCGTTGTATTTTATAAGGAACTGGAACGGGAGTCAACGCTTTGTGCAAATCGCCTAGCCTCGCCAGTGCGGCGCACGGCTAACTACAATTACAAAATCACATAATGTGTAAACAAAAACTGTCGATAGCAGCGTGGCACGCGAAGGGAGTCGGGCGCGCTCCTTCGCACGGTTCTATCTTCAAAACTATTACACCAATCGAAAACAATATAGAGCCCTTTTTTATGTAGAATTTAGTGGAGAATAAATTTCTACTCTTGATTTTTTGTCCTATTATTGATATTCAAAAAACCATAAAATATCCCTTTCAACTGTTTAAAGAATATGCTCCGAACCGAATTGGAGGGGCATTTTCAATAAATCTCTTTCTAAACATAAATAAAAGCGATAAAAGAAAAAAGCTTCCTTAGAAATTATTCCTTCAATCTGGTGATATTCAACCTGTGGCGCCTAGACTACAAACGTTTTGAGAACTGTCTTAAATTTTCATTTATCACAATAGCATGATGACTTGATATGAATTTATATCTCACTATATTATGACAGGAACTAACTTTAAAAATGGATACTTCATTCTGCCATACCCGTTACTTCAATATTGTATTTGCACGCTTTTATAATTTATTTTTACAAACGTTAACCCATGGAAAAAAGACCTTACCCTTAACTTTGTCCGATTTTATATGAAAAGAGTTTAAAATTGATCAAAAAATTAACTAAACAAAATCACAAGAGAATATTTTTGATGTCAGTAAGAAAAAATATTTGACCCCCTAATGGTGCCTAAATACCAAAACAATATTTACATATACAAAATTTTACTATCTTCGAGTTCATGGCATTGAATTTCAATGAAACTTGAAATATTTACCTGATGATGCCTACTGAGTAAGCAAAGAAAATCAGTTTCATGAAAACACCGGTATTTCAACGACGTGAAATTTCATGCGGATATATTGAGGGCTAATGTCATTGTTTACCGTAATATGCCAAAAGGGCCTTTAACTTTGCTCGATTTTAACCGAACAAATATTAAAATTCATAAAAAATTGCTAATAGTATTTGTGTTATATACATAGGCTAAAAGTGACATTTTTTTCGTCGAGGATGTACTTGACAGACGAGCGAAGCGAGTCCGGCAAGCACCGTTGCTCAAGTGTACATTGATGATATAATAGTAATAATACTAAAAATTTTGAGGAGGGGTTAGAAAGGGTAAGAAAAATACTAGATAGATTAAGACATTAGAATTTGACTCTGAAATTATCAATGCTTAAATTCTTCTTTGCACAAGATTTGGGTAGAGAAATTTCAGAGAAGGGAGCTAGGCCTGATTTACAGAAAAAGCAGCAGTCCAATAGATGGCTCCACAACATGTAATATTAAATAATAGGGTTTTCCCACTAATTTTATTTTAACAATTTGTGTCATGAAAATGATATAATAAAACATTTTATTAATTTACAACAATTTACTTTTCTAATAAGAATTATTTCTAAGAAAATATCGTTAAAACAACTTGCTGATAATTTCACTGCTTTTTAAAACGGGCATTTTTACGCGCCAGAATTACGTATCTACCCGGAAAACCAATGAGATTATGGATATAATTAGTTTGTAATAGATTCTAACTGTGTGTTAAAGAAAGCTTTCCTCTAAAACTTCTTAGAATTTCAATTTGTAATGCTTGTACTGTGATTGGTCTAAAGCAGTGGACGTGTAAATATTGGCCAATCAGAATCCAAGTAAATGCCGCACAAGTTATTCGTGAAAGCGTCGGACGTTAATATTTTGTACTGTAGTTTAGGTTTAACCTTCACCGATATTACACATCAGATGACTAACCTAAAACGTTAAATTTATATTTTTATGTTTATATTGTTTGGAGTGACAATATTATTTTATCAGTTTCTGGTTTATGTTTTATTAATTCTACAATCAAAATGAAATCAAGTGGAAGAGGGATATGTTAAAGGTGCCGCTGATAATTTACCTAAAGTAGAAAAGTACTGAGTGCTGCCAGTAAATAGAGGTTATGTTATGTTAACAGAGACTAAGATTAATAAACAATCTTGAACAGAGACAACCTCTGTGATGTTAATTCTGTGATTGGATTTCAGGGTGTTGACGTCACAACGCGCCAATTTATGGCTGTTTAAAATGAACCCAATATTTTTTAAACTTCAAGTTATTTTTTTGTTACTATTAGTAAAATTAATAAGATAATAAATATGCCATAAATCATTTTTATACGTGAGTTAAGTATTTCAGCAATAATTTTTTTTTCTGGGAAAACCCTATTACACCAGTTTTTGAACTTGCAAGTTATTTTCGAATATTCATAGGAAATTTTGCAGTCCTAACAGAAAAGTTAGCGCGATTATTACGCAAACATATAGTCTGAGGATTTGGATATGAACAATTAACAGTTCTTAATAGGATTAATTTTCGATAAGTCAAGAAATAAGAATATTTATATTTTTATGTATATATATATATATATATATATATATATATATATATATATATATATATATATACATATATATACATATATATAAAATTTAACTTTTATCGAGTTGGTGACATTAGATTTTCAAACTCGATATATGAATCTGCGCGTAGATGGTCATGTTATATTTGCGAAATATGCGTTATGAATGTGATTCTAAAATTTTGCAGGCGTACATTTTTTTTCTTAGGTTTTAAAATTACTAAAATATCGCATTATATATTTAATACATCTTTGTATGATGTACATATAATAGAAGATATATTTTGGAAATCATGTATCTTGTACTATTTTTATATGTCTTCCTTATTTTATAAGAGTTATCAGTTTCTCTTTGTAAGTGGCTTTACACAGGCTGGATACGGTATGTTTCCGCTTCTACAATTGCATACTGTAGGTAAGACTTGTAAAAGTTATAAGTTTTAAATATTAGATTGTGCTTACTTGTTGACTTTAAGGGATTTCTACCATTTTTATTAATTGTCAAATTATTAAACTAATAGTCTGAGTCAGGTAGTTTAAATATGCCTACAATACTTACCTAAGATCTGTGAATTTTTAATTATATTAACATTAATTTCAATGCGTTTTTGTAAAAATACTTCTGATGCGTTCCTATTTTATAACTAACAAGATGCCATAGGTAATATTTATATTAAAATATATACTCTTCAAAGTGTCAGCATAACTATTGAAACAGATCCGAGAAACGGTGTGGTGAAGGGAATATCTTTAGGAGAAATTCAAAGAAACATTGTCATAACATAAAACAAACCACTTATTTAGTTTGCTGTAATAATTATACTGCCATTTTGCCTCCATGTGAGCTTTTAGCTATAAATTATGCACGACATTCTCCTTCCTATGTGTTTCAGTTGTATTTCATTTGTTACTGTTCAGTTTTGCGCTGAAGTCGTAACAACCCGCTTCGATGTCGACTTACACCCCCGTATCGGTCTTATTCGCTCATTTAGTTTCTTTTGCGTTTTGTTGATAAGTGGTGAAAGAATTTTTAGTGACGGTTAATATAATATGGGTACTAATTCCCCTCATAATCAATTCAAGTTATATATTTGTAATATAAAAGTATTATAACTAAACTAATTCAAGATGGTAGAAGTTTTTGAGATGTAGCTCTGAAACAACTATCAAGCTTTCAGCGATTATTAATATAATTGTAATTTTAATGGGAAACGTCATTTTTCGGCTGGCAAATGCATTATTTTCTTTATATTCAACACCATATTTGTTTATTAGCAATTATAATGACATCATAATAACCAGGACTTTACGATTTCAATTGGGATATTTGATAAACATTTATTGCATATCTTCGGTGTTAAAGGAATCAATAAACATGTAAATTACGTTCTTCAAAGACACATTTTCTGTTTGCTACATTTCTTGTTAGGAATATAATTTAATCTGCTTAATACGCAATTTCTGCTATCTGGAATAACTTAATATTGGCTGCCATTATGCAAATCTTTCCGAAAATTTAAATATTTAAGTTTCTTTTCGTTTGCAAGAGGTTTCTTTGTATTCAGAAAGGATACTTATTTACAATTTATATTTTTATATAAGGATTAATTTATTGAATTAATTGCCTTACTGTTCTGTAGAAAATGAAACAAACAAATAATAATAATGTATAACATATAATAGTACTTGAGCGAAGTAGGTGTATTGTTTATTTAGACAATTAAATCAATTAGAGCATATTTTCTATGGATTTTTAAAAAATATGTCGAGATCTGGCTGTCCTACGGGACAAACGGAAAAAATGAATATATCCGATATGAGTTGTACAATAGAATAGAATAAAATATTATATTCGTTTTTTAAAATGTACACAGTTGCATATGACCTATCAGATTAGTGAGCACACACACGCATGTATACAGATTAGTCAATAATTGCGTGGCCACCTGTATGTCACCGACAAATGTGGTCATCAAAGTGGTAATTGGATTTTTGTAACTTTCAAATTTGATTTTTTTCAGTCTTATACACTTGTAGTATAATAAATCTAGACCAATTTTTCACATCCTTTGGAATTTACCTCTCAGAGGATAATCGTATGATCAATCAATAGGGAAAAATGTCAGGAATAACATTTAAGACTTGGGTGTTGTAGCAATTTTGTAAATAAATAAAAACTTATGAGAATTCTTTGGATGCCGTTGCTATATAATTATTGTTTTACTTACCGCACATAATATGCTGCCATGAACTACACCCATTTTTTGTATCTACGAAAACAAATTGATTTGAGAGAAATTTAAGTTACAAAGCCTATCAATAACATTGGTAATAAAATACGTGTATTGAAATAATAATTTAATAACTAGGAATTTGAAGCTTCCTAAATAAAAATTTAAAATGGAAATTTGCATATAAAAACGGTTGGGTACTAAATTCCCATAATGTATTTTATTTTCAGTTCATCGAAGATTACAGGAATAACTAATACTCCACCTACTAGTTAGTAAATGAATTTTTCAACTATATTGATTCTGTTTCGCTATATTTAAACTAAAATCGATAAAAATATTGGATAATGAATGTTACTGGTATTTATATTATAATGACAGTGATATTAGACAAAAATATTTGTCTAGCCAATTAAACTTATTTATTTACTTAGAAATATAATTTAAAATTTTAAGACCATAATTTTCAAGAATTGTCTTGGATTATAATATTTTGTATATGTGAATTAGAAAGCACTTACTTATTTTTAGGCAGTGAATCCCTACAATGCCGGAAATTCAGTGTAATTTTCATAGCGTTGTCCCTGCTCCTTTTTAAATTTATATTGTAAATGAAAATTTAATGGACAATTTTTTGATGACAATAAATTATAGTATATTATATAATATGATTTTTTTCTATAGCAATCGGGCAGTAAGTACGTTGCCACCCGTATTATACAGGGTGCGGCAATAGTGCGTCAGACCTCGATATCTAGAAATTTCTTTAAAAAATTGTAAGTAAACTAGATAAAAAAGTCCATAACTGGAAATTATTTTCGAACATACAGGGCGAGCCAAGACGAAATTACAGGACCAACTGCCTTTTTTTTAAATGGTGTGCTATGTATATCAGTATATTTTTGAAGCCTCTTTCTAGGCTCTATTCATTCCTATATTAGCATTGAATATCTCCCAACCACTTGGATGTAATGAATTTTTTTGTTGAAATAATGCAATCTGCAGATGGATATTACAAAAATCACCACAGTCACAATTATGGGTTTTAAGAAAAATTTATGTGAATACCAGTTACGAGACATCTAATTAATGTTTTTGAATCATTTTTATTTTCTAAAAATGTACAGGGTGGCCAAAAATTATTGTTCAATTAAGAACATTTTAAATTGAATTTTCTCAATTTTTTCAAAAGGAACATCCTGTATATTTTTCGACGATGTGATGTAGAAATGAAAAACGAAAATTTTTCTATATACTTCCCTATGGGTAATTGCAACCATTTTCGTTTTATAAAAACAAATTCAAGAATAAATTTACAAAAGAGGTTCCCTCAAATAATTCATTAGAAAAATTTACAATAGTTGTTCGACGTGTTGGCCATTTTGATTAACACACGTCTTTATGCAATTTTGAAATGAGGCCATTTAGTGGGACCATATCTTCCAATCCATCGAAATAAGTACATGACTTTTGTTTTGTGCGAGTCAGACAGAAATTGTTTGTAACTGGTATTCACATAAGTTTTTCTTAAAACCCATAATCGTGACTGTGGTGATTTTATAAACATCCATCTGCGGATTGCATTATTTCATCAAAGAAATTCGTTACATCCAAGTGGTTGGGAGATATTCAATGCTAATATAGGAATGAATAGAGCCTAGAAAGAGGCTTCAAGAGGCGTGTTTTCAATAATTTTTTTAATATAGAATTACAGTCCATCTTATCTATAAATCTTCCGTCCATTAACTTTTTAGATATACGATTCATAGACATAGAATAAATTTTTCCTGGACATGTTCATTAAGAGCTATGTTACCAAATTGTCCCTTTGAAGTTTTCAATTTTATTGGGATAATTTTTGAAGACCATCTTCTTTATATAAACTCAAGAGAAGAAGTGAAAGGCATATAGATCATTTCGCCAGTGATTCGGTAAGTCTTCGTCAACCAATCTACTTATTCATTAAATGTGGTCAAAATAGATGAGGGCAGTAAAATTGATTCATCCACTCCTCATTTCCAGTCAAGGGGGTGAAAACTACCCCCTACCGGGATGACCACCTTTCAATCAAATTCCTTTTCGAAAACTGACAGAAAAATTGAGGGGGCCCGCCGGGTAGTTTTCACCCCCTTGTCTGGAAATAAGGGGAGGGTGGTTGAATTTTACCCCCTCATCCTCCCCGACATTTTTTTAGTTACATTCCCTCCGAACAGCGCGAAAAAAACAGTTATGACCGTTTCTTATTCTAAGGGGTGGTTGTCCCCCCTTTTATGAACCCTCTCCACTGAGAGTATCAAAAAATCACTTTTACAGGAAAAATTCCTCACAAAAACTCCGCCTCCACTTGCTACACCACGGAAAACCCACTTTGGGGCGGCTTCTGGCCAATAGGGGATGAATGCAGGTTTTTTTTCACCCTCGGACCTATCGCTATCGATTTCCCGGCCCCAAAAAACGGGGAGGGAGAACGTTTCTTAGCCCTGGCCCAGAAGTGCCCAACTTTTCCGCTTATTCACCTGGAGTAGAATTGGTGATTCGTTTTTAAGTAATTAGTTGTAGTTGCTGTAAATATTAAAGGGGCAAAATTAGTTGCTAGTGCTATGTAATGGAAATTAATTTAATTAACAACTTGTGCAAAATTATTCACACAGTCAACTTTACCTACTATAGGCTATTCATTAAATACTGACACATGCAATGTTGATGTGGAGACAATCCATACAGGTTATGAATATTTTCTCCATACAAAGAAAAGCTATACGAGTTGTAGCAAGCTTAGAATATAGGAAAAATGTAAGGATGTTTACAAGAAGCTGTCAGTATTATTATTATCCAGCACACATTACATTGTCAACTTTACATTAAAGAAAATAAAAATAGATGCGTAAGACGTGACCCGATTCACTCAAGCAAATAAACGTAATTTTCTACATTTATTCAAGACATGAAATGACTCAGGTTATTATGCCATAAAATTTCTTAATGTACTGCTGGAAAATATTCAAAAACTAGAACAAAGTCGTTTCAAAATCATGCTAAAAGATATATACTTAACAGCTTTTTATAATTTTAATGAATACCCATTATATGATCTGCCATGTATTACTACGTAGAATCAGTGTTATTTTATATTTCTTACTGTCAATTGTTAACTTTATTCATACGGTTTTACATATTCTGTTACCATATGTTTTATGAATTTTGGTAAATAGTATAATGTATCAATGAGTGCCTACCTGATTATCTTAAGCAGTATGCTTGGATATTAATATTTGATGCCTGATAGGGAGACGGTAGCACAGTAGTTAGCGCGTCAATTATAAATTACCCCCAAGAAGTGGTTCAGACCGCACGATAAACCGTAGAGTCCCGCCTCTATATATATATATATATATAACCATGAGATGGCAGATGAGATTCTGCCGAAACGTCGTTTAGACAACCGTGACTCCTGGAGGAGTCGATCATCGACGCGGGAAAGCGCCCGGAAGTACAACAACACTTCATATATATATATATATATATATATATATATATATATATATATATGCGAAAAAAAAAATTCTATCTGTCGGTCTGTAATATTTTTTGTGCGCACGTTTATTCCGTTTATGATATTGACTTGAAATTTGGTACACTTATGTATTATAACAAGATCTGGAACTAGATTGTATTTTGATCTAATTCCGTTGAAGGGATCGGGGGTGAATGGGGTAAATAAGGGTAAATAGGTAAAGCAAGCACGTAAGACTCCATAAAATTGCAATTCCAAAATTGCATGTCCTAGCATGTACGAAAAGCCAAGATCTCGAATTTTTTTTTGGCATCAGCCACCCCCCTACTATCATTCCCAATACCACCTCCACACTATTATGAAAGGGTGTTAAAAAAATAAAATGTGATTTAGTGTTTATAGAACGAAACATCTCAACAAATTTTTTGGCGTTTTTTTTAAGCGTTATGGTGATGAAAAAACAACAAAATAATAATTACTGAATTTGAATTATACAGGGTGTCCCAAATCAAAAATTTTTGAAAAATTGGTGAAACACGTCGACCTTGTTTCCAAGGGGGACATATTTTAATTATCATCATCCCTCTACCCTACACAGCCACCCCCTCAAAAAATTCAAGTGGCAAAGGGGGTCGAATGACATCTTTTGAAAGGTCTTTCAATTTTCTACATAACTGTGTATTTTTTAAACTTTTATCGATTCGTTCCTGAGAAACAAATTGTTTCATTATTTTAGCTTCGGGAAATAAAAATAAAAAAAGCAGTTTAAATTATCGCATGTATTGTTCAAAATTACTCCCATCGACTTCCATACAGTAGTAGAAATCTGTTTTGAAATTCTGCACGAACATTTCTGAATACATATGGAGTCAATAAACGGCATTCTCGAACAATTCTTTCACGTAACTCTTCCTCTGCGGCTTTTGTTGCAAATACCTTCGATTTCAAATGTCCCAACAGAAAGAAATCCAAGGGAGTTAAATCGGGTGACCTAGTGGGCCACTCCACAGGACCTCTTCTTCCAATCCATCGCTCAGGAAACCGATTATCCAAAAATTGACGGGCTGCTAAAGCAAAATGTGTGGTGCTCCATCCTGTTCGCCCTCTAAAAGATTATCGTCTTCTTCGAGGATTTGGGTAATCATTGGGTCGATGTTATTTTCTAACAGATCGAGGTACCTTTTACTATTTAAATTGTTAGGAATAAAAAACGGCCCGACAATGTGATCCCCTAAGATGCCAGCCCAAACATTTAACTTCTGAGGCTTTTGGGTATAAGTTCCATGAACAAATGTGGATTGGTTTCACTCCAATACCTGCAATTGTGTCTGTTTACCTCCCCATTTAAGTAAAATGTCGATTCATCAGAAAAACACATATTGTAGATACAGTGGATTGGCATTACCATTTAATTGTTCATTAAAAATCTCACAGAATCCAAGCCGAATCATATTCGTTTAATTCGTGTACCAATTTAAATTTATATGGATGAAATTTGTGGGCTTTCAGAATTCGATGAACACTGCTTCGTGATACACCGGAAGCCTCAGCTACTTTCCTGATCGATTGAGTATTATCCATCTGCAAATGACCCAGAACTGCCGCTTCGACTGCTTTATTCCTAATCGGTCGCTGAGGTTCATGCTTTTTGTTTCCTACAGAACCTGTTTCCATAATTTTTTTCAATAATTGTAAAACATACTGAGAACCAACCTTTCTATCTGGGTGAGTTCTATTTAACATGCTCTCCGTAGCTCTAGCACAATTATCGTTTTTAAAATAAATGCTGACAATTTCTATTCTCTCCTAAAGGGTATAAACCATTTTGAGAACTCACTCTGGTAAAATGTATCTCGATTTAAAATTGGTTGTGAACAAATTAATGTTCAAGGACTATCAAATACTTATGAGTCTTTTATTATTCTAAAACTAAACGGACAAGGAAAGCGTTTTTTGTCGAAAAAACTCGAGTTGATTTGATAGCACTAAAAAATGTAGGTTTTTTTTATAAATGCCAATACCCAGTGGAATGTATTTTAGATTTTTTAAATGATTTCGATTGTGCGTAATCATCAAAAATAAAATTTATTTTCCTTAAGAACGAATTAATAAAATTTAAAAAAATACACAGTTATAGAATTGAAGGACTTTTCAAATACGGTATCACTCGACCCCCTTGCCATTTGAATTTTTTGAGGGGGTGGCCGTGTAGGGTAGAGGGATGATGATAGGTATACAAGTAATACATTAAAATATATTCCCCTTGAAAACAAGGTCGACGTGTTTCACCAATTTCTCAAAAAAATTTTATCACCAAAGTTATTCAGGGTGTCTACTTTTGGTTGGGACATCCTGTATATATGATAGATGAAATAAATCAACGATTTACTACCTAATATATCTATTTTATTTATTTATGGATATACACCCATCTCAACGTCGGCCTATGGAAGTTCCAATCTATGGAGCTAAAGGTCAATCTATGGTTCTGCGTTCTCGTCACCAAAAGTTCTGTGTTCTGCTCCAATTTGTGGAGCGTCAGGGTCACCAATTTACCCGAGGATATACCCATATAATTTTAGTTTAAAGATATTGTTTTTGAGAATATTTATTCAGGCATAAATCAAAGTTAAAGTTTGTTAATGTTAATTAATTTGTTATTTTTTCACTACCATAACGCTTAAAAATTATATAAAAACAAAGATGGCTGAAGTAGCCTATGTAAGGAATGCGCTACATATGTCATTTATATTAAGACAGAAGACAAACAAAAAATTGTTTACCTATAAATATTTCGAGATGTTTTAACTGACGGTACCTCATAGCAGCGAAGTATTTTCCTAAGGGCGTAGGGGGTGATCGCCGGGTGCCGCCAGTTCTTGAGGGGCGGCCGGAGAGCCGCTCCTCTGGATTTAGGCGGGCAACCCCGATCATATCCAGTGTTTGTCCCTGAAGAATTAAATGACTTTCTAATAGGTAGTATGTCACATTTCTAAAAATTTGAGTATAACGCTGACTTATGTCGGAAAATTATGCGCCTCAATTAGTAGTCGCGGATGATAGCAGTAAGTAGTAAGGAAGATAGTTCTTGTATTATCATCAAACTCTGTTCGCTGACAAAATTCATTTCATTCGACGTTGCGAGTAGGAACATACGTTATCTGAGATATTGTTGCTGAAATTACATAGAATAATCGTATTTACGGATAGTAAATTCTTGAAATTTGGAACAAAACAACATTAGAATTTGTTTTAATACTCAAAAATGGATGTCGGTATCACATAAACTGTTACTTTGCGTGTTAAGTGGAAAATGATCCATATTCGATCCTCAGTGCAACAAAGCGTCTTGATTTCAACTATTTCACCATTAACGGCACGGGCCAAGCGTTACGTCACGAGAGTCCCAGTAATGTTCGTCAATAAAATTTGAATGAATTCCCACGTGTAAATGGGTACAGAGATCAAAACCGCTATTGGTATTTCGCCCATATAATAGTTCAGTAGTTCTTACTTTACGTACAGTTTACTAGGCGGGGAATATAGCCTATGTCGCGTATTGTTATAGTGAATGTCATTAATAAGAATTCGATGGAGATACCAGACACATATTTATAGTGAAGTAGATAAACAGAATGACTTTGTGTTTTACTTAATTTTGAACTTTCACTATAATTGATCACTACTGCTTATTAGAGCTTTATTTGTGCATGCGTCGTAGTGTGCGTATGTCTTCATTGAATTGTTGGAAATGTCGATTTTAAACAATTTTGATTTGATTTACCAGTTTACGGTAAACTCCTCCTGGAAAACACATCGCCAGGCCTGCTACGTTTGCGCTGGGTTAGACTTAGATCACGCATTTTACCACCAGATAGAGCCGCATAGCGCATGGTACAGAATTATAAGATGGGAAGTGTAGATGTTTGTGTAATGCGTTTCCGCTTTGCATCATGATGAGGAGTGTTTATCTTACTCTTTTTCTTTTTTCTTCTGAATCTACTGTTTCCTCCGTTTCCGATTCCAGCAGTTACTAATTAAATCGGTTTCTTTGTGATATTTCTTCTTTTTCTTTTCTGCTCGTTCCCATTGTGTTTGGTCTTTTCCGAGTTTCTTCATACTCCTCTCAATTGTTATTACCCACTTGTAATATTGTCTTCCTATTTTTAGTTTGTTGCTGTTCAGCAGTAGCGATTCCTTCAGTTGATGTGTTGGGTCTCTTCTCTGAAAATTTCCCCAATACTTCATTGGGTACATTTATATCCTTTTTGTACTTGCTTTCTCTCCTAATAATTTTGACGTTTTCTTCTTTTTCTTTATTCCTAGTGTTTATGCAAGTACGATGATGAGGTACTCAGGGCGGTTGGAATAAGTTAGGAGAACTCTTGAGGAAAGAGGTGATGAATCACATAAATAAATTTCCCAGGTACAAGTCACACTATAGACGTGCTGAAACAGAATCTTCATTTTTACCAGTATAGATGACTCTCACGAAAATGTA
This sequence comes from Leptura quadrifasciata, assembly GCA_963675555.1. Lineage (NCBI taxonomy): Eukaryota > Metazoa > Arthropoda > Insecta > Coleoptera > Cerambycidae > Leptura > Leptura quadrifasciata. The sequence continues at coordinate 48,769,598 of OY776680.1, read as the reverse complement.
TGAACTCTACGTAGACGGGCGAAATAAGGCAAATGTGGTTAGTTTCTCAACGTACAAAAAAATATTTTACGAGAATTTTAATTTAAAATTTAAAACTCTGAAAAAAAGATACGTGTAACAAATGCGACTCTTTCAACATTACAAAGTAATGCGCACACACTGACAAGGATAAAGAACAGATAGAAAACGAACATAATGAACATATTAGAATGTGGCAAGAAGCACAAAGAAAAATGAAAGAAGATATGAAATTTTCTGTTAGTAACGACTATTTTGAATGCTTAACATATGACCTCGAGAAGACTTTATCGCTTCCACGAATACCAACAAACATAATATTTTACAAGAGACAACTTTCGGTATATAATTGCTGCATTCACTCCGGTAAAAAAATGAAGGGTTTCTGTTACCCTTGGGTGGAAGGAACAGCGGGACGAGGTGCCCAGGAAGTTGCCTCTTGCTTACTTAAACATATCGAAGAGACGGTGCCTAATGGTGTTACAGATTTGGTTTTATGGAGCGACTCCTGTGGAGGACAAAACCGCAATATTAAAATAGTCTTGATGTTAAAATATGCTCTAGATGGTCAGCCTTCCTTAAAAAAATTACTTTTCGATATTTAATATCAGGACATAGTTACTTACCCAATGATGATGACTGGTAAAATTGAGTCTGCACTAAAAAGACAACAACGCCTATACACTCCAGAGGATTACTTTAAAATCATGGAAACCTGTCGGAAAAAAATTCTATGTCGGTTAAGCCAATGAAAAAAGATATTTTTTTGGAACTGCGGCAAATATTGCAAGTAGTATAACTAACCGAAAGAAGGGAATAAATGGAGAAGAGATAAATTGGTTAAAGACAAGGGACATAACTATACCAAGGGAAAAGCCGTTTTCACTTTTTATGAAGCAAGACGTGAATAAGGATACCATATCAGTAGAAGTTGATATTTCAAAGAAAATACGTGGTCGTCCTAAGAGTGGTTTATATAAAACAGATCTTAACCTGACCTGAAGGAAAAGGTATTTCGAACGAAAAACTCACGGATATGAAATCTATATGGCACCTCATTCCCGAAGATTGTAGGACTTTCTATTCATCACTTTTTGCAGATGACCATATTGAAGACGATATAGATGGATTTGAAGGTGTTACTGACTTTGACTCTGAACAAATATAATAAAAATACTACATATTAATATTTAAATTAGTAATCTCTTATTCTGTTTATTAATATTTGAAGTTGCAGATGATAAATATTTGATTTCCATTTTTTATCGTTTCTATTAGTTTTGTAATCACCGAAATCATAAAACGCAAAAAGGAACCATGCACCATTTTTCAAAAAAAGTAATAATAAATTATAAATTTTTTTTCCAGCAGCAAATCCGACAGACTTTTAGCGCAAAATAAAGCACAAATCTGCATCTATAATTTCATGCCGATTTAATAATAATTTCTCAACTTTTAACTTTCATTTCTCAAAACTTAGTTTTCGGCTTTGGTTCCTTTTTACATAACTGCGTCCAATTGATCATTTGATCTCGGCTTGCCCAAAGTGATTTGTTTCCTAGTGTTTTTGCAAGTAACTTTACGATGTCGCTGTCAACTGTTCGCAGGCGTTTTCTATTTGCTTTTGTCAAGTTGTTCGAGTAGGAATTATGCGTAGTATTTATACCGTTCGCTGTGGAGTGTTAGTAATCTATAATTGTCTAAGACCTGTGATGAGTTATTTTGGGATAGTTTATTTGTATGGTCCTGTTCCATTCCGCAAGTAGAGTTATGATTTAATTTTCTCCTTTCGCCCTTCCGGTTCGTAGAGCATTAATTTATTGAAATATTTGTTTACTCCAGTTGCGGTATTTCTTTTGGCTCTGTCCAGTATTTTTAACAATTAATCGTTTGATCTCGGCTTACCCAAGAGCGATTTGTTTCGTATGTTGATTCTGTTCGTTCTTTATTTGAGTTCCTTTCTTCCTCTAGTTTCTTAGTGCAGTGTTGTTATTATTATTATTATTATTAGCCGTTACTCGAGTCCGAGTATAAAAATGTTACAGTCGATAAATTGTGTACAATAAAAAACAATAAAAGGTGTAGTCTATTGTAATTCTCATTCATCTACGGTGCACACGACTGTGGCTATAGAGGCCAATTCGGGAGAGCACATGTCGACCGCAGTCAGGACAAACATAGACCTGGTTAGGTCTTGGATTCGGCCTTCTTGCAGCAACATTTCCTTGATAGCTGGCCCTCGCCATTCGGTTCTGTCCGCTGCAAGTTGTTCCCATTGCTCGTCTGCAATACCGCAGGATTTTAGATTTTCATGGAGAGCGTCTTTGAACCTCTTTCGTTGACCGCCACGCCTTCTTCTACCGCTTAGCAATTCACCATAAAGTGTACATTTAGGAAGGCGGTTATCATGCATACGATGAACGTGACCTGCCCATCTTAGGCGTGCTCTTGAAATAAGCACCTCAATTGGAAGGCTGTTTGCTCTCCTGAGTACTTCCACGTTTGATATGTGATGGAACCAACGGATTTTCATCATACTTCTGAGGTGTCTTTGCTGAAAACGTTCTAATTCCTTCACATGGCGACGGTAAGTGACCCAGCTTTCACATCCATATAGCAGTGTTGGAATGACAACTGCTCTGTAGACAGCCATTTTCGTTGACAAAGCAAGGTCGTGGTTGTCAAATACTCTCCCTCTAAATCCCCAGAGTGCTCTAGATGCAGCGTTAATTCTATTGCGAATCTCGCTGTCCATGTTTGCTTTGTCATTAACAACGTTGCCTAAATAATTGAACTGATCCACCACTTCAAGAGAATTTCCGTTAAGTGTAATGTCTATTTGGTTCATTTGATGAGGAGTTGACATAATCTTAGTCTTTCCAATGTTGATTTTAAGTCCCAAGGAAACATAGCTCTGGGCATACACATCTAAAAGTTCTTGAAGCTCTTCCGGCGTAGAGGCTAAAAGTGCACAGTCATCCGCATACTGGAGATCACAAATGAATCGTGTGCGTGTCTTCGTGAAAGCTCTAAAGCGCCCTATGTTAAAGAGACCGCCATCAAAACGGTATCTGAGACCTATTCCTCTGACTGTCAGTTTGTTGTCAACAATAATTGTTAGAGCAGTGGTAAACAAATTAAAGAGTAGGGGTGCCAGGACACATCCCTGCCTAACTCCAGTGAGGGTTTGGAAAGGTTCGGTTGCCTCATTATTATACATAACCTGGGCGTTGTTGTTTGTATGTAGACTGCGACATACTTCCACAAATTTTCTAGGGATACCTAAGCGGAACATAATTTTCCAGAGCACTTCCCTGTCCACCGAGTCAAACGCCTTGGTTAAATCAATGAAGGCCATGTGAATTTCTCCTTGATGTTCGAGTGCTTTTTCTTGAAGCTGTTTAAGTGTGAAGATTAAATCCGATGTGCCTCGGTTTGGTCTAAAGCCACTGTGTGTTTCAGGAAGTAACTTTTCCATAACAGGTGTTAGCCTATTTGCCATCGCTTTAGTGAGTATCTTCCCTCCAACAGCCAGGAGAGCTATACCCCTGTAATTTCCACAGTCCGCAGCGCTCCCTTTGTTTTTGAAGAGGTTGATTAAAAGTGTATCACGAAACTCCTGCGGAGCTTGACCACTTTCCCACACGACAACAGTTTTTTGAGGTAGGGTACGAGCTCTGACGACACAGCTTTAAAGATCTCAGCTGGGAGTGAGTCGGCGCCGGGAGATTTGTTATTTTTTAGCTGCCCAATGGCGGTTAAGATCTCTTCCGTTGTTAGTGGTTTATCCAAGTCTTCGAAGGTGTCATATTGAGGGATAAGATTTATAATATCGTGATCGGCTTGACTTTGCTGGTTAAGAATGTTAGAGTAGTGTTCTTTCCATCGGGCTCTTATTTCCTGGTCTTCCTTGAGGAGATTTCCATTTAAATCTTTAATAGGGCACATATTTTTCCGACTGGGGCCATACACTGCTTTTGCTCCTTGAAATAAATTCCTGTAGTCGTGTGAATCGGCGTACCTTTGAATTTCTCTGGCCTTGCTTGCCCACCACTCGTTCTTTATTCTTCTGATTTCGCGTTGCGTTTCATACTTAGATTGGGTAAAAGCTTCTGCTTTTGATGAGTCGTTGGGGTGGTTGATAGCGTTTTGGAAGGCAGCATGTTTGCGGTCAAGAAGTTCTTGTATAAAAGCTTCATTATCATTGAACCAGTCCTCCTGTTTTTTACTTGCTGCAGTGCCAAGAATTTCCTCACTCGCACTTTTTAAACTGTCTTTAATTTGTGTCCAGGTAGCAGCGACATCTACAGAATTGGTTTCTTCTTAGTGCAGTGTAGAAGTGATATGTATTTTCTCGTATGGGTGTTGTTGCTTCTTCTACATTTGTTCGGATATTTGAAGATTTGGTTTAGTCATTGTATTGCTGGTAGAGTTCCAATGTATTCGAAGAGTTTACTGATTTTTTTCTCCTCAAATCGCCTCTTCGCCTCTCTTTTTAGTGCTTTGTATAAGCGTTCTTTTTATAAAAAGTAGTTCTTGATATTATTTTATCACATTCTCCATAAATAATAAACAAATTTAGAAAGTCTTCGTGGGTGTAATTTAAACGTGCTGGCATTTTTTGACATAAGATAATGACTGATTGTTTCTAATCATGGCTATTTTGATGAAATGATTACAACAATTCATGGATTTCTAATAAAATCGCAAATACTTCAAAAAGTTGTAACTTTAACCCCCATAATGCTAATATCAGAAAAAAGGGAATTCAATTTTACACAACTTGACGTAAAAAAATACAGGGTATTCCATTTGACCTAAACAAGTTTTCGCGGTTTGAAGTTGACAAAATGTAATGCGAAAAACGGAACACTTGGTATGATATTATTGAATTTATTTCAGTTGTAGAACGTAGTTATCCTTGTGTTCATTTTATGTGACAAGAAGCAAATGAGGATCTTTAAAGTTATAACGGTTCTTGCAAACCGTTGCATCTGTCAAATTTTCTATAAAATGTCAAATATCTCTGAAACGGCTAGGTCTAGGTATAGGATATGCTACATATCTTCGACTCAGAATTGTATGCTCTTTTCGAGAACTCTAAAATATATAGGGTGTTTCATTTGAAATAAGCAAGTTGGTGTCGACTTCCGATATAAGCGGAAGCGCCAGCTGCTTGTAATTATTTGAGTTGGATTGGCCACACCGCCATTAGTAATTGTCTAAATTTTCAAAATTTTCTGATGCGTACTTTTCTTTATATCGATCGATTCAGTTCCCGGTGAGACACCCTGTATACATACCAAATCACATTTTAATTTTTTTACCTCCTTTAATAATAGGGTGGGGGTGGCAATGGGGTGGTAGAGGGCAAAAAATTTTTTTAGACGTTTCGTTCTTGTATACATACTAAATCACATTTTAATTTTTTTTACCCCATTTAATAATAGGGTGGGGGTGGCAAATAGGGTGGTAGAGCGGGTAGATGACGCTAAAAAACTTTTTTAGACGTTTCGTTTTTGTATATACACTAAATCACATTTTAATTTTTTTACTCTCTTTCATAATAATGTAGGGGTGGTATTGGGGGTGATAGTGGGGAGAGGGGTGGCTAATGCCAACAAAATTCTTGAGACCTTAACTTTTCGTAAATGCCCTAAATTGCAATTTTGAGGACTCTTGCTTGTTTTGCCTATTTACCCTTATTTACCCCATTTACCCCCGAACTCTACCAACGGAATTAGAGCAAAATATAATCTAATTCCAGATCTCATTACAATGCATAAGTTTACCAAATTTCAAGTCAATATCACAAACGGTTCCAGAGTAAATGTGCGCACAAAAAAAGTTACAGACAGACAGACAGGAAATTTTTTTCGCTCGAATTTAAAATCTCAATGTTTCATGACAGTTTAAGCTTATTTCAACAAAAAAAAATAATATTTTTTTTGCGTTACTATACTTCCACTAGACGTGGAAGTAATTAAACGGGCTTTCAGGTGAGGGATAATATTCACGGTTTAACTTTGACAGACCAATTATAACATTTGAATGCATTACTTCTTGAAGTTAACATAGTACTAAACAACAATTTAACAATTAACAAATATAGATTTGAAAGCTGTTTGGTGGTTTTCTAATTCTAACCGGACATCCCGAAAGAATGCTGGATTTCAGCAATAATTGGCTCCTTATTCGAGTCATAGAACATATCACCAATGCAAAAATCATTTTTTTCTTTACAGAGATTACCATTTTGTGTGTCATATTCATCATTAGAAATATCGGTATTAATATATATCGTTCATTATATACAATGACTATTGGCTATTTAGCATCGTTGATTGTAACAAATCGTATTGCAAAACGTCTAATTGTAAATATTTCCGGCAAATACTAGCGAAGAAAATATTTATTGTTATTGTTGTTAAATCATTGCATGCATTTTATTAAAATGCTAAACTAAGACAAAATATTTAATAATAATAAATAATACTTTATTCACTTTTGCTGTACATTTGTATAGATGTGACAAGTCGGTTTAGAACACACATAAATAAATAAGTAATAAAATAATTAGTAAAAATTACAAATAATATACTGTATATAGCAAAATTAATAAAATACAAAACACTACACACTAGTAAAATTTTAAAATATAGATTGAATAAAACTATGTCGATAATATATAACTGAATTCTGCATTACTAAAAACCTCTTGCAAGAAATAAAAACACTTATTTATTAGGTATTTTCTTAATTTATTTTTAAAAGCTGAAAAACTCTGTTGGTTTTTTATGTCAACAGGAAGTGTATTAAAATGCTGGTGCAACAAACGTACAGACTTTTTCTAAAAAGTGAGAGATTATAATTATTAATTGGTATTTGATTGGCTACACGAGTGTTATACGTATGTTTATTTGAGTTTAATTCAAATTTATTTCTATTTTGGTAGACAAACACGGCTGCCTCTAATGCAAAAATTGAATTTAAGTTAAGTTATTTATTATTTTCTATAAACACTGGTCGACACGAATCAGGCATGAGCGAAAACATGAGGCGAATAATTTTCTTCTTTAAAATAAAGACACGTTGTGTTTCTGCACCTACACCCCAGAGAATGATTAAATATCTCATGTGAGAATACACGGGCTCATAATATACATTTAGTAGTTGTCATTTCGATAATATTGGCTTAAGATTTTGAATTGCAACAAATGCAGAATGTACTTTTTTGCATTCAAATTCATGATTTATTCCAGTGGAATGTTCGTCTAGTGATAGCCCTAGAAATTTGATGGTTGCCGATGGTAAAATTTTACCTCGATTAGTTGTTAGATTTAAAGCCGGCAGTTGTCTAATGATTCGTAAATGAATTGCACAAACTCATATGCAGCTGTTATGGTTGAATATTTAGGCCTGAAATCGTGTTGACTTTCACTTAACATATTGAATGATGTCTGCACAATTTTTTCGGAAATTTTTGATGTATACTAATTTTGTGTTATACCCCTATAGTTTTCCATTTCGTACAGAAGAAAAATTCATTATACATTAGTGAAAATCGCAAGATATATGATTTGAGAACAAGTTTAATTGAATTATAAAATGTTTATCGAAATTAATTTTAGTCCGTTGCCACTAAAGTTCATAATAACAAAATGCCAGAAAATGTGTTATGACTCCATATATTTGTTGAGCTTTACATCTCTGTTTATCTCAGTTCATTTAAGCTATCTTGTTAAACTGGAAACTATTAATGGTAACCTCTTGAGGAGATTCGCATTAAAAAATATTTATAGCTGCTGGAGTTTTTCACAGCCAATTAATGAATAAAGTAAAATGACCTGACTCTAGGTTTCCATAGTCTACCATGACGACGGATATGATTGTAGAAATTCGTTTCTTTCACTCTGAGAGTTCTTGAGACATCACTTTGGTTAATGCAAATGCTGTTGGCACTTACTCTCTCTGACAAACCATTTTCAATCAAAAGCTTTTTACTACCTACTGATGTATTAAATTTACTTTGTTCTTTCTCAATTGAGTAGGTAGCAAATGAACTAAATTCGAGTTTTAAATATAAGAGAGCATATGAAAAGGAGTGCGTATTGTGTTCAATGATATTGCCCCATTGGAAAAATATTACTATTTTTATTCATCTTGATTGAATCAGTTTTAATTTGCGGAGCGAGGGATGAGATGTTCAGCCAAATAATGAGTTCATAGATTTTATGAATATAATTTACAGGAGTTCTTTCAGAGATCGAGCATTTTATTTCATCTATAGAAGGTATAATAAAAGTATGTTTTAACTATAAGATGGAGTTTTGTCTTACGAAGGAGCTGTTGAGGAAAATAATAATCAAAATCTAATAATATAAATGTTTATTGATAAATTGTAGTGAAAATTACATTACATTTTGCGTAAACTTAATTGCAATAAGCATAAAGCACTCGAAAAAGGTTTCTAAGAACCTTGTACTCGAGATATAGAATAGGATTGAATTTCTAGAAAAAGAATAGCTAAGCAGTTGATTTTATTTTAAATAGACTGTAACATACTTGTGAGAAATTATATTGATGTTCATGTATTATATTATAACTATGGTAAATAACACAGATATGTTAGATATGTATGCTCATGGGTTAGGTTGATTCCTAAATATGGTAATTATTTTTTTTACCCACTATTTGAGGAAAAATATCTTGGTTTGTTCATAATCCAATACTTTATTTTAGTTTCATATATATTTATAGTATTATTTTTTTGTTTCCATTGGTAGTTCATTATATATTCTTGGTCCAATATAATAATAGCTTTTTTGAGCAATTGTTTTATCAGTTCTTGGTACTTATATAGTTGTTCTTTATGTCGGGTGTTATAAACGTGTTCAATGTTTTTGAAGTAAGTTTTATTTTTGTATTGATATATTAACATACTTTGAAAATACAATTGCCTCAGATCAAAAATGCTGGCTTCTCTATAAAGATCATTGCTAGGGTAAGTATACCTTTATCTAGTATAATTTTAATATTCCATTTTTGGATAATTTCTAATTTTTTAGGTAGGCATTGGTGACACCCCCATGCGATAAACCCATAGGTAAGATGAGATTGTATCAAAACATAATACATACATTGTAGCGAGCCTTATTTTCGCAAGCCACTGTGTAGCCCGAGTGCTACCCTTGCTATCTGCCTAGAGGTCGACAATGAGAACTTTAAAAATAATCAAAGCAGAAAAAATACATGACGGGCTGTCAGGTTTCCGCGCGTTTTTTTGACTGCTAAGACTAAAATAATTAAGTTATTCATTAATTCTAGTGTTACATTGTTTCTTTTTCTTGTCACTTCTTTTAATAAATTTGTGCTGGACGATAGTGCCTTATTTAAATCGTCCTACATAATTTTGGCACCCACGTCGGAGCCTTTTCAACGCAAGGTCTGTAGCTTAAAAACTGTGTTTTGAAACTATCAGAACTTTGTGCGAAGGTGATCGAAATCCACTGTGATTTGACAAAGGAAACTCAGTGTGTGTGCAAAATTCCACAACTGTAATAAGGTAACATGAATTAAGGATTTAGCAACTGTAAGCACATTTTAACAGTTTTTCTACTTTACTGCAAATTTTCTGTATTTTTCGCATAGCCGTATCTGTGTGCATACAATTCAGTAATTCAGAGACTGTTATACATGAACTTTAGTGCAACTTTTAGAACAAAAAGACATTTTACGTCACTGTTTTTGAATAAAATAATTTTATGGTGCTGTTTTCATGAACTTTCATAGATTTTTCGCGTAAAAGAACATTCTATTCTCTCATAAATATATTTTGTGTTACTCAAGAACATTTAACCGGTTCAAGAGTTTGGACAATATTTCATAGACATTTGCGAAAATTATTTCATTCCTTGAACTTTTTATGTGCTTCCTACTACGGATTTTCATTTTAATTTTGCGGATTAATGAATTATAACCTAAGGAGTTAATCTAACGTCGACAATACGTCAAGTTCTGCAGATTTACCAGCCATAACAATGCCAAATCCAATTATGATGACAGAAGATCAGTTGCAAAGCTTGTTAAGTGGCATGACTCGAGTTTTGGTTACTTCTCAACAAGCGCAAGCTCCTTCGATTATTAGTGGAAATTTTTCGAACTGTGCATCGCGATTTGGAGGAAATAAAGAAGAGGACGTAGAAGCTTTTATCAGCGCTATTAGTATTTACAAAGACTGCGTAAATATTACAGAAGAAAATGCAATCCGAGGGTTGCCAATGTTGCTTGACTACAATGCTGCAACCTGATGGCAAGGGGTTAATACAATAACCACCTGGGATGGGGCAGTAACGGCGTTATAACATTCGTATGGTTACAATAAACCGCCGCATAAAATTTTTAGGGAATTATTTTCTAAAGAACAAGGAGATAACGAACCAACAGATCTTTTCGCACATTCTGCCCGAGCTCTTTTAGCTCGTTTACCGAAAACTCCAGAATTGCACGCAGCGCATCAGCTGGACATGGTTTATGGTCTATTAAACCGTAGAATCAGGTCTAGACTGCCAAGAGACCAAGTGACCTCTTTTCTAATTTAATTGAGAAATCCAGATCTATCGAAGATAGCTTTACCGAAAAGAAGGTAATGTCACCTACTAAATCGAGACATAGTAATGCAATCGAAGACAGAAGTGTACACCTTCGACCCAAGTGCACATTTTGCAAGAATTTTGGCCATGTTCAGGCAGATTGTTGCAAATATGCTGCTATTCAAGGAAAAGTTACCCAGCCAAGTATAAGTCAGAACCTTAGCACTACTTCTACTGGTGTTATTTGCTTTGAATGTGGAACGCCAGGATATATACGTTCCCAGTGTCTCAATTGTCGTACTCAGAGTACATCTGGCACGAAAACTTCAACTACTGGCAATGTTGATCTTACTACGACACATGCCTCTTGTATCGATATTCTTTCCGCTGAAATTAATATAATTTCTACAATATCCCGACCATTGGTGCATGTTGAAATTGCAGGGAAACAGGGTTTTGCCTACATTGATTCTGGTGCTCGAAACAGCATCGCTGGACACGTTCTTTACACTCATTTCTGTAAATTGAATCTGCCTTATAAGGAAGAGCTCCTACAGATGGTCCTAGCAGATGGACATTCACGTCAAGTAGAAACCCGAATGTTTGAAACCGAAGTAGTCTTACAAGGAAGAAAAATAGCTGCTTCATTCTTAGCTATACCTGAGCATGTAAACAGTAAAACGCTTTTAGGAATCCATTTTATTACGAATGGTCAAATGATTTTGAATATTCTCAAAGGACAATGATTTTTCGTAGAAAACCCGTCGATTGCTTTTAAATTTTTCAGTGAGCCGACCACCACAACCCTTCCTTGTCCTATAGTCAGTGCTTGTGAGACAGAATTTCAGCTCATGGAGTGTGATGGGAAAAACCTAACTATTAATCAGAAGGTCCAGTTAGAACAGCTGCTACAAACACATAGTACCATTTTTGAGAAAAGCAAAGAGCTCACTCCCTACGCGGAGCATTTAATCACACTGACAGATGATAATCCCATCTTCCAGCCGCCGTACCGACTTGCGCCTGCGCAGAAAAAAATTCTTCGCCAGGAACTTGACAAACTACTTCAAGATGGTATAATCGAAGAATGTGAAACAGCTTACGCTGCCCCTGTTGTGTTAATTCCAAAATCTGACGGAAGCCCACGTCTCTGTGTGGATTATAGATGCCTCAATGCTGTAAGAGTTCCGGTGCAGTATCCTTTGCCTAGGGTGGACGATTTACTTCATTCTACGTCTAAGTCTGCCTACATAACTACCCTAGATTTGAAAAGCGGTTATCACCAAATACCTATTGCCAAGGAGGACCAAGATAAGACATCATTTATTACTCCTTTCGGTACATACAGATATAAAGCCATGCCTTTCGGTTTACGAACAACGCCTGCGACCTTTCAACGTCTTGCTGACCGTTTCCGCTCTGGACTGCCACATATATCTATGTTAGCTTATCTAGATGACTTCATTATAATGCCATCAGCCTTTGAGAATCATCTTAGAAATTTAGACGATATTTTCAATAGGCTAAAGATTTTCAAGCTTCGCGTAAACCGCGCAAAATGTACCTTTTGTACGGATAAAGTAAAATATCTTGGACATGTAATCAGTAAGGAAGGATTCGAACCTTGTCCAGATAAAATATCTGCTATACTGGACATGCGTGTTCCATGAAATGTAAAACAAGTTCTTAGCTTTCTGCAAACATGTTCATGGTTTAGAAGGTTTGTTCCAAATTTCGCAGAGGTAGCTAGACCTTTGAGCAACCTTACCAGAAAGACATCTAAATGGGAATGGGGACTTTCCCAGGAATTGGCTTTAGGAATGAGCTTAAGAGATTATTGACTACTACTCCTTTATTACGTCAAACCGACCCCTCCAAGCCATTTGTTATAAGAACGGATGCTAGTTCATACACACTTGGTGCAGCTTTACTTCAGGGGGAGGGTGCTGAAGAGAAACCTATAGAATACGCCAGTTCTTTACTGACGCCTGCGCAGAAAAACTACCATACAACCGAACGTGAGGCTTTGGCCTTGGTATGGGCTTTCTCTAAATTTCGCGGGTACATAGAAGGATCTACTGTTACTGTGAAGAGTGACCACCAACCGCTTCGTTGGCTGATGTCCCTGAAGTCACCAACAGGACGACTTGCTCGGTGGGCATTGTCGCTACAGCCATATAATTTGACAATTGAATATGTGCCCGGACGGCAGAATGCTCTAGCCGACACATTGTCGCGCCCTAACTGCCACGATAGCAGCCAAGTCGAAACATGTGATGTTTGTTTCGTAACCATCAATCTTCCCGTTGATGACGCTAGAGCTTTGAGAGAGAAACAACTGTCCGACCCAGATATAGGCCAAATCATTCAGTGTTTTGAGTCTCCAAAACCTAATGCAGTAGACACTCAGCGGTGGAGTGACCGCGGGTATCTAATGATGAATGGTATTTTATACCGCTATTCCCCAGATTATGATGGAGAAGAAGCGCAGCAAGTTGTGCCACGGAGTTTAGTACAGGAAGTGCTTAAAGAAACACACGATTCCCCTCTTGCTGACCACTATGGTGTAGAACGCACCCTTCAGAGAATCATTCCGCGTTATTATTGGATTGGAATGTGAAGAGATATTACTGCGTATGTCTCCCAGTGTATAGACTGCCAACGATATAAGTCTTCTAATCTGAAGCCGTCCGGATTACTTCAAACCCCAGTGCAAGCTCAAAGATTCGAAGTAATTTCGATTGACCTTTTTGGACCTCTCCCAGAGACACCTACTGGAGAACGATGGATATTTATCAGCGAGGATACATCTACCAGATGGACGGAAATGTTCCCACTTAAAGTTGCCGCAGCAGAAGCTTGTGCTAGATGCCTCATTGATGAGATTATTCTCCGTTTCGGAACACCCCGGAAAATTATAGGCGATAACGGTGGACAATTTGTTAGTGGAGTTATGCAACACGTTGCCCATGCTCTTGGTTTTACTCAAAGCCTTACTCCTGTCTACCATACTGCCGCTGACCCGGTAGAACGTAAAAATCGGGATCAGAAAATGCAACTCGCCATCCTCACTGAAGATAATCATCCCAGTTGGAAGGATAAAATACCCTCTGTTCGATTTGCCATGAACACCTCACTGTGCCAATCTACAGGATTCACTGCTGCTTACCTTACTTTCGGTAGAGAGCTACGAACTCCTGATGATGTACGACGAGATTTTAGAGCCATTATCGAAAGTGACAATTTTGTACCTCAGATAACGCTATATTTACGTACCCTTGCAAATACCCTTAGTCGAGCACGTAAGACACACGAACGTCAACAAGACAGTAGGAAGAAATATGCTGATAGCAAACGCCGTGATACAACATTCAACATATCCGATCTTGTTCTTGTCAACACTCATGTGCTCAGTAAGGCCAAATCCGGCATTACCTCCAAATTGGTACCACGTAGGGATGGACCATATCAGATCTCCAGAATTGTGAGCCCCACATCCTTTGAAATCAAGGATCCAGCCAATCCTTCAGTACCCCTGGGTACCTACCATGTATCGGCCTTGACTAAATATGTTCAACCTGCCACCGAGACACCGACTCCGATTTCTCTTCATCCAATTCGCCGTAAAGGACGCCCTCGACGTCGATTGCCTCGACCACCCTCCTCAGCGACATCTGCCCCAGGACCCAGGTCATCGCCTGCATCAAATCAGCGTGACAATGTTGTGCCGCGACGATCCTTGCGAGTGCGTCGCGCCAAAAGTGACTAACTTTATTTTGTATCCCACCCGAGGACGGTAGTGTGATCTAAAGTGGGAGTGTGTAGCGAGCCTTATTTTCGCAAGCCACTGTGTAGCCCGAGTGCTACCCTTGCTATCTGCCTAGAGGTCGACAATGAGAACTTTAAAAATAATCAAGGCAGAAAAAATACATGACGGGCTGTCAGGTTTCCGCGTGTTTTCTTTGACTGCTAAGACTAAAATAATTAAGTTATTCATTAATTCTAGTGTTACATTGTTTCTTTTTCTTGTCACTTCTTTTAATTAATTTGTGCTGGACGATAGTGCCTTATTTAAATCGTCCTACAACATTTAAATAAAGGCACCACTAATAAGTGTTTCAAAAATTTAAATTTTATAATTAAATATCTCAATTTACTCACGAGAGCATTTATTTGCAGGTCCCATTTCAGATTGCTGTCGTACTTTAACAATTTTAACAGATATCATAATAACAGGCTATTGTAGAGTTTCAAAATCAGGCCCAATCAAATTTAGGATGACAAATAAAGGGTAGGAAGTTTTTTTAATAGTAATAGTTAACAATTTCATATTAAAGAAGTCTAGAGAAGAATAATTTGTTGATTCAAGCAGGGGTTAAAGGGAAGGGCAAGGGGATATGTAAGTGTTAAGGGAAGAGGAAAGGAAGGAAGAAGGTTGGAAGAACATTTCTGTAACGTTACGCGTTTGTCCAGGTTTTCGTCAGTCTGTTATTATCACCGCCTTTCCATGTAGATCGGTAGTCTGCGGTATAAAAGTTTGTCTGCTGGACCTGACCTACTTCGCCCGATCCTGTTGTAGTCACCGCGCTTCTCGTGGTTGCACGGTCGATCCCAAACTGGGTTTTGGGAGGATGTACATATATTTTTAAGCTCAAATGTGCTTTTAGAGGACGGAATATTAAAACATAATATTTTTAGTCGCAAACTCCTCTATAAAATCCTTATTTCACTATAAGAAACGTAACCAGACTGCAACCAACAGCTACTCTCCGGGATATGTGCCTCGCCGAGCGCTGAATTACAAGTTACAAGCCTGGCTCGTTAAGTGTAATAATTGCATATTACCACATCAAAATGCTAATGCTTCGATTGCAACAAACACCAGCCGAAAGACTGATCCTACTTAAAGGAATTCTCGTGCCAGTCGTCCCACACCACTTGCAGACTGCAGTTTCGAGCTATTGGCTCTCGTCAGAGGAGAGCTCCTTTAAGTAGGATCAGTCTTTCGGCTGGTGTTTGTTGCAATCGAAGCATTAGCGTTTTGATGGAAATATGCAATTATTACACTTAACGCGCCAAGCTCGTAACTTATAATTCAGTGCTCGGCGGGGCACATAGCCCAGAGAGTAGCTGTTGGTTGCAGTCTGTTTACGTTCCTTATAGTAAAATAAGGATTTTATAGAGGAGTTTGCCACTAAAAATATCATGTTTTAATGTATATTTTAAAGTTGAATACATTTTCTCACTCCCTCTCTTTCTTTTAGACGCCGCTACTTTTGAAAATATAATACACGCTAACTATTTTGTATATTACTCATCTTTGCGAGTAAGTATTCTCGGTTCGGTGCTTTTAGCAGAAACTTTTTGATATGTTTACATATGGGAGTTGAAAAAATAGTTAGCAAAATTGGTGCTACGTCATATTTTTTTAATTCTGAGCAAATTTTTTTTAATAAAATTCTTTAATGTCTTGCACAAAGAGGTGTCCATCTGAGGCAATTTTTATTTTTAAACTGTTACCAGGGCCAATTTTAACTTATTAAAAATGGGTTTTGGATGAAATCAGAGCAGAATACAGAAAATTGTGTTTAGCATAAAAAAAAATTTTCAGTTACACCTATAATATTGCTTTGACATGGACACATTGTATATAAAATAATATATTTTATTTCACTAAATGCATGCATTATTGTTACCACTGAATAAATATCTCATGATATATCATCTGAAAACATCCCCATATAATGTGTGTGTAATATATGAAAGATATAATTAAGCCTGGATCAATTAAAAATACCAGTATATGATAATGGCCATTAAATGAAATTAATTTAATCATTATATGAGTATATGTTCCCGCAAATTCAGTCGTACGCTAGGCCTTAATTACTATTGGCTTTTTGTATTTTGTTATACGCTAACTGTGCCACTTTTATATATTAGGTGGTTGATATTCTGAAAACCGTCCAGATTATGAAAACGATATTATGACCTACAATCTATTATCGAATTAGCTGCTTGCGGACCTAGGTCTAAGTATTTAATCTGTGAACTATTTAATTTAAAAATACGTAAATTAGATCTAACATTGGTACATTATTATGTACTACACTAAATATTTAAGAAATTGCTCTAAAATATTTAAAAGTCAAACACAAGAGGATCCCACACCGACCTTATAAGAAATAAATCCCGGTTAAATTGGCAGAGGTTGTAGTATATTGTTCTCCTCGATGTTCTGATAAAACGTCTCAACGGTCACAAGGTCTAGAAATAACTATTTTTTTAAGATAAAAAACATTTTACTTACATAAGAATTTAACAGGACAGCATTTTTCGTAGTAGTTCATAGTAAAATATAAAAAACAGTAGTAGATGAGAATAATCGACATCTAGATATTGCTAAATAGTTGTCTCTATCCTGTAACATCCTTCTATCATATTGATTTGAGGTGAACGTTTACAGTGGGTTTCTTCAGGCCATGCGCTAAGCATATCTTGTAGTGTACTAAGAAACAAAATGGTCCTTCCCTCGGTTCAGGATATAAGCCTCTACAAAATCTGCTCAATGCTAGCGATTAGTTGCTCTGTGCAAGGCCCACAATAATTAGACACATTTACTCGATCACGCCATAGGGAGCGCTACCTTCACAAATCACAGTTTGACAGCCCTCAAGGTTTAAGTCACACAAAAAGGAAAAGTAATGCTATAAAGAGAATCGTTTCTTGCACTTACCGAGGTTACTTCATCCAGTCGCTGTGTATATGACCACTAATTAGAGAAACCAACAGATGAATACTGTTTCCTAAACATTTCGTGCTGTCTATATGTACCGATTTCTAGAAATGAATTAATCTATTTTATGGGTTGTTAATTATTTTCCGCCCCTCGGGAGGTTTGTAAGTCCTAGCCGCTCTAGCCATTAAAGAAACCAACAGATGGATATTGTTTTCTAAACATTTCGTGCTGTCTATATGTACCGATTTCGAGAAATGAATATATTTTAAGGGTTGTTAATTATTTTCCGGCCCTCGGAAGTTTTGCAAGTTCTAGCCGCTCTAGCCATTAGAGAAACCAACAGATGGGTATTGTTGTCTAGACATTTCGTGCTGTCTATTGTGGCGTTCTCCGGAGAAAACTCCTCACTGTAGCGTGGCGGCAGCTTATTTTCAGCGGGCACTGGGGGTGGGTAAGGATTTTAACTTGACTTTCTTTTTTTTCGTTAATAGTTATTAAATCTAGGGGCGCCACTTAGTTTTGTCGTGTTTTAAAACTAAGAAAATATTATGGCCCTGGCCTTATACTTAAAACCTTTATAATAAAGCTACCGTAAAAATAAAACACAAATTGGGGCTTAGGGTGACTTTAATGATTAAATATTTCTGGGAGAAACCAAGCCTCCACACTCAATATGACTAATATCACTTTCCAAATAGATACACAGGTATGTTACTGGCAAAAAGGCCCCGTCAATAGTACTATCGTCGAGTTTACAGTAAATTGTATCGGAAATTATAGTGAAAACTTTACGTCATAAAGTTGACTTTCAAAATATTAAATATAGTTTATAGTTTTAATAGGTCTAGTGAAGTTGTACAAGAAATGTTCAATTTTAATTTCGACCAATTTAAATGTTGATTACAAACTTCCCAAAATTCATGGCATGAGCAAAATTAGACAAGATTATCTGTTCTGACCTTTCCTCTGAGTGATTTGTTACTCCCTTGTTTCCAGGCGGCAAAACGGCGGTATTGGCAGGATGTGTAAATCAGGTGGCTTATAGAAAATGGCTGTTACCAGCTGAAGAAAGAGTACCTTCATAAAATGGTGCGATCTCTATTATTGCACAATGGCTCGTCCTCAGAAAAATTCCACAAATATTTCAGGAAAAGGATATACTCACATATACACATATATGCGTATACATATGCGGCCGGCAAATCTAAAAATAATTATAATAACTAAATGCCCGCTTGGCAATCGCAAATATTCAACGAAAATCTAATTTCTGAACAATTTACATACCTCCACACGTTTGGATGGCCTTCTTAATGATAATATTATGTGAATTTCTAAGGTTTCACAATTTAACAATTTAGCTAGGTGTGTATGTATTGGTGAGCGTGTCTCTATGGTATCATCCACTTGCCGCACCAGGTTATCGTTCACACCCACACTCTACTCATTTCAGTTTTTTCTATCATTTTTTATTTTTATTTTTTTTTATCTGACAATATACCAGCCGTCTCCGCCATGTAAACAGGACTATTTTAAATAAGAATTATTATATCAATTTAAAAATGATTTGATGCCAAAATATATAAGTGTGATATATACGAGTCTTCCCAAAAGTTCAAAATTACCGTTACACAATCACCCCCTTCCAAGGAAAAGAAAAATAGCAATTGTAAATGCTATTTTTCGTTGAGTCCCCAAAAAAAAATTTCTAGCTTATTTAAATTATGTTACCCGTGTTAGTATATTAGTTTTACACTACTTATAATTAAATATAGGATTACATACCTATAGTCGAATTTTAACCAAGACTTAAAGCTAATATGTACAAAATAACAACTAGTATATACAAAATAACGACATTTGATGATGATTTCAACAAAACCTACAACGCATGATCGGAACCATCAATATAATGAATGTGACCTCGCGTCACGGAAATTTTCCATGAACGTAAAGTAAACGGATTAACATATATGCCTCGTTGGCCCGTTTCCTTTTTACATCGGACTATTCCTTAACTATTATTACGCATATAGCGCAAATTCAACATGTGCACTTTACCTACAGTACTAGAACCAATTCACACACCTAAAGGACATACCTGACATAGAATCCCCTGAAGACATCCAGGTGCCTAAGGTGACTTACGAAATAGAGAAAAACTGTATTTTTTCTATTACTTAAGAATCAAGAACAAAATTCCACATGTGATATTCAAGATGCTGCCTAAACTCTAAAATAATCAGCTACAAGAAAATACATTTGAAATCATTCTTCGGCATCGTTGCTTTCTAAGCTTGAATTTGAACCAAAGTATGGCTTTAAGTCCTTAATATGCCATTTTCCGGCATCGGATCCATCTTCATTATCAAGGACATATACCAATTTAGATAATTTCTTTCGTATCGTACAAAACACGTACCGAGGTGCCAGTTTCTTTGCAAAATTCTGAGAAGCATCCGACAGGACTTTATTTCTTCTCCAAACCTTTTCTCCTACAGAGAACTCAATATCGCGCTTTCTTAAATTATAGGTTTTCTCATTACGCTTATAGGCGGCCTTTAGTTTTGCATGTACTTTATTATAAATTTCGCGCAAATTTCCCAAATCTTGTACATAGGACGAACAATCGCCAGGCTGTAACTGCTCGAATTTAGTACTACCGTAGTATTCGCCCGTTGCGGGTATCATACGTCCAAAGTTTAGAAACGCTGGACTATAACCAGTCACTTCATGTTGTGCGGTACGCAATGCAAACCCAATTTTTGAAATATTTTTGTCCCAATCTCTGTGATCATCGCGAATATAGCTTCTAATGGCAGTGCCAATAGTACGATTGTATCGTTCAACAAAATTACTTTGCGCATGATATTTTGGTGTAAACCAAATTTTCGACTTGTACTCTTTAACAAATTTTACAAAATTTGCACTCGTAAAGCATGACCCGTTATCACAAATAACATACTGAGGGACACCATATACCAGAAACACTTCGTCCTCCAGAAACCGTTTTATTTGGATCGTGGTAGCCTTCCGTAGTGTTTTCATAACAGTATATTTTGTAAACCAATCAGTTACTACTAAAAGGTACGAATAACCTGATCGACTTCTAGGGAAAGGACCCATTAAATCTACAGACACGATCTGCCATGGAAACCGAACTTTTTTTTCAGCTCCCATTAAACCAAACCTAGGTATATTCGGAGATTTTTGAGCATTACAAACTTTGCACGACTTAACATACCTATAAATATCTCGACGCATCCTTGGCCAGTAGTATGATATACATACTCTTGAATGAGTTTTAAAGAATCCTAGATGAGCTGCTTTTTCGTTGTCGTGACAGAAATTTAAAACACTGGATCGTTGGCTTTTTGGGACTAATAACTTCCATTCGGAAATATTCGTAGCTATAGGTGACTTAGATGGAATAAGTTTGTAGACGTAGTTGTTTTTTACTGTCCACTGAGGAAAATTGCCTGGGTACTTTGTAATTTTTTCCCGCATTTTGGTATAGAACGAATCTACATTTGACAAATCTATATTTAGAGTAATACAATCATCAACGCCAACCTGGGCGACATCAAGATATGATTCTTCTGAATTATCTGGAGGTGGACCTACAGGATTTCGAGACAGCGCGTCAGGTACGACATTAAATTTCCCTTTTCTATGGACGATATCAAAATCGAATTGGTTTAATCTAACGCTCCAGCGTGCAAGTTTTCCTGTTGGATCCCGCATTTTGTAAAGCCATTTTAACGATGCGTGGTCGGTAACTACCGTAAACTTGACACCTTCAATAAATCCACGAAATTTTTCTACTGCAAACACCACAGCGAGACATTCACGCTCGGTGACGCTATAGTTTCTTTCACTCTTAGACAGACTACGACTGGCAAATGCTATAACCTTCTCTTGGTTGTCTTGTAACTGAATGAGTACACAACCAAGCCCAGTATCTGACGCGTCACACTGTATCGTAAAAGGAAGAGAAAAGTTAGGACTGGACAAGATTGGAGCAGACACAAGAGCTTGTTTAATTTCCTTAAACGCTTCCTCTGCTGAATCGGTCCAAACAATTTTTTGTCCCTTCTTTCTACCCGTTAATAGGTTATTAATAGGAGCCATTAATGTTGAGAAATGAGGGATGAAGCGGCGATACCAACTACTCATGCCAGCAAACCTTTTGATTTCAGTTGTGGTTGTAGGTTGGGGAAAGTTTACCATTGACTCTATTTTTTCTGGATTGGTTCTCAAGCCAGATCTATCGACAATAAAACCCAGATATTTTAAGGAAGGACGGAAGAATTCACATTTCTCTATATTAACTGTGAGGTTAGCCTCTTTTAAACGACGAGCGACTTCACTTAATAACTCAATGTGCCTATCAAAGGTAGAAGAAACGATAATAACATCGTCGAGATAAACAAAAATATTCGGCTCTAACTCTGGACCACAAATAGCATCCATCAGACGTTGCTGACATTGAGCCGCATTCGATAAACCGAAAGGAAGAACATTAAAATGGAACAATCCCCTGCCAGGTATGGCAAAGGCAGTTTTTTCCTTTGACTCTTGGTCTAAGGGAATTTGCCAGAAAGCACTCCTCAGGTCAATTGACGAAATATATCGCGCATCTCGAAGCATATTTAAGATCCTATCAACGAATGGTAATGGATATGAATCATTCTTAGTCACAGAATTTAACTTACGCCCATCAAAACAAAAACGGTAGTCTCCATTGGACTTTTTTACCAATAATACAGGAGATGACCATTCGCTCATTGAAGGTTCGACCACATTTAATTCTAACATCCTATCAAGTTCTTTATTCAAATGGGTTAACATATACGGGGACAATAAATATTGCCTCTGCTTGACCGGTCTAGCGTCACCCGTATCAATATGATGTACTAACTTATTTGTTCGTCCTAAACTACCCTCTCTGTTTAGTTCCTGAAATAATAGAGTGACGTCATTTATTCTATCTAATTGATCTTTAGAAAAAGCTTCTTCTGGAGTAACATAACGGGATAGCTGCAAAGGCTCGGAATCTAAGGTGCACACTGTAAGATTATTATCATCTCTAACAAACCAAGTTTCGTTTTCAAAGTCGACTTTTATTCCAAATTTTCGACAAAAATCGCTACCTAATATAAAAGCTTGCTTAATAGAACGTACAATAAGTGACGAAATTATCTTGCAAACACCAGCTACACAAATAGGCAAGTCTACATTACCTTTTACCATCTGGTGCTTCCCATCAGCAGTGGTAACCGACTTATGAGCTGATTTTTTTATGTTAATATCAAACAATTCTAGTAAGTCGATACCATCGCTTCCAACAACTGACCTATTTGCACCAGGATCTAACAGCGCTACTACCTCTTTATCAAATAAATTAACTGATACGTAAGGTCGGTTATCATTAGCTTTGGGCACGAAAATTTCAGAAGTGCTTAGTTTATTTTGAACGAAATCATCATAAAAAAATTGTTTAACCTGCTTTAAAACTAAACTATGTTCTTTTGAAGGATACCTATTGAGTCGAGCGTCGGCCTCTTGGCGCTGGCGGGGTATAGATTGGCCGAAATATCTTACCCCCTTGAACCGTTTCCCGAACATTTTTCACAAGTTACAGATGTTACATTGGGTTTTCCGCATTTGAAACAAAACTTCTTACGCTTCTGTCTACAACTTCTAAACGTATGATTTTGTTGCAAACAATTCCAACAGACTACATTCGAAGAATTATTACTACTCACGCTTGCAACATTATTAGAAGTCTGCTCACAATTTCTATTTTCTGTGCGCTTGTTTCCCTTTGACGAAACGTTTCTAGAATTGTTACGAGTGTTACTGGGTGATGGTGTTTTATGTTTATGGACACAACAGCAATTTGTTGGACTAAACCTGTCAGAACTACTATCGCGTTGATTCATGTTGCTACAGGATGGCCTGTCTTCGTTATTTTCAACAGACGCTACCTCGGAATTATTCATATGTTTAGACAATACCTCTTCCCATTTCTTACACGTTTTTGCTAGTTCACTTACTGAAGTAAATTCTGTTAATGCTACTTTCTCATAATATTTGAATAACAAATTTTCTCGGATTTTATTTACCTTTGTAAACTCAGCTGGTACAGCACTAAGACGACGGAAATACTTTTCCATTTCGGCAATAAAAATAGTTACTGACTCATTACTACGCTGTTTGCGATTTTTTATTATTTTCCATAATTGTTCGTCATTATCCCTAACCAGAAAGTCGCTTCTAAGACGTGCTACCAAAGAATCCCAATCAGTAAGCGAAGACTTGGCATAACGCCACCACTCGAGTCCTTTTCCCGTAAATAAATCTACCGCGGCCGAAAAAAGATCTTTTTTACTAGCTCCGCGCGCTTCCGCTAACTCTTCAACACGTTCTATGAAAGCCTCTACACCAAAAGTTCTTGACGTGCCATCGAACTTAATCCCCCACTTATATATTTCTAAAGAAGGCGTCGCACGCGCAGGCACGGTAACGATTGTATTATGCTGCGCAGGTACCTCTACCTGAGGGGTAGCCGATGTGACTCTATCGTACAATTCTGCTTCTAGTTGTAAGCAAGTCGCGTAACTTTCATTTTTAAATTCTTGATCATCAGCAACACCATTAACCTCTATACGCTGGACCCTACTAGTAACGTGGATTAATCTAGAACGCAACCTTAAAAACAGACTATCAGTAGACGGACCTTCGAAGTCGTTAATTAAATTTTTGATGCTTTCTAACGTAAGTATAATAGCCTCTTTTTCTGAATTAAAATCGAATTCTGGGTCTCCTATTTGAAGATCTCTCCCTCTCTCTTTTATTAAGAGCCGGCCTAAAATTTTGCGTTTTTCACCAATTTCACGGTTGGTGACAACACCGCGAATTCTAAGCTCATAATTTAACTCATTAGCCAATAAATGATTAGCTTTCATTAAGTCCTCCATTATTACGTAACCTCCTTTTTTTTTTAAGAAGTATATTGTAAAAATGTTCTTCAGGGGTATAGACAAAATAAACCTAACGAAAAATACCTTATATTATCACCACAAAAACAAATAACTATAATACCATAGAGACTTCGTATAATCTAGTTATCCAAACAACGAATACCTTAACAAAACAACCCTTATATACAGACCGTGATATAAGTTATATACAATAAACGCCAAAACATTTAGAACAATTTTTTCAAAAAAATCTTCTACATATAAAGAATTGTATACTGACTATCACATAATAAATAACGAACAAATAGGAGGCAGACAAACAGGTATAACTATCAAAAAAATAATATTCATAAAAATTTTGCCCACACGGTATATAAATTATGGCTTTACCTTGTACAATGGGTATAATAAAGGATTCCACAAGAACTACTCGAAACAATAAACAGGTAAAGAAATGTATCTGAATAAATTCTTTAAAAAACCGTTAAAAGATACCTTCGCTTTATCCCGTATATTAAATGTACTACAGTGTTTCTTTCAAACCACTTAAAATAAGATATGCATGTAACGATAATTTTAATTAAAGTAAATTTTCCAATAAATTACATCAATATGTATATATTTTTTTTGTATCGTAAGGTCATTAAATTATCTATCAAAACTCACGTTGAATAATAAACAAGTTGACAAACAAACAACTTTATCCTAGTTCAATTTTTCACCAAAATTTGCAACTAAAGATACAGTTCCCTTGTTCACCCGGTATATTAAATTCACTAAAATATATTTTGAAAGCAACTTAAAACAACAATAAACAGGTAATCAAATGCACCCGAACAGTTTCTGAAAAAACTATAATCACCAGATACTTTCATTCACCCTGTATATTATCCAAGCATTCATTAAAATCCACTATACATAATAACCAGTTATAAACCTGTAACTGATATTTATTTTCAAAAAGAAATTTTTTCGCTGAAAAAGATACTTTGCATTTACCTCGTATATCGAATAAATTAGAACAGTTTAAAAATTTTAAATTTATAGTGATTCGAGGTGGGGAAACTTTAATATAAAAATCAATATTTTAATGTTTTATCAGAAGTTATTCTGCCTATTATTTATGCTGGTAAAATACTTCCTAAAAAGTGAGCACAAAAAACCTGAAGGCTTTTTACACTTTTTGGCAATATTGAGACTCGGAAACAATGATAATAATTTATATAAACGGGTATATATTTTACGTTTCAATAATTATTAAACATCAAAAATACACATCTCAACCATTTATTCAAATGATTATATTTTAAATAGTAATCCCTGCTCAACAATTTTAAGGAATACTTTACTGTAGATTAGGCACTATAGATTTTTCTTTCCACAACTGCTTACTTTATTTATTGGTTTTTTTTCTATCTGTATGTAAGTTAAAATTTTAGCAAGGCATACCTTAAACACGTAACATTATCTTGAACCTTTTATCTTTAATTATAACATATTTAATCTGCCTTCGCAAATCTGTCAATCGTTCAGTATGTATTTAAGAATTTGAACATTCAGTAATTTCGCCTTCTTAATAATTGGCCTATATTTTATTTCGTTCTTTAAATTATATCACCCTGATGTAAATTGCTCTTTTGGAACCTCTCGTATATACACTTTTCTTGAAAAATTTTGTTTACTTATAGATAACCGTTTAAATTTAAACGTATCACCTTATTCTAGTAAAATTACACTCAATAGTTTTTAGAACATAACCAACGGAAAAATAGGAAGTTGTAATCTAATGAATGTTGTGTCATGGACTTCAGAAAATGTTTTTTAAAAAAATCAAAATCGGGCCCCACGTTATAGGCGTCAATTCGTGTGGCGTTCTCCGGAGAAAACTCCTCACTGTAGCGTGGCGGCAGCTTATTTTCAGCGGGCACTGGGGGTGGGTAAGGATTTTAACTTGACTTTCTTTTTTTTCGTTAATAGTTATTAAATCTAGGGGCGCCACTTAGTTTTGTCGTGTTTTAAAACTAAGAAAATATTATGGCCCTGGCCATACTTAAAACCTTTATAATAAAGCTACCGTAAAAATAAAACACAAATTGGGGCTTAGGGTGACTTTAATGATTAAATATTTCTGGGAGAAACCAAGCCTCCACACTCAATATGACTAATATCACTTTCCAAATAGATACACAGGTATGTTACTGGCAAAAAGGCCCCGTCAATCGGAAATTATAGTGAAAACTTTACGTCATAAAGTTGACTTTCAAAATATTAAATATAGTTTATAGTTTTAATAGGTCTAGTGAAGTTGTACAAGAAATGTTCAATTTTAATTTCGACCAATTTAAATGTTGATTACAAACTTCCCAAAATTCATGGCATGAGCAAAATTAAACAAGATTATCTGTTCTGACCTTTCCTCTGAGTGATTTGTTACTCCCTTGTTTCCAGGCGGCAAAACGGCGGTATTGGCAGGATGTGTAAATCAGGTGGCTTATAGAAAATGGCTGTTACCAGCTGAAGAAAGAGTACCTTCATAAAATGGTGCGATCTCTATTATTGCACAATGGCTCGTCCTCAGAAAAATTCCACAAATATTTCAGGAAAAGGATATACTCACATATACACATATATGCGTATACATATGCGGCCGGCAAATCTAAAAATAATTATAATAACTAAATGCCCGCTTGGCAATCGCAAATATTCAACGAAAATCTAATTTCTGAACAATTTACATACCTCCACACGTTTGGATGGCCTTCTTAATGATAATATTATGTGAATTTCTAAGGTTTCACAATTTAACAATTTAGCTAGGTGTGTATGTATTGGTGAGCGTGTCTCTATGGTATCATCCACTTGCCGCACCAGGTTATCGTTCACACCCACACTCTACTCATTTCAGTTTTTTCTATCATTTTTTATTTTTATTTTTTTTATCTGACAATATACCAGCCGTCTCCGCCATGTAAACAGGACTATTTTAAATAAGAATTATTATATCAATTTAAAAATGATTTGATGCCAAAATATATAAGTGTGATATATACGAGTCTTCCCAAAAGTTCAAAATTACCGTTACACTATATGTACCGATGTTAATTATTTTTCGCCCCTCGGGAGGTTTGTAAATCCTAGCCGCTCTAGCCATTAAAGAAACCAACAGAAGGATATTATTTTCTAAACATTTCATGCTGTCTATACGTACCGATTTCGAGTAATGAATTAATATATTTTAGGGGTTGTTAATTATTTTCCGCCCCTCAGGAGTTTTTCAATTCCTCGCCGCTTTAGCCATTAGAGAAGCCAACAGATGTATATTGTTTTCTGAACATTTCGTGCTGTTTATATGTACCGATTTCTAGAAATTAGTTAATGTATATTACGGCCTGTTAAATATTTTCCGCCCCTCGGGAGGTTTGTAAGTCTAAGCCGCTCTAGCCATTAAAGAAACCAACAGATGGATATTGTTTCCTATAGAATTCGTGCTGTCTATATGTACCGATTTCGAGAAATGAATTAATATATTTTAAGGGTTGTTAATTAATTTACACTCCTGAGGGGTGGAAAATAATTAACAACCCTTAAAATATATTAATTCATTTCTCGAAATCGGTACATATAGACAGAACAAAATGTTTAGAAACCAATACCCATATGTTGGTTTCTCTAATGGCTAGAGCGGCTAGGACTTGCAAGACTCCCGAGGGGCTGAAAATAATTAACAACACCTAAAATAAAATATATTAATTTGTTTCTAGAAATCGTTACATACAGGGTGTCCCAATAAAAACTCCCAGGCCGGATGTATTCTAAACGAATAGAGATATTTTAATTCTGTAAAAGCCAGTTTGTAGAACATAAAGAGAGCTTCATTTTTGAATATAATCGTTTTTTAAATATATTAGTATATATATGGCGCTGTGCTCTAAAGAAATATTTCGATGGGAGAAACTTTGAAATGGGGTTTATGTGAAAGAAAATGCATTTCTAAGCAGATTATGTTCTAAAAATACCATAAAACTAACCGTTTTCAAGGTATTTGAGTCCAAATGTTGGCATTTACCAATATTGAATATCTCTCTCAACATTTTTCAAATTAGAACACAAACTTACAAAAGTTTTCTAATCTGGTGAAGGTCTGTCAGGAAAACGTGTTCCATATAAACTTACAGCTCTTGAAATATTTTTACGACATTCCGCATAAATTATAATCATGTTTAATTTATCTTCATTTGTATGAAAAACCGTATTTAATAATAAATATTCACAAAGAACACAATAATTAGGTAAAATAATACAGTTCTATTGACATACCAATAAACAAAATGTGATTGAAATTGAGAAATGTCAAAACTATTATTCCAAAGGTAACTTTAATTGTATTTAATTTATAAGGTATAAGGGTTATTATATTCACTAAATATCAAATATTTTTAATTATAATCTAACCTAATAACAAAGCAATTATATGAAAAATTCTTTAAATATTTTCTTCCAAAATTTGTAAATTGAATACAGATTGTCCAACTTAAAGGACTGAAATGTTGAAGAGATTACAATTATTCAATATTGGCAAATGCCAACATTTGGACTCAGATATCTCGAAAACGGTTAGTTTTATCGTATTTTTTTTTCAGAACATAATCTGCTTAGAAATGCATTTTTCTTTCACATAAACCCCATTTCAAAGTTTCTCCCATCGAAATATTTCTTTAGAGCACAACGCCATCTATATACTGATATATTCAATAAACAATTATAATCAAAAGTGAAGCTCTCTTTATGCTCTACAAACTGGCTTTTACAGAATTAAAATATCTCTATTCGTTTAGAATATATCTGGCCTGGGAGTTTTTATTGGGACACCCTGTATAGACAGCACGAAATGTTTAGGAAACAATATCCATCTGTTGGTTTCTCTAATGGCTAGAGCGGCTAGCATTTACAAAACTCCTGAGGGGCGGAAAATAATTAACAACCCCTAAAACATATTAATTCATTTCTCGTAATGGGTACATATAGACAACACGAAATGTCTAGGAAACATTATCCGTCTGTTGGTTTCTCTAATGGCTAGAG
This sequence comes from Leptura quadrifasciata, assembly GCA_963675555.1. Classification (NCBI taxonomy): domain Eukaryota; kingdom Metazoa; phylum Arthropoda; class Insecta; order Coleoptera; family Cerambycidae; genus Leptura; species Leptura quadrifasciata. Next base: position 48,740,181 of record OY776680.1, on the reverse strand, counting down.
CGGATAGATCTGACAAACCTCCCGAGGGGCGGAAAATAATTAACAACCCCTAAAATACATTAATTCATTTCTAGAAATCGGTACATATAGATAGAACAAAATCGTTAGAAACCAATACCCATCTGTTGGTTTCTCTAACGGCTAGAGCGGCTAGGATTTGCAAAACTCCCGAGGGGCTGAAAATAATTAACAACACCTAAAATACATTAATTCATTTCTAGAAATCGGTACAGCACGGAATGTTTAGGAAACGATATTCATCTGTTGATTTCTCTAATAAGAGGTGCCTTTTTTGCCATAGCGCCAATCTAGAGACCTCCCCCGTTTTCGAGGTGGGGATCCTACAATTATTTTGGGGTTGCCGAGGAAAAAAATTGCGTGACCCCCATCATCTCAGCGACCTCGAAAACCGGAGGGGGGGGCTCTAGATTGGCGCTCTGGCAAAAAATAGTAAAATCCCAAAAAATCCCAACTCCTGACCTCGACTATATTGTTAAGCCCAGCTTCCATGTATCCCGTACTAGGCGGCGCAATCTACAAAAATAATGTCTGTTTGTAACCAGTTTTTAATCACGTGCATTGTATAAGCTCATATGCTGCCAAATATACCAACACAAAATCCTCAGAAAACTCATAATTAGCATTACTTGGGGATCTACGTATAATCGATGATCAACTAGTATGTCGGAGCTTAACTACAATCACAACAAATCCAAATCCATACGTCTCACATCTCTTTCCCTCTTTCCCATATTACCAAAAAATAAGATTGCAATTAGGTCTAAACTGGATTTTAATTCTACTGCTGGTGATTTCGACAGGGTGTTTTGAATTTTTGAGAAAAAAACATAGATTTTTATTACTATGTATTTAAAGGAAAGTAATTTTTACTCAAAACCAGTACGGCTCCACATTTTAGAAGTCTCGATATACAAAATAAAATAAAAATTATTATAATCCGGCAAATAATTTAGAACAACATTTAATTTTAAAATGTGATAAATTTCAAGTGGTGTGTTAATTTGGCCCATCAGTATATTTTATACAGTTGAAATTTTTCAAAAAATTTCTTTAAATAAGAGCACCTAAGAATAATCTCGATAATGTGTATGAAAATCTTAGGACTATTATTATTATTATTATTATTATTATTATTATTAGCCGTTACTCGAGTCCGAGTATAAAAATGTTACAGTCGATAAATTGTGTACAATAAAAAAAAGTAAAAGGTGTAGTCTATTGTAATTCCCATTCATCTACGGTGCACACGACTATGGCTATAGAGGCCAATTCGGGAGAACACATGTCGACCGCAGTCAGGACAAACATAGACCTGGTTAGGTCTCGGATTCGGCCTTCTTGCTGCAACATTTCCTTGATAGCTGGCCACAACTCCTCGCCATTAGGACTAAGAAGACTTCTAATAATCGAAAGTTTTAAAATAATGAGTAGTTCCGTAATCAATTTAACAAAACATTACAGTGATGTATCGACATGAGTTTTCTAACAGAGTAGGTCAAAGCTAGTAATAAAAACACCTTAATTGTTATTACTTTGACCTATAAATATTGAAGACTAGTAAGTTTTCAAACAACATGTATATATTTTACTAATGAAACTTTAAATCCATGTTATTAAATCAATACACCAAAAATATTGATTAGCAATTAAAATTAATTATTATGTCGTACTAGAGAATTAACTAAACGCCTTCCTCTCTAAATATCTGGTTTTAAAGAAGATTTTTCCTGAGTTAGGCACCAAGACGAAAATTCAAATCTAATGTAATTGAATGAAATCCCACGAGACATTTATAAGAAACATGATTAAGAAAGGATATGGTAGGTATATAAATAGCACACTAATTGTATGTGTATGGAGTAGAATTAAGATTCGTTGCTTTATTCAATTAAAAAGGGATAGTTAAAACCTAATGCTAAAACAAAGGTAATGTTAATTAGGTTTGTAATCCTCACAATATATTAAATGCTTTAGGTGAACCTTTATCGTCCTCCTCTAACTTATAACCGAAAAACTGCCGTGTGGTACTTTAGTTACGTTTAATATTTATATATATTATTAAATGATTCATTGTAAAATGCTGAAATACGTCAATCTTAGTTTTTTAAAAGGCATTGACTGGCATAAGTTTTTTCAAATTTTGTTTTTGAGTTGTGACGTCCTTATTATTTGTATTGCGACCCCCGGCCTCTTTCTTAACAAAAATAAATTCCCTATTTTCTGAGTACAATAGTATTCATTTGAAGGGTCTTTTTGAGAAATATAGAATACTTACTACTGACATTTTATTTTTGACAGAATATAAAATTTAAAAAATGGTTAATGTTTTTAACGAAACTGTTGCAAACGTCCCCATTAACAATCGGTACGTGTGTAAATACTTCTTATTGAACATATAGTGCTTTTCAGGCTATCTTCCACTTCAATGCGATTTCGATATATTAGACTGTCTAAATAATTTGGTCGATTAAAATGGACGCACTTATTAAATAACCCCGCAAAAAGAAATCCAGTGGGGTTAATTCTTTTTTAGTTGAAAATAAAAGTAATGCCTATAAAGATGCGCTTTGCTTGGAGCGACTATTGCGATGATCGTGTGAACGATCCATCTTTTCACGTCTGAAGGACTTCTATTATATTTTCCAAAAATGAATATTAAACGTTCACAAAGAATACTTACTGTTCGTTTATGCTTAACTGCTTCACTGATACTACTAATTGGACGTCGTAACACTATTAATCTAACACAATAACACTTTCTTATATTTAAATCTGAAAAGGAATTTTGAAAACAGAAGAAATAGACAATATAAAGTTCAAAAAATGTATATTAAATCTCTTTAAAAAATCATGTTTTACAAAAACTTCAAGAAAAATGTATTGACAAACTATAGTCTGGCCCGTGTACAACATATAGTGAGGAACGGAACGACTTATAATGTACCAACTACCATCCAATGTGCGGTTTATAGCTAACGATTACACAAAAAGATTCAAGAAAAGTTCAATTTTATAAATTTTTGGTGGGCTCTTGCTTGCCTGACTATTTACGTATTATCAGTTCAATAATAATTTGGTTCGCTCCTCGGAGCTTAAAAATGCTTGAATTGCAACGACTTTGAATTATTATCCATCATTTTCCCGTCGAAATCGACTGTTAGAAAATGATAGGGCACCCTTGTCGCTAAAGGCTATTTTCGCTAAAACTCTCGAAATACTTTGACTAGAGACTGGATTAACTTGTCCTCATAGTTAACCCAACGCATGAGTTGCAGTTCTGCACAACGTGGATTCGTAAAAAGATTTGTAATTTTGAAATTTCCGAAATTAAAGTCGATTTTTGTTACACTTTCTAAATTTTAGTGGTACAGGGCGGGGCAATAGTCCACCCTCCTCGATGTCTCGAGTTCTACGATAGCTAGAAATTTTTTAACAAACTACAAGTAAACTAGACAAACAAGTCTGTAACTGGAAATTATTTGCGAACATACGGGACGAGCCAAGACGAAATTACAGGACCAAGTGCCTTTTTTTAAATGGAATGCTATGTATATCAGTACATTTTTTGAAGCCTCTTTCATTCCTACATTAGCATTGAATATCTCCCAACCACTTGGATGTAATAATTTTTTTTGTTGAAATAATGTAATCTGCAGATGGATATTAAAAAAATCACCACAGTCACAATTATGGGTTTTAAGAAAAACTTATGTGAATACCAGTTACGAGACATCTTTTGAATCATTTTCATTTCCTAAAAATGTACAGAGTGGCCAAAAATTATTTTTCAGTTAAGAACATTTTAAATTGAATTTTCTCAATTTTTTCAAGTGGAGCACCCTTGATATTTTTCGATGATATGATGTAGAAATGAAAAACGAACATTTTTTGTAAGTACTTGTAAGTAGCTAATTACAACCATTTTCGTTTTATAAATAAATAAATGTTTATTCTTCAATAGGTCTGTCCATAAAATTTAGTTTTTAATTGGAAATGATAATAAATGGGTGTTATAAACCCCTACAGTTTTTTAAAAAGTAGTCATTTACTTTCAGCGTTATTTGTAATAGAAATTACCTCAACGCGTCGAGTTTAGAAATCGCTCCCTTGGCGCAAGTGACGTCACAGACTCGCAATGCGATACTCTAGGTGTTGCTATAGTGATGTAGTTAATTTTGCGCTTGTCATGATATTTGTCATAGTCGTATTTATCTGTGCTTTGAAAGAAAATCGAATATCATAATCACATCTACTTTCGGAAGAGTATGTGAATCTTCTTTCTGGAAACCCTCCTCCATATTTCACAACAACAAACAATCTCTATTTGATGTTCTAAATAGTAAAAGCACTGTTACTTCCGTGAATTCACACTTTGTTTTAACGAGAACGACAGTAACGATACAAATAAACCTAACGCAGCGTACAGATGATCTGGCACCTGCCGAGCTTGCAAGCATCTGACGTCATATGCGAAATAAAGCAAGAAATTTCTATGGCTGCTGCTGTTGTTCTGATTAACTTTTTTCAGCCACAGTTCTAATATTGTTATTATTGGGTAAAAATCTTAATTTTTTTTTTGTGGACAAACCTATTAAGAACTTTTTAAATTGAATTTTCTCAATTTTTTGAAATGAAACACCCTGTATATTTTTCGACTATGTGATGTAGAAATGAAAAACATTTTTTTAAAGTACTTCCCTATGGCTAATTGCAACCATTTTCGTTTTATAAATAAATAAGTGTCAAATTCAAGAATAAACATAAAAAAGAGGTTACATCAAATAATTTCATTAGAAAAATTATAACAGGTGTTCGACGTGTTGCCCATTTTGATTGACACACGTCTTTAAGCAATTTTGAAATGAGGCCATTTAGTGGGACCATTTTTTCCGATCCATCGAAATGAGTAAATAGTATTTAACAGATCCTTTACTGTAATGTTTTTTTGTACATTTCTTTGCCGTTTTCGTTATTCAACAAGCAATAAAACCTCAGTTTGATATAAATTGTCGTGTACAAAGGAGCATTTATCACACTTATCGGTCGTTATAATTTGTATTGAATTTAAAATATGTGGAATTTTACAATATGAATTTTAATAAAGCGGAACTTGTAGACATGACTTTTCTTTTTGGGCAAGTCAGACAGAAATTGTTTACTTGCCAATAGAATTTATCACCAACGTTATCCTGAAAGAAGGATTCCTTATGTTAGCAGCTTCCAAAACCTTTTCGATGTCGAATATAAGAAAAGTGAAAGAATAAAACGTGTTGTGAACGAAGAAAATGAGCTTTCTGTGGTGCTGGCAACGGTTGAGAATTCCCATGTTAGTCAAAAAGAAGTGCTCTCATTAGTAGGAATAAGTAGACGGTCTGTGGGTTGAATCTTAAAAACAAATAAGTTGCATGCATATCATATTCAAATGCACCAGAAATTATCTGATCACGATTTTCAAAAGCGCCTACAATTTTGTAATTGGGCCAGAGGTGAAATGCAACATGATGTCAACTTCCTCAATACTGTTTTATTCAGTGATGAGGCAACTTTTCATAAAACTGGATTTGTTAATAGGCACAATTTCCATTATTATGCTTCCGAAAATCCTCACTTTTTTATGCAAGTTGATAACCAACACAGATCGTTTATAAACGTTTGGGGAGGAATTATTGGAGAACATGTAACATGGCCACATTTCTTTGATAGTACATTAACTGGAGCTATTTATCTTCATTTTTTGGAAAACTATCTGCCACAATTATTGGTAAATCTCCCTGAAAGAATTCGAAATAGGATGGTGCTCCACCACATTATTTAAATGCAGTTAGAGACCACTTAAATAATACTTACCCTAATCAATGGATTGGAAGAAATGGACCCACTAAATGACCTGCTGGATCCCAAGATCTTACAAAAATGGATTTCTTTTTATGGAGATACGTGAAGGAAATTGTTTATAGAGACACACCAACAACAGTACAAAATATGAAGGAAAGAATAATAAATGCCTTTACATCTATCACACCGTCAGTGTTAGGGACAGTGGGAACCTCATTTCAAAAGCGCATAGAGATGTGTGTCAATCAAAATGGGCAACATGTGGAACATTTATTATAATTTTTTCTACTGAGTTATTTGAAGAAACTTATTTTTTTAAGTTTATTTTTGAATTTTGTAATTATTGCTCAATAAAACGAAATTGGTTGCAATTAGCCCTAGGGAAGTACTTACAAAAAATGTTCGTTTTTCATTTCTACATCACATCGTCGAAAAATATACAGGGTGTTCCATTTGAAAAAATTGGAAAATTCTATTTAAAATGCTCTTAATTGAAAATTAATTTTTGGCCACCCTGTACATTTTTAGGAAATGAAAATGATTCAAAAACATTAATTTGGTGTCTCGTAATTGGTATTCACATAAGCTTTTCTTAAAACCCAAAATTGTGACTGTGGTGATTTTTTTAATATCCATTTGCAGATTGCATTATTTCAACAAAAAAATTCATTACATCCAAGTGGTTGGGAGATATTCAATGCTAATATAGGAATGAATAGAGGCTAGATAGAGGCTTCAAATGTACCGATATACATAGCATTCAATTGTATAAAAAGGCACTTGGTCCTATAATTTCGTCTTGGCTCGCCCTGTATGTTCGAAAATAATTTCCAGTTATAGACTTTTTTAGATAAAAAATACTAGTATCGACCTACTAAACTAAATAGTTTACTTGCAATTTTTTAAAAAATTTTTAGCTATCGTAGAACTCGAGATATCGAGGTCCGCCGCACTATTGCCCCACCCTGTATATCATATTGTATTAAAATTTCAACTAAAATTTAAGGTAAACACTTAAGAATGTTCATCTTATGTAGTAATATTCTTACTAATAATAACTTTCCCAGTTAGAAATAAACACAAATTTTATTCCAAATTATTGGTAATCTGTTGGGTTGGGTTCATCGATAAGTTTTATATTGTTTGTTTTAACTTGTATTTTTATATAGGTATATGTACGGAATGTGGTAAATAAATCACTACTCTACTCTGTTCTACTCTACTCTACCCTACTCTACTCTAAGCATCTGTAGATACAGCGGAATGGTTTTGACTGGTCCCAGTCCTAAACTGCGCAAACACTGTCTTCAGATGTCCAGGACAGATCTGCGTATGTACGTAAGATTACTAGACAGGACACTGCAAACTAAATAAGCACCTTCATACACTGGATACTGTGGACAACGCCAAGTGTAGAGGGTGCAATCTAGAGACGAGACTGCCGAGCACGTGATGTGCCACTCTCCGACTCTCTCAGCAACAAAAGGATCCGTGTTGCCTGACTTCCGGCCCAGTGTGGCCAATACAGCTGGCACCTCGCCGGGTCTGCTGCATGACTAGCGTTGGTTGGATTGAGGAATAAGAGGCCCTGAGGGAATCTCACTACCTTCGGGGGTAGGTAGCACAATGGGCCCGCTTTTGAGTACTTTGAGTGCTCGTGAGTGCAACCTTGCCTCCTAACAATCTAGATAACACCTGTTTTGATCGTGTACTAATTTTCTGGAAGCAACTAGTAGAAAGTAATAAAATAAACTTCTAGCAGCACCAAGAACAATCCTTTTTGAAAATTATTTCATTTTATTACAGCTAAACCGCCATAGATATCGGTTCCAAAATTTGGGAAAGTATAGAATATAATGTCGGCCATCCATTCACATTAATAACTCCTAAATTTTTAGTAGTTCCCTTATGTGTTGAATTAAACTATTTAGGGCATAAACTTTCGATTTTGCCATACGCAAACTTTTAGCATTTTGGGGCTCACGGAATCAATAGATCAAATAGATACAAGAGTTTACCTGGTTGTTTATATTATATCAGGTTTTAGCTGGATAGAAATAAATTTTTAAAATGAGGATATTATTCGAATAATTAAGTAGATGTAGAAAGGTAATAAACTGCATATTTAATTTAATAGTTAAATGCACTATCTTAAAATCGCTAATGCTTATGTGTTTTATTATCAAATATCTTAGTACTAAGTTTATAATGACAGTGGTAGTTTTTACTCATTTTGACTATTTTCTTTAAAATTTTGTATATAAACTAAATATTAAGTTATTAAACTTGAAACTAACTGTATTACTCACGTATTTTAATATCTATATATTGATCTCTATAAAAACGAATTAAATGTTCTCCCTAGATATCCACCAGTTTCTATGTTATATTTATTTATTCTTAGAAAATTCCAATAAAGCTGGCTGGTGGATCTAATAAGTTACCTGCATAGGATAAAAATTTGACCCCTTTGCTATTTAAACTTGTATTTTGTAATATATGATTCCTCTCGTGATTCCTTTAAAAGTGGAATTGAATTTTAATGAGAATTTATTTCATGTCATTGTGCGACCACGCCAAAAGATATAATGATGAATATTATCTAAATATTAATTATGGCGTTGTCTTAATTTTTCATTCATCTTGTTTCAACGTATACCTTACATTGAAAGATACGAACATTTGCAGCAACGGTGTTTAATAAGAATTTTTTACTGTTGATAGTTTTCCTGAAATGATAAATGAGTTTCGCTAAGTTTATGTGTAATAATTGAAGCAAAGTGCTATTAATAACAGTTGACTAGTATATATAAATCGTATATACTGTCTCGCATAAAAGCAAATGGAAAGGTTTGATTTGTATTTATACCGCACAATTACAAATGAAATATGAAGAAAATATAAACATTTTATACCTCAAAAAATATAGTTTTATTACAATAGTTATTTTTATATCAAGAATTGAAAGCAGCAGTTCGCAGACCGCGGCTAATTTGCGGCAGGACCAAAGCATAGACTGCATGTGCATTGTCAAAATCTTCAAACGGCTGCTTTCAAACTTCGATATACATGACCAGAATTAAAAAAGAGTCACTACTTTATAATAAAAAAGGTTTAATAACTATTTTCATTATTTTCTATTATAATATTATGTGCATAATATACGTTTGGTTGTAGTCATGGATTAAGTACAAACAGCAACAATAAAGCTATTTTATACTCAAGTATTCGTATTTTATATTTGGTTTGTGTTATAAGATAACACTACACCAAGAAGTTATGGGCCCAGGACTTTAAAACGCAAGCGAAGAATTCAATAAGTCATATGCAAGAGAAATTGTAATTGTAATTTAAAGAAAATAGGTATTATTAGGTCTGCTACATATAAATGTAATAATTACTCTAACGCTGATCTGAATTATGTGATATTCAATTGTTCCGATCTCAATATAGAAAGAAAACAATTTATTGCTGCTCCTATACGTGAAAAAGTACCTCTCCCTACTAGCATAGAACGTTTCATGACCATGCAAAATGATGAAATCAACAAAATAGTGTGCAGTTTTATAAAATCTGCGCTCATATTAATTACTAGGCATATAGGTTATATTGATGAAAATTCAAATAACTAATCATACGCTAGTTAGGTATATTAAAATAGTGTTATCAAAATAATAATTATAGTAAGTAGAGTCCTTATGTTTGTCCTCTTGTTTATCCTATTTATCCGCGGTCTTTTCTGTGTTTGTGAAAAGTTTTGACAGACCCCTAGACGCCAAGAGTATCCCCTTAAAATTCTCAATAATGATTAAAAAACATAATAAAAAAATAAATAAAAAAAATAAAAATAATAATAAAAAAATAGAAAAAAATGCTGAACATATTATCTGAGAAATTTACAGGAAAGTTCATTAAATTTCTACAATCTGACAATGGAACGGAATATGTCAACAAAGTTTGATTATTTTCTACGCAAACACGGAATTGAAAGAAACCGTACTGTACCTCGAAATCCAGAACAAAATGGAGTAGCTGAGAGGAAGAATCGGACACTTATTATTGTAGTTACAAGGTTGCAATTTCTTATGAAAAAGTGAACCCACATACATTGCCAATGTTTTCTCTCTTCGTTTTTTCAACATAAACATACATTATTACGATTGCAGTAGTTCTCTATATTTAGATTACAAATTTTATTGGGTTCTCTTTTCTGCGGGTTTTCCTCTCTCTCCTTCCTCACACTAGCGCTGGTGCTTGTAATCGAGTATCCTTTAGTTGCTAATTATTTCCTACACGGAACTGGTTGTTCATTTATACATTGTTTAAAAAAATCTCTAAAATCTCTTACATTTAATGTCTAACGAATTCGTGTTATCCGTCGTCACGCGTAATATTTATTATTTAGTTGTCTATATAAACCCGCAATTGTAAGGAATCTGTTGCACTTGTAGACATGACGTTATACATTTTGTTGTGTAGCGTGTTGCATATACTTAAGCTCTCTATTTCTGTAATTCTTAAGCTAGGAAACCAATAACTTTTAATTAGTTTATAGGTAGATTCCTATAACCTACTGACGATCGGTAACACAGATTTATTTCTTCACAATAGTTTTTGGTTTAGGTTTTGTCTTCCGGTAGTCTGTCACTTTTCACGTGTAATTCGCTCGAACGCTTGGCAATTTATTAAGTGGTATTTTTACGTGCTCGTTGCGATTTTTGAAAAACAAGTAATTTCACCATTTTGGGATATATTCGCAACGTTATATTTTTCGGTTATCCATTTATGTTTGGACGAGTGCATATTTTTATGGTATTGGAAATCGATTGTCTTCATTGGAAGGATCTATACGTAAAAGCCATTTTTGCCAAATTTACACGAGGCCAAGGACATCCAAGGTCAACAACATTTTTCTAAGAAAACCCTCCGAAACGAGGTAATTATTTTATTTTTATATTCAAACTAGCAAAATATCACTTGTAGTAAATTGTTCAATGGTAAAAATTTATTTTTAGGGTTTTATTTTCACCTACGGTTTCGTCTAGGAATTCGTAGTTTTTTTCATACGATTTTTTTTTGTCTCCCCTGATACGAACGAATAACTTTTTTTCTATTGGTCTACACGTACTTATGTTACTTCTCCTTGCTGGACTGGAATTTCTTTTTTTTGTGGAGGAGCCATCCATTTTTTTGGGTTAATTGATAGGCTGGAAGTTGCCCATTCCTGAAAATTGAGCCGAAGCTGAAGCCCTGTTGCCTGCAAGTTGTATCCTTCTTGTACCATATATAATATTGATTTTTTTTTTAAATATATTGTATATTTTGCTTTTAAAAAAAAATTTCACCACTGCTAATTTTGCTAAACATTTTATGAAAATATTCTGTCAACTAATTATAACATCTATGATATTTGTTGGGGGTTTAAGCACTTACGTAAGACGCGTATACCCAGTTAGATATATTTTTTTTGTGTGAATTTGTCTACCATACCCTACGTTATTGTACTGTTGAATGTTTTAAAGTTAACCTATTTCGTTTATTGTTATTAAAAGATAAAACTGAATTTGAATTTTTCATTATCGTCTCGCTAAGTAATTTATTTAGTAAATTTGAGGTTACATTGTACTTGAGCTGGTATTTGGAGTGAAAAAAAAATTTACTTGGCGCCCTGATACATCACAGTAATTTAGAACCCCGACCATCTCCACTGTTAGTCGGCCGGCAAATACCGTTAGTCAACAGACGACGACCAACTAGTTACGTCAGATTGTAATTTTAAAATTTGACGTAGCATGGTCCACTTGCGCATTGCCAGCATGCTGATTAGAACTACCGCCATCTGAGGATAATAGGAACTAATACAACAAAAAGTAATAAACAAAATAATTCAAAATGCTATAGCCATCATCAAATAACAGATTTTGATTTCAGTATGGTTGTCTCTATTTCTGACTTGAGTAAACAGGTTCGCGTTCGTAGCTTTGCTACTGACCTCAATAGTCTAAGGCTTGGTGCCATACTGTCAGGTGTAGGAATGCCCAAAGTCCTTGACCACATTCTGCGTTTGAATTTACTTATAGTTGTACCTATAATGTTCCTAAATAATATATAATAACAAATTCTCTACAGGCAGTTATTCTCATCAGTCAGTTAATAAAACCTATGTATGTATGATATAAAGTGATAATTACAAACATTTAATGGCTACATTTTTAAATATTAATTTGAATAGTGTTGCGAACTGTCCTAGACAATAGCATAGCATCAAAATCTTAGAAAGAAACCAACTGATGCGCATATTGCATTGTTGGATAAACTTTATAAACTTCAACTCGACGTAGCCTTTAGTGGACTGGAAATTATTAATTCACTTATAACAGATAATTGCTCACTTGTCGTATTTTATCAAAGCACATGCAGGGAAATATGCTCCATCCCACAGTATAAATTTTCCATAAATAACCATAGTTAACTATAGCTGCAGTAGGCAACGTAGGCGTACTCAGAATTCAAGAAAAGTTAACAATAATATCTAGTGTGGTGCTGTATCAATAATGCTAATTGAAATTTCGTTTCGCAATAAATCATTTACAAATAGGTCAGAGTTTTATACTGAATTAATGTCCCTAAACATTTGTATTATGAAGTTGTGTAAAAACTTTTATTGTAATTATCTCGATATAATTACCTAGAAAATCATTTTGAAGTCTATGAAAACAAATTATAAGTTTTCCTCTTCGTTAAGCAACTGCCAAAACATACATAAAAACATAAAAATATTATATGAACTAAGAGTGATTTTGATCTTGTCATTTTTTTGAACTTACAGTGGAAGTATAGTAACGCAAAAAAAATATTTTTTTTTGTTGAAGTAGGCTTAAAATTTTCAAGTCAATATGCTTAAAATTTCCAAGTCAATATCATAAACGGTTCCAAAGTAAACATGCGCACAAAAAAGACAGGACAGGAAATTTTTTTCGCTCAAATTTAAAATCTCGACGTTTCATGGCATTCTAAGCCTATTTCAACAACAACAAAAAAATTGCGTTACTATACTTCCACTGGACGTGGATGTAAAATAAATATTTGAATCAATAATTACAGTGAGACTCTCCCATTAGCAAGGCGACAGCAGTGTAGGTAACTATAGTCGAGGTCAGGAGTCGGAAGGGGTACTTTTTTTTGCCAGAGCGCCAACCTAGAGACCCCTCCCGTTTTCGAGGCCGCTGAACACAATGGTGGGGTTCCACAATTTTTTTCCTCGGCAACCCCTTCATATTGGCCAAAAACCACCCCCAAAGTGTCCTTTTCCGTGAACCCGTTTATTTTCCCCAGTTTTTGACTAACTGTTATTCCCTCGAATAGAACGGAAAGTCCCTCGAGCCACTCCTACACCAGGCTTCCACCCCTCTAGGGAGTTGAAAAATTGATATTTTTTTGTGGAAAAAAAAATATATTTTACAGGAGGTGTTTCTGTGAGGAAGGTGGCAGGTGACCAGGGTTGTGTAACCATCCCTGGGGGTTGTTCTTACCCTTCAAAGGGGTGGGAAAAGTTTTATTGGGAAAAAAATTATATTTTATAGGAGGCGTTTCATTGAGGAAAGTGGTACGCCTACTACAAAATATTTTTTCCCAACCCCTTCGAAGGCTGAAAACAACCCCCGGGGTTGGCTATACAATCCTGGTCACCTATCACCTTCCTCAAAGAAACGCCTCCTACAAAATGTAATTTTTTTTCCAAAAACAATTTTTTTCCCAAAAAAAATTTTTTTCCACCCCTTTGAAGAGTGACAACACCCCCGGGGATGGTTACACAACCGTGGTCACCTGCCACCATCCTCACAGAAACATCTGTAAAATACCAATTTTTTTACACAAAAAAAATTTCAAATTTCCAACCCCCTAGAGGGGTGGAAGCCTGGTGTAGGTGTGGCTGAGGTCAAATCCCTCGAGGGACCATCCGTTCTACTCGAGGGAATAACAGTTAGTCGAAAACTGGGGAAAATAAACGGGTTCACGGAAAAGGGCACTTTGGGAGTGGTTTTTGGCCAATTTGAAGAGATTGCCGAGGAAAGAAAAATTGCGGGACCTCCACCATCCTGTTCAGCGACCTCGAAAACAGGGGGTCACTAGATTGGCGCTCTGGCAAAAAAAGCAAGAACCCCAAAAAATCTCGACTCCTTACTTCGACTACTAGAGATAGATTAGATTTTATTGTGCAATCATACCAGATATGACCTGCCGGCAGCTTAGGGTTAGTTTTATTTCCACGTCCAGTGGAAATAATATTTTTTTTGTTGTTGAAATAGGCTTAAAATGTCATGAAACGTCGAGATTTCAAATTTGAGCGAAGAAAAATTTTCTGTCTGTCGGTCGGTCTGTAACTTTTTTTGTGCGCACGTTTACTCTAGAACCGCTTATGATATGGACTATACTTATGTACTATAACGAGATCTGGAACTAGATTTTGATCTAATTCCGTTGAAGGGTTCGGGGGTAAATGGGGAAAATAAGGGTAAATAGGCAAAGCAGGAAAGAGTTCATAAAATTGCAATTTAGGGCATGTACAAAAAGTCAAGGTTTCAAAAAATTTGTTGGCATCAGCCAACCCCCACTATCACCCCCAATACCACCCCCACATTATGAAAGGGAATAAAAAAAATTGGAATTTAGTGTGTATATGAGGACCAAGGGACTCTGAAATTCTTGGCATTAGCCAAGCTGGATGTGGAATTAGAATTAGGGCAGCACTTTTATGTATATATCTCAAATGAAGGAAATGTATAACAGCAGCAACATTTTATTGCAGATCATAAATCTGGCCTTGCTTCTTTAAAAAAGTAAATACATATATTTTCTTATTATACCTCTAATCAAATTATACCGAAAAAATAGTGTATGCAGTTGTTTAAGAAGTTATAATTTGTTCTTATTTTCCATTTACTTGAATATTAATAACCAAGGAAATTTTTACTTAACCGAAATAGATCGGTCGCCCTGTACTTAATACACAAGTTATCATACAACTTACTTTTTGTTGTGAATGTTCAATTAATTTAGGAGCATCAAATTAAACTTACATGATTTAGTTACAAAAAACCTCGCAAGAAATCTTATTAAATAAAACTTAAAAATATGTCAGGACAGAAAAGCATAGAAATATTAAAATCTATTAACTAAATCATATCATTGGCATTATCAACATCTAAATACCAAAAAGAATACATTAGATTCAAACAAAATATTGTAGTACAATTATGATCTGACTTTTTCTGTCCGAATAATAGAAATTTTCGAATTCGCTGTGGCATCAAATTTTGTCTCACAGACTTCTTTCTCAAACAATTTAAGAGCTAATGGCTTAGTCATGATGTCAGCGATTTATGTTTCTCCTTCAATTCCAAATTTAGGGTATTTCTCACAATTAAAATTGAATGTAACCTCTATTACATGCGTTGAATGTTTATGAGCCTCTGGACTCTTGACCATGTTAATTGCATACGCATTGTCCATAAAAAGAATAAGAGTATATTTTATTTGAGTGATTTCGCTTGGCAAACGATTCCTTAGAATCTTCACTATCCGCCATGTATTGTATACGATTCCTGCCGAGAATACGTCTTTTCTTCTCAGTCATCCACGTAATCGTTTCATCAGAATATTCACAACGCTTCCTCGTCTTGGCCGCTCAGTCTTAATATCATCAGTGTAGTTAGCATCACTATATGCCTCAAACACATCTAATTTTAATTGTATCTTTGAAATATTTAACAATTCGTTTCCCAGTGCGCCAGTGTGCTGAGTTTAAATACATTCAGCTTTCTAATGCCTCACGATATGGAACTTCATCGCTCATTGTTGAGTAGTTCTCGTTACCTTCTCCATCGCTTTTTTCCACGTTGTTGCAGAATTTGAAGCAGCCATGTTGAATTTCTTAAATTTTCGTTTCATAGGTACGTTGCTCAACGCAAATTGCCCCATACTCCATTCAAAGTAGCTGCAATCAACTGTTTCTTCTGTTTTTGATATGCAAAAACAAACATGAATCTGCGGCACTAGACTTAAAGCCTACGGTTCGTAGTGGAATTTGCTTACACTTCCAGTAAAATAGCACATTCGGAACTTGTTACGTAAATAAATAACTATTTAATCCCTACATAGAAAACACAGACAAATCCGAAAGTAAAACATAATATATTATCAGTGTCGCGATTTATAATTCTGAGGGAAATTGAGTTTCAGTTAACGTTTAAGTCAAGTATTAAATTCTTAAGAAATTGTTCGAAATGACCACCACAAACTTCAATGCATGAATTCAAACGCCTGATGATTAACTCACGAACTCGTTCGAAACTTCCCGGAGTGTTTCTTATTATATCACATGATTCTCGTATACAATTCTTCAAATGTTCCACATGCTTAACTGTTATCTTATAGATGAGTGAATTCAAATGACCTCTCAAAGGGACTCAGATCCGGTGATCTAGGTGGCCATTGTTGAGGTCCTACACGACCAATCCAGCCATTAATTTAAAGTTAGGAGAGGCACTGCCATGCATAAACTACATTAGCATTATGGGGATATATACCTAGAGTTCTGGAAGATGCATCTCA
Organism: Leptura quadrifasciata; assembly: GCA_963675555.1. Lineage (NCBI taxonomy): Eukaryota > Metazoa > Arthropoda > Insecta > Coleoptera > Cerambycidae > Leptura > Leptura quadrifasciata. Next base: position 48,723,711 of record OY776680.1, on the reverse strand, counting down.
AAAAATTCCCTATACCGGATACCGTTAAGAAAAAATGAAGACCGATTAAATAGTCTCCATTATTCTAACTCATAATTTTTTACAAAAATTCATATTGATGGTTTTCTTCACACCAAGTATGATTGTTATGCCTAATTCGTAATATTTCTGGAAATACTGCTCTCTGTTCCGAAACCCAATTGCAATATGCGATACGCTGAGGAATGTCAAATGGTCTGTGCCCATTGAATAAGATAGGGATAAAGCTTTTGATGCCTCAAGATTGTCCATACTAATTTGTTACATATCTGGAATTATTCTTATGTTTGTATCATGATTCTTTTCTATAGCATTAAGTACAAATTCTTCTAATTGAAGAATTCGCACCGTGGTTGGTCTACCCATAAGAATAGTGCTTTTATTAAAAGTGCCTGTTTCAGAGAAAGTTGGCGCACAAGGTATACGATGCCGTCGATATAACTCTTCATAAATACACTTCGCACGCGTTTCCGTGAGCCATACCATACAGTAAGTGCATAATAGCCATTTCAGAATTTGAATACACTATATTGTTATAAATTTGACTTGCTAAATTTTAAATGAAATAATATGAATTTTATCTGACAATAATAAATCACTTTACTTTATTTTCACAGTTGCAAACAATAGTTTGATTATTACTAAAAGCCTATACTTTCTTAATAGAACATCAATTGAAATCCGATTGGAGAATAGGTCAGATTTTTTCAGTTGTGAAACCTGTACACTGAAAGTATGTTATGTTTTACTTTCAGATATGTCATATGTCCATATTTTATTTGTAGTGAGTAAAATAAATGATTTCATGCATCGCATACTTCTTCTCAAGCCATTTTCCGCGAAAACCGCAATCCTACGTCAATTCAACAGGAGAGACTTTTCGTATAGTTTTGGTGAAATAATCATATTTCGAGAAAAAAATGTCTAAATATACGGGGGTATTCGACATTAGAGAATGTAATTGCCCAGAAAACAAAAGATTTTTCAGTTATAAGACCTGTACAAAATTTGGTGCAAAAATTTTCAACTGTTGCTAAGATATTATCTGAAAATCATCTTTCGGACGCCACCTTTTTAGAGCTGCAAGCATTTTAGATTTTAGGATATACCCTCATGAGAAGTTTCATGCTTGAACCCGTACAATCGCCTAATTAATATTCTTAACATACTTAGGAAACCCTTTGTATATTCATTTAACGGATATTCGTCGATATTTAAACCGGTGATGAATAAAATATTTCCAAAAGACACAGCGGTCTGATTATCGGCCAGTGGTCTGAAAATATGCACAGCAATGTGACACTGGTCGAGAAATAAACCGAATCCTAATATACTTGACACTACATAATAAATGGTAGAAATTTCAACCAGTAACTGATTAGTAAAAGACAATGTTTTTATGTGTTTCTGTACAAACCTACTGCTTTTATGTCTGTTTACTGTGTTTAATTTAGGAAAAAAATGCGAAAACTTTCAGGTAGGTATTTAAATAGTGCAAGATACATATGCCGTAATGTTAATGTAGTTTACTAATTGCGCTGAGATAATTAATAACTAATTTCCATATGAACCTAGCTAAAACCTTGATGACTTCGTCATTTCAAATCGAGTACGGAGAAAAAACCTAAAAGCTCATCAATTCAGTGCATGAAGTGCGAAGTCGCACTAGGTTTACCGTGCTTCGCGCCTTTCCATAATTAATAGCATCCTGTTTAAAAAAAAAAATAAAGATAATGATTATATTATGGTAATCAAAATGATAATGGTAATGGTATTGATAATGGTAATGGTGATGGTAATGATAATGGTAATGATAATAGAGAAAATGTATTAGAGTATTGAGGCTAATCGACGGACCATTGAGCCCGAAGGGTGAGTGCCGTCTGCAAGACCTATCCTATTATATATTAGTTATACCAGGTTTTAGCTGTTGATAAGAATAGACTCTGGTTAAATTTTCAACCAGCTAAAAAAAATATGTCGGATGGCAAAAAAATTAAAATTCTTACATTAATGTATTTTTGAGTTAAAAATAAATATATTTCTATGAAGAATGTTATTTATCTTGATCGTAGTATTATGTCCGTTAAAGGGTTAAATAGTATTGGCAGATAAAAAAGATTGTATCGATGCCTATGTAAGATAGAAGAGAAGAGAAATGACCAAAGAGTATGTTGAAAAGAAACCGATATAAACTCTTAATATCAATGTTAATATACCGCTTTTTTTCACGTACATTATTTCGCTATTTACATTTTCTGCTATCTTATTGTAGGGATCGATTCAATTCTTGAACTTGCCAGTGTTGTATATGTTTCAAACTACTGCACATTCCCATCGACAGCCGTTTACGAAAAATATATGCCATGGGTATGCGCATTTTAGGATTACATTTTTTTGTCTAATTTTATTTTACATATTTTGTAAACGTAAATATGTGGAGTTATGAAAACGCAATATAATAATAAATAATATTTATTAACCGCCTTTCAGGTCACCCGAGTGACCCTCTTAAGTCTAGGATATCTAGATTGGTCTGAGTATAGGAGGCGGGGCGGAGGAGGTTTATAGTGGAATCCGAAGCACTTCTTGAAGATAATTTATATTTGAAAATTATTTCACAGTAAGTGGGGCTCGAACCCACCTCACTAGGTATGTACAGAGAGAAAGCTAGACGCTCTAACCCAATGAGCTACCGTCCCCATAATATTCCATAAATAATTATTTTACACCTTAACCAAGACGAAGCAAAATTTTTACAAAATTTCATAGTTTAATCTCATCAAAAAGAAGAAGAAATTAAATTAAATCGAAATTTTATATTTTTCTTTTTATTGTTATTAATTATACCCATCCAATAATTTATTGAATTTTCAAATATTGTATAATATCAGTCTTAATTAATGGGGAAGTCGTATTATAAAAAATTTATACTGTATCCCTTTTTCCCTGTCAACCTTTTCCGTAGCATTATATTTCAAGTTAACAGCTTCTATTTATAATGCTGAAAACTTCCAATCTTTTGTTAGGATTTAGATTACCCAGCTTTAAAAACGTTATAAATACTATTTCCAAACAATTGTACTATTATTGCATTCACTTCATATTAAGACTTTTTAAATTTATTTTTGTTTTTTCCTTAAAATATTAGTACAAATTCAGTTAATTTTATCAATATAGTTGAATCACAATCAACAAGAGTATAAAACATGCTATTTTATTTCATCTCCAATTATTCATTGCCTAATGCAGGAGAAAGACTTACGGGCAATCAATGTACTCGTTCCAGTTTTAGAAGTTTTATTTACAAGTTAAATTATTTAGTAGAAAATTCAACATTAGAAGTTTGTTCGCTGAAGAAATATTAGCAGAAAGTGTGTAGTTAAGAACGATTTATATTTGTTCTACAATCAATATAGGCTCTTGAAAACAGTAACTCGGTTCTATATCTGTCACATACAAACAGCTCCTGATTTATTTTTTTTATTTTTGCTATTGAACTTGTCATATGATCCTGTAATTCTACTTGTTAAACGGTTCTACTTTGTAAATATAAATATTTTTTGTATATTTTTCATAGTATATTTTATGTGTTTTTATACGTGTTGAATAAAATACCTACTAAAATTGTCAGTAACTCAAAAGCTAAAGCAGTTTCTAAAGCAGTCTATTCAATTGCAGATATTCCAAATTGATTCTACTTTAATGAGCAACAAGAATGCAATTTGAGTAACTATAGACTCATAATAACAATATTTCCATACATAAAATCGTTTTCATTTAATGCATAATCTGAAAATAAATAAATATTATATTAATTGATTGAAAACTCAATAACGAATTAAAATATGTTAAAAGTCGAATTTATGATGTTCCTTTTTTAGAAAGAAGGATTCATTTGTTTTGAAAATTTTCCAGGTTTAATAAATGTTTTCGTAAAAAAATACAGTGCTAAAACAGAAATACGCATTAGTGAATGAATTAAAGTCAGAAAATATTTTAGTTTCCTGAAGTGATTAGACTTACACCAGACTTAAATTAAATCATCTCTCTGCTTTATTATAGAGTTTATGATTAAATAACAGTAAATGGCGAGTCGTATTATTATGAAACAAACAGTTTGACTCAATCTCACTGACTCTAATTTTAATGAGGCTTCTGTTATATTAGAGTACGTATTTTTAAGTATTTTTTAATGAATCGCATCATTAGCCTAGTAATTATACTTTCATAATGATTTATATTCAGAAAAAATAATAGCAAGCAACATTTCTAAGTATTAGTTCAGATAGTATAATGAAGAAACCACCATTGAAACTTTTTTGTAAAATCAAAATATATAAAAATACCCAAATTGTGAATTTCTTCTCCTTTTTGAATTAAGAACTCGAAATACTTACTTATTACGTTAACTTGGACAAACGGCAGATTATAGGTTACTGGATTTTTGGATCCAGCTTAACATAAAATTTTGACACCAACCTATTAATATAATTCTTTTGGTAGTTTTGGATATATATTTTTGAATTTTAGATTTCTATAACTATTTTAACCTCACCACAATAAAATTGTGGGAGGTTACTAAAATTGGTTCAAAAACGAAAATTGAGATAACATCAAATCTTTACGTTTTGAGGTCTTAGGAACCCAAAAAAGTGGTTTTTGAAAAATGTCTGTGTGTGTGTGTATGTGTGTATGTGTGTTAGCACGATAGCGCCGAAACTACTGAACGGATTTGAATAAAACTTTGCATGTGCGGTTCTTTAGTGCTCCAGAAGATCTGAAAAGGTTTGGGTTGAGATCGGATTACGTTTAGTGCCGTTTTGGCGCAACAAGTTGTTTATTTTGTAATTAATTACAATGTTCAATCAAATCATTGGAAAGCAATTAAAATCCCAATTTCAACGATATATCACACTTCCACCCTTTCGATATGGTTTCCGTGAAAAAAATTATAAATAATGCAAATGTGAAGGGTAGATCGCATTTCGCGTGATATGATCGATGCGCGTAGCCGTTACGTCGTGAAACTGGTGACGTCACGTGTATTCGTATTCAACAACAACTATACAGCTTTACTGTCGCATTTAATTTCAAATATTTTGAATTGGAGAACGGATTTGGATAAAAGTTTGCATGAGGGTTTCATCAATGTTCTAGAAGATCTGAAAAGGTTTTGGTTGAGATCGGATTAGGTTTAGTGCCGTTTTTTTAAATATATACAGAGACAAATTGAAGAATTACACTACAAATATTCCTCTAAAATCTAGTAAAATTACTGAAATGCAAGCTAACTAATGTTTATTTAATAAAGAGTCATGAGCGATCGGTTTGCAATGAGCAAATTTTGTCGTTTGTTCCCTGCGCTATGTTGTAGTAGCTTGTCATCCGATACGTTGGTGTCATGTCACATATTAGATTTCGGCATATTTGCAACTTTTAGTGACTGTGTACAAGTGGATTGTCACAAAGTTTAAAGGTAGGTGTAATAATAGCAATATCATATGCTTATTTTATAGATTATCACTTTACCAATTTTCAGTTTGTTACTTTACGAATCTGTAATGTTTATGGTATCTAACTAGACTTTCTTAGTTGTTCAAGTGATGTTAAACTTATTAATACGATAATAGTGTATTATTCAACGAGCGATAATGTAGCAAACTGAATACTATATTTTATCTACGATTATAACAATTAATATTAAATTGCAAGTATACAGAAACATTATTTACAAAATAATGTCAACAGTTAAACGGCAAACTAATCAAACATGTCAAATCACCTTCCTTTCCTCAATAATAATAATGGACCATTCCATTTCACCGTATCGGAAAGTTGATTGGCTGTAACTAGTGAATTAAGCAACTCCAGCTTATAATCCACGCTATTTGTTTATGGATACTATTACTTGTTCAAAGGTAGTTGATTAGTGAATATATTATAATCAAATACATAAAGAGATATAATAGTTTCAAATAGATTATAACCATATTAGAAACTAAATCAGTTATTAACTTCTGGATGTGAATGAAATAGTGTGTGTGTATGTGTGTGTGTGAGTGTGTGTGATGGTGTGTGTGTGTGTGTATGTGTGTTACCACGATAGCGCCAAAACTACTGAACGGATTTGGATAAAAATTTGCGCGAGTTTAATGCTCCAGAAGATCTGAAAAGTTTTGGTTGAGATCGGATTACGTTTAGTGCCGTTTTGGCACACAATTTAATGCTCTTTTCGGCTTCAAAGATCCACCGGGTGGGGAGGTTTCAACCGCTTCCAGTAGCTGCCGATTTTTGGTATATGATTTTGGTTTAACGGCGTTACTCTGATGATTCCATGTATTTTTAATTATTTCTGAGAAAGCTCCTATCACTAATTTTGGATACTGAGATTTGGAAAACTTGCGAAGATTTGAATATTGGTCAAAAAGCCTTCGAATCAGGAGAACACATCTGTAGCCTGGACCAGCCTATACTTCTTTTGTATAAAAGCTAAGTTGCTTTTGTATCATTATTTTGCTCAAATAATTTTTTTCTGCATACCCGTTTTTTCTTTTAAATTAATAATTCCTTTCTGTAGCATAAAACCCTAGACGATTTGTAGCCTAGTGCATTTGTTTTAAATATTTATTTGTCGGTAAGTTTTTTAAAACTGTTCTTTATTGATTCTAACCCACTACAGGGTTAGTAACTCATATATTTTTGTGGAATCATTACTAGAAACGCAGTAAAGTGTTTGTAATAAATGCCGGCGAATGGAATCACTTGAATTAAAGGAGTCTCACCACTTTGGTAGGTGCTGAAATAACTGACAAAAAAGTGCAAAACACAGTATATTATGTTTTTCGATGCCGATGCCAGGTTAATTAGCTAATATCAAATATATCACATTTGCTAACATTTGTTAAATAGGAGACATATTCCCTAACCAATATTAGTGTTTCTCCTTGACTTGTAATACCTAGAAACATTACCTCTTTCTAAACATTCTATGCTCCTATTTATTTATTATTCTCATTCAACTACTGGTTCTTTCAATTTCGTTTCCTCTGTTCGTTTTCAATAACAGAATATTCGGTCCCGCATATCCTATTTTACTAAGCTTTCTTATTGCTTGACTAAATTGGAAATATTTTTCCTTTTATTTAGATTTTCTACCACATGTATTATCCTCTTCAAAAACAAATCACCGAATCTACAAAACAATAGAATTATTGGAAAAAAGCCTCTGTGCCTGGGTAATGTATTTTGCTGGCATTTCGGAAAGTATAGTTCAAATGTGCTTTTAGAGGGCGGAATATTAAAACATAATATTTTTAGTCGCAAACTCCTCTATAACATCCTTATTTTACTATAAGGAACGTAACCAGACTGCAACCAACAGCTACTCTCCGGGATATGTGCCCCGCCGAGCGCTGAATTACAAGTTACAAGCCTGGCGCGTTAAGTATAATAATTGCATATTACCATCAAAACGTTAATACTTCGATTGCAACAAACACCAGCCGAAAGACTGATCCTACTTAAAGGAGCTCTCTTGCCAGCCGTTACACACCACTTGCAGACTGCAGTTTCGAGCTGTTGGCTCTCGTCAGTGCGAGGTAGGCATGTGACGACCGGCACGAGGGTCCTTTGACCATTTGGTACATCCCGGTATTTTTACAATAGCGACATGTAAAATAGTCAGCCGGCGCCATATAGTGGTCCAGTGTCTGTGCAATCGAAAAATAAATAGCCTGACTGGGCTTGGCATAGTTCAAATGTGCTTTTAGAGGGCGGAATATTAAAACATAATATTTTTTGTCGCAAACTCCTAGTCAGCGCCTGCTGACTATTTTACATGTCGCTATTGTAAAAATACCGGGATGTACCAAATGGTCAAAGGACCCTCGTGCCGGTCACATGCCTGCCTTGCACTGACGAGAGCCAACAGCTCGAAACTGCAGTCTGTAAGTGGTATGTGACGGCTGGCAAGAGAGCTCCTTTAAGTAGGATCAGTCTTTCGGCTGGTGTTTGTTGCAATCGAAGTATTAGCGTTTTGATGGTAATATGCAATTATTACACTTAACGCGCCAGAATTGTAACTTGTATTTCAGCGCTCGGCGGGGCACATAGCCCGGAGAGTAGCTGTTGGTTGCAGTCTGGTTACGTTCCTTGTAATAAAATAAGGATTTTATAGAGGAGTTTGCGACTAAAAATATTATGTTTTAATTTCGGAAAGTAGTCTCTTTCCGTTTTCAAAGCTTTTTTCGAAGAACTCTTACTTGCTGTGTATGTCAATTACACAGCTTTAAGATATTGTTTGTGTTATTTCCATATATACTTACTACTTACACAGAACTGAAGATATTTTCTTTTAGATAATGTTGCATTTGTTAAGTTCTTCTTTTAACATTGGTACCCAGGTTGTACAAATATCTACAGAACAATTCGATACGCATTTATCTTCATTTAATAAGATTATTGCTGATTCTTTAATTTTTCTTTTTTTGTTATCTGCCTCTTTTGTTAAAATTTTTACCGAGTCCCACTTTATTCTATGTCCATTTTCCCAAGCATGTTCACAAATCTTTGATTTCTGAATTTCATTCTTTCTAATGTAATTCTTTTGCTCATCCAACCTCACACTGAAAAGTGTGGATGACTCACCCACATAAAATTCATCACATTATTTATATTATTTGTAAAACATAACCTCTGACTGTTCCTTTGACGTAAACGTCACATACGCAGAGCTTTTTTCCAATAATTCTATTATTTTGTAGATTCGGTGAGTTGTTTTTGAAGAGGATAATACATGTGGTAGAAACCAAATAAAAGGAAAGAATATTCGTAGTATGTCACAGATAACTTTCAGACTAAATTGGAAATATTTGTAGATGTGGATTCTCTGTTGAAATACCAGAGGCGTTTAAAGTTAATTTGTATTTCATTTTATTTATCATACTTAGCATATTCCGTTATTTTGTCGTTTTGAATAATTATCGACATCGTCTTTGTTTCAAATAATAAATAACCTATTTTATTTCGTACTCGAGGAATCAATTCTGTCTATTACTCTATAGTATTAGATTCATTCAAGAAATAAAATTCTAGTTATAATATTCCTTTACTATTGTATTGGGAAAGTTGTGATATTAGTTCTGGTACTGGAATGATCTATTAAAATCTGTCCAAATTCGGCCAAGAGGACCGCCGAATCACAAAAATTTATCCAATAATAATGCAATGTGGTAATATTGTATGAAAAATATATTTGTGAATATTATTATTATAACTGTTGAAAGTGGTTTATGCAAATATGGAGGCAAGGCTCAATTTATATTTGACATTACAAGAATAAAACTTATATTTCATTTCACTGTTATTCCGTACCAATTTTAAGAATCCACGACGATTATCCCGAGGCAACGACATGTTATGTTCTACGTTTTCGAGATCCTTAATAATAGTAGAATACTTATCTTTTAAAGGCGCCCTAGAAATGAATTTCGAACTCATGGTACGACCTATCCCATATTGTTACTTATCCCTTGAGATTCCAGAATCCACTCGTTGACAAAAAATCGCTACGGTAGGGTGGTAGATATAACAATTTTCTCTTTATAACATGAGGTTCTTAAAACATGTATTTTTTAAAACATAACTAGTAAGTAATATTCAGAAAATCTATATACGCTGCTATTATATGTATCGAATAAATTGTTGAATAAATTATTTACGTTCAATTAACCATTTATAGTTATAGGTATACGGAGTTTTATGTTTAATTTGGGTAGATATTTTTAACTTTGGAACATGTTTATTTTATAAATAAATTTGGAATGTATCAATAGTAAAAAAAACACTTATCACTATCATCACTACAATTCTGTAAGATATGTAAAAAATTATATGTGGCAACATTTGATGGAGCCATACACTTGTATGCTCACTATTTTTCTGCAGTCTAGTACAAGTGTAATATTACGGGGTGTAGTAGACCAGTAACTCTTTTTACAGGCTTTATATTAACTCCACCTGTTTGTATTATGTAACTTTTTGAATCTTCGAACGTGGTTCTCACCCACTCCAAAACGTCAGATTAAACTGAAACTTTGCACACTTTATCAAGGACCGACGACAATACAATAATTTGACAAATTTGTCCTAATGTCCTCACCAGGATCATCAGGAAAAAATAAAAATAAGAAAAAGACTAACCTATATCTATTGTCGACAATTTGCCGGAGGCGCCAGGATTATTAATATCGGATTTGTAAAAAAGTGTAGGCTGCAATAAAAATATAGTAAAAAAGCACCCCAAGGTTTTTTACAATAAAATATTTTTTAAACATTATTTTTTACTTTTTAGTTCGGTTAAATAAAAGCGTGTTTTTTTAGTTTTTTTAAATTAAGAAATTATATTTAGCTTGGTTATTATATTCAGCAACGTTGATAAGCTCGACTCCATATGTTGTATAAATGAGTAGTTTTCAAAATTTCAAACAATTTTCCTCTTCTGGATTTAGTAGATCATATGAACGAAATTATCTTCTTTAATTAAAAATATAGGGTGAAGTACTAAATGCCATTTTGACCTATACGATAATGAGGCTTTCCCTTAAATTATTTTCTACCCTGAAAAAATGTAAATGAAATTATTGCATGAAAAGCTAATTATTTTCGTAAATGCTATGGGATTTATACTATTTCTCTGCTTTAAATAAAAATTGTGTTCTGTCTTCAATAATTCTGAGATACTATGTAGCTAGTGGCTACACACAACATATCTTACATCGCATAGTATCCACAATTATCTGAAGTGTTAGCAAGCAATAAATCGTAAAGCTCAGATAAAGGTTTTATAAAACAAAGAGGACTTTAGATACAGCGACATGTTCCAGAGTAATCGATAAAATTAATTGCAGTTGTATGAGAATCTCCAGGAGGCGTTGATGCTGAGATTTTTAGACAATGGAAATCATAAAAGAATACAGACAATTTTTACGATCTGCAGAAATTTAGCACTTTATTGAAATAACCAAGAATACCACCACATGGCGCTAATATACATTAAAAATCTTAGAGGCAAGATCGTATAAATTCTTATTAGGTTATATAGGGGAAATTAAAGTAATGAATTTCACAGAGCAAATATACAATTCAAAATTTATTGAAGGAATCTGTAACTTGTGGGAGAAACTGTTTTTATTTTCTTACATGCTGTTATTTGTAAATGTAGAATAACTGTAATAATTAATACTGTAATTTAACATTAGCCCGTACTGAATCGGTAATCTAATTTGCAAAAGGGATAAATAAAACTATTTAATACTCTGTTAGCAGAGGTAGATTATCGTAAAAAAATTCATTATAGAGGAGATTCAGAGTTCAAATTTAGTTAAAGTATACCTATTATATTTAATAGTCAATACGAGTGAAAAATCGCTTTTGCCATTTGAATTAAGTTAGCTTTTGGAATGGACCAATAATTAACGTTTTGTAGGATTAGCAGTTTTAAATGAGTAATTACAAAACTAAAGAGTGAATTAAAATAACATAGATATACACTTACAAAGGCTTAAATGTAGAAATTATCTTAATAATCGATTCTTAATTTGGAAAGTCTCCAATCCTCGAAATGATTCAAACGTCATCGGTACCTCTCCCTTAAGTGCATATTTGATGTATATGATACTCAGAACGTCCCAATTGGCGGGAGAAGCATTTAGAGTTTAAATAATGCACTTGTTAATTGCGATTATACAATCTTTTGCATGAAATAGTTTCAGATTTAAAGTGTTCCAAATGTTTAACGCTGTTTACTGTATTATTGCATAATATAATATGTATTACCTTAATATACAGGGTGTCCTATTTAAGAAGACACAATGAAATATGGCATCAGTTTAACGTTCATGGGATTTCCCATTGTGATTATCTTCGCCAAGACACCAGCTTACCGAATCATATCGTAGGCCTTTGCTACATCCAATAAGGTCGCTCCAGTCATCTGCCAGTAACTGAATCTCTCAGTGATATTGTCAGGCGAAGTACTTGCAGCTCGATGGAATGGTCACTCTTGTAAGCAACGGATCCTCTGGGGTGATCTTCGCTATAGTTTTTGATGTGCGCGTATACGATTCTACTTTGCTTGGTGCTGGAAGCAGGCTGATTGTCCGTTGGAAGGAAATAAGATGTTCTTACCTGGCTGAAGGATGATGATGATGATGATGACGTATCACCCTTTTTTCATTCTTTTGTGACGTATCTAAACTTCATAATGACGTCGACAATGTCGACCAACGCAACTACATCGTTGTACGGTAGCGCAAAGCAATCTGATTACATTCAGGTGCCTTTGAGATCTTGCGGTAACACAAGGTTTCCTTGGTTTCCTCTGGGTTCGTCGGTAACATACATTCGTTAGGCATGCGTCTCATCCTACGAACTCTACATTGGCTTGAGATGATCAGGGATCGAACAGGGCAACGATGCATCGCTGAAGACCTGGACCATGTGGGAGGTGGGCTTACTCCACCACCAACCCCTACATGCAGATGCCGGGGTTATGGGACTCTTGGTAAACCTTCCCTGTCCCGGCTGTTGAACTCTGCTGGTTGGATCCCCTTTTCTAGCGCTCTTCGGTTCACGATCTATTTTCTCTGCTTATATGTATGTTCCCCAGGAAGTTTTGTCTGTCTTAAAACTCAAACTGAGAGCTGAGGGAGTCCAGGATGTGTTTGGATAGGAGGATACTTGAACAACGCCAACCGTCGTCCTTTGGGCTTATCGGGGATTAACTATGTAGCTCAAGATTGGTATAAACAAGGCTCCTGCTGGCGTACTGTACTGGCACCGGACATTAACAAAATATTGGGTGTTTCAAACAGCGGTTCGCTGATTACCTACTGGTCCCCGGGGGACCTGATGGGGATGGTGGGTATTGTCTAATTGTCTGACTCTTCAAAGGGTACCATCTCCGCCAAGCTAAAAAAAATCTGATATTAACATACTTACTCGTTCCAGGTTTTGCAACTTGGCCCTCCTATGCTTGGAGCATTAGAGGGATCGTATGTTACCGCCTGCCTGACCAGCAGGCTGCCATGCACCTCGGTAACAGACTAGAATTTCCTTGAACGTTTCTGAACTGATGAGTATCTTGATGTGAGTAAGGATGTTCTTTAGGCTCAACGCTACCATTTAGTTGATGAGTATTCTAGTCTGCTTTGCCTTTTGACCTCCTTATTTCCTCGCATACTCCTGGACTTCATCCAAGGGAGAAGTGAAGCCAAGTCCTTGAAAATATCTGCTTTTCATGACGCATCAACGTCGCTCCTGAGAGCGGCTTGAATCCACTTGAGGTGGCCTCTTGCTTGGTTGCCCCAGGTCGTAGAGGTGTACGTCAGCTGAAATCTGATGAGTATCCTGGTAAGATTAAGGGTGTTTCTTAGGTCGAGCTTGCTCAACTTTTGTAAGATTGGGTTGGTGCGTATTCTAGTCCTCTTCGCTCTTTTGACAATTGTATTGACAATACAAGATGGATCCCTTCAGGATACCATGCTTTTTTAAATTTAATGTTTTTAACAATTTTATTTTATCAATTGACATCCAACTATGTTTTAAATAATTTTTAACTTGTAAGTTTGTTAACTACTATTAGTGTTAAGTGTTGGTCCATATTTTTGAAAAATTGTTTCACATGTGCAACTTCTATATAACCTCAAAATATCCGTTCCTGATGAAGAGACAATAAAGCCTCGAAAGCTTGAACAGAAATAAAGAGTTTTCTTTAATTTTTTGTGCCACACGACTGCATACCCAAGTTTAAATTTTTAAAATTTTAACTATATATATATATATATATATATACACTTATTTTACTATAAGGAATATAACTAGACTTCCCTTTACGTAGGATTAGTCTTTCGGTTGGTGTTTGTTGCAATCGAAGCATTAGCGTTTTGTTGGTAATATGCGATTATTACACTTAACGCGCCAGGCTTGTAGCCTGTAATTCAGCGCTCGGCGGGGCACATAGCTTGGAGAGTAGCTGTTGGTTGCAGTCTGGTTACATTCCTTATAGTAAAATAAGAATTTTATAGAGGAGCTTGCGACTGAAATATTGTGTTTTAATATTTCTCTGCCCTCTATATATATATATATATATATATATATATATATATATATATATATATTAACATAGAGTCCATTTCAAATAATTCACAACCTCATGATAGATTCATCTAATTGTTACATTTCTGGTATTCTGTTCTTCATATTTACATCTTGTATATTTCTATTAGTCCTCTTTCGCCTTTTAGGAACATGTGATAGACTGTACTGCGGTTGTCTGTTAAAAGTACCGTCACTACGATCTTTCCTATTAAGTAGTCCTTGGGTAACATCAGTTCAATGTTTTGAGCGAGTCCTCTTCTAAATCACTATTGGTCTATTCCGCTTTCTTTTCTGCTAGTGTGGTCAAGAAAATGATAAAAGGTGACAGAATACAATGCTTGAAAATGAGAGTGGAGATGGGCCTTGAAAATAATTTGAATATAAATTATATTTTAATGTATATTTACTTCAATCATTTCCAAAATGGTATAGTTGTCTTCGGAAGCCATTGCATCCACAATATCTATTAAAATTATAACATTTCCGTATTGTGATAAAAAAAAATTTAAAGTGATGTGATGGAGATTTCCAATTGCTAAGTGCTCATAAAATTACTTGTAGCCCTTTGTATTCCCCTGATAAATGTATTATAAGTGGATCCTTAATTAACCTACATTTCATACATATCATAAAATTAGCATTATAATCAATATCTGTATTTAATATTGCTAGTAAGTATAGCATGACTCGAAAATGTAATTGGAATTCTGTTTTCGATTTGCTTTCCTTATTATTATGTTTATTATTTATAGGAGAATGTGACGTCTCGCGTTTTCCAGGTCACGAGAGACATTATGTTTAATATTTGAAAGGAAAACGGCGAAACTCTTTTCTCTCGGTAACCATTATTTGATATAGAAATGATATCTCAGGTATGTAGATAAGAATCAAGGTAGGAACCAACCGTGTCGGTGACTATGCAATTTATTTTCAGAAACTGTAATTTAATACATTTGGAGGTTAAATAAGAGTTAAAATAGATTAAAGTTGTAAAATAAAATACTTGTTTTTGTATAAATATATTACATTTATGTAGGCTTTCAGTGATCTTACACTATTAAAATAATAAATCGAAGAGAATGCTTTTTTAGTGTCGCTGGTCTGCGGAGATTTGTTTGCGCAAAAGTTTCGATGTATTAATGAAAAAGTTGGTGGCTAATTCTAATTTCTGTTATATATAATTAGTTTTTCTATTGTAATTTATTTTTGTAGCTTTTATCTTGTTTATTGCCTGTTTAAATACAGGACATTTTGATTTTGGTTGGTGTTTGATGCTTCTCCATTTCTACAACCAAGTAATTTTACAACTGTATATCTAAAGCAACGTGGATAGAGAAATGGAACAGTCACTAGCCGCTATGTAGATAGTTATGATATGATATCATCCCCGAACTCCCTGGTGTGCTACACAGATGGTTCCCTTCTAGTAGATGGACAGAGGCAGTTATCGGGGGCAGGAATATTCCTGGAAGGCAGGGAAGTACAGGAGAGCTTTGCTCTAGGATCGTACACTACAGTCTCTCAGGCAGAGGTATATGCCATCCTGAAAGTGGCATATAAGGAAGAAACGAGGAATGGTACGGAACAAAATATTTGTATCTGTTCCGACAGCCAGGCAGCACTTCGGGCGGTCTGCTCTCCCAGGACGAGGTCCCCCTTCATCCAGGAGTGCGGAGATGCCCTAGAGGAACTTGCCAGGCACAAGGAAGTGAGCCTGATATGGGTTCCGGGACATACCGGGATCCCAGGAAACGAGAGAGCCGATGAATTGGCTAGGCTCGGTGCCAGGGAGCCCTGTCTTGGCCCGGAGCCCATGTTGAGAATTACAAGGAAACATGTTGCTACGGCCCTTAATGAGTGGGCACACGCAACATTGAGGGAACATTGGAGGCTGAGCAGTGGCTGCAGACAGGCTCGAGACTTCGTAACGAAGCCGAACAAGTCAAGGGCGGCCTGGTTGCTAGGCAGAAGCAGAAGGACTCTGAACCAATTGGTCGGAGTCCTAACTGGTCACTGCAGGCTCGAATGACACCTATCACTGATAGGGGTTGAGGAAGATCCTACCTGCCCAAGATGCGGAAGTGATGAAGAAACATCGTTTCACTTCTTGGGACAATGTGAAGCGTTCGGGCGCCTGAGGTATGAACTTTTCGGCGCCACAACGCTCCTAAAAGAGGAAATGGACTCTCTCGAATGGAAACATGTCCTGACCTTCATTGGAAGATCAGGAAGGTTTCAAGAGGGAGTAGGAGGTCGAGTAGAAGTGAACGGTTGAGGGGACGTCAGGGGGTAGGTAAAAAGGGCCCATTTGTGGCCTACTAGCCGGGCACCAGGCCTCCCCCAACAATTACTACTACTGCTACTATGATAGGATATGACAGGATAATTATAGATTTAATTCAGGATAGAAATTTGGCAGCTATTAAAAATTTTGCTGCATTAGGTTTGGGCAAACGGGGGAATCAATCTCACAAAATAAAATTGTCGAGTGTTGGCGTGTCGGCACAAGACTACTCTCATTATTGTCATGCGCATGACATGCAGTTAGATCATTGATAAGTTTCCTTCATCGAGCTTTGATCGCTCAGGGCCGAGGTGGAGGAGTTTACTAGGCGAACGCAACGATTCCCAGTGCCGTCGGTGCTAGAGATACGGATACTGAGAGTCCATTCCATGAGATATTAGGCTTTCTAGACAGCGGTGACTAGATGGAACAACAGACTACTCAGCCCCTCACAGATAACACTACAGTCAATTAACGTCCACAATCTTCGGCAGACCTAAAATACTAACCCGACAAAACATTTATTCCTTTCCTATTCTCCGACATACCACCTCCATAGAACAAAATAGCGTTACGAGGATATTATCAATCTTATATTTGTGATTATCAACGTATATAGATCTAGTTTCACTGTACCTGGAAACGTCCCTTGGCGAATTTTCGCACTTGTCTAATTTACCTTTCCATCAGGAAAATCCCGATTTGTACCATTAATACTCTTGCCTGACTAACACCATTACCAGTGACTACTCTGTTTCTACAGCGACAGATGACTAGATAGAAAACTAATAATCAATAAACCTCTAGCGGATATCGCAACTAATGCTCACCTGGAGCAACAATTTCCTCCACAAACCGTTTTCTTAATTTATAAATCCTAAAATCACAATATTATTTCCTATACTGCCCCGACTTGATATCTCTGAATCTCCTGCATTTAACGATAATCCCTACAACTAACAAACACAAAATTCTGAGAATGTCACCTAATGTCCCACCACGAACACCCATATACAATGTAAGGTAATAAGAACACAGACCATCAACGACTTCATACTACTGAGACTGATATATCAATATTTGCAGAATAACTACTCATACGTCAACAAAACCCGACAGTGGCATGCCCGCTGATAACTAAATTCCTAACAGCTCATAAATGCCCCACGTTGAACTACGTTGAACTATAATTACGTCAGTCTATAATCACGCCGCGCTCAGTTCTACCCCCACATCCCTCTTCTGTCTCTCCTCCGACAAACCAAACTCTTCACAATTCTGAACATATAGTTGAAAAAAGGGTCTCCCGTACAATAAAAATAATACCAAATCACCAAAAAAAAGAACTGCCATTATTCGATAATCTAACAAATTTATATCAAACAATATACTAGCATCAAATCTAATCGCTCTTTGAATATAACTGTTAACTAACATTAGATATATCACTAAATTATCAATATTGTTTTAAATCCACCCTTCCCATAAATATATAAACATCAAAAAAAAATTTTTGGCGTTAGCCACCTCCTCTACCACCCCCCTTCCCATTATTGAAGGGAGTAAAAAAATTAAAATGGGATTTATGTGTATACGAGAACCAAAGGACTTCAATATTTTTTTGGCATTAGCCACTCCCTCTAACACTTTCAATGCCACCCCCACCCTAAGTAAATTAGGATTTAATGTGTACGAGAACCAAGGGCTTCTAAAATTTATTTATTCGACTGAAAAAAAATGGCGTAATAATTTTTTCAAATGGAAAACTAGTTTCAGTTATGCCATCTAATGAATTGTTAATTACCTTTCCATTGGAACTGATGCATGTACTAAATCAATTTTAACGATAATAAAATAATAATGTTTATAAATTCATTGCTCCTAAGTTGATTAATAATTGATTAATACATACTTTTCTTGACATTAACAATACATATCACCACCATAGAAAGAAAAATATTATTAGGGCACACGTGCGAGCTTGATGGATAATAGACTCGTCTAAGAAAATTGCATCCTCCTAATATATGATAGTTACAGTACATTTATATTTTTCGACGTTCATCTAAGCACAAAATAGTTTCATACTTTATTATTCAAATATAGGGTAATTAAAAAGTTTCGTCGAGTTCTCTTTAAAGCTCAAAGTAACAAATTAAATTAAGTGAAAATTAATTCATAAATACACTATTTCAAAGAACTTGGTTGATTTACCGTAAAAGTAAATATAAGAATTTTTCTCTTGGCACGGTGTTATTGCTGACTCTACAATAATTAATGCTGCTTCATTGCCAAATCTAAAAATCAAAGGATATTTATGTTAGTAAACCCTAGATATAATTCCCAGATTAACTAGATTAACCTAGATTAACTAATCTGCAGTGCAAATGTTCCTAGATATTTATTTTTTGAGTCTGATATAGTTAATATAATTAATATTTTAAATATTTATACATACTGTCCGCAATTTGATATATTGACATATTAATTTTGATGGAACAGCAAATATTTATAATTAATTAACAGCAATTTAAAAAAGGTATCAACCAGTATCTGACAAACCATCTGCATCAACTCGTACTATCTCTCGTGTACTACAAGGCTTAATACGCTCTAACCTTCAGACTTAAGCAGACGATGCATATAACTTTGCAACTTGTGTGTGATCCACGCGTGAGGTCGAGTCTCACTTGAAGTAAATTCTGATTTAAATTCCATCTGTACATGTTTACTCAGTCAGAATTAATATCTTAAAACTTAATATCAATAAAACTAGGCATAATTGTTCTTTGCTGTTCAGATAATTTCCAAATTAATGTTGAAACCATCGGTACAAATTAACGCCACGCCATTAACTTTTGGGCAGACCCTAAAAACCTACTACTTTTATTTGAGGAGCAGCTTCGTTATAAAAATCAGTTACGTAAACTTTTGCGAAGGTTTTATGTTCGATTAAAAATTCTTGATTCCCATAAGCACATTATGAATAATAACTTGAGAAATGTCTGTTAGGGAAATAAACTAACAGTGTGCACTAATTATTTATTATGGATTATGATGTATGTATAACGTTTGTAATATTAATATGTAATGGCGAACAAGGCGTGTGTCGAAGTGAATCCCCCGTCGTAGTCAGCACCTCGTTATCCTGCCGATGTCCGTCAGAGGGCCACCAGGGTCGGACGTCAGGGTTGGACTCCAACATTAGGCCATCCTGACAATGGTTCGTCCTCGAACGCAAAGGTACTCTGGAAGGAATATTATTTGATTTGATTCATATGAATTGCAGCAGGAAGTTGTTCTAATGGTTGTAACGGACTCAGCATGTTGGAGTCTTCCTCCATTAGAACGTATTATGAATAAGAAAAATGCAGAATATCGTGAACGTGTAGTAATGCTCAGCATATGGAGCTCATCTCCAAGAAATACCGTTTCAGCAGTGTGTACCTTATAACTCAGCAATGTGGAGTTACCACTCTGAAATGTGCATTAAATTGTAAGAAACAAAAATCTAATTGAAATGTGATTTCAGTAGTATGAATTTTATAACTCAGCAATATGGAGTTAACATTCTGAATGAATTATTAGTACTTATATTAGAAGTCTACTGAAGAAAGTATTCGAATTTCTTAATATTTTCAAGAGCAACCACGGCTTCGTAGGGAATTCTTGACCTAGTAGTGTGAATGTCCTCTTTTACCCTGAATCGGTCATTAGGCAATACATCCACAATTTTAAATGGTCCTTTGAATTTTGGCAACAATTTCTTACTCTTGTTATCGTTAGCTGGGAAACTTGAAATTCTAGTTAGAACTAAATCTTCAACCTTGAAGCATGTACCGGAACGTCTCTTTTTATTAAAGTATTCATTCTGCTTCTTACGGTTTTCCTTTAACCTCCCGACAGCGTCTGCACGGATTTTTGTAACATCTATAATTTCTTTGCCAATACTCTGATCATTGTCCATTCGAAGCTTTACGCCGAACATTAACTCTGCTGGAGATTGCTTGGTTGTTTTATTAATTGTACTGTTTATTCCTTGCTGAACAGCAGTCAATTTACTGTCCCAGTTATCTGAATCGGTAGTAGAACCCATGGTCGCCAAAGCGTCTAGTACTGTGCGATTTGCTCTTTCCACCTGCCCGTTCCCACGTGGCATACCGGCCGCTGTTGTAAATAAACGAATACCTTTTTCTTTGCAAAATTTTTTGAATTTCTTTGAAGTAAAGGCTGTCTCCGCGTCGGTTATTATTCAACGAGGATTACCGAATATGGCGAATATGTCCTTTAAGATTTTAATTGCACTTGAGGATTTAGTATTGGGTACGGCTCTTGGAAAAATGAACTTCGAAAAAGCGTCGATGACCACAAGTAGATAAGAATTTCCATTTTTTGTCTCTACGAAAGGTCCCAGATTGTCCAAATGTAACAAGTGGAAGGGAGTTGCATATTTTGGAATTGAATGTAACATACCAGGCTTTTTCCCACCGGTTAACTTATGATACAGGCATGGTAAACATGCACCTATATATTTCTTTACAAAATTTTTTATTTTACGGAACCAATATCTTTGCTTAATTCTTTCTAAGGTTTTTTCTAGGGCAAAATGTCCAGCGTCATCATGGTTCATTTTTACTATTTACCAGCGACATTTCTTTGGAACCACCCATCTTCTACGAAAATTTGCCTATTATTGTCGATATCTCCGGTTAGGAGAATATCCCTAATTTCCACAATTTTGTCATCTGTATTTTGAGCATGAAGTAACTAATCATCTTCAGAAATTAAGTTAACTTCAACATTATCAATTTCACTCGAGTCTATAGGAGGATTGCGGCTTAGAGCGTCTACATGTTTCATATTTGCAGCTGAGCGGTGTTTAGTTTCAAATTTAAAATTTTTGGCCCCAGGCTCATATATTATAGGAGATCGAAAATAAAAGAGATCATAGTATACGTTTATGAAAGAGACTTGATCTAAACTATTTTATAACTTGGTGATTGCAAAACACAGCTGACTTAATTTGACACAGATTTGATCAATAAGTTTTATCCAACCGTGATTTTCATCTAATACAACTCCTAGAACATTAATTTCTTTTTTGTATGCTTAGCTGGCGACTAAATAGGGTAATATTAATATTTTTACAAATAGTTTTACCTGTGGTTCTAAACAATGCGCATATTGTTTTGTCATAGTTGATAATTAGCATATTCTTAAAGAACCATAAGTTAAAGTGATCGAGGACCATATTAACTAGGTCTTCCATTTCTTCAAGACTCCTGGACGAAACAAACAATTATTGAAGTGGCTGTGCATACATAAAAATATCGCTGTATTTGATAGACTCATAATAAGAATATCAAACCGTTTAAAGAGCAAATAACGAACACACTACATATGATGATTGGATCCGGAGATATAATTCAGGATTAAGAAAAGGCATATATTTTATTTCACGAAACTGAACCAACCTGAAACTTCTCAATCTGCTGTAAGTAAAGTAGAACGAACATTTAGAGAATTTCGCCACATTAGAAACTTACCTAAAGAACGATCAAAAGTTCTTGAAGATGTTAAGTTAAATATCATGGCAGAAGCTGAAGAAAATTCTCATGTGACAGTTGGCGAACTCTCAAGGAACTATGATTTGGCAACAAGATCCATATCAAAAATACTTCGGCCAGGAAAGTATCATCGTTATTGCTCACTTGGTACCTTCTACGAAGAATTTCGAGTGCGCGATGAAAATTTAAATTTCATTCAACAAATCATTTTCTGATTAAATTACGTTCTGTTTGAATTCTCGCTCCAATAAATCATATTGAAGGTACTAGGCAATAGAAACCCCTCAATGAATGCAGGAGATATATACTATTAGTGTATGATTAGGAATTGTTGGTACTCGAATTGTTTGAACTTATATTTTTGAAGGGACACTAGCCGGTGAACACTACTTACACTTTCTTAAATTCCAACTCATTCCTGATTTATATGTTTTATTTCCACATGCACGAGACGATAATATACTGAATTAACAAATTTGTCTTCCTAAGAGGACGCACCTCCGCCCTATGCCATTGGATAGTTTTTAGAGAGAATCAAATCGAAAATCGGTTTGATATTGATGCAAATGCACAAGTTAGTTGGTGAATAATAATGTAAAAATTGAGAATACTTTATTACGGAAATTGAATGAAACTAGATTCTATGCATGCATTTTGTCAACAAAACAAAGCAAATGAAAAAGTGTGATGTGGAAACAAAAGAAAGTTTGAGAAATAATGATATGTGTGTATTAATTGCTTAGTAAGTTTACTCTACATTGTTAAATTTGTTGTTTCTTAATTGGTATCATTGTTTAACATGTATTTAAGAAATGGAAAAGTGGACATGTTATTAGTTTTTGGAGAATGCCAGAAAAATTCCAAAAACGTCACAGAATGTATGCCCAAAGATATCCGAACAGGCATCACCCATGTTTCCAATTGTGGAGAAATCAATCAGGAAAAGAATTGATCGTGAGGCTGTTATCGTTGATGAAGCGACATAAATTAACGTGTTGGTTTTTGTAGAAGTAAATCCTAGTGCTTCTACCAGAGAAATTAACCACGAGGGCAAATTAGTCATGAATAATCAGCAATAAAAAATCTGAAAAATATGGTTACTGCTCGTTTAAATAACAATTGCAGTAGCATTTGTACTAAGATGATGGTAACAGGAGATTAGCTTATGATGACTAGTTACCCCCAACCCCAATTTTTTTCCATATTGTTTTCTGACCAGTCGAGATTCTCCAACAATGGAACGTTCAAGAAGCAAAATAATAGATACTGGGGGCAGGAAAATAAATATTTAATGAGGCAAGGTTATTTTTAGGAAAGATTTGGAACAAATATGTCGGCAGGGGTGATTGGAACAAGAATTGTTGGACCTATTTTCCTTCAAGAACCTTTGAGAGAGGAGACATATTTAGAATTCCCACAAAATGATATTGAAGAAATGTTGATGAACTTGCCGCTTGCAATTTCAGAACAAATGTATTACCAACACGATGGGCCTCCACCTCATAATTCCGCTTGAGTTATGGCCCATATTTAGTGAACCGTTACAATGGACGAATAACTGCAACAAATTTACCTGTACCTTGGAATGTCCGCTCACCAGATCTAAGGATTTTAGATTTTTTGTGTGGGGTTATGTGAAAGAATGAGTTTTGCATACACCCTCAAACAATTTTACAAAATCATATCCACGAAGTTTCTATAACTTCTGCCATGCACTTTCACCGTAGAATTCAGAATATTGTGTACAAAATCTCCTAAATGCAATTTTCTTCTATTATTCATATTGAGCTATTTAACCTCACACAACTTGTGAGAAATATGATCGAGTTTTCTTAAACATGAATTTTGTACCTTTTGGATAACTATTCTTGTCATTAAGCATTGGCCATATATAAAGTCACAATAATTAAAGTGTGACAGAACTAATGAATCACAAATTAAAATTTAAAAAATGATGATTAGAATATAACAGCTTCAAAGAAGAATGTGGTTTTTGCATTAGTTTTTTCACATGTTCTCTAAATCTAAAATCACAATCAATTATGATTCCGAGATTTTTTGCAATTTTAACCACCATCAATATTGATATTTAATGAATTTTTTACTGTATCTAATTTATTTTTATTGCCAAATAATATCAAGTTGGATTTACCCGAATTCAAATGCAAGTTGTGTTTATCCGAAAGAATTATAATGTTAAGTAACTCATTTAATAGTGACACGTGCCTGTTGCACATCATTCACGTTGAAATTTAAGTCATCAGCGTAAACTTGGACTTTTCAGTTTACAATAGAGGTTAGGATATCTGACGTATATATTATAAAATACAACGGACCCAAAATGAATCCTTAAGGTACTCCAGAAAGTATATTTAGATTAGACGAGAAGTTTAATGAAAACGTGTCTATCTTCCATCCAGATTTCTAGAAACATGCAGAATGTTACATTTAAAATAACAGAATTCGTGTTGATGTCACTTCCGTGAAAAAAGGAAGCGACAATGTGATCATGCAGGCCAATAAATGTCACTTCACAAATAAAAACCGATAAGTCCGAGTGTTTTTGCAGAAAGAAAATAAGGAAGATTTCATTTATTTCTTTGATCTTGAACTCGTATATAAAATCATTCTTTGTATCTCTTATGGTTCATTATTATTATAAATAGATTCTTCAATTAGTTTGAACTATTGAGTGTATAGATACAATTAATTAAAGCATCTATTGGAGATACTAAGAGAATTATAATTAAATATGAATATGCAGTGACAACATAATGGACACATTCCACTAATGAGCAGTTTATTATGTATATACAATATAAATGTAAAATAATGATCAGTTGTTAATGCGGGTTATTTAGTTATTTATTTGTCAATTATTCAACTGGTTTACATCCCAATTAATTACAGAACAATGAGTAAT